>JAHZTW010000001.1:191028802-191286303 GCA_020283515.1 Alliaria petiolata | reverse complement strand
TATATATATATATATATATATATATATATATATATATATATATATTTAATGGAATACCAATATGGTATCAGTAGATTTAGGCTCTGATCGATTGGAAATTCACGCAATACCAATATGGTCGAATGATTTTTTTTTTTTTTTTTTGACAGCTTAGTCACGGGTCGAATTATTTTATAATTTTGAAATCTGTTATAATCACATCAGAATGTTATAGAATTATTATTTTTTATTAATGATTTAATGATTTAATGATTTATTTTTCCCCATTCAATAGTAACAATTGGAACATCATATTTGTGTGGTAAATGTTTTTACTATGTTTTAGAGCCTATGAAATTTGGGTAGACTCACCTAGTCACCTATAACTCCTAACATTGAATTGAATGAAATAGTTGTACGAAGACCATAAGAAAACTTCAATGGTAAGTAACTTCACAATATATATAACGTACACATTAAGTTAGGTTTAACTAATAAACCGCATTCAATTAGAATCGTTTTGAAAGAAAAAATAATAATTCATTAGATTCCAACTAAATTAAATATGTTCAACTAAACATTTAGAAAGAAAACAAAAATTAATTGACTAGCGAGTCTTTCGAAATCAAACCAAAACCATTGACTAAATTGTGTCTCTTGCTCATCATCTCTTCGTACTTGCCGGCAAACGAGTCAAAGAGAATCCCAGCGCCAACTCCGACAGCGAGATCGATCGTGTAGTGTCCTCTCGTCCCGAGCAGCCTGATCGATTGTAATACGTTGAGGATGTCAAAAACCATCGCTAGTCTAAACCTCTGCATTCTCCTCATGTCCAAGGATGCGATCATCGAACCGGCGACGTGACCCGAGTAGAAGAGGAAGAACGAGACGTTTCCTACCGGAAAATCGACCCCTGATCCTAGAAAATCCTGTTCAAAAAAAGAGATAAAAAATAATTTACAGAATTATATTTAACCTTAACCATTCTTTCTTCTTCTTGAGCAAGACGACACATATAAATCCATGTATCGATGTTACACACTTACACCACAAAAAGAAAAAACAAATAAACGAGTGGCTAGAACCGTAGAACGTAAATGATCAGTGAGAATCTGATATTTATGACCAGTCAATCAACTCGTGGAAGATAATTTTCAAAGATGGCTGTTAGGTACAAACGAAAGCAGAATAGTGATCACTGTACGTGATGATGATAGTTAACCCAAACCCCACAATTTAAAGCATTTAAAACAATCTATTAGTTGTAAACTTATTGTTGTAAACTTAAATTATTAGTTGCACTCTCTCCAATTCACAATAAATATCGTTGTAAACTTAAAGTTTTTTGTTTCCAAAAAGGTTATAAACATTTCAAAATAAATTTTGACTAAGAGAATACCATTTTTCTAATTTCTACTTAAAACTAATAAAAAAAAAAATACAAAATATAGCAGAAAAGTCCAAGAGTCAAATTATTTTTTTTAAGAGTATAATAGAAAATTTGATAGTACAAATGAACCTCCCTATGATAACATCGATATATAATCAAATATATTTTGAATGAATAAGAAACTCTGCTTTATTATTATATGGTAGTGGCCAAGGGAAATCACACGTCCAAAACGTTGGAACCTCGCATTATTAAGTTATATAATTGGTAGAAAATCACTAAACTATAGTATTATTTTTTTTTTTTTAAGAAGAGAGAAAAAAATGTTGATTGGAACCTGAGGAAGAGGGAGCTGAGTAGAGTAACCAAGAATGCCTCGACAAGTAAACATGAAGCAAGCCGAGATGGTGGCTCGTGGTCGTCCTTCCATTAACCATGTCCATACAATATACGTCGTTTGCATCCCTACGAACACCTGTCCCCACCCATCCACCAAATTTAAAATTGTTATAAAGTACCCCCTCCAAAAAAAAATAAAGTCGAAATTTATTTAACCAATCTCTCTGTTTGCATGTGATCGTGTCTCCAACTCATAACCCATATGTCCCTTTTTATTGGGGTTTACAAACTTTAAAGTTAAAAAGCGATCTAATTATACTACTTCTTCGTTTTTAAAGAAAGAAACAAACAAACAAAATGGCAGTTGTTAAAAAGATGATTATGATAACTTAACAAAGAGATTACATTAAATACAACATTTTTGTCCACTAATTATCTACTAAGACCTGTTTTTTTGGGAATTTCATTTGCATGTTACTGCTGTTGACTCTTGACAGCAAAATTCCAGCTGGATAATTAATAAATACCTCAGAAAATAAAGAAAAAGATCTGAGATTTGTTTCCATCGCCACCCCCATTTTTTTTTCTTTTTTTGACTAATTCAATTTACAATATTATTGCGATTTAAATGACAAAGAAAAAAACAAAATATTAGGTGAGGCATGAGGAATTGAGGATAAATCATTAAATATATTTTTTACCCTAAATTAAATAATTAGTACGACATTACCGTGTTTAGAGCGGCTAAGACGGTGTTAAGATCCGGTGAATTTGCCAAGACGCGGTTCAGAGAGCGCGTGGCCACAAACCCAATATCGAACGGCTCAGACCTCGCGGGAATCATCTGGAGCGTGTACTCCACGCCCGTGAAGAACAGAACTCCGACCGCGAACAAACACGGTATCCAATGGTATCTCGCCACGTACACAACGTCACGCGCCGTCCACGTCATAAACGACGCCTTGCTTTTCCCTCCTCCTCCGCCGTCGTCCGTTTTCTTGGCAATGTTCTCCATTTGGCTATTTATTGATCCGATGCGGCGGCTGTGGTCGTCGAGGCTTCCGTCAATGGCGACGCCGTTGGTGTGATTTCCGTTAAGAGGGTTGGATCTGCGACGGAGAGGGACGACGGTTTTAGTTGACATGACCGTTAGATTTAACGGAGAAGAACATTTCGGGGTTTAGAGAGACGGGTTATATAAGAGAGATACGAGGCGGAGATTTCCAAGGAAGAATTGTTTTATAATTTTTGAACTGTGGAAGGAAGATTGTTTGGGCTAAGACAGTTCATACGAAAACGATGAATATGAGGTTAGAGAGCGACATTAAGCTTATTTTACGCTTAGTCCTTTTTTTTATTTTTATTTTTATTTTAGAATTTATTTTATTCCTCTCTTTGTTGGGCTAAACTTTTTGTACCGACATGTTGTTCTTTTTATATGTCAAGTGTGATAATATTTTCGACGACAGAAAACAAAAATAGATAGAGAAGAGTATGAGATTCTCATTACTATATAACAACTAGTTTTATCACATACTATATAAAAACGCATTAGTGGTGTTTGTATTAATATATTGCATGCAATCCTAATTGAAGATCATGCATGGAGAATATCAAAAGATTCGATGCTTCGTTGACTACAACACTAAACTACTATTGCATTAAGGATTTAGATGGCGATTGTCAGAGTTTCGTCTTTGCTGTGAGTATTATTGGAGTTTAATTAAAAAAAAGTTGGGTTTCAACCAATGAAGTTTTATTTTATTATCATCCGAAGTAGATTGAAACTTAATTTGGTCTCTGGTCTTAATCCGATAGTTTTGAACATCGCCACTCTTGGATAAATCATCAAGGCGTGCAAGGGACCAAGGGTGGAGGTGAATAAAAGCATCGTGTAATTTCGTTTTTTCAAACAACATTGTAAAACTCTATTGCTTTTTGTCAAGTTAATAGAGTTTTAGACGTTTTAAAAAGGATTATATGGCGCAAATTTTCTTCCACACTATTTAAGATAACTATTGTCTATTGGATTACTCCCACTTAAATCCCCAATACGAAAGACATTTGTTACTTGTCGATTTAAAACGATTTAAAACATATCCGTGACATTGAAAATGTAGATAATTTTTATCTTTATTTGTAAGTTATACCTAAAACTAATTATGACTTCCTACATATTTTAATTTTACACAAATTGTGCTAAAATATCTAAAACAAAAAGTTGATTGATTTACTGATGCTAAAGTTTTACTGTAAACTAATATGCAAATACTTGCGAATTTCTCATATGATATAAGATAAAAAAAAAAATGTCTTGTCATCCAAAGCAGCGAAAGCTTCCGTAAAAAAACAACAAATGCTAATCGACAGTAAAAAAACAAAATTTAGGAACAAACAAAATGATTGTCACGTAACCAAGCGATATAAAACGCAACCTTTTCTTTTTGGCAGATTGACATCATTCACTCAGTAGTCACAGGTACGATCACGGTTTTTTATATCTATGGTAGAAAAAAACTTATATACTTCTTCTGGAATTTTTTACTCCACAATTAAATTTCTTTTTAATTCGCGTATGTAATGTTTTTAAGTACCTTACATACGAGAATTACAAATATATTTAAACTATTTTGATACCAGAATTTTTGTTTCTTTGGTGTTAAATAAAGATGAGGATGAAAAGGTATGAGATGCTGCAGTTTAGTTGAGTTTATATTATTTTGTAGAACATATACATATACTAAGAGTTTTAAATATGTTTAAAATCATTTGTAATTGTGGTATTTTTTCGTAGATTTATAGTAGACATTTATAGTCATTGCGGAAGAATAACAAATGTATAGATAGTATCACTATTAAATCACGCACTCAATAGGTGGTCTAAATGTAATTATGTAAATTATGTAAAATGTAAATGTAGATCCAGAGGTGGTAATTTTGTATGTTTTTCACATAATTACACGTGTCTGTCTAATCGTCACCTAATTAGACGTGTTTGTCTTAATGGTCGAGGATAGGATTTGGGACATTGTTGATATGTTTGATTCATTTCTTCTTAACTTTAATTAAAAAAAAAAATAGACATACAAATTGATCTCCCGTACGATGATATAGATTTTGATTTACAAATATTGTATCCACCACAACCATCAATTTCCAATTTCTCTTTTCTCATATGCTATGATGCATACTTTTATAATTTACAAAAAACCTCATAATTAAAACGTAACGTGTTTAGTTAGACATCTTGCACAAAGTTACAATTATAATCTGGCCGTGTGAATACATATATAAAACATTTGTCGACACAGACATACATTAAACAAAATACCCCATCTACAAACTTCTAATTAACATTCCTAGCTATTCTTTTTTTTTTTTTTAATATATACTGGGATATAAAACCGGCGTGTAAACAGATCTTAAAATGATTTAGAATCAAGTATAATAAAACCGATTAAAATAACATTTTTCAAGTCATCGCATGTTATTAAACTATATATACACACACGACTTTTTTATTTCTGGCCAATAACAATTTAGACTTTTAGGGAAGGAGACTAATAATAAGAGATATTTCGTCGTTATAATATATAAACGCGTCACGCGCGTGTATATGTATGTATATAAATAGAGGCGTTGGGAAGGGGAGGTGAAGAGTGTCCATATCATTCATAATCATTCCTTAATCAAACCACAAAATCTAACTTCCCGCACACAAACACACACACACACACACACACACCACCCCAAAACAAAAAAAAAGGAAAAAAAAATGGAATTAGTTGAAGAGACCTTACCAAATGAAGGAATCAAGATGGGGGAAAAAAGAATTGTGGTGGACAAAGCTTATCTCTACGAAGAAGACAAACCACTCACCGTCTGCAAAACCTCTCTCTTCTCCACCGGCGATGGTTTCGCCGCCTACGACTGTAACGGCGATATCATCTTCAGGGTCGATTCGTACGGACCCGACACAAGAGATAACGATGAGTTTGTCCTCATGAACGCCACCGGAAAGTGTCTCCTCACCGTTAAACGAAAGGTAAAACTTTACTCAATTAGTTAAGCCAGCCGACCAATCACCCTCTCTCTCTCTCTCTCTGCCTTTTTCTTTCTTTTCTTTGAATTGAGTTGGGACGAGTTACAGTCAGCTCGTGAAGGTGACTGGGTGATTATTAAAAATAAAGTTTGATGCTTTGCTTCTTTTCGCTGGTTTTGATTAGATGGGTTTTGTTTGGTATATGAATTTCATTGATGGGTATCGTTTCTTGTTCTTGATAACTTGGGGAAAAATATATATCTTCATTACATTTTGGAAATTTTGCGTTGAGTAAACAATTGGATATTTGGATGATTTGATTAAAAGGTTCTTTTTTTTTTGCTAGAAAAGGATCTAAAGAAATGGTTTTGAGGTACACAAAATCATCTAAGTCATCTCGTTGAGTTCTTTAACCCAATCCATGACTTAGATGATCTAAAGAAATGAAGTTTTAGTGGTTTTGAGCTCGACGTTTTCTTTAACCCAATCCATGACTTAGATGATCTAAAGAAATGAAGTTTTAGTGGTTTTGAGCTCGACGTTTTCTTTATCCCAATTCATGACTTAGATGATCTAAAGAAATGGTTGTGAGCTAACACAAAATCATCCAAGATTATTAGTTCCAAGATGATACTAAGTCATCTCGTTGAGTTGGTTTTGTTTTGATGGACAGAGACCGACTCTGCACCAGAGATGGGAAGGTTTTCTCGGGGAGAGATCGGAGGGTCAGAAACCGATCTTCAGCGTCCGGAGATCGTCGATAATCGGACGGTGCACCATGGAAGTGGATGTTTACGACGGAACCGGAGAAGAGTACACGATCGATGGAGACTTCTCGCAAAGAAGCTGCCTCATATACGACACATAGAAGCGAACTGTGGCTGAGATCAAACGCAAAGTGGACTCTTCTACAAACGTGATGCTTGGACGAGATGTGTTCACCCTCGAGATTAAACCCGGTTTCGACGGCGCTTTCGCGATGGGTTTAGTCCTCGTGCTTGACCAGATCAACGGTGACGATCCAGTTGAGATTGGTGATGAACAGGTGCACCCTTTTGTAGAGGATTAGTCTCTCTCTATCTCACGGTCTCTCACCTCTATTAAACGGTCAAATCTTTGTTCCGGTTTAACGAATCGAATATAATCTTCGGGTTTTTGTCAAATCTTTGGATTTGGACATTTGAGGCTGTTTCTGTATCATTAAAAACATAAAGTTGCTACGTTAATATATAGTCTCTGTCTCGGGAAATTTGATTTGACTATGTGTTGATGTTACAAATTTATTGTGTCTACTTTTAACTCACATATACATACAGTATGCTAGAAAAATGTTTTAATATTATGTTGATCTAGATTCATCCATTGAGCACATTATTATTAAAATGTATAAACGTTTATCAGATCAAAGTATTTATTTATGGTGTTAGGTTCAATATATTTCTGACGGTCGAAGTACTAATTTTGTTTGTACGTATGAGATGTAATCATATTAACGTGTATTGTACACATGTTTAATAATGCCAAGTGGAAATTTATAAGTCATCGTGATTCGTGAATAGATCTATTTTAGGTGTCAGTTGACATAAGATCAGAGAGTGCGTAAGAATATTAATACGTATATAAATAGAAGGTGGTCGAATAAGATTTGATAAAACAATTAGTACAATATATGGGAATCTAATAACGAGAGATATCTCTTGACTACTTGCTCCAGTATTTGATTCGTTATCGTAATCAAAATTTTCAGGCTGTCGTAAATACACAATTATTATATAGATACAAATATTTATACATATCCACAATCCTTTCATTATGTATATAGTTGATTAATTGTATACCAAATGTATTATGTATGTACCACAAACCAAACAAAATATAGGCGAGGATAATTTTGGTGTATGTTGAAAATAGTTGTAAAAGTTCTCTATAGTTTCATCACAAAAGTTGTTCATTCAACCAGATTATAAGTTTCTATCCAATTGTGTTTGTAACTTTCGAAAGTTCGTGTGAAGTATATAAAGAAAATATAGAAAAATTCAACATTCCAAGTTACTAAACAATATCGTTTCAAAACAAGAACATGATGTAGATCAAATAAGAAGTTCTTCTATTAACAGTAACTTGAAAAGTTAAAAAGTGAATAATCACAAACAAACCAAGAATTACGGGGTTATTTTAATAAATAAACCAAAGGGGTCAATTTGAGATTCTTGAAAACCACAACTCTCACGACAAGGGTAACATACGGTGAAGAAGAAGAGACATAAGAACACAAGCCGAAACAAGAGCGTTCAAGGACGACGTCTCGAAACGACACCGTGTGGCAGAAGAGTCCTTGAGTCCTGTGAAGCCAATGTCGTATGAAATACTACCGTCCGGTTTGAAAAGACCGAAGTTCCTCTCGGAAGTGGGACCCGGTTTCAGATTCTCGTTGAAGAGAGCAAACACGTAAGCTCTCACCACCGTGTCTGGTCTGTACGGTGTGCCTTTTCTCTTCTTCAGCCGTTTCCTAAGATTCCGGTTATACGTTCTGGCGTTCTTCACCGTCGCTCCGGCTTCGTCTGCGTCACCTTTCGATGCCCATCCCGTCTCCGATACAATGACCTACGCACCAATAGAATGATTAGATCAGCTGGTTCACATGACCCGATTGTGTATTAGCGTTTGTGTTTGCATATACGTTTATATTTACTTATTATATCTTTCATAAATAAACGTATAATCTTAACCCTCTTAATCAAAAGTCCTTTGTTAAATCTTTCGTTTGCATTTGACATTTACGTTTACATATTACTATAGGGAAAAGATGGCATGTTAAGCAAACCCAAACATAAACATAATTAGTGATAAGGAAGTACGTACCGGCACTTTAGGGAAGCCAGCTTTTTCGAGAGCAGCATAAGAAGCATCAACCATGGCGTCGAACATGTTATCGTAATGAAGCTTAGTTTTGGCGTCGTAGATGCCATCCGTGTGCTCGAAGATAGCGTAGTTGAGGTCAATGTGGCTCGGATCGGATTTATAAGCTAGAAAAGGGTAAGCGTTAATGTAGAACGGCGACCCAATTTGCCAGAAAAACGCCAACAACGGCTTCATAAACGGCGCCACATCGTCCCTGAACGTGCAAGACGACGGTGGGTACGAGTTTGCAAACACCGCCTCCGAATGCGGACTCGACACCTACAAATAAACAAAATTAAGATGACGATTCTAGCGACGTGTTTGGTTAAGTACAAGATTAATGTAACGTGTACCTCGACGACGGTGTGAAGTCCGAGGCGGCGAAGAGCGGTGTAAACGTTCTTGGCCGCGGGTAAGAGAACTTCCCAAAGCTCGATAGTGGTGCCACCTAAAATCTCGTTCCCCACGGCGATACCGCTGATCCTAGTACCGCCACGTATGAAAGGCTCGACGTTTTCTTTAACCCAATTCATGGCTCGGTCTTCTCCGACGCTAATGTCCTTGAGGAACTCGTTGCCTAAGCCAACGATGATCTCGATCCCGGAGTTACGGAAGGCAGTGAGGACGGAGTGGTCAGCGTCGTAGATACGGATGTTTCTGATCTTTGCTGATTTAAGCAGAGTTGCTACCGCGTAAGGAGACGGGAGATTGTCCGCTATGCGGCCGTAGTTTACACCGTAGGTTCCGGTGAATGCTACGGCCGTTTGCGAAGAGAAGATGGAGAAGACGAAGAGAAGCGAGAGAAAGAAAGAAGAGAGAGCCATACGCGAATATTCCATTTTCGAGAAATGCATTTGAGATTTGTCTCAAATGATGTTTTCTTTTGGTTAAAACAGAGCAGGTTTTTTTTTTCTTTTTGGTCCTAAAATGGGAACAAGACGAGTTTATAAACCTTTGTTACCGGGACCATGCAAAAGGAAGGAATCAAAGGAAGTTGTTAAAGAGGCAAAATCAAATAGATTCTTCTGAAACTGAATCAGGGAAATAAGAAAACTAACATTGTGGGTCTTTCTTTGCATTAGATTCTTACTTTACCTTCAAAGCTAAACTTTTTCCTTTTTGCTCTTGAATCTTCTTCTGCTCTCTTCTATTTTTTTTTTATATAAAACTCTTCACCATTTTTTGGCTTTCAGATGAAGATTAGACCAAAATCAAAAGGAAGATTAAAAGATCAACAGTTCTGCTGATCTTTAATCCGACTTATTTATAACGTGGTTATCCATAAATAATGTAAAAAGAAAACTAAAGACTGCAGCAGTAAGATAAACACCAACACATAGCGGTTGCAATAGTTTTACAGAAGAGTTGATAATATCCTCTACATAATCTTACACCTAAGAGATCACATTGCACATAATACTGCAGACTGCAGTCAGCTCATAGTACATTACATATCTCAGCCTAATAACATCTTTCACCGCGATAATCACTAAGTTGATACAAAAAAAAAGGGGATGAAAGGAAAAACGGAAACAGATACTTCGAAATAGATTAATAGAAACGACCGACTTACAGTTCATGAGCTAAACAGAAGCAGAGCTAATCAGTAGCTTCTGCATCTGCCGTTTTCACTTTCCCCTCGCCTTCTGTTGTTAGACCATTTCCCTCATGGTCTCTGGCCTCGGCTTCAGACTCGGTTGCTCCTTGGCCTGCAACTTCCTTCTTCTCCTCCTCCTCACCAGTAGCTTCAACGGTCTTATTCTCTGCATCAACCGATTTCTTTTCGATTGAGCCAGTCTCCTCTTCTTTGTCGGTCAGAGTCTCCACTTTCTCCTTATTACTATCTTCAACCAGATCCGGTGATTTCTCCTTCATCGAGCCACCAGCTTCTTGAGCCGGAGCAAGATCCGGAGTTCCCTCTGCAACCAAGTCGTCTTTTGCATCACTCGCCTTCTCAGTTTCACCAGAGCCATCATCCTTAACAGTTACATTCTCACTCTCTGGAGGAGGAGCCATTTCAGTATCTTGCACATGAGAGTTTTCCACACCTCCCTCTGATTTCTCACCTTCTGTATCTTTCTTTGACCCTGGAGATTTGGTTCGACCTCGCTTCTTGGGTGGCTCTTTATCCGGCGACGGCGTTGTTGTAGTCGACTTAGTCTTCTCGCCGAGTCTTGCAGATCTCCTAGGTGTCCCGCTAGTGGTCCAGTCGAACTCTGTGATCGAGGGGTTTCCAGGGTGCGATTTGAGATACTGCTCCAGCTGCTTTCTGTTACTCAACTCCTCACCCGTCGGAGCAACAAACACAATCTCTGTTTTCTTCACTCTGTTTGGGAAAAACTGCAAAGAGAAAAAGAAGTCAGCCGTGGCTTAGAAATGTAAACCTCTGCAAATTTGGAATTTTTTAGGTTCAGAAAAAAAGCTTGAGGTAAGATTCAATTTCTAAAGACGACCCTAATGTGGCTTAATAACGTCCATAAGAATCGGGAAATGCCAGAACAAAGAAGAAGTAGATCAAACAAATCAAATGTGGCTCTTTTTTTTAAAAAAGTTTATAACTTTGGAATCGCCCAAATTAACATCTATACTAACTAACAATTCGCTACCAAAAACTACCATCTTCAGGTCTTTAAAGGCTAAGAAGAGTGCAGACAAAGACGAATTACTTGTTCGTAAGTACATGATTTGGTAATTGCATTTCACATCAAACAACAAAGTCTAGGGATTTTTCTTGTTTCATCAGCCAAAATTATCAGAGGGAAGAAAGAAAACAAACCAATTTCTTCCACGAGGACGGTGCTGGTAGCTCAACAGATACAATTTCCTCTTCGGTACCCATTTTTCTCCCTTCTTGTTGCAATCCCTGAAACCAGAAAATTATAAATAAAATAAAAATGCCACCAAATTTTTTTAACAATTTAAAAGTTACTCTTGTCGAAATTAGCAACAGACAACCTAGGAGGGTTTAGAATGTCGGAGAAGAAAAGACTCACAGAGTCACCACGGAGAAGACGGTTGAAAAATTAGGGCTTTTTGTGTGTGTTTTGGGGTTAGTTGGCTCTGCTCGTTTCTCTGTAATGAACAAAATGTCTTTTAGACTTTTCGTACCCAAAGAAGAAGCATGATAAAGTCACTTGGTAACACACTAATTTAACTAACAAACCAATGAAATTTAATCACGTGTCCGGTATAACGCGCTCTTATCTCTATCATCAGATGGTAACGACACGTTAAAGCCTTAATATAAAAAGACTTTTAAAAAGATGTTAAAAGGGCACGTCGTGGAGGACTCGAGATGTTCGCAGTTAAATGCATACTTGGAATCACTTGGTGGTCATGAAATCCACGTGCCAAATATTCCAACGACCTTCTTTATTTTGGCAAAAAATAATGCAATACTGATTTGGTGTCCGGAAAAAAAATAGGTGATGAACAATTTTTAGGCCCATAAATAATCCATCTTTGAAGGCCCGTTTCGGTTTTACTCATGCTTGACCGTACAACAACAGCAGCAAAATGATCCAGTGACTACTGTAAAGGGATGATAATTTGATAACTATGTTAGATTATATCTATTAGAATTTACCATGAATAAGATAAGACGAGCTAATCATCTTATCATGTATTATTGTAATCCCAACATTCTGAATAACTGATCTACAAGAAAGATGCTTACTTGGGTGAATTTCTACAGCTATTTCTGATCCTTGCACATAGATAGATGTGTATATATACACACACAACTACACAAGTGTAGTAAGATGAATATTGATGATGATGACCAACCAATAGACTTGGGGAAAATTATATTAAAAACGTGAATCCTTCTTCCCTTTTCCTTTACCCCTCCCATCGGTCACTGTAACCCAGAAGAAGAGAGACATCCAAAACAGCACCGCGAGGAAGATCTTTACACGGTCTTGAATCCTTGTCACAGCTCCTACAAAACCTATCCAAACCCAATATGTTTGTAAGGATTAATGGGAGAAGAAGAGATTCCATTTCACTCGGTGTGGTAAGTTTGAGTGTTTTTCTTTCTATGTTGTTAATGAATCACAACAAAGCTATTCAACATAACATATAGTCATATGTGGACTAATTGCAGAACAAACACACATCTATTCAACACAACATATAGAAATGGCTGCCCTTTTGGATCACAAGGAGGAGGAGATTCTGCAATCCTAATTTGCCTCAAACGCAAAACCAAACAACTAGTGGAGTAAAATAATCTCCTTTTTTCGAAGTTTCATGAAACAATGATGATCTCAGGCAGCACGAGCCAATACCAAGTACCAATCACAAAGAAAATGCATCAAACTATCAGACAAAAACAGATTGAATCTTCCGACCAAGACACCTGTTTAAGTAAAAATTTATCTGGGCAAGAAGAATTGAACCTTCAAGCTGAGTGGTGTTCTCAGGAGGAGGCGGAGGCGGATCAGGACTCGGAGGAGATGGAGGGCCACCAACAACGGCTAGGCGGCGTAAGCGGCGAGGAGTCGCGAGTAAGAGGCTGCTTCGACGGCGAAGATGAAACGGCGGAAGAATTGAGTGGTGGTAGAAGTTAGAGCTTGTGGTTGTGTTGGACAAAACCGTCGCCATTTTTTCGTCGATGATAAATTTAGACCTCATTTCTCATTTTTATTTTCTTCCATTCAGAAAATCTGTAAATGCATACGCATACCGCATTTATAAATAAAATTTAATTGCTGTCAAAAAAAATAATTAATTAGCAATAAGTAAAAAATGCTAAAAATAACATAAAAACATCATTTACTAGCTAGTTTAAAAAAACTTAACAAATTATAAAATATTTGTCGACAAAAACAAAAATTAAGTCAATATTGTAAAAAATTAACGAACTAAAATATAAATTATTTGTTCTAAAATAAATAGACTAAAATAAAATAAAAAATCGATCGCTATAAAATATAAATTTATAGTTCAAACGAGTCAAATTTATCAAAAAATCATCAAAAACAATATATATCTAACATGAAAAAATAAGTTGATGATAATAAAAATATAAATCGACAAATACAAAAATTTAGTCAATAGTTATTATAAGTCTACTTTGAAAAAAAAAAATCAACCAACCAAAATATAAGCCGAATGTTCTAAAATAGTTTCGACCAAAATGATAAAAAAATCGACCGTTATAAAATATAAGTCGATAGTTCAAATAAATCAATCTAATCAAAAAGTCAACAAAAATAATATAAGTCTATTATGCAAAAATAAATCGACAAAAATAAAATATAAAAATACAAAAATTAAGTCAACAATTATAACAAGTCAACACTATAAAAAATCAACCAACCAAAATATAAATAATTTGTTTTAAAATAAGTTAACAGTTATAGTAAGTCCACTTGGTAAAAAAAATATAAGTCGACCAAATAATAAAAGTCGGTTGCGGTAAAATATAAATCGATAGTTCAAAAAAATCAATTTAATCAAAAAGTCAAAAACAATATAAGTCTACCATTAGAAAAAATCTACAACTCAACAATACAAAATTAAGTTAACAAGTATATCAAGTCAACTTTGTAAAAAATCAACCAACAAAAATATAAATCGTTTGTTTTAAAATAAGTCAACAATTATAATATCTATTTAAATAATTATTAGTTAAATAATAAGTAAAAATATTTTTAATACTTTTACCTTTAAAATGATGTATTTTTCAAATAGAAAAAATTCAGTGTATTTTGTAAATTTCTTAATAAATTTAGGGTATTTATCTAAAT
Source organism: Alliaria petiolata (assembly GCA_020283515.1). Classification (NCBI taxonomy): domain Eukaryota; kingdom Viridiplantae; phylum Streptophyta; class Magnoliopsida; order Brassicales; family Brassicaceae; genus Alliaria; species Alliaria petiolata. Next base: position 191,271,899 of record JAHZTW010000001.1, on the reverse strand, counting down.
TCTCATTATCTTCTTTTGTAACAAACTATTTCAATTAGATTTGGATTTCTGAAATTTTGGTTTATAGAATGATTGATCTTCGGCTTTTAACATCGAAAATATGTGTAAATCTATGTTAAAAATATCCTAATCGGTTGGTTGAGTTAGATATACCGCCTAACTAACTAATTGAAGATTATTCAGAAATTAATCGGATGCTAATTTTAAAGTTTTTAATATATTTGCTTTGAGTTTATATAAATTTATAATACAAGTGTGTTTTAAATAAATTTATAGCTCAATTGGTTAACCTATGGTGTAGCTCAAATAATAAATATTTGTTTTTTCCTTTTTTTGCCATCACAACAAATAATTAGATTATTAGAGAATAAGAAGACCACCTACTGCTATGAATAAAAAAAAAAGAAGAAGAAGACCACCTAAGACAATTTCTGAATTTTCCAAGAAAAAGTATATTATCGGAAGAAAAATATGTACAAACCCAAATCTAAATGATTTGGTCAAGAAGAAAAGTCAATAAGAACATTGAGTTCTGTGATCTCGGTCTCTGAGAATCCCATTGTACAGAGCCATCCGGTTCGCTGGCATCGTGGAGATACCACAAATTGAACCGGTCTTTCCCGGTTTAGTCAGTGGTTCCGGTACGGCTCTCCAGCTCAATTCCCTCCTCCGGTACTCTTTACCGTTCCCTTCCGTATCTTTCAAATTATCCGCGAAGCGAACTCTCTTCTTCTTCTTCCTCTGTTTCTTCGTTTCCTCTGCATCCCAAGAAAAGTTTTTATTTTTTTCCGGGAAAATCAAACAGAAACTTTCGAGCCGGAGAGAAAAAAGATCGTACCTGAAGATAGACAAGAACGGAGGACTGGTCGTGGAGTCTGATCATGAATCTTGGAGGTTTGATTCCCATGGAACTGACGAGCCATCGCGAGAAACAGAGCGGTGCTCGAGAAAACCATGGCGGTGGCGATCGCGACGGTGCCATTAGAACAACCCAACATACAAGACATGTGCTTGAAGTTTCTTTAACCGGCGAATTTGAAGAAATCCGGAAAGTGATTTCCCAAGAAAAATCAACGGAAAAGAGAATTTGGGCTGAGCTGATTGATGATTGGTTGTGAGGAGAGACGTGTGTGTGCGTGTTTTTGCAGAGACTTGGTCAGACTTGTAACTTAACAACCGTTGAAAAACAAAATTATATGGTAGGATCTCGTCTCTTGACTCTCTCTTCTATACTTATACAAATATAATTCGGGAGAAAAACTAATAAATTTAATAAATAAAAATATATAAAAGTTGGAAAAGAGAAGTGCGAGTTAGATTTTTTTTTTTTTTTTTGGCAACCTGTGCGAGTTAGATTTTGGTGCTTCGTTACTCACATATCCTAGTGGGAAAAGAAAAGAATATATAAACAAAATTTAATTAGAGTAAGACTGTTTTTCCTGCTGAATAAAAAAACTTATTTTAGAGACTTCTATCATATATATATATTGTCTATAAAAAATGAACTCGGAATTTGGCAATAATTTATTCCTAGTTTTGAAAGTAAAAACTATGGAACAAATTTCACCGTCTTTAGTCTCTCATGTGTGTAATTTATTTATCAACTAGTATCCGTTATATGGTTTTGATCAAAACTCGTGTATTTTTTTTTCTTTCATCTGTATAATGTAAAATTCAACTCATAATCTTGTTTGTCTATTATTATCTAATAAATTAATAGAAATCACTTGGATGGATAATTTAAAAAAAAAAAAAAATCAGAAAAAAGACGCAAGTGTAGTAACGAGAATTATTGGAAGCTTGTCGACTGAGAATGTGAGGTTCAATTAACTTGGATGAATGTCAACCACTGACTTATTGCATAGACAATATCGAATGAATCTGAGGTTTTCGTTAAAGCTAATGAGGATTTGAGGGGCTTCATACACGTGTGCTGTGTCGATCTCGAAAACCCATATACTACTTGCTGATGACTCTTAAAATTTAAACCAATCAGCCTCCAACATGTTTTAAAAACACGAAATTTCCGCACTTAGAAAGAACTACTCGAGAAGAAGTCTTGCGAAACTTTGATGTGAAACACACAATTGGGCACCGATATTCGATAATAAATAAAAAAAGGACCAAATATAAAGATTATCAAGTTCAACGATACATAACAACAACAACAACAAAAATATCACAAAGCTACATTCTCACCACGTCATTGTACGAATTCAAAACCAAAGGGGTAAAAAGTGCATCATCAAACCATCGATTAACTTATTAGTTCTAAAGAGACACTCGATTTATTCAAAGCTACTGCTGCAGCAGCAAAGCAGAGAGAGAGAGAGAGAGAGAGATCATTACTAGACATACCCGAGTGAAACTAGGTTGTAAGGATCGGAGGCAGGTAGTCTGATTTGGTGCCGAGGATACGGGCCTTTGTGTCCGGGAAGAATTCGACTCCCGGAAGCTCAGCGATGTCGCCTTCGCTGGCTACACCAATCGGGTAGCGGAGCAAGTGACCGGGTAAGTCATGTTCGAGTGACTCGCTCGAGTATAAGTCCCAGTACTTATCAGCAATGCGGTTAACTTTCTCAATGCACTCCAAGCTCGAGGGATCGAGGAAGGTCTCATCGAGCATTCCCAGGTGTTCGTACCAAAGCGACATACGGAAGCCATGGATCTGGCCACGAGCTGGTTGTCTGTGGGACAAGTGATGTGGTTGATAGCCTCCCATTGCTATCTCAGAGTCCCTTGCACCATCCATCGACCTCTGGTTGATGTTAGCCGACCCCACGATTATATACTCATCATCAACTGCAAAATGGGTCAAGTGGGTCACACACACACGCATATATATCTATGCAAAAGATCTTCTCTTTTTTAAAATTGAAGTGTGTAACAACTTACCGATCATCATTTTGCTATGTACGTAAATCATGAAGCGCCTTGCTTCTTGCGCCCTCATGTAGTCTGTGTCAGGGTCTGGTCTCTCTGAAGGCTCATACTCTCCTTCTTTCTTAACCTCGCGGTTTCCGAGGCAGAAGAATGTCAGATAGTTCCTGGGATCTTCCTCTAGGCCCTGTGCCCTGAGGGCCTGAATAACATCCTTGTACATCATCTCCATGGTCCTCCTCTGCCAATCTAATATAGCTTGCACTGATGCACTCTCTGGGAGACCTTCTGGCCACATTGGGACCACCACATAAACCCTAAAATTCTCTCCTTTCTCGATCTTGCTAACGATCTTCAGGGATAACTCTTTCGGGATCAAGTGCAGAGCATTGATGTCCTCGGGAGTAATACCATCGGCTGCCCAGGCGAAAGAGCTCCCAAGGAAGTACTGGTTCTCGATGTAGATGAAATCTTTGGCCCTTCTGATAGCGTGAATGTAGGCATCTTGGATACTCCTATCAATGATGTTATCCTTTCCACTTACAAGACCGGCTTCCGCAGCAGCTTCAGGCGACTCGGGAAACCCTGCAGCAGCTCCACCGTCGATGGATCTAAACATTTGGACATTCCACACGTCGTGGTCCTCCTGGAACATGACAGGAGAAGGGGTGATTATTATATCACCGAGCTCTCTCAGCTTCACCAGGATGTCTTTCCCACCTTGCTTGCTCCACCTCTGTTCGAAATTGTACATGACATCCCATGCAATGGGTCCTTCTAGACGAGAGTGGATGTCCTGCCAAGGCTCCCTAGGACCACCTTTGGTGATAGTAGCACCGGTGAAGTTTGGCTGATGGAAGTCATCATGGTGGACTGTGTCCAACGTCCTGAACAAGGAGTGGAACGGAGTGTCGTATCTCCCATCGCAGAGATCGATACCGCCGACAAAACTCACGATCCTCCTCATCTGTGATCCTGCTTGGCTCGGCAACTCGCTGTCCACGACAACGATCTTCTGGTGATGCGTGAACATAGTAGAGATCTGCAAGCTTTGCACGAAGCTACCACCATCATCGGGGTTACGAGGGCACAGAACACAGTTGACATCGCTTCCCCTGAAGAAATTCTCAGTGTCTTCATCATGAGTAGCCATGAGACCATCTTTCTTGAGTACATCAACAGAGGTTCTGTCATCCCAAATAAGCAAAAGAACCCTGACGCCTTCACTAGCCTTCTTCTTGAGTAGCTCACCAATGGTCATATCTCCTCCTGGCTTCGGCCTCCTCGAGTCCCTCACTAAAGTGATCTCAGTGTAAACAGACCAGCCGGTGATGTAGATCAAATGTTTTGCATTGCTTATGGCATCGAAGATATCCTCCCAACATCTGTGAGGCTCATAGTTCTTCCCACCAGCGAGAGGTATTCTTGGGACAAAGTTGTCTGGAATATGAGCTCCTTGGTACAGTGAGACTTTGCAGCCTTGTCTCTGCGAGAAGAACGTGTACGGTACTCCAGGGAACTTAGCGCTTTTGATACCCTTGTTCCAGTTACGATCCTCCTCAACATGTAAATACTGGAGTTTCACATGAATCTTTGATCCTCCATGGATGGGGTTTTTGTCATTATCCAAGATCTCAACCCACCGGTCCACTTCCTCGCCGTTAATGACTTCGTCGATTGGAACTTACGCTCTCCCGATAAGGGTGGCACCAATGGGTTTATCATCTTTCACAGTGAAAATGATATCAGAAGCCAAGTGGGCACAGTAGATGTGAAACGATTCATACCACTTTGGGTTTTTAGGCTCATTTTTAATCTTCCTGGTCCTCCCAACTCTAGCTTTCTGCAGATCAATCGTCGCATACAGCTGTGTTTCTCCTTTGCCAACACCAATCGTCTCTTCTACATTTGCCAGAATCTGAAAGTTCAAAAGGAAAACAAAAATAAAAATTGTATCTTGAATTACAACTTCAGGAAAAATATTAATCCATGAATTCTAAAGAAAACCAAACAATCAAGTTTGGAGTATGAGTCAAAGTGCGAATGGCTCTGTTTTTTCTCGAAAACGGACCAAAAGAGTCAGGTAGTATAGATTCTGTCAAGTTAATGCCTAAGAAAGTGACCTCTAACAATGGAATCAAAAAATAAAAAGAAGAATATAAGTGACAAAAGAAATAACCAAATATATATATATATACCTTGCCGAGGAAGCCTTGCCTGATTCCACCACCATGGAGCGCATCGACTTCATAGATTGTAGCGTGCAAAGTCCCGTGCAACAGATGCTGCGCCATTTTGTATCACCTGCGACAACAGTTATAATTTGTACAAACACAATCTTAGTACAAGCTGCTTCTTTTTTCTTTGTCCAACAAATACAAAAGCGAGATCCAGGAATAGTACATCGAACTTCAAGATCTGGGATCAAAAGACAGCAAAATCTAAAGTAGCTAAAACTTCGCAAATACTTTTCGAAATCCAACGAACGATAGCACACTAATAATATCTAAACAGTGAAATTACAGTCACTGATCGCTCAAAACATAATCGGACCAGACCAATAGTCAACATCATCGAATCACAAACTCACAGAATTTAACCCGATCGCTGTTTATCCAAATCCAAACAATACATAACTAATCCTAAACAAACAAGAAAAGAGTTAGCGAGTTCCACTCATTTAAAAAAAAAAAATATATACAATAAATCATATGATTTATAATCCTGAAAGCAAGCGCAAATAAAATAAGAAGACAAAATGGATGAGATTCACAGAGGGGAAGTAAAAAAAAAAAAAAAGGATCCAGAGAAGTACTAACTGCGAAATTCCCAGAAACTGCGAGATCGGAGAAAATAAATCGGTGGTCAGAGGAAGAAAATCAGGATCTGATCCGTGATGGAAGCTCTTGAAGAGCGCTACTTTGTGGTGGAGCTGCTGAATCTTAATGAATTTTTTAATTAAAATAAGGAAATGATGTGAACGCGTGGGGCCTGATTTTTTTTATTTTTTTTCTTATTTAGCCTTGATTATTTGACATGTCCCACCGTACGAGAAAAACCATTTCTTTGTTGTTTAAGCCCTAAAGTTTGTTAGCTGCCAAACTAGGTCCTAATAAATAATTACATAAATTTACTCTTAATATTTCTTTCCATTTATGGTTATAACGAAGTAGTATTAACCAGGAATTATGTTTGGAATAACTGGGTCTATATATCATACAATGTCAAATAATTCAACATTAAAACCAAATAATTTAGGATATAATGTCTATTTTATATATAATAAAGGGTCAAAAGAGAGAAAAGGTAAGAGTTAGCGGTTACTACAAATTCTTAAAAGGTTTTCCGGAAGAAATATTCAAAGTTGTAATAATATCCCTGACTTGGGGATAAAAAATATCCAAATCGTGCTCCCAACGTCCTGCATCCAAATGCGACGACGCCGTTTCCGAAGCTGGATCTCCACCGTCCATCAAGAGAAACTTTATGATCTACTTTTTTTAGGTAACAAGATTACAACGTGTTCATAATAATAGTTTAACTCTTCATCGTTGGATCTCGTGATAAGATTTGAGATTGTTGTGTATAAATTATTTTTAACTCATATACAAAACGGGGGTTATAGTTATACAACGTATTCTGTAGTCATCTACTTAACAAACTATAAATTTAATGAATTTTGCATTCTTTTATATTCACAACTATTCTACTTTTTTTCCAAAATAATTTATCAATTTACTGGCGAAAGAAATGTCTTCAACATAAGGTGTAATTACGCGTAGAAGCCTTGTCAAGTGCGTAACTATCTAGTGCCTCCACGTTAGATGAGAAGTCAATTATTTTGCTGATTGTGAATGCAAATTTATCGAAAACTCTATCATTACTTCAAATAAAGTCACGAGATATGTCATGATCATATGTGTTTACATGTACAATTGCTTATTGCCATTGTAATTTATGTACATTTGTCCATCATGATTAATTGGGTTGCGGATAAAGTTGTTTGTCGTTGAATTGTTACATGTTTATCATAATTATGTGACTGTGTATATTGCAGATAATTGCATTCCTTTATTATTAACAACAGATCATCATCATTCATCGCAAAAAGAAAACAAGTAAAGTAGGGTAATTATTCATTTTCTTTTCAAAAGGAAAATTACTAATTAGTCATAATGTTTTGTGAGAATTATTCTAAACTCTAAGACATGGACGATGGGCCCACCCGCTGCCGACACTGACGATGTCGTTTTCTATTTAGTTGCTCACTTGCTCTGATTGGTTATTAAGGTGTTTAGGTGTCCCAAATACTCTTTGACTCTTTGTATTTGGGAAAATATAGTGTAATTTATAATCCGAGTATAGTGTGCTTAAATCCGGTTATAGCATTTATAATCCAGACCATACTGACAAATTAAGAGAAGTCGAGGAAGAGAATGGCCGATGCCCGAACCAAACACTTTTTTGTTGTTGGAAGTCACACAGATAAATAAACTCGCCACTAAATTATACTGCTTAATTAAGCAGTTGTTCTTTAACCAGAAAAAAAAAACAAAAATTAAGCATTTGCATGATCAAAGTTAATACTCAAATTTTTCGATAGCACGTGTTTGCACTTTTCAGCCCTCTCGATTTTCATATGCCATTTGTTATTTTGTAACCAATACAAAAACCTAAGTTCTACTTCTAACTTCTACATATGGCAGTGGTCTGCCTTTTAATTTAAATTAAGGGTTCTAACTTCTAACCAAAAAGCCGAGAATCCATAAGTTTTTAAGAAAGTTTTAAACAAACACTTTCCCACCGTATTGATAAAATTAACCCGTACAGTTGTTTTTATATTTTACAAAAGTACCCTAAATAATAATAACCGTAGTCAACTGGAAGTTATATGACACGAGTAATTATGAATGTCTTGCCCCTGGGATATTTTTAGTAGTAATTGTTTCTTACAACAATTATAGTATTTTCCAAAATGGGATTATCTGTTTGTTGACTGAGCTTGCAGGAAATCCTTTCTCGTTTAGAAACAATCTTTTCCAGGATCACTAGTTACAAGTTCATTCCCCAGTCAACATGTAACTGGTAAATCTTCTCTTGCAGTTTATACAACGATTCAGTGTATATGCTATATATGGTCTTAATTTACATTCAAAATTGACCACTTTTATATAAATCCCAACATGCTCGGAAGATCATTTACATACCAACCTGCTCCTTAGTTAACCTTTTTATCTACTTTTTTGTTGTTGTACGTTGTTGCAAAACGTATGGTAAGGGCACGCGTTAATCTCTGTTACTTTGGCTCTAATTTTTTTCTCTCTTTTTAAAATTCTTTATTTTCAAAACCACGAACAAGAAAAAAACCAATATATTTTAACTAAATAATTATATTTGAAACAATGCAGGAATATTTGTGGATCATATTGTTGTTGTGCACTTTACACTCCGTATACTCTCAAAACACATTTGATGTCACCAAATACGGAGCCGTTGGAGATCAAAAGACAGATGACTCACGTGTACGTACATGTGATGTCTCTTTACTTATACGTATGTACACACTCGTGCACATATATATATATATATATATATATATAAGTTTTTTTGTTGTAGGCATTCCTAAAAACGTGGGCAGCAGCATGTGCGGCAAATACAGCCGAGGTCGCGATTATAGTCCCCCAAGGAAAAACTTTCTTGGTTAAGACCGCAATGTTTACAGGTCCATGTAAAGCAAACCGACTTCATTTTCGGGTAATACTTAGCCACAATTTTATATCAGGTGCTATTAATTTACTGTTAGACTAAAATTAACTAAAAAAAAACTTTTGGGATATATTAAGGTGATTGGTAACGTTGTGGCACCGAATTCACCGTGGAGTTATAACGCTGATCATTGGCTCTCGTTCTTTCAACTCGACGGTTTGATCATTGAAGGCAATGGACAAATCAACGGCAAAGGAGCCATTTGGTGGAAACGTTGTCCCATAGTATGTAATTACAGACTTATATAATATTCTTGGACCGGTATCGTGTTTGTATATTGGTATATATATGTGTGTGTGTACACAAATATATTGTGTCTTCGTTTTGTAACAGTTCTTACGTATTTGTTTTTTTTTTCATGTGACCAATCAGATGGGGAAATGCAAAAGACCCATGGTAAGCATGCACAATCATATATATTTTTTCCACGATTTTTTAAAACTGATATTAACCAAAGATTTTTTTTTTTTACCCGGCCCGAACATATCAGTTATTCTTTCACTAACAGACTAACTACAGAAGCGCTGGTAGATTTTCTTTTTGACCCCAATAGTATATCATCGATCAATCGAAAACCTAAAAAAAAAAATACTTAAAGTAAAAGCAAATAAGTTAGTGCTATATATCACATTATCAGTCTACTAAAATACGCTAGAATTTTAGTCGTGTTGTTTTTAAATATATAAAAAAAGTTGGTAGAAGAAAAAAAATGAGCCTTTTTATTTATTTTGTTGTACTCTTGAAAAATCCTTCTGACTTTAGAATTCTGTTCACCCCAACTTAATTTACTTTTTTCTGATATATCATTTTGAAGCCTTAGAATTCATTAGATTTGATGATTAACCCTTTTTTTTCTTTTTCAGCAATTGGGATTCTTTTCATGTAAGAATATATTAGTGAAAGGTATTAATTTAATCAACAGTCCAAGGAGTCATTTTGGATTCAGTTCTTGTAGCAACGTTAATATCACCGGCGTTCACATCTCTGCTCCTGAATTAAGTCCTAACACCGACGGAATCGATATTAGTTCCTCTACTTATATTTATATCACTGACACGCAAATCTCCGTAGGTATGGATATATACATAAATAAACACATATATATAAATATGTGTTTGCATCTAGTATTAACGAGATTTTAATGTATATATACATATAGGTGATGATTGTATCGCAATCGAGAGTGGTTCTTCTCATATCTATATAACAAGGGTCACTTGCGGTCCAGGCCATGGAATTAGGTTTAATAATATGAAAATTTCATATGATATGACGACGTATAATAATAATGTTATGGCATCTAACATTACTATTTTATTTATCAAATTTACAGTATAGGGAGTTTAGGTATCAACGGAGATAAAAACGCAACAGTTGAAGAAGTACATGTGAGAGATTCGATTATAAACTCAGCTACTAATGGTTTAAGAATCAAAACTTGGAAGGTGATAATTAATTAGTTATACATATATTCGTTTATATAATTATTTGTTTGATATTGATTTTTTTCTTTCTCATTATATCTAAATAGGGAGCTGGAGGATATGCGAGACATATCTCATATTATAACGTTACTCTTGATTCAACTTACAATCCAATCGTCATCGATCAACAATATTGCCCGCGTAAAAATTGCCCAAAAAATTCTAAGGTACTTAACTCTCATCAGCAAAAACCTAAATCATTCTTATGCGTGATTAAATTCAAAAGCTTCAAATTTTATAATCTACGATATCAATTTTTCTTACCTTTTTTTAATAGACAAAGGATGCAAATGCGGTGAAGATCAGCGATGTATCATTTACGAAAATTAAGGGGACGATAAAAGGCAATGTCGGTGTAATGCTAAACTGTAGCACGGTTGTAGGATGCACCGGACTGGTTTTGAAGGATATCGACTTAACTTCGGCTGATGGACCCAGTAAAATTCCTCTATCAATGTGTAGTAATGCTCACGGAAAGGTTTACGATACGCAGCCAGCAGTTACTTGTGTAGTACCTTAGCCGGATATACTAGCTAGTGGCATAATATAGGAGATTATAAAACACTATGTTTCAACTATATAGACTAATAACCAATGATATATCATTTAATTTGGAGAATTTTCGATTTCTGCCGTGCTAATATGAGAAAGAAAAGGGTGAAATTGTCTATAATGGATGGACACATCGTGAGATAATAAAGAAATAAAAGTGATTTTTGTTTTACATAATTCTTCCGATTCTAAGTCTCGGGCTAATTTGCTTCTTCTTCGTTTTTTGGGGGGATCTTTGGGCTAAATTACCTTGTGGCTACAAAAGCCCTAGAGATCCATTCCCTTTCGTGTTTCAGATATTACTTAGATTTGTTTAGTTACAATTGTTTGTTTTTTTATATCTTCGATTGTTTTTGTGATTTAATATATTAGGTTTGACTGGTATGTCAATTAAATAGGAAAATAATAAAATAATAAAATATTCTCTATGTTCATAAAAGAAGAATTTTTTAGATTTTATTTTTGTTTCACAGAGATAAATGTTTTAAGTTTTTCATGTATGGTTTCTTAGTCAATGATGAAGAACTGTAAATTTCAAGAGAATTAATTAAATTTACTGAATTACTATTGGTTTAAATTTATAGGAAACGGTTAATCACAAAAATGATGCATTTATAGTTAAACTTTACTAATATATTTTCCTAATATGTGTAAAAATTCCAAAACATTTTTCTTTTAGGAATAGAGGAAGTAACAAATTAGCAGAATCACTAGAACGAAAAAAATTTAAAACTCAGTAAACTTGAAATACTAAAAACTAATATTTATTAGATGAATAAATGTTTGTCTAAACTAGTTATAAATTTGAAACGTGCAAGATGGATTATAAAATAGCTTATTAATTTTTGATTTTTATTATTTTATGTTTAATGTTGTGAATAGTATGTATTAAATAGAATCACGTAAACCAAAAAAAAAACTACATGAGATAAAATGTAAGAAAAAAAAGAAGATTAGATTTTGAGTTGCTGTAAAAGAAGAAAAGAAAAAAGATCGGAGATTTTAATAAAGTATTTGAGCTATTGGAAGTGTGAGCAGCTCCTGATATTGTCATATGGGCCATTTATTGGGCGTTGTGATCTAACAGTACTCTGCTGACACTGGTATTTAGGCCTGTATCTTGGAAAAATAAATTATTATTTTAACAAAATTATTATTATAAGTTTAAACATCATTTAAACTGAAGTGTTTTTTTTTTCTTTTCCTGTTAACAAGTATACTCTTTTAGTTTTAAAAGATGTTTATGCAAAAAAAAATTATTTCACTTTAAGTGATGTTTTATAGTTTTAATATAAAATTAAATTCTCTTAAAAGTTTTTTTTACCAATTGTATTTTATTATCTTTTTTATCAATGGTTGAGTTGTTTTTAATTAGACAATAAATGAAAGTGTTTTATAGAAAAAAAGGAATTGAATTTGTGTTTTTCATAATATGTATGTGAAATCCTTTTTTTTTGGTCAAAGGAAATTATATTGAAATAACCGGTCGGTTACATCAGATTTTGCTCAAACCACATATCGGTTTGGGCCGATTTAGCTAGACCATCAGCGATTACATTATCAGATCTTGCAATTTTTCTAAAATAGATATCTGAGAAGTCCTTTACAATCGAGAGGATGTCTTCAACTATACCGCAGATCTCTTTGAAATGGAGTCGTCCATTGATCGAATCTATCAATTGGGAGGAGTCTGATGCAATAACGAGTTTTCCTAAACCTAATTGATGCGCATGCATCAGGGCTTTGTAGATGCTTAAACCTTCAGCGGCCAAAGCCGAGGAGACGAAGCATTGAGCATTAGATCCAACTGCCATTTGGACTCCCGTAGATGTTTTGAAGGACCATCCGAATCCTGCGGATCGGGTATCAGCTCGCCACGAAGCATCTGTCCTGCATTCAACAAGATTTGGAGGAATGTAAACGACGGGTGAAATTGGAGATGATGATGTCTGAGGTTTGTAATCCTGTGCCCCCTGCCAGTCTCGAGCATCATTGATAGCCTTTAGGACTATTTCATCCTCCGAAAAAATTCTATCGTTGAAGATTAGATTGTTGCGGCTGGTCCATAGTAGCCAACAGATCCAAGGGAAAAGAGGTCCAACTCCAATTCTTGTTGGAGGGAAGGTAAGCATATCTTTTGACGCTATAAGACTGTCCCTGAAACTTTGCCTATCAGATATGTGCATCGGTTCACTAAACGGAACTAAACTCCAGGTATTTCTGGCGAAGCAGCAGAGGAGGAATAGATGATCAATTGTTTCAGGCTCTCCACAACGCGGGCAGTTTGAATGGGGATCAACTCTGCGACTTCTTAGTTGCTCTCCCACCGGTAAGGCTCCTTTTAGAATCTTCCAAAGGAATAGTTTTAGTTTTTCAGAGCACTTACTCATCCATACTTCCGATTTCCAATCGAAATTTTGATGGATAATTTGTTGAGGGATATGTCCTAAACCTTGTTCTTTTGCAGAGTAGTATCCGGACTTTGCTGAGTATACACCTGATACAGTTGGAAGCCAAATAAATTTATCAGCGGCTCCACTCAAGCTTGGCTTTAGACAACGAATCTCTTGTTCCCATTCAGGTAAAATATCTCTGATTTTCTCTAAATTCCAGGTTCTTGAGTTCGGAATCATTAGATCTGCCACTTTCCAGTTACTTGTGCTTTCTGAAGGTGGACCATATGAAGATATTTGGGAGCTCAGAGATAGCCAGGGATCTCTCCATAAGGAGGTGGTTTGTCCATCTCCGATAGCCTTTCCAAGTTTTCGGCTTAGAAGGTTTTTTCCCATGATAATACCTTTCCATCCGTGGGAAGCATCTTTTGGGGCCGAGCTTTCAAGAAAAGGAGATGAGTGGCAATATTTCCCTAGCAGGACTCGAGCCAGTAGACATCCCTATTCCTAGCAGGACTCGAGCCAGTAGACAACTCTTGGCATTTGAATGACAGAAGAACATGATGTCATCCGCGAAGAGTAGATGGTTTATAAACGGGCTTCCTATTTACACGTATGTGAAATCCTTAAACATCACTTATACTAAAATAAAAATATATTATTTTAAAATTTTATTAATAAGCTTCCATCGTTCTTTCGTTACAACTCAGTATATTATTTTACAATTTTATTCTTAACTTTAATCAAAATTATCTTTAATTATAAAAGGTAAAATAAAAAATTGAAAAGGTTGGAATATAGAAAAAACCCGAACCGAAGCCAACACAAAAGTAATTAAAAGGAAAACACAAAGTCAAAAATAGACAGAAAAAAAAGGAAGCAAAAGGAAGTTTCTTGAGATACTATATAAATGCATTCACATATCAAGAACCCTATAATCCATTCACATATCAAGAAACCCGATAATCATTCACATATTAATTTAGTTGGTATATGAAAGTATTATACAGACGATGTGTTTAAAGGTAAAGATTATTTACTCTCATTTTTTTTTTGCTTTTGTTATATTTGAATAAAGATTCCTTGAAAATTAAATCAAATCAAGGGAAACGGAACCAAAAAAAACATGAAGAACACATTGTATTTAATATTGTAATAGAAAATTAGAGATACAATGATATGTTTTTTAGATACGTTTTTAATTTTAATTAAACAGTACCCACTCCGACGCCTCATGAACAAAAGTAATTAATTTGAATTTTAAATGTTATTTTTTTCACTAAAAGAATTTTAGATGTACATATACGTTTTTTTTATCAAGTTGAACACATACGTATTCGTATGTCCATTTATCTTTACATATATCGTCTACTACTGTCCGCAAAATATCCGCTTAACATGGTAATGCCTTTAGCATCTTCTTTTGTCTGTAAATATGTACCTATATAGTAGTAGATAAGAAATTTGATAAAGTATATACATTTTTCTTTGTTCTTAATTTGTAAATATATTCATGATTTGACTCTTTGTCTGGAAAATATATGTAGAAGAAGACTTGGATCTTAAATTTCTCAATGTTCATTCTCCAAATCTTCATATCTTCGACAGCATTGGATGTTACTCAATTTGGAGCGATTGGAGATGGAGTTACAGACGATTCGCAGGTAAGAGATAAAGTTTATAGTTGTTAATGAATATTTTGTTGATTATACGTCCAACAAATTCTTAGTATATGAAAGTTTTGTATCTTTTTTTTTTTTTAATTTCCTTTTTCTTGAAAGGCGTTCTTGAAAGCTTGGGAAGCTGTCTGTAGCGGGACAGGAGATGGGCGGCTTGTCGTCCCAGCAGGGATGACATTTATGTTACAGCCCTTGAGGTTTCAAGGTTCTTGCAAATCGACCCCCATACTTGTTCAGGTACTCTGTTTTTCCTCTGTTTTTTTTTGTTTCTCCCTATACTTAAATGACGAATATGCTGAAGTAAGCAATTAGTGATTTAATTGAAGATTTTGGGCAATCTGGTTGCATCGAGTAGAGGGAGATGGAAAGGAGACAAAGATCAATGGATTCTTTTTACAGACATCGAAGGACTTGTGGTTGAAGGTAATGGCGAAATAAACGGCCAGGGTTCGAGCTGGTGGGAACACAAAGGCAGTTCTAGACCAACCGTAAGGATAACGTTAGGGTTTTTCTTTTTTTCCAAAACACTTTTTTGTATCAATTTTTTTTTAATGAGCTTCTTCTCTTTTGAGGTTAGGCATTGAAGTTCAAGAGCTGCAACAACCTTAGATTGAGTGGATTAACGCATGTAGATAGTCCAATGGCTCACATTCATCTAAACGGTTGCAACGGTGTGAGCATCTCAAGACTCCGGATAAATGCGCCCGAATCAAGTCCTAACACCGATGGAATCGATGTCGCCGCTTCATCCAATGTTATCATCCAGGATTGCATCATCGCTACTGGTATGAAAGAAACTCCCTCAAACTATTTTTGGAGATTTGTGTAAAGTCCAAACACAAAAGCAGAAGAATAATAATTTAAAAACCCGGATGCTGTTTCGCTGTATGAATGCAAATATTTTATATGTCAAATTAGACGGTCCCTCGAATGTCACATCCAATAATGTCGCTCGACATGTACTGATCATCATTATCGATTCATTATCATTATGCACATGACGTTGTAATGATTATAGGTGACGATTGCATTGCGATTAACTCGGGGACGTCTAACATCAGGATTTCCGGTATAGATTGCGGACCAGGCCATGGAATAAGGTTAACCATTTAATAATCTACTGAAAAATGTTATTTATTTATGACATATCTAAATCATGTATAATGTGAAAATATATAGCATAGGAAGCTTGGGAAAAGATGGAGAGATAGCTTTAGTGGAGAATGTATGTGTCCAAAACTGTAACTTTAGAGGAACTACGAATGGAGCCCGGATCAAAACCTGGCCGGTACGTGAATTTTATTAGCATTAGCCTCGTTTAGTCATTTAATATTGTTTATTTTCATTGTTCTTTTAAATAAAATGTGCTAATATACACAGGGAGGATCAGGTTACGCTAGAAAGATTACTTTCCATGGAATTACGCTAGATAATGTCGAAAATCCGATCATAATCGATCAGCATTACAACAACGGAGATTCTGATAAATCCACACATGATAAGGTACGTATCGTCAAGTCAGATTCGATTAGACCTCCAACCATAAGAATATAAGATTGTTGTTGATAGGAACATGTATTTTATTTTAGTCGTCGGCAGTGGAAGTGAGCAAAGTTGTGTATAGTAATTTCGTAGGGACGTCGAAGTCAGCGTACGGCGTTGACTTTAGGTGCAGCGAGACTGTACCGTGCACAGAGATCTTTATAAGAGACGTGAAAATAGAAACGGCATCATCATTAGGATCAGGGCAAGTCGCGCAAGGACAGTGTTTAAACGTGAGAGGTGTGTCCACACTAGCCGTACCTGGTCTAGAGTGTTTAGCCCTTTCCACAGATATTTTGTTATCGACGGTACTGCCGGAACAAACTTGTGCTTTTCCGCAATCATCGCAACCAAATACACTACCGCTGCAAGATCCATTATGGGTTTATGGAAGCGGAGGAAAACGACTCGGAGTTTACAATATCGTATCAACTTCATTTATCTCTTTGGTTATGTATGTTTTAGGTTAATTAAAGACTTCAAAAGTATATTAAGATTTTTTATAAACATTGACAAGACAAACAACATAAACGTAGGGAAACTAGAACAATTAAGACTGATAAGACAAACAACATAAAGGTAGAGAAACTTACATAAAGCCATGGAGGGAGGGGCAAGGATTCGAAAAAGAGAATGTAAGGCAGATAATGAGATTAAAAGGCTATGAGACGATACAAACGAGGAAGACAATTAGAAAAGTGAGGAGACGATCAAATCAAATTTGAGGTTAACGCTCGTCATGATTGTGTTCGCTCGTTCGATACGACCAGAGTGGTCTTTGCGGGTGTCTTTGCACAGAGAAGATCAACTTTTACTTTGTTTAGGCCTTTTAGCTCATTAATATCATCACTATAAATAAGCCTAGGAATATGGTCTTTTATCAAAATTAAAAAGCACTTTTTACTTTTTATTTTTTTTATTTTTTTTTCAAAATAATTTTTTGAATACAATACAACAATAATAGAATCAATATGCTAAAAAATTCAATAAATAAATTCGAAGATGAAAAAAAAAACGACGAAGGTGACCTTCAAATATCGAAGAGATAATAGGGTCAGTATATAAAAGTTCAACCCATAACGTAGTATATAAAAGAAGGGGGCAGTATATAAAATTAAAGTTTAACCCATAACGTAATATATAAAGAGCTTGAGTCAATGAACTAATTGAGCATCATCAAGGATGAGGAGGAGGTGGAGCAACCTCAAGGTAGTGTACCAATGCATGATCATGGTGGCGTTGAACACATCTGAATGTCTTCCTCTCATAACGATTTACGTTACCCATTGTTTTTTTGCTTTGGTGAAAAATTAAATCCGGTGAAATACAAAAAGAGAAAATATTTTTCAAGTAGAGATAGATGTGAATTGTATATAGACCCTAAATAGAGTCTTATGAATTGTATATCATAGATGATGACATCTAACCAAACAGATGGCAAACATATCCTAAGTAGATACATCATTATTTTCGCAAGGTGAAATATATAAATAATTTTGGAATAAAATCAACAAATTGCAATCTTAACAAGAGAACAAAAAAAAAGATAGCAATGATCGGTTTGAGGTACCCAACAACAAAACTTGAGATATTTTTCTCTTGTTTGTCACTTTCTCATTGGTCGAAGTTTTTTTAAAGTTAATTTTTAAATGTTTAATTAAATTATCTTAAAATTATTAATATTATATATTTGAGATACTTTTGAGAGTATCTCCATTAGGAGTCTCTTGCAAGAGTTTTTAAAAAGATGAAATGTTAATATTAAATTAATTGGTGTGTGAACATAAATTTATATTGATATTTTATTAGTTGATATCTTAAAAAGTTGAGAATTCTACCTCAAAGTATCTTAAATAAGAGATTTTGGATGAGTTTTTCAGCTTTTTAAGATACCCACTATTAAAATACTAAGAGCAACCACAATGGAGACACCAAAGTGTCTTAAGTCAAAAAAATAAATAAATAAATAATGACATGGAGACACTAAAGTGTCTTAAGTTCAAGAAGGGTGTCTTATTTAAGATCCGATTTTATGGTGTCTTATGACACGTGTCACGACGCGATTCGTCACAATTATTTTTTAAGTTTTTTTTAAAGTCGAATTTTTCTTTTTTAAAAAAAAAATATTTTTTTATTATTATTATAAAATCTTTAAGACACCCAGTTGAGTGTCTCCATTGGGGATGATCTAATATAAATTTATATTCACACATCAATCAATTTAATAATAATATTTTAGACTCTTGTAAGAAACTCCCAATTTAATCATGAAAACTTCAATAAGTTTTTTTTGTTTCGTCACACACTTCAAAAGCTTCCTATCAATGTTACCCAATATAGAATTCTAAAAAGCCGCAACATGTTCCTAATCAGATCCAAATTGTGATTAGAACCTAATCTGATATCTCACAACATGGCCATGCAGTTCCATACCACCATCTAAAGCTCCATCCTCCTCAAGATTCTTGAACGAGAAGGGAAGGAAACGTGAGGTTATTTGGGGTCACACAGTCCTTCAACATATATATTGAAATATTTATCTAAAATTTCTCCTTCAAATTGTTCTTGCATTAGTCTTTGGAATCTGATTAGGAACATGGCTGGTTTGTAAAAGTGAGATAAAACGGCGTCAGTGCAGATGTATAAATGAACAAAAACTCAAAAAGTAAAGAAAGCAGGGGAGAGTGGCTTAAAAACCAAAGATAACTGATAACAATTTATAACTTTTCATATTTGCATAGAAGAAAATTAGAAGTTGTTAAATACACTAATCATATGTTCAAAGATCATGCAAGACAAAAGAAATCAATAAGGCCATGGTTCTCAATCATGCAGGTTGGTTGATTGGGGCACGCATGCGGAAAACCCTCTTTGCCTGCTGTAATCTTTCCGAGATCCACTTCTCTGTAGTATCCATGTTCTCCAATGATGTAAGCTGTGTTGCGAGTGGGCTTTTCTACATTTTTCTCTTCGTCAAAAACAACAACGGCTGTCTTCTCCTCGTCGACGAGGAAAGTCCCACCAGTATTAAACCGAAACCCAGTGAGTGGCGCCATATCAACCGCCAAGAACATGCTCCAGGACACCGCGTCGGGCTGAATCTTAGTCGTAACCCAAATCTCCATCTCGAATGTCTCACGGTGCTGAAACAACACCGCAAGCTGCTCTTCTCTGACACTAGATAGAGTCACGGCATCTTTAGAATAAGACCGAAACGGCAGAGGCAAACGCGGAGCAAACCGCTCTCTTGTAAAATCAAAACAGAGTAAGAAATCGGGGAAGTAGCCTCGTGATTTAGCATACCAGTACGTGTTTCCTTTCAAAGGACAAACAATGGTTATCATACTCCACATCCCAGTCTGGAGTGACATCAAGAACCCTCCATGTATTAGAACTAAAATCATAGATTTCGTGCACAGACCTCTCCGAGTTAAGATGAGCAAATCTCAAGACTTTATGGCTGCGGCACGATTTGACCTTGTCGTATCCGAGAGCATGAGAATACCAAAGCTTTCTGTGGGGAACGGATGTGGGTTCGACGGAGATCCACCGGGTTAGCCCCGAGTACGGGTTCCAAACCGCGAGCCATGTGTAGGCTTCCGGTGTGCACAACAGTAAACCCTCGCAGTGGCATATTCGAGATACAACGACTTGGTCTGAATCGTCGAGGCTAATAACTTCACCTATACGCCTTATAGGTGGATCAAAGTCGTCGTGGATTCCATAGAGATTGACGCAAATCAGGTAAAGACTACAGTTCATCGTCACGATCGCCAGAAACCCCCCTTCCCTTTCTGATGCTGATGCTGCTTGAGCAAGGTGCTTCTCTGTAAAGGTCCCGCCTTTGGATAAAGTGTTCCACTTTTTGCAAGTACATCGGACTGATCTCAAAGATGTCATCGGGACCCTAGAGAGAATATTCTCTACCAACTCCCTTGGAAGATTGGAAATCGTCGCCATTGATCTTCAATTTTTCAACAAGGATCGATGTAACAACGCAAATAAGAGCAACCCCAATGGAGACTCTTTGAGTGTCTTAACATTTAATAATAATAATAAAAAAATGAAAACTCAATTTCAAAAAAAAAAAATAAAAAAAAAATTTGTGACGAATTGCGTCGCGACACGTCATAAGACACCATAAAATTGTGTCTTAAATAAGACACTAGTTTTATACTACTATTCATGGCCACATCATTATTTGTTTATTTTTTTATTTATTTTTTTTGAGTTAAGACCCCAATGGGTCTAAGAGCATCTCCAACCCTATTGCAAATTTGGTGCCAAATGCTATTTTGCAATAAAATCAGCTCCAACCCAATCTCATTTTCAATTGCAAAATGGCATAATGCCATTTTTGGTTTCAAATATGGAATCATCTCATTCTCAATTGCAAAATGCAATTGAACTTTTTTATTTATAAAGTGGTCCTTCAAATTTTAGAAACTTTAACTTTTATAGTTATAAATAATTATTTTGATGATAATTTTTTTTTTTATGATTATAAATATTAAAACACTTTAATATCTAAAATAAAAATGCAAATAACATTATTTAATAGAAAATATAATAACATAATACTAAAATTAAATATAAAAGAAATTAAAAATCTACTTTATTTTATCATTTCTATATAGTGTAATGTGTTTTTATTTATATTATAATAATTAAATTTCAAGAATATCATAATTTATAGAAATTTTGAAAGAAATTAAATAAATGGGTCAATGTGTAAGTTTTTTTAAAAATGTGTATAATTAGCAATTAATAATAAAATAGAAAAGAAGAATATACTTAAAATATTCTTTTTGAGATGAAAAATGCAATTATGGGTTGGAGAGAAATCTAATTGCATTTTGAGATTATTGCATTTTGCAATGAGAAATGCAATCATGGGTTGGAGATGCTCTAAGTTGAGGTTAAACCTTCAAAATGTCTCCTCCTTTCTCTCTCTGTTTCAGATTTTTTCTGCCGGCGATGAATAATAATACACTAAATGGGCCAATTGTGGGCTCTTAATGTGGGCTAAGACAATTATAGAGAGATTAAGAAGATTTGGTGCTGTTCTGGCTTCACTTACCCAAAGCTTTAAATAAGATGTCTCCGCTTCTTTGACTCGGTCCCAATGGGTCTGCTTAGAGTCTTTTGTTCTCTTGTTAAGGACTCTCTATGAGAAGGAGGAGGAACAGAAGAATCCCTCAAGGAGTTTTACAAGTCCAAAAAGACTGCTTTGATTTTTTTTTTTTTTTTTTTTTTTTTGAACGGCGACTGCTTTGATTTTAAAGTAGTGTTTTTGGTAATAAGAGTGTGTGTATAGTCAAGGGCCGAACATTTTTAAAGTTAGTCTTTAGTATTTAAACCGATTTCCAAAAACGCTCGGGGAGAAATGGTCGTCTTCTTCTTCTTCTTCTCCACTGAAACGCGTTGCGGAACTTGAATCATTTTTGTTGGAAATTGAAGAAAGAAGAAACATGGGTTGGATCGGAGAAACAGTAGATTCCATCAAGTCTATCAAGATCCGTCAGCTTCTCACTCAGGCCGTCACGCTCGGTTCGTTTCGATAATGACTGATTTGACCTCATTTGTGTTTGAATTGAAAAACGAGAAATTGGTATCTAGTTTTGACCAATACGCTAGCATTTCTACTCCGATTTGTTTGTTCGGAAAACGATATCTGAATCAATCGTGTTATATCTCAGAAAAACGATCAGTGTTACATCTTGAGAATCCTAATTTTTTTTGATGTGGTGGTAATTTTTACTCATAATTGATGAAAAAACACGTTAAGCTTTCTTTTGGTTTAGGTATGATCGTCACGTCTGCATTGATAATATGGAAGGCGTTGATGTGTGTGACTGGCACTGAATCCCCAGTAGTGGTTGTTCTCTCAGAAAGTATGGAACCTGGCTTTAAGAGAGTAAGTACCATCTTTGCATTTAGCTTATGTGGTTCTTGCTCCTGCTATTTCAGATTGTATGAGTTAGTAATCAATTTGAGGCCAATGTAACAGGGCGATATATTGTTCTTGCACATGACCAAGGAGCCCATTCGAGCAGGCGAGATTGTTGTTTTCAATGTTGATGTAAGTGCCACTCTGTGTTTCGTGTGTGCCTCGTTCTGTTTCTTCAAACCACTATCTTCCTTCAAATTTCTTCTCTCCCAATTGGTTTAATTGACTTGATGCTTCTTCTTTCAGGGTCGTGATATTCCCATCGTCCATCGTGCCATCAAAGTAATGTTTTTCTTACACTTTTCGCATTATCGTCTCTCGAGATTAGTCAGAGGGGATTGTTCACGATAGTTAAGTTATTCTATCACATCACAGGTTCATGAGAGGGAAAATACTGGAGAAGTTGATGTTCTAACCAAAGGTTGCTAATTTTGTTCGTCTGAATGTTAACCTATATAGCAACTGTGTGTATTCATGGATTACTTGACACACCTTTGCATTTTCCAGGTGACAACAATAAAGTGGATGACATAGGTCTCTATGCTGATGGACAGATGTGGCTTCATCGGCACCATATAATGGGAAGAGCTGTTGGGTAAATACTCTACTAGTTCAACAACCTTTCTTGCCTGAAATGCAAAAAGATAAATAGTCGTAAATGGTTCTCTTTTCGTGTTTTTTCAGATTCTTGCCTTATGTTGGATGGGTGACTATTATCATGACAGAAAAGCCTATCATCAAGGTACAATCTTCTAACATGGACTGCGATTATGTATGTCTTGGTTTTTTATTTACTTGAGAGTTGAGATGTGTATATAAGATCTTGTTTGTCTTCTCTTCTTTCAGTATATACTCATTGGTGCGTTGGGTTTGCTCGTTATAACATCCAGAGACTGAGACTACATTCAAAAAGCCTGGTCAATTGGTGGAGAAGTGGCTTCTGCAACTCTCATCATCTTTTTTTAGACATGTTCTAGTAATGTTAAAACGGGCGCCCAGGTCCGTTTATACCCTGCTCATTTAAGCCATGCCCGTTTAATTTTATGCCCATTTAGATCCGCCGGGCTTAAACCGCCCATTTAAGCTCGTTTAGGTATATATATATTTTTTTAAAACATTTTACAATTTAAATTATATATTAGTTGTTGTATTAATATGTATGTTATGAAATTAAATCACATGTTATATTTTCAATTTTGTGAAATTTTTATGAACAAAACATCTTATTATATAAAGTAGGATGCGTCAAAGTTAGTAATTAATATGATCGCGACAATTTTCAAGTTAATCGATCGGATTTTGACACGTGTCATAAGTATATATCTAAAAAAAGAAAAATATAACAAAATGATCTATTTGTCATAAGTATATAGCTAAAAAAGGAAAATAAAAAAATATATATTTCAATTTAAGAAAAGGAAAATTAAAAAATAAAAGATTGCTAATTAACTTGATCGCGACATGTGGCGTTTCATTCGATTCAGATTCTGACATGTGTCCTGATAAAATATTAGAATATATATTTTATTATGAAAATGATTTATTAGAATTTTATAAAAGGAAAAAAGTAAATAAGATTAACTATTATATATTTCAATTAAGAAAATGAAATCATATATGCTAATGATATGACATTGGACATGATGAGCTCAATGAGGAGGAAGATCATGTGGAGATACTTTTGACGCGAGTCTTGAGAAACATAATTTAGATAGACAGTAGAGAGATCATATACGGGAGATAACTATGAAGAGAAATAAAGACTTTGTTTACTTGAAGAGAGTTAATGGGAGATCGTTAACATACTTGAATGACTCGAATTGCATATCCAAGTTTTTAATGAAGCAGAACAGAGAAAAATATAGTTGATAAAGTGTGTGAACTACAAAAGAAGTAGTGTTAATGTTGCTTAGGATCTGCATAAGATTCTTTGTTTTGAATATTTTAATTGAAAACATATGAGAATTAAGATAAATAAACACTCTTAAGTTTCAATTTTTTTTAATATATATATTTTAAGTAGTGATCGAATTTTGTTTTCTATTTTTTTAAAAAATTCATTTTAACGGATTTAAAATTTTGTTATTACAAATCCGCGTAAACGCGGGTCCTAATCTAGTTTTATATAAAATAACTTAATATCTAATCAAATTCCAACAAAAAGACTTGATTCTACAATATTTTTAATTAAAGATAATGGTTTTAATTATATAAAAATTATGTAGAATCTTTTTTTTTAAAATATCAAAATTATAATAAATATAATAATAATATATTTTTCATATCATACTCACATGTTTAGAAAGCACTTTATATACTATAATAAAATAATCTTATCACCATTATTTGTTATAAGTTTTAACAAAAAATTATTCTTTAAAAAAATTATATATATTACTTAAGTTTCATAATTAAAAATAAAAGTTTCAATTATATAAAAACCATCTAAAACTTATAATAGATATAATAATAAAACATTTTTTACTTATAATTAATATGTATATACACATACATTTACATCACAGTTTATTTATTATAATGGAATAATCACCATAAATTTTTTGTAACAATGATTTATTGTTGTTAACAATTATTATACATATTACTTATAAAAAATGATAATATTTGATGTTAACGATTCTTATATAGGAATCTAAATTATCAATATATAACAAAATAAAATTGAAGATGATGAAATTTTTTTTTATTTAATTAGAAAAATTGATGTATAACTGTTTATCTTCGTGTCAATATTATGTTTCTTAATTAGCATTTAACAAGTTTCTTACACTTTTAGTTGGCTTCTTTGGTATACTAACTTACAAGAGTTCGATCAAATAAAACATTGTTAAAATATGACATATACAGAATCAAAACAAGACCGCTGTAACCTTGCTAGAGATGTTGAGATCGTAGGTATTTAGGCTGAAAGTATATGTGTTATGTTTTGATTTGAATAAATAAAAATTACATTATTAAAAAAATTGTTACCTAATGTAAAATGTAATTTAGAAAAGAAGTCTAAAGACGAAAGAAGAAATGAGGATTTGAACAACCTCATGTCATGTGTACCATTTAGAAAGGCAAAGACACTTTTGTTATGCAGATTTGATCTATATTGTATTTTTGCATGGACCAAATTTTAGTATATACAAACATTATATATATATTATAGTCTTTTGGTAGTGAAAAATTGATCGACTTTATTTGTTGATTTTATTTCAAAAACAAGTTTTGGGATACTTAAACTCTCTAATAATACTTTAGTAAGACAATTTACAAAAACAAATTGAAATATTTTTGTATAAAAAGGTTTGTTTACAACATATAAGAGTTTTTATAAGTACTAGATTTTTGTTTCAATTAATAGAAGAGTTATATAATATTACAATCTAAAACAGTTGTCAGTGTTTTGAAACTAAATATGTTTGTATGATTTCTCTATTATCAAGACAAGTTATTACTTATTATCAATAATAAAAATTAAAAAAAAAAGCAATTTCAAAAACGTTTAAAAAAAGGTTACAGCGGTTTTAAAACAAAATGAGGAGGCAAACATCAGCAATGATAGGTGATATTGAGTGAGGAGATTGATGATTTGCATATAGGCTAATCATGTATACATTGTGATTTAATACCGATAATATTAAAGACAAATTACAAATTAAAAATCGGATCTCCCTCGAGGAGTCCAAAAAAACTGCCTTGATTTTAAAGTGGTGTTTTTGGTAACAAGAGTATAGTCAAGGGCCTAACATTTAAAGTTTAGTCTTTAGTATTTAAACCGGTTTGACTGTAAACCGATATTTCGATATTTAAACCGATTTCCAAAAACGCTCGTGGAGAAATCGTCGTCTTCTTCTTCTTCTTCTCCACTGAAACGCGCGAGGAGAAGCTTCTGCGGATCTGAATCATTTTGGCTGGAAATTGAAGAAAGAAGAAACATGGGTTGGATCGGAGAAACAGTAGATTCCATCAAATCTATCAAGATCCGTCAGCTTCTCACGCAGGCCGTCACGCTCGGTTCGTTTCGATAATAATGACTGATTTAACCTCATTTGTGTTTGAATTGAAAAACGAGAAATTGGTATCTAGGTTTCACCAATACGCTAACATTTCTACTCCGATTTGTTTGTTCGGAAAAAAGATATCTGAATCAATCGTGTTATATCTCAGAAAAACGATCAGTGTTACATCATAAATTTTTTGAATGTTGTGGTA
Source organism: Alliaria petiolata (assembly GCA_020283515.1). Classification (NCBI taxonomy): domain Eukaryota; kingdom Viridiplantae; phylum Streptophyta; class Magnoliopsida; order Brassicales; family Brassicaceae; genus Alliaria; species Alliaria petiolata. The sequence goes on along the minus strand of JAHZTW010000001.1, from coordinate 191,245,432 downwards.
AATTTTTCTCATAATTGATGAAAAAACACGTTGGATTTCTTTTGGTTTAGGTATGATCGTTACGTCTGCATTGATAATATGGAAGGCGTTGATGTGTGTGACTGGCACTGAATCCCCAGTAGTGGTTGTTCTCTCAGGAAGCATGGAACCTGGCTTTAAGAGAGTAAGTACCATCTTTGCATTTAGCTTATGTGGTTCTTGCTCCTGCTATTTCAGATTGAATGAGTTTGTAATCAATTAGAGGCCAATGTGACAGGGGGATATATTGTTCTTGCACATGACCAAGGAGCCCATTCGAGCAGGCGAGATTGTTGTTTTCAATGTTGATGTAAGTGCCACTCTGTGTTTCGTGTGTATGTGTGTGTGTCTCCTTCTGTTCATCAAACCACTATCATCCTTCAAATTTCTTTTCTCCTAATTGGTTTGGTTTAATTGACTTGATGCTTCTTCTTTCAGGGTCGTGATATTCCCATCGTCCATCGTGCCATCAAAGTAATGTTTTTCTTTCACTTTTCTTGTTATCATCTCTGGAGATTAGTTACAGTATTGTTAATGATAGTTAATATATTCTATCACATCGCAGGTTCATGAGAGGGAAAATAGTGGAGAAGTTGATGTTCTAACCAAAGGTTGCTAGTTTTGTTGGTCTGTATGTTAACACTTTATAGCAACTGTGTGTATTCATAGATTAATTGACACACCTTTGCATTTTCCAGGTGACAACAATGACGTAGATGACATAGGTCTCTATGCTGAAGGACAGAGGTGGCTTCATCGGCACCATATAATGGGCAGAGCTGTTGGGTAAATACTCTACTAGTTCAACAACCTTTCCTGCCTGAAATGCAAAAAACAAAAAGATCAATAGTCGTAAATGCTTCTCTTTTCGTGTTTTTGTCAGGTTCTTGCCTTATGTTGGATGGGTGACTATTATCATGACAGAAAAGCCTATCATCAAGGTACAATCTTTTGACACAGCCTGCGATTTATGTTATGGTTTTTGACTTGAGACATATATATTCACTATTAGATCTTTTTTGTCTTCTCTTCTTTCAGTATATACTCATTGGTGCGTTGGGTTTGCTCGTTATAACATCCAAAGACTGAGACTACATTCAAAAAGGCTGGTCAGTTGGTGGGGAAGTGGCTTCTGCAACTCTCATCATCTTTTTTTAGCCATGTTCTTAGACAGATGGACAACACAAATTTTCATATTTAAACTGTAGAATCCTCTAAGCCAAATTTTATAATCATACAGTTTTATCTTTTAAACCATCAACGTTTTTGTCACCACTTCTTTATCAGCGTTGTCTGTGACTTCCACTCAGGTCGGAAGAATTTGAGCTCTGAAGGGATGTATTAATTTACACAAATCCAAGATAGCAGGGTGATTTAAAAAACAATTAAAATATGAGGACCTTAATGCAAAAATAAGTGTTAACTTTTGTCTGAAAATTACAGCTTGAATTCACAGAAACAATCAGGCAATGCAGATCCTCTACCAATTACAAAATCATTCTTATGAACTTCCCAAAGAGCTTTTTTCAGCTCTTCCTCTTCAAGTTCCTGAGAAGTTACCTCTGCAAATGCCTTTCTGCTCAAGAACAGAGTTTTATACATTCTTTTATATGCTCGCATCGCTGCAACCATCTTGTCCATGTTTCCAAAGTAAGTCGCCACATACGCGTCGCTGTTGATGGAAACATAATAATCCAATGCAGCTTTTGTGTTTCCATGCATTCTTGTGAAATCTTCATGGTTCAGCAGAGCAGACTTTGTGAACACTTTTGTATAAACCGATCTGAAACCTTCCATCTCCATCAGACCGTCTCCAGCAGCTAAGTATATGTTAGTGCTTGTTGGTATTCTCAGTGACTGAAGCATCAAAACTGTTTCGTTGGGTGTCAAAGGGCATTTCCCTCGCTTTCTCCAGCTCTGAGCTAGCTCTCCTGTCCACGGCTTTTTGTCTACTCGAGCAGCTTCAATGGCAGCTATCGAGGAAGGAGAGAGTGTTGGGTATTCTCATCGGCTGTATGCTACCATTTCAGGCTCAAATCTAAGGTGAAGTGACAAAAAAGGTTTTGGTATGGCATTTAAAAGCTCGACGGCTTTCTTCTCCAAGGTGTTAGTGAGGCGTAGAGCAGAGTAACAAGCTTGACATAGCGTGGCTTTTGCGTATTGGGGTTACCTGAAATCGAACCACACAAATGAGATTCAACAAGAAAACGTTAATTTCACAATCTGACAAAACAGGTACCTGTCCCTGCGCTGGCTCATTGCGGGTGTAAGAGAAATGTAGCGATGTTCCAATAAAAGTGGGAGAATGCTTTCTCTGTAATCGAATTGACCTTTTCTTTTGCTACAGTCTACTCTGAACGGCTCTTTCGATGATATATCTGCCGGCAGATCCTTGACAACTTCGATAAAGCCACTCATCTTTTGAATGAAGTAGTCTACATCAAACACATCTGCAAATCCACTGCAGAAAGAATACATCACTTTCAAATAGCGAAAGTAAACACGCTAAAGAAACTTTAACAATAAAGTGGTTACTACTACTACCTTGACTCGTTCCAATATGCAGCTACCTCAAACTTTGGCAGAACAAGTGTGGCATTTAATAAACGGGCGATTCCAACACCATCGCAGAACTGCAAGCACCAACATGACCAATGATGATTTAGTAGCGCAAAGTAAGAAATGCAGTTTAGGGTCTCTTGACTTCAAACTTACATCGCGTCTCATCTGATTGAGGCCGCCATAGCAATCAATGCGGATGTATCCGCTGGTTTCCGCAGGTAGAGCTGAACAAAAAACCAAAGCAGATGTCTGCAAATGAAGACCGATCAAAAGTTTTGACTCAGAATAATCAAACAGAGAAACTTCAGCCAACCAACAAACAATATGTTCTTTCTACACAATATATATATATATAAGAACAAACGTGGTACAAAGACTTTCTACTACTCTTGACAAGAAGGAGATCAGAAACCGGCATTGCTAATTCACATCTCAAGAAAACAGAATCACACATTCAGATCAATCACAGGAGTCACTTGCTGAACAAAAGAGCTACAGAGAAAGGATAAAGAAAGAATCTATACCAGTGAGATGTCCTTGTAACCACCATTTGCAAGGACGCCATTCCGCTATCCTTTTGACACTCCATATATCAAAATCACTGAAGCACAAGACAATATTCAAGTTTTACATTAACATCATATGCATCTCTCCACAGAAAAGCCCAAGAATTCGAAAAACTGGAAATTTCTCCTCCTATGTCAGTACAAACTGGAGATTTTAGGCTAATTTTAGTATTATCTTTTTACGCCTATCTAAATTTCAGACCCAACTAAACAATTTGACCTCAGTATCTGAAAGTTTCCAATTTCCCTATTTGTGAGGAAGTTCTCGAGAAACGAGACCACGAAATAAGTGAAATCTAGAGCAGAGACAATCGCTTACAGCAAAGGACCTGGAGTGTGCACGAACTGAGGCGACGGCGATAGCAGAATTACGGCGAGGAGAAGAGAAAAAGCCAAGACGACGACGACGAAGAGTGGCTTCACCGGAAACAAAACCATTTGGTGTTTTTGCCTAACCTTCTTTTTTTTTTTTTTTTTGTGTAGCTCTCTGTTTTCGATCGGAGAAGACAAAAGAAGTATATTATTCAATTCTGAATTTTAATGAAATTTGATTGAATTGTCGTGTTTTACTTTAAATATATTTATGTTACTCAATTAATGCTTGATGGATTTTATTGAAAGACGCAATAATGTTTTCCAAGAAACAAATTAACTTTTATGAATCTGTAATCTTTTGCCTCACTCTGTAAATCTCCCATATATAAAAATTCTAACACCTTCATCAACGCAGGTGCTCCAAGATCATGAGTACTGTAATAACAATAATAGATTCCTAATCTTTCTACTAAACGCTTTTCAATATAATCCAATGTATCTCCTTCCTCCATAAGAGACGCATTATGACTACGCAATCGTCTCATTTGTTGTCCCTGTAATAATCAGAGAACACAAGAAGAAGAAGAAGAACACTGTGAGCAAAAAGCTTATAACAACAATGAACATCTGACATAAACTAAAGAGTGGCTTACCTCTTGACAAAAGAATCATCCTCAGTGTTTATCACAATCTTTTCACCTGCCTCGAGATATGAAGGTACCTTGAGGAACAATAAGACTAGTGAACATGACAGAATAGCTGCAGTTTAAACAAAAATCTAACAGCAAGTGGGCGCACAAACCTTTCATAAGTTTGTCCCCTTTATTATTGTTTCGTATTGTCCTTTGGGCCTTCTTCATGCTCCTCTTATCAATCTGCAGGATCCAAACTATTGACTAACTAGTAGGTGAAGATTCATCCACTTCCATCGACCATCAACTTCTTGATCACCCATTTTTAGTCATCCATAAAAAGAAGAGGTGGTCAAGAAGCTGATGGTACCTGGAAGTGGATGAAGTCTCCACCTGCTAACAGTTTGGATCCAGAAGAGAGGAAGAACATGAAGAAAGGCCAAAAGACAGCACGAAACAATTCTACTAAAAGACAAACTTCTCAAAGGTCTGTGCAGCATAAATATGCTGCTGTTAGATGTTGTTTAAACGCTCAAGTATGAATTATGCTTCCAAAGTACCTGAATAGTGGAACCATTATCCAGAAGAGCTCTCTTATACCTGCAATTTAAAGAAATTAGGGCGTTTTTCTCATAGCTTTCATCTAAGGTTGGATAAAAGAAGATGGTAAATGTGTGAATCAATAATATGTTAAGAGGCATATTCCCAAAAAGGCGGAAACAAAAAAGCGTTCCTAGTCTTCAGAGAAAAAGACATACCGAGGGGCTGATGTTAAGCCTTTCATGTGAAGTTGTGTTTCTTCAATTGTGCATGTGACATGCTTAGGGACGGATGCAGATAAAGCCCTTCCATCATACAGCTGCAACTGAACTCTCATTTCCTCTGTCAAACACAATAGATAACATCACGGAGAAGGAAATGATAAGCAGGTACATACACAGGTACGTTATGATGTCGCTACACCAACAGATTCAAAAGCAGGACATACACTACACCAACATGTCATCGTGCGTACCAACCTTTTAAATATACAGCAGCTTTGCCAAATATGTCAAGTGGCACTTCAACTTGCTCAAACGTATCAGGCCTGTTGGATATACATGATTAAAGAAATAATGTTTTACAAACTCATGGTCCTTAAGGTCTATGAAACATGTAAGGAGATTGCACAAAAAGTTGGACTCACTCAATCAGATATGCAGTATCTCCCTCTGTATATAAACAAGTGAAAGATTTCTCCTGAACAAAAACCTCTGCAGTAAAAAATGATGCAATCAATATGACACCAACATAAATTCGATATAATTACGCTAGGCTTTGAATGGTATGATATAAGAAACATACTTTCAACAGACTCCTCGGGTCCAAATCGCAAGTTAAGTTTGCTCCCGTTGTCAACATCGCGAAGCTCTACCTGTTTCCCGCAAAGAAGAGAGGTGCAAGCAATGAGGCTAAGAAACAGAAATATCAACAGAAAAGACAACGTGACACGAACATTAAAACAGAACAAGTCGAGTACCAAAGGCTAGGACAGAGATGCATACCTGTATGGAGGCTCCTCCTCTACCTTGTTGTTTATGCTCTGCTTCTACAACCTACGACATGAAAAGATAATTCGTGTTTCTCATTGTGTAGAACCAAAAGACTAATATAATACAACAATGTCCAGATGACTAACCCGGAAAGTACGTCCTGAAAGTCCACGTTTCATCAAACTGAGTTAGATCATACCTATCCAGCAAACGTTGGGATGTATAATGAAAAGGAAAAAAACATCAAAAACCCCAACCTGTTCTTTCAATAACATTCCCTGTCCTTAGCTGAGAAAAAAAAACCCAAGAACTCAGTGTGAGAAAACGGACGATACAAACCAAAAATGACAACATACATACATCGAGTTTACACTATTTCCACATTCTAATTCCAACAAACAATAACTCGCTAATCAAATGAGTAGGAAAACTACATGAGAAACTTTACCTGAATCGCATTAACTTTAACGCCGCGGCGTTGAACAGCAGACCACAGTGAAGCAAGCGGTGAAGCTTCTCGGCAGCATCCACCAGCTGCGAACGCGGATGAGTCGACTGCGATCCCGTGACGGACGTGCGATAACAACGATCGGCGCAAAGAATAAAGTGATCTAGTCGCTATCCCTCGCATCTCCGTTATACCTGCAACAAATGTTTTGACAAGAAACAAGCTTTCGTTTAAATCAATATACACAAAAACAAATCAACACTTGAGCATTTAGATGTTTCTGATTCTAAAACAAGACAGAGTAAAAACAATGAAACCCACGAACGCTAGCTAAAGAACCAAACCAACTCAGAGTATTGAATAAGAAGAATGTTACGAATTGTGTTGTGTTGTGTTGAGAATTACCGAGCATATATATATATATATATATATATATATAGTAGAGCTACATGAATCATATAATTAAAAGCAACAAAAAAAGTCGCCATTATCTCTGCTAATAAGAACAAACTTTCTTCGACACTAAGCACAAATATTGCAAATTAAAAAGCTGAAAAGGTAAAACTTCTCGTAACCTTAAGACTCGAGAAGCAATAGGAGAGACAAAGGTGAAATCAGGGCTCAGAAAGAGAGGATTTTACCAGTGAGAGAGGAACAAATCAGTGAAGTGATTTCCTGATGGAAATGCGAGAAACCGATTTGAGGGAGAAGAGAGAAACGGCGGTGGAACTGTAATCGGGACAACCTCTCTCTTTTATTTGGCGTTGGTTGGGCCGAATAGAATAGTAGGCCCAATATGCAACTGGTTCGTGATGCAGGATTCAGGATTGTGTGTCTCATGACGGGAAATTGCTCATTTAATTCCCCAACTATTAGACACTTTTATTTCTCAAATATCACTTGCGCAGATTAATTCCCCAAATTTGAGTTAACTGTGCAAATTTAGACATGAAAAAAGTCAACGTTAACGGAGAAAACAAAAATGTTATTGTTGACTTTTCTCAGTCTAATTTTGCAAAGTCAACTCAAACTTGGGAAATTAATTTGTCAAATTGAAAGTTGGGGAATTAATCTGCACAATTAGAAAATTTTGGGGAATTAAATGATCGTTTTTATTAGAAAATTTTGATTATTTTTATAAATTATGATTATTTGTAGAATACCATCAAACTTTTTAAAAAAATATTGTTTTTATTATATTATATTTTATTTAATCAAAATTACAAAATCATTATACATAACTTTCTAAAAACAAATAACTTAAGTAGATATATGTGTCCTTAAAATTTTCAAAACTCGTGATGAGAATTGGAAATACGGGAATCCGATAAAAACGAAATGGATTTGGAAAATTTTCTTACCCAAATCTCTTCTCAAACTCTCAGTAATACGGGTAAAGATCAACTTCAAAACATATATTTTGGATAACTTCTTCGGGAAAAATCGGAAGATTTTAAGAAAATTAATAAATATATTTTTTTAACAGGTAATTAAGGTATATGATCTTCTACCCATTATTTTTCGTACTTGTTTGAATAAAATAAATGGTCCTGATTGAGAATTCTTTTAACGGAAAAGGTAATCTTATGCGAAATTCAGGATGAATACGAGACGGAACATGAATTATGTCCCTATATTTTCATGGATACTACCATATATTGAGAAAGATAGATGAAAATAAGTGAATTTGATGGAATTTTTTTTTCTAATAGAGTGACTATACCAATGACTGTATGATAGGAGAATAATCATTGGTTGATAACCAATAAAATTGTCAGTAAAAAAAATCACCGAAATTAAATACACATAATTTTTAATTTTATTCATAACAACAGAAACATAATATAATAAAAATAATATTTCTTAAAAAAGGTATTTGATGGTATTCTACAAATAATCATGATTTATGAAAATAATCATAATTTTCTAAATAAAAAATGATCATTTAATTCCTCAAGTTTTTCTAGTTGTGCATATTAATTCTCCAACTTTCAATTTGGCAAATTAATTCTTCAAGTTTTAGTTGACTTTGCAAAATTGGACTGAGATACAAAGTCAACGATAACGTTTCCGTTTTCTTTGTTAACGTTGACTTTTGTCATGTCTAAATTTGCGCAGTCAACTCAAACTTGAGGAATTAATCTGCGCAAGCGATACTTGAGAAATAAAATTGCCGATTGCAAATACTTGGGGAATTAAATGAGCAATTTCCCGTCTAATGACATGATAACCATAAACAACTAAACAAATCAACATTTTTCTTTATTTTATCGATGTTTATTTACTTAATTCATTTTTTTTTGTCAACTCATCTTTATTTTTTTTGAACATTCGCCGGCAACTCATCTTAACATTAATCACACGATCGAATGAAAAATATGATCGATGATTAAATCTTAAAGATCTTTCAACAACTAATATATATACTCGCATAAATAAATAAATAAAACACAACGTGCGGGTCAGTACAAGCCAATAGCTAACACGATCATATCTATACATATGGTTATGGAGTAACTTATTTGTTATTTTAGAGATTAATTCGTGGAACTAAAGAAGAACAAAGGATATGGGGAAAGATTTCAAAAGTATGGTGACACGATGCATCTACGTCGGAAAAGACAACGATAACGTCAAGAAGCTGAAAACCGCAACGGAGGAGCTCAAGGATCTACGCAGCAATGTGATGAAAAGAGTCAAAATGTACGAAGATCAGCAGAAGCTGAAGCGGTTCGAGAAAGTCCAGGTTTGGCTTAGACAATCCGACGCAGCGATCAAAGAGGCAGAAGAGATGTTGATGATGATGATGTCTTCTTCTTCTTCTTCGAATGGATCGGGCATGGTGACGAGTAGTCACAAGATAGACAAGAAGATTTGCAAGATGATGAAAGAGGTTCAGGAGATAAAGAGCAGAGGAACATTCGATGTGGTGGTTGAGAATAGTGGGGTTGGTGGTGGTGGGTCGATGATGACCTCGACCGTTGATAGGGATGATCAGACGGTTGGATTGGAAGCGGTTTCGGGGCTAGTGTGGCGGTGCATGACGGTGGATAATACCGGGATTATTGGGTTGTACGGCGTGGAAGGCGTTGGAAAGACGACGGTGTTGACTCAGGTTAACAACAGGTTGCTTCAGCACAAGTCAAATGGGTTTGACTTTGTGATTTGGGTGTTTGTGTCCAAGAATCTGAATCTTGAGAAGATTCAGGACACGATTCGAGAGAAGATAGGGTTTCTTGACAGGTCGTGGACTAGCAAGACCGAGGAAGAGAAGGCCGGTAAGATCTTCGAGATACTTAGCAAGAGACGATTCGCTTTGTTCCTCGACGACGTTTGGGAGAAAGTCGATCTAGGTAAACATTACTTGTGTCCAAGAAATCTACGTTACACATATGACTTGCGACCTAAGTTTTTTTTAGTTACCCTAAGGCCTTGATTCGGTCCTAATTTTTATGGTTTTTAAATTTGTTAACAGTGAAAGCTGGTGTACCGCCACCGGACGGACAGAACAGATCGAAGATAGTGTTCACCACGTGCTCGGATGAGGTTTGTCGGGAAATGGGAGCACAAACGAAGATCAAAATGGAGAAGCTGCCATGGGAGAGAGCTTGGGACTTGTTTAAGAAGAATGCCGGAGAAGAGACGGTGAAAAGCCACCCGGATATAACCAAGGTGGCTCAGGAGGTTGCAGCCAAGTGCGATGGCCTCCCCTTGGCTCTGGTCACAATCGGCCGAGCCATGGCTTCTAAGAAAACACCTCAGGATTGGCGTGATGCGTTGTACATCTTGAGTAACTCTCCTCCCAATTTCTCAGGTACAAACTCCATTCCCTTAACTTTTTAACATGTTATATATTATTATAAGTTCATCTTGCTTCATTTTTTGTTTGTATATGATAATTAAACATTTTATTTAATTTGTACAGTTCTCAAGTTACTGGACAAGAACTAGTTAATGCAGAGTCGAGGTATGTTATTTTCTAGCATATTTAAAAATGAAATCATCAGATAATTAATATTAATTTGTATATTATTATTTCCACCAAAGTCTTCTTTTCCCTGTTTTCATGTAGGAAAGTGCACGGAGAAGAAAAAGATAGTTGCGTAGATTTTGATTAGGGAGATTAATGATTGTATTTTATTTGCGTATTTCATCTGAGAGTTGTTTACGTTATCGGCTATAGTTTGACGAATTTGGTTGAAGCTTGAAATGTTTTGAGGGTTGATTATTGGTTTTGTATTTAGTTTTTATTTTTTAATCGAAAAAGTTTGGTTCTCGTGAATGTATAGATTATCTCTCTCTAATTATGTGCGACACATGGATTAATCTGTTTAGCTCTTTCTTTTCGTTATTATTGATCTTAAATATCTCCCTGAAGGATATATGCTTTGGCTAATTAAAGCGAGGGTTAGGCAGATACTTAGGCCATAATTGTATTCCTTCCTATGTTATATCTTATGGTTGTCTTCATCACGGCACATACTTTATTTCTCTTTCCTTTGTATCATATGCATTAATTCGTGAAAAATAATAATAATGAGTAGTTAATCTTGAAGACAATGAAGGAACAAAAAAAAAAACCCTGAAATTCTTTTATAAGATTTTTAACAAAAGGAAAGAAATATTAAAGATCAAAATTTCAAAAGTAGAAGATTTCTACAGAGAAAACGTGTTCTACACAAACATATCGTATCTTAGGTTTAGCATTGTACTATAATGCTTATCTTAATCCGAAAAGGTTATTCTATTGAAAGTTCAATGTATCTAGAGCCATCTTCTACATACCTTACAAATAACATATGCATATACATATCTATATATATGTTCACACAAATCATCATTTAAGTAACAAACAAAAAAAACAAAGCAAGAAGCATTAGCGTTGAAAAAAACACCATGGAGCAACGTTTATCTCATATCATGTCTTCTTCTTACATATCCTCAACCTACTACGAGCCGAGGAGGGCCGGAGAACAGCCGAAGAGAGCAGGGACGGTGGAGAATATTCCGGCGAGGAAGCATGCAGTGAAAGAACGTGACATCAACGAAAGCGCAGAGGCATTTATACAGAAATTTAGAAAGCAGCTTCTACTGCAACGGCTGGAATCAACTGTCAATAACAGCAATGCCCAGATCTTTTGACTATTAAAAATCATCATCTATCGTTTTAGTTCGAGAGATCTTTAAAATCTTGGGATTGTATTTATATAATCGTCTATGTATTAAAGAAAAAGTATCGTTAATGTTTTTATATAAAAAAAAAAAGAGAATAAAACAGTGTCTTAAAGAAGAACTTTCAGACAAGCAAAAGACAAACAGATAACAGAGATATGAATGAAGTTTATTTGTTCTAAAAGCATACACAAGGCACAGTGTCATAACTCAAAGCGAGCTCGAATTTGGTTTTACTGAAGCTTCTTGATCCCAGGGAAGGAGGGAAGGATCGAGATGAGAGCATCGTTGTATCCTACGGGCTCTGTTTCGAATGAGAAAACGAGAAAGAAAGAAAACAAATCATTACACGGAGAGTAATTTGAGAGAAAAACATGGAAAGGTTAAAGAAGAAGAAAGACTTGCCTCCATCCTCTCGGAGTATTTTGACAACCTCGCCCGTAACATCAGACTGGAAGATCGATCGAGAAACAGAGAAGCAATTTTAACAGACTTGGTAAAAGCAAACTACTATATGAGGAATTCAGATGGGATATTATATAACCTCGATTGGGAATTGGCCACCTAGTTGTTCAATGTAGCACAGAACTTGACCTTCTTTCACTTGGTCTTTCTGTCAGAATAAAAACAAAAGCAAAGACGAGAGTGATGAGCGGTTTTGCCATAGAATCAATCACTCTCTTCTGCTCGAGAAGATTGGTCTTACCTCTTTACAGGACGAAGGAGTGCGTTTACCCTTTATGGTTTTGGATCTCCTGAAGAACCCTACCTGCACATTACCACACCATTTAGATTGGGGGGCAACTTTCTGATTGAAACTCACCTCTCTTTTTTTTTTCAGTTTTTAACGGAAAAATTAGCATTCTAAAGTTACTCAGTTAGGAAATTTCCCACAACAGTAAATGAAAGCTCTGACATTTTGCGTTTAAAGTTGTGTGGTCTCTTACTTTTGGAGATTGGAGAATCAACAAACCCTGATCAGCAGCTGACGATGCTGGTTTTGTGATAGCCAGTGAAGTAGAGGAAGCTGATCCATTCGAATCAAGGTTCTCAGTAGTTGCATTTGCAGCTACCACAGCCGGAATTGGCTGAGGTTGTGGGCTACTTTTGTCAGCTAAGTCCCTTGCTACATATAGGCGGAAACCCCCCAGCTATCAGAATATGCAAATAAAAGACGTAGAAGTATTAGATAAGAATCCTATTTCAAAATAACATAACTACAACTCAATTGAGTGGGGTCTTACTTTCAGTTCAAACTCAGCAATTGATGAGGAATCGCATATTTCAGTGACGAGAGCTTCCACCTAGAAGATCGAACAAGAAATCAAACCAAATGCATCCAGTTGAAAACAGACTAAATGATTTTATTGTGCAGCAAGTACATTCACATAAATCATGTTCTACTAGCTCATCAAGGTCACACAATCTCTTGTCTTCCATTTGACTAATGGAGGAAGAAATCTCTGAAATCATCAGCCAGAGTTCCTCCAATGACATCCTAATATTTAGTCACAACCCACCTCAGAGGGCTTGGGAATGAGCTGAGCGTTCAATGGATATGACTTGGTCTCTTCAGAATCTTCTACTTCTACAGCAGCTATGGATAAAGAAGGTTAAAATCAGAAAATACTTTAAAGAGAAAAAAAACAAAAAGACACTTTCCATGCACATATCAGTCCACCTGTGAACCCTCTCGATATGCAAAACATATAAACAGTAAAAGCGCTCATCTACCTTAAAAGAAAGACCCAGAGATCACAAAACATAGAGAGATAAGCGTACCTGCTGTTTCAGCAGATGTGACAGCAGACACTTGGACAGCTTTCACAGAACAAAGAGTTGTCCTCAGACTCGAGTACTTAACCGGCCTTTGACAAACCAATGATCTTTGATTGCATGGTACTATCTGCAAGCTTCCAGATCTTACCCTACTGAGGTCTACTGCTGAGATTTTAATTTTGGAAACTCCTAGGCTACCTGAAACAGACCCCCGAGTCTCATTTGAGGAAATCAGCGAAAACAAGACAGGCTGAAGAAGAAACAAAACCAGCACTAAATGTAATCACTCGCTTAGTGAGTTATACATAACCAAGTCTTATATACACTCAATCCGCGCTCCAGAAGGTTCCTAGTAATTCGAAATATAATGCCAATTACATGGAAATGGTGACGAACTGAGTACTGATGGAGCTTAGAAAAATTAATAGTCATTATTCAATTCAGTTACAGAGAGTGCAGATGAAGAAATGATCAAATTAGATTATCTTTCACAGTTCAACATCAAATGAAGTAACTTGAATCTCATCACCATTAAGACGAAGACTAGAGATGTATTCTTCAATTTTAGATCTCTGATTAATACCAAAAATTGTTCAAATGAAGTCCCTTTCTGAGTACCCTCTCACTAATCGCTCAATAAGAAGAATCCCCAAAGTTCCAATCTTTTTCGATGAATATGATTCTTTGAGAACAGAAAACTATGAAATCATCCAAATTTGAATGTACGAACAAAAAGCCCGGTCTTGTGTGCGATTTAAAGAAAAAAAAAACTGAGACTCATAAGATTTAGACAAGACAACAAAAAACAGGTAAGAGAAACTTACAGGAAGCCATGGAGGGAGGCAAGGATTCGAGACAGAGAGAATGTAAGGCGGAGGATGAGATTATAAGGTAATACGATAACGATACCAACGAGGAAGACGATTAGAGGAGTGAGAAGACGAGCAAATCAAATTTGAGGTTAATGCTCGTCGTTGGTTGGCTTCGCTCGTTCGATACAACCAGAGTTGTCTTTGCACAGCGAAGCACGAAAGATGAGAGACTTTTATTTTATTTGGGCTTTTCGAGCCCATTAATAAGTCTACAAGCCCATGGTTACGGTTTTTCGTATGATGATTTTTTAAAAATGATAAAGCTAATTAATCATTTGCGTTTTGCTACTGTTTTTACATTTAAGGTCATAAATACTTCGCTATATTACATTTTAGATATATTTTTTTTTCGTCAAAATGAATTATATATATTAACTTGATTTTTTTATTTTCATACAAAAGATTATACAACCACAATGGAAGATACATATCTGAAGAGAAGGAATTGATGTTCATTCTCTGTTTTGCTAGACTATGAGCTATATTGTTATTTACTCTTTTGGTAAATCTAAAATTACATTTTTAGATTTAATCTTCAAAATAAAAGAAAAACAAAATGTCCAGAAATTAATTAAAAACAAATATTTACACGTGTTTTTTGTCAGAATTTACACATGTTTTAGAACATATTTTCCAACGTTATTTTGTTAAAAAAAGTCTAGTTATACTATACGCACTTGGAGATGCATGCAAGAATCTCCATACTATCCTAAACAAATTCAAATTCGGACTTCTTTTTTTTTTTTGCTAATAGTATTTATATTTATAAAATTCTGCTTATTATTGCACTCACTAGGACAAGGTTGATAACTTCTCTTTTTTTTTTATAACTTGTAATAGCTATATCTACTAAATCTACAATGTATTGATATTAAACTCAAGTGATTGTAATAATATTACAGGAGTATTTGATAGTCTGATAGTCTAGCCGGCCCTATACTATAGTCTATTAGAATATACGTTAAAAAGGCTGGACAACAAAGAAACAAAAAAAAAAAAAAGTAGCAACTCATGTATAAAGCGATGAAATTGAGAAGAGAATCTTCTTTTAAGAAAGACATGCAGCGTACAATGATTAGAATAATAAAAACCCTTAAAAAGAAACTGCAAAAGAAAATTACGAATTAAGGAAGAAAAGGAAAAGGGAAAAAAAAAAGAAATATAGTAATAAAATGGATAATACATCCAAAAGCACGACAGCTAAAGTTACAACAATATTGGCTCTCATTGCAACATCTAACAAAATTATCATCTTTTAGTTCTCTCTTGCTTCTCTTTCTCCTTTTCCATTGATTGAAACGGTGCCTGGAAAATATCAAATCTGAAAAGAACGAAAAAAATTTAAAACATTTCAAAAATAGAAGTATATATCAACTATATATATACAATATTGTGATCACAGACAAAATAAATAGTTCCTAGTCTTGTTCTGTCTTAATTAACAATTAAAGATTTCTTTTTTCAAAGTAGCTAGTGATGGAATATGTATAAAATTGAATTACCCAAGAAATTGGAACACAAGGCTACTTCAAAGGCATTTTCGTATGCTTTAGAAAGAGGTTCTGTTGCTGAAGTCCCTTGGTGCATTGCATCTGAAACATTCCATTCTGCTTGCAAAGTTATGCTCATTGCAACCAATCCTGTTTCCAATAAATAATCTCTATCGATTTAATTTCGTACTATTAATTAATTATATCCATCAGTCAATAGAGTTATCTATATAGACCAAATATATTAATTAATGTGGTACCTAGTGCAAATCCAGTCGCCGGATTTCCAGCTGGAGCGGCCAGCGTTGCCGGAGACTCTAGACCGCATAACATCGGCGTCAAACATTGCGGCACCTCCGACGCCGTCGCCGCCGCCACCACCGGTGGATTCGTCCTTGAAAGTGCCGCATTTGAAGCAAGTGGAGCGGCTGGCGAAGTTGTGGGTCCCGCAGTTTCCGACAGTGCAGTACCAATCACCTGGACGAACGTCGGAACCGGTGGTGAATCCGAAAGCAGACATAGCTCTGCCGCCGAAACCAGCAAAGTCTAAGCCACCGACTCCGCCGCCGGCACCGGAACGAGAGTCGCCGCAACGCTGGCAAGAGTCACGGCGCTGGAAGTTGAGGTGGGTGCATGATCTACAGTTCCAATCTCCGGGTCTGCTCATCTTCAGCTCTTGTATGCTTGTGCTTCTATATTATTTTCTATATTATCCCCCCAAAAAAAAAAAACATGCAAATCAATTTGAATATTCTATTAGATAATTTCATTAAAATCTACCTCATATTTCTATCAAAAACAAAAAGATTCGCGAAGTACCATGCAACTATACTGAAAATGAATTTCTTATGTATTGAACTCTTGCTTTCGTTAAAAGCGAGGACAAAAAATCAAGTGTAGTTACGATATTTATTTTATGTATAAATTAATAGTGGATATATATATATATATATATATGCTTATATTCTAGTTTTGAAGATTGATATCCTATTATATTCAACCCATATAACGTACTATTTGCCAATTGCTTGTGGCTAGCCATAGATTTTCGAAATCAATATCTAATATGATCAAATAGTTACGAAATAATTTAAATTAAGAGACTGACCTTGATGAACTTCGAAGATATGCAATTATGGGTTTAGTGAAAGAAAACAAGACACGAGGCTTTGAAAGAGTGATGTGAAGAAGATGTGCTTAAATAGAACTCTGAAGAACAACTGGTGTCTCGTTTTAAAAAAAAATATATATATAATTAAATAATAATTACTTTTTCGTTTTCTTCACCTCAATTGTAAACTTTCGCAAAAGAAGAGCAACAAAAAAAACGAGAATATAGAAATAAAATAAGTGAAAATTCCGGCTGAGATTCCGAAGCCTAATTTTTTTTAAATATGGATAATTGCTTTGGCCATAGCTTTGAGTCTGTTGTTTATATGAGATATTTAGATTGAGTCTCTTTTAACGACCTAGAATTCAGCTTAATTACTTATTTGACTTCATATTAAGAAATTAAATTTTGTGGTAAGAGAAATTAAGTCATTAAAAATTTAGAAATATGCCCTAATAAACTCGTCAAATTGATTTTCACTCAACATTTTTTTTTGTCACTTCTCGTTCTTTTTTTTATCGTCTTGTTCACTTAATATTTCATATAATAGTTGTAAACTTAAAATTTAGTTTAAATTTTGATATAATAATACTTAAATCATAAAATAAAAGTACTTTGGTTAGAATCTTGGGTCAAAGCATAATCTAATTTTTAAGTAAATTAAGAGTGACAAGAAGCCAACAAACAACTTAAGGAGCCCACACCCAACTAAAAGAAAGAGATCTTGTTAACCTCTTCCTCTACACAAAAGTTCTTTGACTCGTACCTTTTTGGACTCTCTATCTCTAATGCAATTCATAACTATATGTTAAAAATGCACGATTATATGCTTCAACACCAAGGAAGCTCATCATTTAGTTACCAATGAAGAATAGTACATTTAACTTAAGTAGCTAGTAGCTATAGCTAGCTAGGCGACCTTGCTTACCTATCACAATAATTTGTTTTAAGTAAATACACATTAATGTTGACAGAAGTAATAAGATTAGAACTAATATCAATATATATAAGCTAAATAGATTTTAAGTTAAAAGAAGAAAACAAAAATCTAATAACATATTTATATATTTTTCAGGTATTTAACATGCTACGAAAGAACCGAGATTGAACTTTTCTCTATTATGAAACTTGTTAACATACTTTGGAAAAGATTAACGGTGGTAGAGAAAGAGTTGCTTTAATTTTTATAAGAGTAGCTAGATGTCGCGCAACATAGTTTGAGCTTACAATTAATTTGAAATTAAAATATAACTTGTCACTATATATTCTCGTCTTAGATCTTACATATTCATAAATCTTACATATTCATACATATACATCTTAACGTATAGAACATGTGGGTTAATAGGTACCAAACTTTAGGGTCTCGGACTCTCCGTTAGAAAAAAAAAAAACAAAACAGAAAATTGCTAGATGAATTTAGATAAAGGTGTACATATAACTATAAAGAGATGCTATATTGAATAGAGAATCGATTCGGTATCTTGTACGTGGTATAAGCTTTTGGTTGATATAGAAAAAGGTAGCTTAATCTCTCAATTGTATTATGGTAAGTCTCTTTCATTTATACTTTAAGGAGGCAACTGAATCGACATCCGAGACACGAATAAAAATCTAAATTACTTTTGAATTTTGAATATTCACTATTTTTTGTGCTTCTTTTCTTGTTAAAGAAATTATAATATAAGTTCACCTTTGCTTAGCGGCAACGTAACAATATGTAAACATCCAAAAATAATGATAAATGTGATGGATTTTGAAAATGTTAAGATTTGCCATTTTATAATGGTGTCTCTAGCTCGCTTGCACTTTTTCTTTGTAGCTTTCTACTTCGAATATGTAATATTTTCCAAAGGAATATAAATAAAAATTGTTAATTATGTCGATTCATATGCTAATAGTGATTTAGAAAACAATTTCTTAACAATGTTACTAGTTTCTGATTTAAGTATGCACTGATATATGTATTCCCAATCTTATTTGTATACATAATATTTAAAAAATATTTTATTTTTCGTAAAAAAAACAAGTTTTTATTTTGCAGTCGAACATGAATAAAACAATCATTTTTAAATTTGTTATCAAGTAAATTTCTCCGTAAATGTGTTTTTTTGTCATCTATAATTTTATTAACATTTTGAAGGATACATAGAGAAATATATTATGGAATATAATATATTTTTGGATACATTAACCGGCAGAAAACGAGATTTCTCTGGAAACGAAACCGGTGGAATATGGAATTACCCAGAAACAAAGCTCTATTACAGATATCCGTAAATATATTGTATAGTTTTTTTTTTTGGGTTCTACCATTCTTTGTTGTCATTGATTAGTTTTGTAAGCTTTTGGTTAATTCACGTTAATAGATTAAATTAAAAAGTAGATGTTTGTAGTAAAAAAAAAAAACCAAAGTATTACATGAGAAAATATCGATTTAGTGTAACATATGAACTAACATATGATCTATCTATCTAAGCTCTTTTCTACCCAAAAAAAAAAAAAATCGTAGATATATAAAATTTGCTTACCAAAATTTTTTTTTCATTCCTAAGATTTATAAAAGAATATTTTCATACGATTAAGTTCATAATGGAATAAACAACAAAATGTCTACAAAATGCGTGGATGGGATAGAAATGAGAAAACCAAACAAATATAATAATAGAAAAAAAATCTTATATAATTATGGGTCAAAAAACATAAAAAGAGGGGAAAAGAAAAGATAAAGGGAAAATCAAAAGGGATGAGGCAAAATAGAGAGTTTCAATAAAGATAAATTTGGGTGATGGTGACGGAATAATTCTTCGATGTTTTCGTTTTGACCATCTTTTCCTTTATTTCTCACTTTAATTTTCCTTTATTTCTCTTGCTGTTTATTCCCAGGTTTTTAAAATGAACTAAAACAAAGAAAAAATTAACAATTTATTTTCTGTTATTATAATTAACCAGATAAAAGAGGGGGAAACTGGGTAATATCTGGAGTCCATTCTCTTGGAGAAGAGTAAAGTGGGCAACAAACCAAAGGAAAAAAGGAACTGAGCTGATTCGATTCTCTTTGGGACTCCCATCCATGCATCACCTCTCCACCCTCTTTCATCTCTACTTTTATTTTTCTAATTTTTTTTAACAAAATTAGCGCAATTACATTTTTTAGTTATAGGAGTACTCTCCATCATAACACATTTCTTTTATGGTCTCAAACGCTCAAAAATATCTTAACAACAGATTAAAAAGTTTCATTCAATAGAATTTTGAAAAAGGTTATATTAAAATTTACAAATCATATGGATATTACGGCTAACATCTATGAATTACCTTAAAACATGTAAGTGGGATGGCATGGCGGCTCACGGTGGTTGTATGGTGGCTCCGCCCTTCCGTTGCCACCGGGAGTGGGATCTTCTGAGTTATTGTCGGCGTTTGTCACAAGAAA
The DNA here is from genome assembly GCA_020283515.1 of Alliaria petiolata. Taxonomy (NCBI): domain Eukaryota; kingdom Viridiplantae; phylum Streptophyta; class Magnoliopsida; order Brassicales; family Brassicaceae; genus Alliaria; species Alliaria petiolata. Next base: position 191,225,499 of record JAHZTW010000001.1, on the reverse strand, counting down.
GTTCTTCGCAGTTGCGGCTACCCCTTGTGCCATATATATCCATTTAATACATTTTGCATGAGAATTGTGAAAGTAGAAGATATCGTCTAGATCAATAGTGATTTTTTTTCATGAAAAAGGCCCAATAAATAAATGATATTTATATAAGAATACTGAAAACAAATCTTGAAAACCATAAAATTTGTCAAGCTTTAGGCAACCAATATCTAAAGAATTGGTATAAACCTACTACTGACCTATTATTGGAGAATATCAGTGGCTTGAGAAATAATAGGGATCATTCAAGTTAGGCTGTAACTGTGATAGCGTGATTCTAAATTTCTGATTATACCCATGCAGGTTCATTTGTGTTTGATACATTGCTCAAGTATTCATCCTTTTTTGCCGTCATCGTATCACATGTTTTGGTGCCATTTCAATTATACCATATTTGTTTCGTATAATTTTGTTCTTATACGTTTGTGTTAAAGTTATGTAAAAACGTAAATGATATGATTTATATGTTTCTAAATTTTATCATATCTATTATCATTTGACTCAAACGTCGCAAATATCTCATTGGCTAATTGTCACATATCTAACAAGGCTAATTAATTATATGTGGAGGTGCGTACATAGTTCAAGGACTAACCTCGAATATTTAGGGTGAATACTTATAAATAGTTAATTTTAAGAGTATTTTAATTGTCTATTATATCTAAGTGTGGTTTGACACGGTCACGGAACATGTAATGTAACGACCGATGCAATGAACAATATAGCCATATATATCATAACATGCGGTGACGACACTCATGGTGTTGCCACGTAACAAGCATCTTCCGATTAACCATGACGTGTCGCAACCACAGAGGACAACACGTACAAGACCGAGAAACCGCATACTAACACTCGCAAAGTACAACACCCCATACTCCTGATTTAATTCGGTTTAATCTCATCACACCACGCAGCTATACACGTATCTTTTATGCTGACACGTGTCTTGTTCTCCACCGACCAAGACACACTACAAATGTCCCGATGGTTCGGAGGGACAATACACACAGTTTCTAAACAGCAACAAACACTTTCACAAAAAAGCTTGAATTGTCGTTTCATATTCTACGTATTCGAAGAAAAGAAAAATGGCGTCTAACCAACAAAGCTACAAAGCTGGTGAAACCAGAGGCAAGACTCAGGTAATAATAAGAATATCTATATATTTATTTACATAAGTAAATCTCATTCTATTTCAAGTTACAAGAAGATTCTGGTTGTGTAATAATAATAACAGGAGAAGGCTGGACAAGCTATGGGAGCGATGAGGGACAAGGCTGAGGAAGGTAAGGATAAGACTTCTCAAACAGCCCAAACGGCTCAACAAAAGGCCCATGAGACAGCCCAGTCAGCGAAAGACAAGACATCTCAAACTGCACAGACGGCCCAACAAAAGGCTCATGATACGACCCAATCAGCAAAAGACAAGACATCTCAAGCTGCCCAGACGGCTCAAGACAAAGCACGGGAGTCTAAGGACCAGACCGGGAGCTACATGTCCGAGACAGGAGAAGCCATAAAGCACAAGGCTGGAGACGCTGCTCAGTACACGAAGGAGACGGCTGAAGCCGGTAGAGACAAGACCGGTGGGTTCTTGAGCCAGACCGGTGAACATGTGAAGCAGATGGCTATGGGTGCAGCTGATGCGGTGAAGCATACTTTTGGTATGGCTGGGGAGGAAGAAGACAGGGAGCATATTCCGGGCACGACCACTACTGGTACTACTCGGACCACTGATCCGACTCATCAGACTTACCAGAGGAAGTGAGAATATAACAAGAGAACTATACATGAATGTGTCTCTCTCTTGTTTCTGTGATGTTTGTTTGGCCTTTTGAATTAATTCTGTCTCTCTTGTGTTTGTAATTTCCGTTGTCTTGTGTTTGTTATTCCGTTGTGTTTCTTTTGCTGTGACGGTTGATCCTGGAGACTTCTAATTTCCAGCCCAATAAGTCTAGATTCGATCCCGTTACAACTTTTGTGTGTCCAATTTGTATTTTTGTTATATACTGTGTAATAAACAGCTATTAATTCCATACCACGCTCCACTTAATTTATATAATGGATTCAAGCATCAGTATTGTAATCAATGTAGCTGTTTAAATCGAATCAGTTCTATTAATCTTAGAAAGTTCGACAAACATATAAGCTGATTTATATGTTGCTAGTTTTATATTCTGCCTATAAGTAGATATTAGTAAAGACAAATAACCACTTACTGAAACACATGAAATATAAAATTTGTTCCCCGAATTTCTGTTCTTATATTATCTCTATCAAGGATTTTAAACTTGACAAAATAGATAAACTTTTGACTCAAATGTTTTTTTTTCTTCTTAAATTTAGCAGTCGTCGTAGTTCGATAATGAATTATTATCATCTACTAAACCAAACAAACCGAACCAAAAATAAAGAAGTCAAAGGACAAAATGCTCACTTTCCGTGGCTATCACAAACGACACCGTATAACACCTTATATGAGCTACGACGACACGACGTCGTTTCTAGTTCGGTCCCTTGAGGGAGGTCGCGACATTGTAGAAGATAAATATCTTTTAGAGACGGTGTAGCAATTTTTGCAAGCCCAAAGCCCTAAAAAGCAAACACTATCTCTTCTGCTCCGTCGTCATCTTCGTTGTAGCTACAGTTTCCCGTTTTTTTCAGCAGGTAATCCAGTTTCTTCCTTCACGAAATTTTCGCTCGTCACGGTTCTTCTTCCCTTTCCTTCTCTACATTTCTGAAAAATTTGGTGACGTCACTAGTTTTTAGAGACGGAATCAGTGCTTCCTCTCTGACTTTTTCCCTTTCCTGATCTTGATATTTTCTAGGAAATTTCGGAATCTTTTTTGCTGTGGGCTGTATAAATCTACGTGACTTAGAGATGGCGGCTGCTTTGTCGAGCAGATTTCTCAAGGGAATCGCTAGCCTCCAGGCTGTTCGTTCTAGCAGATTGGTTCGTTTCTCTTCAAAACTCTTTTGTTCGATCGATGACACATCTGATTTGCTTAATCTTATTGTCTCTTTTCAAATCACGAACCACTTGAAAAAATTGTTTCTTTTTTGTTCGTTCGCTTAAATAAATGCCTCGTACAACATTTGGGTTTCGGATCCTGCTGTCAATTGAACCTTAATTTAGATCACACCACGTGAGCTTCTCGTAGACGAGAACAGTAATCTGATGCTCTTATGTTCACTGTTTTGATTTTGAAATCCGGCGAAAAAAAAATCGAATTGGTTTTGAATTGACACTTGAATTGATTTCATGTGGTTTCTGTTGATAGGCGTCTGCATCAGTCTATCAAAATGGGATGATGAGATACTCATCTACAGTGCCCAGTGATTCAGATACACATGATGATTTCAAGCCTACCCAAAAAGCCCCCTCCGGTTCTACCGACTCGCTCAAGGATATCGTTGAGAATGTAAACTCCAGCTTTTAGTTTTGAAAGTTTATGTTTTGTGTTTAGGCGTCTAATTATTTGGATTCTGAACCTGGTTAGGGTTTTTTTTTTTTTTTGTTGCTGCTGATGCTGGTTAGCTTTGGATTGTGTAGGATGTGAAGGAAAATCCTGTTATGATCTACATGAAAGGAGTCCCTGAATCTCCTCAGTGTGGGTTTAGCTCACTAGCAGTAAGAGTTTTGCAACAATATAGTAAGTTTTTGATGTACTTGTAGATTTGAAATCGAAGAAGCCATCCCTTTGTTTAAAAGCTCTGAATCTAATGTGTTGTGATTTCTGGTTTTCAGATGTTCCCATCGGTGCTAGAAACATTCTCGAAGATCAAGAGTTGAAAAACGCTATCAAGTCCTTCAGGTGAGTTTATGTTTTCATAGAGAGAGCTTTATTGTCTCTCATTCTCAATGTTTTTTCCAAGAAAGTTAAGAATAAGCAGCTTGGCTCTGCTCTTGAAGTTTTGTGCCTTATTTGTTCTAGAATAAGACCAAGAACATACCTTCTTGATCTGTTCTCTGCGTTTCCTAAATCTTTATGTATCCAGCAAGATGGAATATTATATGATCTATGCTCTTCTTCGACTAAAGCATTTCTTCACTAGTCTTGATTTGATTCATGAAACTTTCTTCTGTGCAGCCATTGGCCTACGTTTCCACAGATCTTCATCAAGGGAGAGTTTATTGGAGGCTCAGACATCATTCTTAACATGCACAAGGTGGTTTCGCCATGAGCATACCCTTTTTTGTTGTCGTCTTCCTGTTTTTCCATCGTCTTGGTTTATGATTCCCAAGTCCCTTTTTAACAATTACAGGAAGGTGAATTGGAGGAAAAGCTTAAAGACGTCTCTGGAAACCAAAAGTCTCAGTAAACTTCGAGAGATTTTGATCCCAAGGCTGAAGTTATGCTGACTGCTGAATGAAGCTATTATGTTTTTGTTCCTTTTCATATGTTTTTTTTTTATATACGGCAATAATGTCTCGAGAAACTCAAAATCTTTGGATTCGGTATGAACAAAACTTGGTATAATAAGAAGAAGAAAAAGCACAAGGAGCCTTTATTTTATTTATTCATAATCAAGAATCGAAACAGCAGAGAAGCAAAAATAAATCACAAAACAGTCGTAACACGAAAATACCGTATACCCCAAGAAACCAACCCATACCCTTATATATATATATTATACTACACCATGTATATAGATGCTTTTGGAGTTTAACGCGAGCCCTCGAGACCAAGCTTTGAGGCGAGCCAGTGAACCACCTCATCCATTTCTTTAGGAACCGTATAGTGACCAAGCCTACACAATCACATTAAACCTCACAATCTCAGACCAAAACTGTAAACCAGATTAGACTGATAACTTTGGTACATAAGTGTTAACATTTACCCTTCATATGGTTTGAACATAACTTGTCGGAATCCAGCCATGGCCAGTGAATGCGCAGATTTTTCTCCAAATCTGTAAGGAACTACATCATCAGCTGCAACCAAAGAACACATCAAGAGAAAGAAAAAAAGAAATCAGATTCTATTGACTTTTTTTATCTTGAAACAGTAAATCGAAACTTGATATCACAGAATGATGAGTACGCATACAAGTTCCATGAGCAAGTATGACTGGTATTGATGCAGCACGCCTTGCAGCCTCTTTCGAACTTTCAATTTTGCTCCTTAAGCTCCTGCATTGTTGTATGTTACATTTTCAAGAATTAGTCTCTGTATTAAATGTGACACGAAGAGGGGTGGTGGGATTGAAGAGAGAGTATATATATATATATATGTACCTCCAACCAGGAAGCCAACCACTGAGTCCTACAGTAGCTCGAAGGTTTATAGTATAAGGATGTCCAGCTCCATAACGTCCAAGAGCGTAGCAAGTCGTGGAGTAGAGAGCTATTGCTGCACCCATACTGAAACCTCCTATCCCAACTTTGACTGACACAAACCACAAAGAAGAGTTTCAAGTTAAGCTAGAGATTGTTTTGAAAAAGCGATAAGAGGCATGATGGAGATATATGTATAAATACTCTTGGCTGGCTTACCATCTGTTGGTTCGGTTGACAAGAGGTTAGCAATATGTGCAGCTGAAGCATCTAAGCCTTCGATATCATCATGAAGATCCTCAGAAATTTCTCCCACGTCAAACCCTGAGAAGCAAAGAGGTTGGTTTTATCGTGTTCGTGAAGTTTAGAGAAGCCTAAAGGTTCGATGATCTTACAGGCAGTGCAAGGGAATCCGCCCAGAAGCGAAACAGGACGCGTAGGAGCAGTTGGGCAAATCCATTTAATCTGTTCATAGAATATTTTTTTTTTTTTAAATGAGAAACCGTGAATGAGAGTTTAATAATACAGAAAGTTACTTCCAAGTGTGTTTGTTTTCATGGATTCTTACGTTTGTAAGAGGCAGGCTCTCCAAGAGCTGAGACGAGCTGCAGAGAGAACAGAGACAAACAAAATGAAAAGTCTTTATCAGAGAACATCCCAAAACCCGAAAGCTCCTTTATTTGCTTCTTATGACACATTTATGCTTAAGTTTCAACAAACAGGGGAAAATGAAAATGTGAAATTTTAGTCAAGAACAGTTTGTTTTGATATCTTTCAAGTCATTTGGGCATTGTTTTGACAAGCATGATGAGATTACTCTTTCTTTTATGAATTGCCTCAAGAAATGGGCATTGATCATAAAAAAAACAAGGCAAGTGAGAGAGTGTTATATTACCTGGAGCCATTGTCTCCAAGACCGTGCAACCAAACAATAGTAGCTTGGTGCTTTCCTTTAGGCCTCACAACATAAGTCCTTCCAAACTCATATCCCCTTGCACTTCTACTACCTAGAAAGATTTAGCCAGAAACATATTCAAAGCAGAGTAATCACATAACAGAGTTGTTACAATCACACAGTAACACACTTCATAACTCAACACCAAACCATTTTAAGATAAAACATAACACAGAGCAAGCAAGAAGTAGAAAACAAACCAGAACCCATGCTTTGATGAGAATAGCTCATTGTTGTTCAAATGGACTTTTGTTTTCACTACAAATTTGAAGACTTTGTTGTGATTTGGTAGAGAGTTTTCAAATGGAAAATATAAGAGAAGGTAAGGGAGGGGAAATGCGTATTTATAGAGCTAATTTGAGGTGATGTTGAGAGGAGGGAATAAAAAGAAAAGAGATGTGAATCTGAATCATTCACTATGGGATGTTAAATGTGTACAACAGCTACACAGAAACTACTACTGAGAGAAGGCCAGAGAAAAGCATCCATGGAAATGGAAAAAGGAAATCAATTTCTTTTCTTGTCTTCTTTATATTTAAAAACAAAAGAAATAAATCTTTTTGGGAACACAAGGAATCAAAATCAAAACCAGAGCAGAGCTAGCGGCGAAAATACACAGAGGAGAGAGAGAGAGAGAGAGAGAATCAATGCCTTGTGGGCAGTGGAGGAAAATAAACTCTTCCGCGTAAAAGAATATTATTAATTCTCTATACATTATATATATAGATATATAGATGTAACAAGTAGATATTACTAGAAACACGAGGGCATAATCCAAAATTGAAAAAGAAGAAGGCAAGGAAAAGATAAATCTCCTTGTTCAATCATTTTTTTAATGAAAAAATAAAGTGAGATGATTGATGGATACCCATTAACCAGAAAGCTTTAAAAGTCTGAAACTTTCTCCGAGAAAAAGGATTAAAATTTGGGGATTTTGATGGGGGCATTACACAGTGGACAAAGAGATTACATTTAAGGTTTTTTTTTTTAGGGTTCTTGGATTTGTGAAATCTCAGAGCACTGAGTGTAATGATGATGCAGTAGGAAACATCAGTGACCAACCTGGATATCATGTGGGGGAAGCAATAAACCAACAAAAAAGACTTTGATCTTTTCTCATCTTCTTCAACGCTTCTTTCATTACTCTCTTTTGTTTCTCACTGTTGCGTTTTTCCCATCCAAAATAATTGGGTGACGTTATCAAACCGACCCCACTAATTTTACCTACAGTCATTTTTTCTTACTATGCAGATAATAACTTATTATGATTTTCTATTATCGGGCAAACAAAAAAATCTTACATAAAGTACTTTTTTTTTTAACATGTGAATACTAAATAGTAAATAGTTATCATTTTGGAAACATTTGTTCTATTCATTTATGTGGCTTTTTTCTTTAACAAATATTTTTTTTCAATAACATGCATCATTGATATTTTTTTAACAAACATGTGTGTTTAAATATGGGATGGTGCACATCAACGACAAATACAAACCATTACACTATCTTTGGTAAGAGATTTTTTCTTCAATCCATTTTCTTTAGTTATGCATTAACGCTTCTTTTTTTTTTTTTTTTTTTTTGATGACATTTACATTTTTGTATGTTTAGTACGTTTGGTCCACTTAATTCTTTTTTTTCTTTAGTTATGCATTAATTATTTTATGTAGTTCTCCAATCACTGGAAGTCAAGTATTTATCGATTGAAAATTTATTAAAAATTACATTTTACACACGTGTAATTCTAATTTAGATGATGTTAGTAGTTATTATATACGTTATATTAATAAAATAAAAATTATAAAAGAAAAAAGAACTTTAGTGGGAGTGACCTACATGATGATAAAATCGGAATGGGTCTGAGAAATGCAACTTTCATGATTCAAAATGTAATGTCCCGATCGTTTTTATTAGCGGATTTCCACGTTCTCTCTTAGTCCATAGACAGTAAATTTATTTTTGTATGATGCTCGGTGTGTTAATCGGGATAGGGAGGCTCAGCTCGTAGACTCAAACACATTTAACTTTGAAGTTTTCTTACAATAAGTGACCGGAAAAAATGCACTTTGCTAACATAGATAATCAAATCAATTCTTTTAAACTTTTATACATATATATTCATATTTTTAAAATCGAAATACTCATAAACAATAGACATGGTTACATGGATATTGAATATATCGCATACCATACAATAACTGTATTGTCACTCATTTTCTATTTTTTTAAGACCGTGTGAATTCTGAATTTTTGGTCCATAGTTTCTCGTAATATCTAGACTTAATTTTTAGATATTCTGATTTAAAAAATAACTTTCCGTCTCAAAAAAAAAATTAAACTCAGAATACAACAGAACTAATCTCATTGTACTGCAGCTAGTTCACCTTTCTTTTTCTATTTCTAGCACAAAGATCTTTATAGATTTTATGGAATGATTACTATTTATCTTTCGTGAAGAAAGATATCAACCGTTACCACTTAATTAATTATTTGAATTTTTAAAATGAACCGGTCATAGGAATTGAGTAATTTATGACCGATTATCATATGTGACATTTAAATTGTTATATGATTTAAATGTGAGATTTGTAATAAGGTGCACCCAAGTATTTTATTTGAAAAACTAGTTGAACAATAATAAATTATGTGACACATAGTATGAGAATATTGTTCTAAGTAGTTATGAATTGGTAAAGAACTTCAAATCCTCGACCACACAAAATAAAACTTGATTGTTGAACATTACTCGGCATATTTCTTAGTAATGACGCCATCACATTACATAACTTTTAACAAAGGTCAACAACTTTTGCAGGTTAATTATATACTTTTGCGATCTTTTTTGTTTAACGTGTATTTAGCTTTTTGTTAGTCAACTCTTCTAGTGACCCACCATTTTCATTAAGAAAACAACTTCAATTGGTGGTGAATAGTCAACCCAACTTATAAAATTTTGATTATAAACATATTTACATTAAGATTTTCTTATCAATTGACATAAAACAAGACAATGTATGCTTCCAGCACTACCTGTTAGTTTGATCATTTTTGAATTGTATATATAGCTTTCGTTCGTATAATAAAAGGATATTAAAATCCACTCAAAGTTAACGCATTTTAAATCCCATCGACTATAGAATATGTACTCTAAAACTTAAAAATTGAACTGTTTTTCTTCTTTAGCAAAAAAAAAAAAGATCTTATTTGTTTTCATTTGTAAACGGCATGTTTGCAGATAAAACTTGTATCATTACTTTACTTATTATATAATTTGTTTCGTACCAATATAAAATATTAGGTAATAGCAAGTGAAAGGAGTGAACTCAGTGAAGGATGAAATTTCCCGTAGCTGTATGGATAAGACACTGAAGATGTTAATCGTAGGGGATAAAGTGGCATTTATCTTTTTGCCGGCAATTTACAAGTTTTATAATCCTTTAATTTGGGGGACAAGTGGCATCTGATATTGTTAAGATCGTGTAATATATCGGCAATTACTATGCATAATTTTATAGCACTAGATGTTTTAAATAGCATTAAAGGCACCTAAAAGGAAATGGAGTAAAATCGTCACATTTTTGATATTCCTAAAGGCATAATATGATTTTTCCACCTACTACTTATCTAATTTCAAACAAGAAACACTAGTGCATAATATGTATGCATGTCTGAAGACAAGAGACTTTGTAATGAGGGCAAGTTGTGTCTAACAGTCCCTTCGGGGATGTAATTGAAACGATACACATAAAATTAGCATAGTCTTTATGTAAAAATGAGGTCTAAATTTTTAAAAAATATTAAAAAAAAGCTGTGTCGAACATTAGAGGATGTTTCTTTGGTGATTTGTCTTAAGTAGAAACGGAATATTGAACGCCGACGTTCCTTTCGCTTGATAGTTTGTTTTCGTTTTTTAAAATTATGCTCTTTATTTATGAGACTATTTTTTTGGAATATATGCCTCAGGCATTTTCCGAAAACACGGTCCTTTGTTTGTCTTGATTTTCTTCTATTTTATTGCTTGTTGGGTTTTGCTTTAGTTTCACACGGTGGTAAGTTGTTTAAATAACATATATGTACTAGTATTTTAGTTTCTGCTTGGTCTTTTCACTGTGAACAAATTTAGATATGAAACCAAAGAGGCATATAAAATAAATAACAACTGACGCAATTTTGAGATATTAAGAGTCTGCATAGCTTAATTTTCGATAAATGAAGTTAACTTAATTTTTTCTTTAGTTTTTAACCTTTGAGAAAATAATTTAAGAAGAAAACGTTATGAAAAAGTCGAAAGACAGCTGCGTCGCGAAGGAATAAAAGCAGTCTTGAATTATGTTAATCTCCACCCTTTTCTTGCCCACTGTGATTATATTTACCTTTTGATATCTAATTTTAAGAATTTTTAAGATCGTGTAATATCTCGGCAATTACTATGCGATATGGATTGTTCTTCTTGTGCTTGGAAAGTAGTCTTCGGATATGAGGTGTAGCATGATGTTTGATTTCGTACAAAGTTTGCACTTTCATTGTTACCTATAAACCGACAATATATTGATTTACATTGTTTCGTTAAGAAAACTAAAAGAAGATATTTAAAAGATTTCAACTTACCTTTTAAACCAAAATAAGATATTTAAAAAATTTCAGCATATCTTTAAAGTCTTTGAGTGAATCCCGGCCAAGTAGTTACCGATCTCTGATCGAGGATGTTGCTCAGTCAGATTTGGTTCATCAAATAGGTAGACGTCTGCCTTCTGCAAGACTATTAGAGCAGTAGCAATCCTCTGAAGATCTTCATCTAATAAACAATATATACGACACTCCAAAACCTCACTGGTAAAATCCAAATCACGAAAGACCTTATTCACATGTTCAGCATGAATCTCATATTGGTCTCAAAAAAATTTAAAATTAGTGAGCAAAAACGGTGGAGGTTAATTTTGAGATATTAACAGTCTGCATAGCTTAATTTTCGATAAATAAAGTTAACTTAATTTGGTCTTTAGTTTTTAACCTTGGAAAAAATAATTTAAGAATTATGAAAAAGTCGAATGATGTTAACTTCCACCGTTCTTCCTCGCCGTGATTATATTTACCTTTTAGTATATAATAAAAGAAGATGGAAAGCAGAATGTAGGTGCATTGTATGAGTAATTAGTGTTAAACCAATTAATGCATATGGTTAGAAGAAAAGCGATTTTTTCCGATTAATCTATTGATATATTATGGCCGTTCACAAGGAATCAAGGACACTATCAAAACGTCCAATATGAAAAGACATCGAACCATGAAAATAAAAGGTGAATACATATATATATATATAATAAGCAAAAGGGCAAGAATGATTCTGATTCAAGAAGAGTTGTCACAAAAAAAAACAAAAACAAAAACAAAAAAGAAAACAACGGTCATAAGAGTTTTGGCACTTGGAAACTCCAATACAACCGAGTCTTGTTCTAAAATGTTTTAAATTTTTTTTCAACTGTGTTTCACCAGCGGCATATATTTTTTCTTATTCCAATCATAATAAATTTTTAAATTTTTTTATTTTTTTTAAATTAAAAAAGGAAAACTCGCGGCAATGGTGAGGTCGGAATCAGTGGTGGTGCTCATCATCTTCATCACCGTGACCATCGGGAGGCCCACCAGGACCAACCACTTCCAGCTGCAAGCATACATTTGAACAATTCAATATTTGGAAAGCTCAACGAGGCATATTCGTCTGACATATGGCTATGAGATGAGACTCGGTTCGATTTATTTGCCATTTAGAGCATGTGATACGAGTTTAACTTACCTCAAAGTACTGAGTGCAAACCGGGCATTCGAAATGCTTTCCTTTCTCCAGCCAGAACCACACAACATCGTGTTCATCCTCTGCAGTACATCAGACCCAATCAATGGTAAATAGATATCTAATGTGTCAAAAGGGTTTGATAACGATGAAAACAATCTTATACCACTAGAATCTTGCAATGAAACAAGAATTAACGATAAACTTATTGCGGGTATATGACATTAAAGAGTGAAGAAGGGATGAACTTACCGCCTTCACCACCAGGGCATCCAATAATTCGCTTGTCGTAGTAGGACTTCACAATAGCAGGAGCTTCCTAAGGTAATACAATTTGATAGATGGAGATGTATCAAGAAGATGACAAAGTTGTTTAAAGCATCCAATGGTAGCCAAAAGAGAATGAGTACTGCTCAGTCGAGAGATAAAATGACACAAGGAAATTAAAAACATCAAATGTCTCAACTATGTTATACATCATGCAGAATTCACCAGTCCTAAACCCCTATATGGTTTCAGTAATTCCGAGAAAAGATTTTTAAGAACTAAATTTTCATGATCCATATAGTATGTGATATCTGCAAATTTTCATCATCATCGTGAACATAAGCATCACGGGCAGTGGACCATGGTAAACCACCAAACACAGCATAAACATAAAGACTTGTTGAATGCACCATTTAAATCCCACATATGATTCAAATCCAAGCTAGTGCCTCATTCAGGGAAACTAATACTAACTACATTATTCAAAAAATTTCTTGAAAACGTGACCAGAAGAATAGGAAGAAAGTGGAGTGTGACAGTTAGACAAGATTCAAATAGACATAAGACAAGTGATTGATGCATGCTAAAGCAGTCCATGGTGAAGGAATAATACGGACCAAAACAAAGGCAGTAAGTTGATCCATATAGGTCAGTAACCCAGCGGGACTCAATCCAATTTGGATGAGAGATAAGTCTCAGGATATTTAAGATCATTGAAACAGCTAAATTGGGCTTATATAGCCATCCATCGTACTTGAGTTAAGTGAAGTGTGCTTGGTTAGTTATAATGCAAGTTCTAGTGATAAACCTAAACCCCGTACAATGCCACCCCATAAACTTTGCAGAGAACATAAGGTTGAGATATTCAAAGTGAGAGTTACGACGTAATTTTGGCAATAGAAACTAGACTAACCTTTGTTCCAAAAGGACCTTCAGGGAAGTCAATGTCAAGCAGCCCCCTCCCCTATCCCAACAAAACAATGACAAGGTCAAACTGAGCGTATTATCAAGCAGAAATATTTTTTATGCCGGAAATCATGATCACAAGTCGAATTGAATTGAAACAACATTTGTATCATTTGTCAGATCTTAAAAATGTATACAGACGAAAAGAATTTAGTATAGCAATCACCTCCAATTCAGCTTCAAGCTCTTCCTTCTCATGTCCAGTTGCAATGGGCATTACATCCTCCACCTTCTTTTTCGCAAGCGTCTCTGCTGCAAAGTACAAGCGTAATAATAGCAGTCATTAACTCTCCAAAGGAGAAGACAGAAAAAAAAAACAAATTTGCAGAGAGATTAACAGCGACATGAGTAGACAGAATCCAATATCAGAAACTTGGATTAACAGCGACCTGAGTATCAAACCAATCTACTCGGTTCTTTTTGTCAACCGATTAATAATCTCAGAGACCAATACAGATTTATATATATCCTTAAAATCTATGACATGGGTATGCGAGGAAGAAAACAGCGAAAGTAAGATTACACAGCGAGAATCGGATCGAAATCCACCGCAAAATGAAAGTCCAAGCCGAGATCTGAAAATAGACAAAAAGCAAAACTATAGCGACGGTTTATAACCTGATTCGGAGCTGAAATGGCGAGGGATAAAGGAAGAAGAAGCGGAAATGGCTGATCGATCGGCAGCGAGGTAGAAGCCAACGGGTCTGGCGGTGGCGGCTATAGATCGACGAGGCGAAGAAGCGGCGGCTAGGGTTTTGAGATGAGAGGCGGCGATTCTTCTCCACATGGTGACTGATGAATGATGATGAGTCAAAAGGGGGGGTAGGAGTAGAGAGATCGTTTGTGTCGTGATCTCAGGTCACACCTCCAAGGATAAGCGAACGAAACACCGCAAAAACGACTTTTATTTCGAATCTCTTCACCGATGCTCCTTTCTTAGTGGCCCCTTTGGGAAAAACTTGGAATTGGTCACTGGTCACTCTTACTTGGAAAAAAAAACATTACAAACGCGTCAAACTCCATAGTAAATGGGCTAATTACAAATATCTTTTTCGGGCTGCAAAGTCCATTTTCCTAAAAGTTGTTTGGTTATAGAGTGATATGGCCCATATAACTAAAAGAAGCGTGGAGGCATTTGTGAAAACGTTGTTACCCACAATGAGGCTATGAATAATAATAATTCCTGGTATCTATGGTTGGCTGGCTCAATGCTATTAACACCACCGACGTGGTTAAAGAACCAAGTCTTCCTTATGAACAACAACTAGAGATTCTTAGGGTTTCCAGACAGATGTCTCTCTCCCGGTCTTGAAACTTTGCTCAGTCTAAGTTTTGGATTGCTTGTGTTGTTTGATGCAAGTTTCATTTGGCTAAAATTTGGATTTGAAAGTAACGTCTACTCACTGTACCGTAATCCAAATCTAAGAATTTGGTTCGTACTTGCAACATACTCGATGGTAAACCGGTCCTATTGAGTACCAATACAATATCAAACCAAAAACAAACGAGAAGGCGCGTGCATAAAGGAGCAAATACACTAGTGAGATGGCACCAACTCTGAGGACCGATGATTGGCTTTAGTGCCTCTGCGGTTCCAGATTGGAGTTGTCTCGATGAGCTTGTGTGGTACAAGCCGCCTCTCCCGCTTGCTTAGCTTCTTAAAGTTGTGAACTTTGAGCCTCGCAATCTCAGCTTCTTCCTCTGGAGTCGTCTCTCTAACTATGACTGTTAGGCGACACTCGGGTCTTATCATCAACCCGCATTTTCCTTTTCCATGGTAAGATATCCTCTTCTTGAAGAGTCCCTTCCCAACAAACGCTTCCGCTGCATCACATATCAAAACCTTAAGACAAATAAATGCAAACATAGAAATCAAGGATCCAGTATCAGTAGTACATACCAATGAGGAGACGGTCAGGATCTAGTCCATGGTTATGAGAAGCATTTGCTCGGGCAGCGTGGATAACCTGTAGTAATTGTATAATGGATTTTGATTCGTATAAGTAGTGTGTTAACAGAAGGAACCGTCTGTTTCAAACTCAGATCTGAGAGATTACCCGGTACACAGTATGGGAAGCCCGTTTAACCGTGACCTGCAGTTGCATCAGAGCATCTTCAACGCGCATACCACGCACTAGTGCTGCAACTAGGTTGACCTTCTTAGGACTCTGAAACGAGCAAGGGTGAGCACATCTATATTGAAAGATTGAGCTGGAAGCATAATAAACGAAAATGAAGCAGAACATGTGGAAAAGCGGATCCTGTTAAGAGTTAGAGAACTCACCTGCTTTATGGCCTTGAGTACAGCCTGCACTTTTTGACGCTTTGGGATAATCTTCTGCTCTTCTTCTTTTCCACTACCCAACAGAGCTGGAGATGACAAAGGCGATGACACAGGTTCTTCATCAGCCTGCAGTTTTCTTGAGGTAGAAATCCCCTGAAAACATACAACTTCAGATCAGAGAAGAAAGAAACAGCATCCAAAAATACAGGTTCCTAAGTCTTTCTAGAGATGTATAGTTCCAAAAGATGCGTCCTTTCATCTAACTCACAGTAATAACAGGTGTAGGTAATCACACTAGCACGGACTCATTTCCCCTGCTTCCAAATTCTCTCATTCAATGTAGAACTGGCACAACACATACTAAATTACTTGGCTATATCAAAGCAAAATGCTCCAGGAAACTCCGGTTACTTACAATAGAGAAAAAAACTCGATTCAGAATTGGGAAAGCGGACAAAGCATTACCACTTGTTGTAGATAATGATGCAGTGGTCTTGAGGAGTAGGTTGGTCTCAGTAGAGACTGCAAATAACCTAGTTCACGAGCAAAAACCGAAAACACTGAATCATCATCACCCACTCAACTCAAAAAGACAAAACAGAGAAAACGATAAACTATAGAAATGGTTTATCACCTGATTCGGAGCTGAAATGGCGAGGGATAATGAAAGAAGAAGCAGAAATGGCTGATCGATCGCCAGCGAGATAAAAGCCAACGGGTCTCGCGGTGGCGGCTATAGATCGATGAGGCGAAGCAGCGGCGGCTAGGGTTTTGAGATGAGAGGCGACGATTCTTCTCCACATAGTGATGAATGATGGACTCAAAAGGGCTTCAGGTAGAGATTGTTTGTGTATTGTTCTCAGGTCACATCTCCGGCTCCAAGGATACGATTTTTCTGGGAGAAATTGGAGAAGACTAACTTTGGAACTACACATTACAAACGTGTCAAACTCCATAGTAAATGTGGGCTATTACAAATATCATTTTTGGGCTGCAAAGTATAATTTTTATAAAAGTAGTTTGGTCATAGAGTGATATAGCCCATAACTAAAAGAAAGTTGAGTCATTTGTGAAAACCTTTTTTTTTTCTCGTTGAGACTTCACCATTGTGACTAGGTCTGGACATTCGGATATCCGTTCGGATTCGGATCGGTTCTTTTCGGGTTCGGATATTTCGATTCTAGAGAATAGAATCCATTCGGGTATTTTGCTTTTTAGTTCGGGTTTGGTTCGGTTCCGTTCGGGTCCGGATCGGTTCCGGATATCCAAATTATCTAATTTTTTAAAAAAATAATTAAAATTTGATAAATATAACTAAAAATTTTCAAATATTCTGAGTATTTTAGTTATTTTGTTCGAAACATAACTAATATATTTGGTTTATAATTGCAATTTTGAGTATTTAAGTTATTTAAAGTATAAATACAACAAATGTTTTGGATATATAATTATATTTTGGGTATTTAACATATCCATTCGGTTCGCGATTCGGTTCCGGTTCAGTTCTGGGTTTTCGAATACAAAAATATAGGACCCATTCGGATATTTAGATCGGTTCCGATTTGGTTCGGTTTTTTCTAATTCGGATCGGTTCGGTTCGATTCTTCGGATCCGATTTTTATGCTCAGGCCTAATTGTGACCTCTCTAAGCTGATGTATTCATAAGAAGATATGAGGGGGTCTAATATGAAACAAATGATGTGATATGTATACGTCGATTTTTGAAATTGTCAAAGTGACAAGTCACACTTTGACTAAATCTAAATATAAATATCGTAATTCCTAAATCAAAAATAAATAAATAAAAAAAGCGAAAAGTGCAGATGGAGACGTTTTGCACAATTGGCAACGCTGCTCAGCTCCACGCCTTCGATCTTATCCAAATCTCCAAAAGAAATAATAATCCAATGCTCTCATCTCCACCTTAATTATCGTGGTACACAACGCTTTTAACGTTGTACACTCTTTCCGATAATACCCTTGCGTAGATCAAAATACACAAAACGAAAAAAAGAGGGCACTTATAAAAGGAGACTCCGAATAGCAGGTGATTTCAACTAAAATATCTAATCCATTATATATTCCTAATCCAAAGACTAATCACGAAACCACAATCTTTCTCTTCTTCCCCCCCAAATACACAGAGTCTTTACGTTTTCTCTCAATCCACCATCACATTCCTGATTTATCTGCCTCTGCATTTCACATACAATGGCTACAATCATCTCCTGCTCCGCTCTGTCTTCCATCCGAGCATCTTCCGAACCCGGATCCATCAGAAAACAGGATCCGACCGTAAAGAAACCCGTTTCCTCGGTTTCATGGTGGGCTCCTCTTTTCGGCTGGTCGCCGGAACCAGATTACGTGAGCAACAGCTCCTCCGCGAATCGGGAATCGGATCTGGATAAAACTGACCGGAGGTCTACGCGAAGGTGCCTCACGGAGGAGAAGGCTAAGCAACTGCGGATGAAAATCGCCGAGGTCTCCACATTCCACGAAGTCATGTATCATTCCGCTATCGCATCACGGCTCGCGTCTGACGTGTCCGTACGGGTCAAGGAGTAGCTGGATCGGGTCACGGATCCTCCGTTCCAGAAATAATAATTCGTCGAGCTAAAAATGTCTCCTTTTTTTCTTTTTTTCTTTTTCCCCTATGGGAGGGATGATGAAAGAACAATCTCTTTCGATCGATGATACTCAAGAACCGTTTGATTGTGGGTCATCGTTTGTGTTTGTACGGTCTGGATCGTGCGCGATGTTGTTTCTTACGAACCGTTGGATCGTCAATTAGTTTAGCTTTTTTTCACCAAATATATATAACTAGCTGATAACGATGAAAAATGCATAAATAATTCAAAGTAAAAATAATTTAATCAGTTTTAGTTATATATATATGTGAATAATATAATTTAATATTTCAATTTTTTGACATAATATTTTTAAGTTGTTTTCAGTTTAAATATATATATTATTTGGTTAATTTATATGGTTCTATTAATAAACCATATAACCAAAAAAATATTTATAAATATGAATATCTATTAAAATTACACATATCGAAGTAACTTTTATTGTAACCTAAATTATAGTTTTAATTTGTTATAATTTTCTTATTTTTTTAATTAAAATGACACATATCGAAGTTTTTTTTATTGTAAATATATTTTATGCCTAATCAAAAAAAAGTATTATATATAAATTATATTTTATTAAATAATATTTTTAAAACTATTGTTTTATTCATTTTTAAGAAATGTATTGTGTAATAAGATGTATATCATAAATCATCACATAATCTAAAATTCGATTTTATATAATCCAAAAATTAAAACATAATTTTCTGGTTATATTAAAAGTAATAAATGGATAAAGACATATAATATAATTAGTTTAATCAAAAAAGAAAATTTGTATTAAAATAATGAGAGAATAAGTGTGATGGTGACACATCAACAAAATGGCACCACTGTAAATACTTCAAAAAATAAGCCTACTCTTTTAAAATGTTTATCAATTAATACGTAGGGGATTATATATTTTTGGTAAGAAATAGAAAAAAGAGAATATATTCATAAATTAAATGATGAATTATGTATAAATAAATGATATAAGGAAATTAGTCATAAATTATATCTTCATAAATTAAATGTTTAAAGTAATAAATAGTTATAATATAATTAGTCTAATAAAAAAAGAAGTTTGTATTAAAATAATGAGAGAATAAGTGTGGTGGTGACACATTAGCAAAATGGCACCACTGTAAATAGTTCAAAAAATAAACTTACTCTATAAAAATGTTTCTCAATTAATATATAGGAGATACTGACCATTGATTGCTAGTCGAGCTTTTATACAAGTATAACGTATGATTTGCGAGGTGTTGTTATCCATAGCAATAATTTGGTTATCATCAGAACTATGTTTAGAGGCTTGGATCTATAAATTCAAGTATCAAAAAAGATCTATATCACTAATTTGGTTATCATCTGTAATATAATCGCTGATGTGTTGTAAAAGTAAATTTCGACAATTTCGCTATCCCCCGATCTTCATAAGCAACAAAGGTGTGACTAAAAAAAATAAAAAAAATAAGAAGAAAGAAGGTGTGACCGGTTGATAGAAATCAACATCCCAATTAATTAAAACTGAAATAGAACGCAATAAGCATCACTGAAATGATATTTCTCCATAGTAATGACGTGGCATAATTATAACCGTTGATAATAGGCTATACGCTTCCTTTATCTTACGCCAAATACCGCGCAGATTAGTCAAACGCACAGTTGAAGGAGCGCATATTAACCGCACAGTTGAAGGCGCGAAATCTCCCAAAAACTCGTCTAGAAGTCTCTCAGACAAATTCATGCGACGATTCTCCGTCTGTTCACCTTCAAGTTACCGTCTCAATCCCATAACATCCATGGCTACTGGATCCGGTTCACTGATTTGGTTCCGGAAAGGGCTTCGGGTCCACGACAATCCGGCTCTTGAATACGCCACCAAAGGTTCCCAATTTCTGTATCCGGTTTTTGTGATCGACCCGCATTACATGGAGTCCGACCCGTCTGCGTTCTCTCCCGGTTCGTCGCGCGCCGGGGTAAATCGGATCCGGTTCTTGTTGGAGAGTCTCAAGGATCTCGATTCCAGCCTGAAGAAACTCGGTTCGCGGTTGCTTGTTCTTAAGGGTGAACCTGGTGAAGTCCTGGTTCGTTGCTTGCAAGAGGTAATGTAGTGTTTCTCAGAGATTAGGCTTATGCAGAAGATTCAAAAAATTTGTGAATTTGATTTACTTTAGGGAATAGAGAAATCTGAAATGCTTTTATATGTGTGAATGTGTTTTTCTTTTTTGTTTTTTTTTTTGCAGTGGAAGGTGAAGAGGCTTTGCTTTGAATATGATACAGATCCGTATTATCAAGCTCTAGATGTTAAAGTTAAGGTAAAACTGGTTTCATTGAGCCAAAATGTTTTGATATTGCTTTACGACGATGCGTCTCATTGAGGTTTTGGCTAACTCAAGTGATCTTCATCTCTATAGGATCATGCTTCTTCAACTGGAGTTGAGGTCTTCTCTCCAGTGAGCCACACTCTTTTCAATCCCTCACACATTATAGAGAAAGTAAGTGCTAATGCGGCAGTTTTGACAGTTTTTTTTTTCCCTTCTGGATTTTCCTTGATGGAACTGTAAAAATTCTGGATATGTTTGTGGTCTTTCTTGCAAGTAAGAACGGTGGGAAGCCACCTTTGAGCTATCAGTCATTTCTGAAGATTGCCGGTGAGCCGTCGTGTGCAAAATCTGAACTTGTGATGTCTTATGCTTCACTTCCTCCAATCGGAGATGTTGGAAATCTTGGCATCTCAGAAGTACCAACCCTTGAGGAACTTGGCTACAGAGACGATGAACAAGTTAAGAGATGATCTTGTTTCTTCAAGTAGCTGAAATTATGTCCATCTGAGAAACTTATCGCCGTGAAATTGTCTGTAGGCTGAACGTACTCCTTTTAGAGGTGGTGAATCGGAAGCCTTGAAACGTTTGACCATGTCAATCAGTGATAAGGTATGGTCAAGAACTTGGAAGTTTTCCTCTTTTTAAAAAAACAATTTGGCGCAAACTGCTCAACTGAGTAGTTTCTTAGGACTTAAGGAAAACTTATCTCTTGAAGAACTTGAAGTTTTCCCTTCAAGATCCTAGAATTGATATTTTTACATTGACATTCATAGAGTTATATATTCTTCATCAAAGTCAACATGTCTTTATGGGTTTCATTTGTAGTGTAGGCATGGGTGGCAAACTTTGAGAAACCAAAGGGTGATCCATCTGCATTCTTGAAACCCGCAACTACGGTTTTGTCACCTTATTTGAAAGTGAGTTGCACAGCATAATATTGTCCACTTTAGCTTTTCCCCTCCATTTTGCTTACATTGCTGTCTAATTGCTGACCTTGGAGAAGTTTGGATGCCTTTCTTCGAGGTACTTTTATCAAAGCCTTCAACGTATTTACAAGGACGTGAAAAAGCATACATCGCCACCAGTTTCTCTCCTTGGACAGGTCAGTCAATTACTAAAATTTTCTTATACTGTCCGACTGCGGAAAGTTGATATCTTTTTTTTTTTGTTTCTCTAGTTGATGTGGCGAGAATTTTTCTATACCACTGCATTTGGAACTCCTAATTTTGACAAAATGAAGGGAAACCGGATCTGCAAACAGGTAACCAGATAACAAGTTCATTATAGTTTCTCTTATCAAGTTCCTTCAACTTTAGATATTTTCATGCTTTTTTGGACCAATCTTTTTTGTTCCATATGTAACCTAGATTCCATGGAAAGAGGACAATGATATGTTGGCTGCTTGGAGGGACGGTAAGACAGGATACCCTTGGATTGATGCCATCATGGTCCAGGTTAGATTTTAGTCAAAGTGAATGCCTTTAGCTTTCCTTGTAAGCATCATTCATGAATCATTCTGTCTCTCTGGAATTTATAGCTTCGGGAATGGGGTTGGATGCACCATCTAGCGCGTCATTGTGTAGCCTGTTTTCTAACTCGTGGGGATCTGGTAATGCTGCCTCTACTATTATTGCTTCTCTCTCCCTCAGCAAATTTCACTGACATGCATGATGTCTCTCTGGTGTTAGTTCGTACATTGGGAACAAGGGCGTGATGTGTTCGAGAGGCTTTTGATTGATTCTGACTGGGCAATCAATAATGGGAACTGGATGTGGTTATCATGTTCGTCGTTCTTTTACCAGGCATTGCCTCCTTTCTTTTCTTTCTTTTTTTTTGGGATTTCTAAGCTCTCTGTTGTGCAATTGGTTAAATAGATCTAAAGCATATTCACATCCATTCTATTCCGATGCTTTGTGGTGGTTTCAGTATAACCGCATATACTCTCCTGTATCTTTTGGAAAGAAGTATGATCCTGATGGGAAGTACATTAGACATTTTCTCCCGGTGCTGAAAGGTAACTGAAATTAGTTCCATTATCCTGGTAAGTTTGTTTACCATTTAGTCATTCACTGGCTAATAAGTTTTGTGATTTAGATATGCCAAAGCAGTATATTTACGAGCCATGGACAGCGCCAATGAGCGTTCAAACTAAGGCTAAGTGCATAGTTGGGAAGGACTACCCGAAGCCAAGTAAGTATTTCCGTCTCTATTTACATACACACATTAGATAGATATGATGTATATGATTGTGTGTGTAGCTAAAATCTCAAAGCTATCGGTTTACTGTTTATTTATAGAAAAGGAAAGTCTTTTGCAGTAGCTCTGACTTTGTTCGTTTGCAGTGGTTTTGCATGATTCGGCAAGCAAGGAGTGCAAGAGGAAGATGGGTGAAACATATGCATTGAACAAGAAGATGGATGGTAAGGTGGGTGATGAAGATCTGAGGGATTTGAGGAGAAAGCTTGAGAAAGATGATGAACATGAGGAGTCCAAGATCAGGAATCAACGACCAAAACTCAACTAAGTAGGATACTTAAAAGTATAACTGAGATTGATTGATGAAATGAGCATTATAACAACTATTGTTGTAGCTGGTATGGCTTAATTTTTATGTAAACATGGTTTCACTGTGATTTTCTATGTCTTTAGTAAAAAGCCTGATTGCATCAATGGCATATATAACAAGTGTTCATCTGAAGCCTTTTTTAAGGTCAACGTAAAATGTAGGGGCTATTTTGCAAGGAATTAAAATATCGGTATCAAACTGAAGAAGTGAAAGAAAAAGAAAAGCTTCCTGGAATAGAAATCTCTTGGTTATAAAACGAAAGCTCCTTCGCATTCTTACACTTGCTTCTCCTCGATTTGCCAGTTTTTGTTTTATAACTCTTCTTCTCTTCTCTTTTCTTTTTTCCTTTTTTTTTTTTTTTTGAATTTTCCGGGAGGCAGCATTTCCACTGGAGCTGCGGAAATCTTCCAATCAAGTATTAGATCGATCGAATTTTTGGATTCGAGAAATTTTCTCCACCAAATTATTAGATTAGATATAAGAAAAAAGGAAATGAAATAGACAGGGATTTTTTTGTTTTGTCGGATTGTAAACTCGAATCGTCGCAAGCTGTTGTTGTTTAGTGGAATTTTAGCGCCAAATTTCCGCTTGAATCGTTTGGATTAGAAACCCTCTGAAAGGGGATTGCGATTTCGTGTTAGTGAATCTTTGGATCGATCAAATTAGGTTTGGCAAGGGTTCTTGTGTGTTAAATACTAGTAAGGGAGATGGAGAAGAAGAAAGTGGCTGTTCCGCTAGTGTGCCATGGCCATTCGAGACCTGTTGTGGATTTGTTCTACAGTCCAATCACACCTGATGGTTTCTTCCTCATCAGCGCCAGCAAAGGTAATCTAATCTTTCTAGTTTTTGTTATCGTAAGTTGGATTTTGTAAGATCCAACTAAAAAATAAAATAATAATAATAATTCTGCTTACAACTGTTGATTCACTTGTAGTATTTCATGAAATTGTTGCTGTAAACTCTCTTCATAAGGTTGATGAATTTTCATGGCTTGATGATTAGATTCACATCCAATGTTGAGAAATGGTGAAACTGGAGATTGGATTGGTACGTTTGAAGGGCATAAAGGCGCGGTGTGGAGTTCTTGTCTGGATAACAACGCATTACGCGCAGCATCTGCATCCGCAGATTTTTCAGCGTAAGTGATGTCTATCTCTTCAAATGAAGAAAGAGACTCTTATCCTTTGGTTTATACTTGAATTGGTTTTGATTGTTTGGCCAATAAATTGACTTGTACAATCAAAACACTTTCAGGAAACTTTGGGATGCGTTGACAGGGGACGTCCTGCATTCTTTTGAGCACAAGCATATTGTTCGAGCATGCGCCTTCTCTGAGGTATAGGCAATCTATTCGCTGTATCTGGTTGAATTTTTTTAATCATATGATATAGATCGGACTACCGTATGTTTTACTGGTTTTGAACCCTTTTGATTGTGGATATTTCTCATTGTTCATGTTTTTCTGCATTAAGTCAATGTGTAAATACCAGCATGTGTGTGTGTCTAAAATGGTTTCTTTTCATCAGGATACAAAATTGCTAGTCACAGGAGGGTTTGAAAAAATTATTCGTGTATTCGACTTGAATCGCTTGGATGCACCTCCTACAGAAATCGATAAATCTCCTGGTTCTATCAGAACACTTACATGGCTTCACGGTGATCAAACGATATTAAGTTCTTGCACTGATATCGGTGGTGTGAGGTATGGACTGCATCTGTACTATTCACGGTCGCGTGAAACAAAGACAGCTCGAGACAAGTCATTGTTTTCTTGTCCAATTGTCTCTTGGAACAGGTTATGGGATGTGAGGAGCGGCAAGATCGTGCAAACGCTAGAAACCAAGTCTCCTGTCACCAGTGCCGAAGTGAGTCACGATGGACGGTATATAACAACCGCTGATGGATCCACCGTTAAATTTTGGGATGCAAATCAGTAAGTTCTCAGGAAATTCCATTTTACGATCTTTTCTTTTGTTTGGAAAAAAAAAAAATTATCTGTTGCATTCTGCTCAAAGTCTCTATTTTTGTCTTTGGTAACTTCCAGTTTCGGACTAGTGAAGAGTTACGGCATGCCCTGCAATATCGAATCTGCATCGCTTGAGCCAAAATCTGGTAACAAGTTCGTTGCTGGCGGAGAAGATATGTGGGTTCGACTATTTGACTTCCACACCGGAGAGGAGATTGGTGAGTGACTCAAAAACTAATACATAACCTCAGTTTAAGCAGATTGATTTTGATCTTATGGTATATATCTTCTTTATAGCTGTCTTAAAACTTTCGTCATTGATCGTTTGTCTTCTCTCTGAACTTTAAGGATGCAACAAGGGACATCACGGTCCAGTCCACTGCGTGAGGTTTGCACCAACAGGTGAATCTTATGCATCAGGGTCTGAGGATGGTACGATCAGGATCTGGCAGACTGGTCCTGTGAATCCTGAAGAGACGATGGAATCAAACTCAGGGAAGTCGAAGCAGAGTGTGGACGAGGTTGGTCGTAAGGTTGAAGGCTTTCACATTAACAAGGAAGGGAAACCATCTGACTGATTGCGTAAGGCCACGAAAGAATTGCTACTTCTCTTGTCTCCTTACTGTGCTCGACTGTGTTTTTGTTTCAAGACTGAATGAGAGAATATACGAGAATTCAAACAAGTATTTTTATTAGAAGAAGAAGAAACTTGTCTTTTCTTTTCTGGATGTGGTTGATCTCTTAGGGGTTTACGGGGTCTCTTTCCTGATTAAAACTAAATAGCCGGACCAATTTGTTATATTTAGTAATATGACATGGGCTTTTGGGCTCTCGATATGACCCTGACGAGACAACTGAAGCTACAGAGCCGAGGGGTAAAAAAGTCAATTTAAGTTGCATTAAAAAATCAAATCAAACCCCTTGACTTGAGTCTTGATGACTGATGAGAGAGATCTGCGTGTTGTGTTTGCTTCTTCTCTTTTTATATTATCTGGTCCGGATCTCTCTATCTATCTTCCCCACTCCCTCTCTTCGAGTAAGACTGTGATACTTTTTTTTTGGCGGGAAAATGTCTGGAAAAGGAGCGAAAGGGCTGATAATGGGGAAACCCAGCGGCAACGAGAAGGACAAGGACAAGAAGAAACCCACCACTCGCTCTTCTCGTGCTGGTCTACAGGTCTCTCTCTATCTCTCTTACACACTCCTTTTTTTGGGATTTGTGAACCGTGTAAGTGACGGATCTGCGAGGTCTGAATTTTCTGAGCTAGAGAATAGTCTAGAGATCGAGTTGAGTTTACCCCTCTGTTTTAATTTCCGAGATCTTCCGTAGATTTTGAACGATACATGCATTGCGTACAAGGTTTAGGCAATAGAGTACTATTCATATTTAATGATACTGTTGATTCCTCAAGTCCCCAGCTGCTTCAATAGCGTTTTGGTCCTTAAAAGCTGCAAAGCTTTTTTTTTTCCGTGTCTTTAAAAGTTACAAGCACATGTTTGTTGTCGTGAGCCTCTGGATTCAAACCCATTGACTTCAAATTTTGCTGCTTTTGACGAGTTTTATAGACCTTATTTTGTTTAGCTTCCGAAACAGGTATCTTGTGTTGATATAATAAGGTGTGTGTGTGGGTGTCTCACTCTCTCTTGCTTGCAGTTTCCTGTCGGAAGAGTCCATAGACTGTTGAAAGGAAGGTCAACCGCTCATGGGCGCGTTGGCGCAACCGCAGCGGTTTATGCAGCCGCCATTTTGGAGTATCTAACCGCGGAAGTCTTGGAGCTGGCTGGTAACGCGAGCAAGGATCTGAAAGTGAAGCGTATCACACCGAGGCACTTGCAGCTCGCCATCCGTGGGGACGAAGAGCTTGATACTCTCATCAAAGGAACTATTGCTGGTGGTGGAGTTATTCCACACATTCACAAGTCTCTCATCAACAAATCTGGCAAAGAATAGCCTTTTTTTTTTCTCTCATAATCTGTCTCTCTCTGTCTCCCGGACCCTTGTTTTTAACAGTCGTGTGTGTATGTTTAAGACACTAGTAGGGAAACTCTTAGGATTGTTTATATGTCAAGGACCCGCGTGTGGCTTTGTTTCACTCGTTTTGATTAACGTTTTGGGTGTTTGTTCCATATGAAAACAGCCACGCAACAAAATCTAAGAGGAGACTCGTCTGATATCTAATTATTTGCAAAGATGGACACACTTGCGTTTTCCCTTTTGGCACCAAGTTTCTATGGACACACTTGCGCCAAGTCGTCTGTTTATGTACTACCCTATGTCCTAGACCCAAAATTAGCATCAGCGAGTGGATTGTATAAGTTAAATGCCACCTAGAGACACAAAAGGGGTTTGGCATCAGCTATATTACAAAAACTAAACCGAAATCCGACAAATGATCTTCGAGGAGCTTGTATCTTGCTCCTATCCTCTGTTTTTCTTAGGGTGTTTACTCCAGATGATGTTCATTTCCTTGGCTTGTTCCTACAATGGATGAGGAAAGAAGATAAATGACTGGGAAGGACAACAAAAAGTTGTGTGAAAAGAGAAGAAAGAGCAGACCTCGAATAACCTCTTCCTCTCCAATTCTGTCTTTTCCTGAAGACCGAGCCATTCCAGCGCCATCTCGTATACAACGTGGTTGGGCTGCGCGCAGTGTGCTGTAGCAACGGCCTTTCTCTTTTGGAGAAAAAAAAGAACAAGACAGTGTGAGATAATGGTTTTCAACTTTGGACAAAAAAAAAAGAAAAACGTTTGATATGACTATTGCAACAACTTGCCTTCTCAATCGACATCTGAGCTTTATTATCCAACATGCGAAGATGTCCAATAAATCTTCTACATTCTCTGAATTCCTTTGGGAAATTTCTGCTACCCACTAGAAGCCTGCAAAAGGATCATATAAGAGACAAAAAGAGACAAAAATAATTGATGAAGTTTTCACTTCTGTGAGAGATAGAACATGAGATAGTAACCTCTCGTCACATAACATCAGGCACCCTTCGGCTAACCGCGACAGGGCGTTATCAGCTGCCTTTGTGGTTTGAAAAATCACAAGAGCTTTCCCTGATTAGAAAATGAAGTCATTGCCACTTACTTTTCTTTTACAAAGAAATGTTGAAGCTGACAAACAGCAAAAAAGGTAGGTCTAAAGCAGATATACCATTATCTGGGTTAGACACAAGACTTGCTGGGATCATCTCGGCATCAACTCTTTCGTTGAAAGCTTGCCTACAAACATCCTGCACACAACAATGAGTGTGTGATATTTTGAAGGCTTTTACATAATGATTGCTAAAACCATGCGTCTTTGATCAACATATGTAGATAGAATTCCGTTGTCAACATTTAATAGGATGCAGAAACGATTGATCACATACCTCCACCTCCATCGATGTGAGTGATGGTTCCAGGTTTTCCATTAAGAGCACCCTGTCTTTTTTTATAGCTTCTTTTAGTTCGTCCTCAAAAGGCTGGGAAAATATATATAACAATGTTAAATGAAGAAACCGAGTGTTTTTAGAATATTTGTTTTCCTAAACAGGGACAAATCATGAACTAACTATTCTCTCAACTGTAATATTTTCTTAGCCTGATTTAGTGTGATGAATGAAAGCCGATAGTTTGAAAAAAAATTGGCTATGGGAATCAATTGCTTCAGATTCTTCTTAGACGAAAGAAACATGATTGTAATAAAGCTGGACTACATGAGAAGAGAAGCCATGGTAAAGGCGTCAGAGAACGTACCAGTTTCTTGAACCAGCTTTTACCCTGTAAGGCAGATAAAAGGAGAAAATAATTTGCAAATGTCATAAGCGAATGGTGAATACCATCTAATCCAAACTATGGACAATCTTTGTGCTTTGCTCAAGAAAAAAATTAGTCCACCGAAATAGAGATGGTACGTACAATGTTCTGACTTGGAGCTTTGTCTACAAGAGGAGGATTTTTGTTGGATCTCTTCTCTCCTGATTCAGGGCCTGAAAAATCTATTTCTGGACTGCTGAGTCTCCTCTTTTTAGGAAGCTTGGGATCGAGTGATGAACCTGAAGCAGGTAAACTCCCGAATGCTCTGGTTTTGGTTTTGAGACCTCTTGACGTGATATCATTACTGACAGGAGGGTTCTTCTTCACATGTACATGATCAGCACGGTCCTTCAGAAACAAGTCTTGCGAAAGGAAGGTTCGTGTCAATCTGGTCTGTCCATTTCACAACTATAAATGACATAGGAGGCGAGGACAAATGGGTAAAAGAATCAACCTTTCTGTACCGGGCTTGTTCTACTCGTGAGCTTTCCATCTCTATTATCGTTTTTTCCTGACTTCGTTGACTCTGGACGAAAAGATTTCACTGGAGAAGGCCTGGAACCGGTAGCTGCGTTTGAGTTTAGACGGTTTAGAGGCTGTTTAGCTCTTACCTTGTTGAAGAAATTCTCCACTGCATTATTAGAGACAGTAGAAATTAAAGTAAAATTAGCTTCATTAGTTCTACATCCGAAGAGAATTAGGGGTTGAACAACAAAGCTTTGCAAGATTTTGTTTAAACCCAAACCTCTAATTCCAGCTATTGCATCTGGAAAGTCTTTCGATATAACTTTCAGTCTCGTATCGAAGGTTTGGGAGAAGATATACTTAGCGTTTCTCAGCTCACTTTTTGCTGGTCGTGGGTTTCTTGGGTCATTTGAGACGCATACAACATTGCATTTCCCAATGATTGTATCCTGGACCAACATAACAAGAAAACCCAAACTGATCTTACGTATAGAGTAAACAACTAAACATATCCATTAACTCAGAATTTTTACTATTTCGATTCCGTTAAGAAGACGAGGAAAAGAGATGGAGAAGCCAGCAAACTTACCACATCGTTGATATTGTAAACCCCTGCGTCATCACCACAAGCCAGAAACAACTCATCATATAGTGGCTCATATCCTCCCAAGTAGTTGCGGATTTCAATAGGTCGAAAAAGCCAAAGGACCTTAACTTTCTTCTCACCAGCTGATGTCTCATACATTCTGATAAGCTTCCCGATTGAAGTCTCGCATTGACCATGTATTTGAAAACAAGCACAGTCAAAGAGCCGGTACTCGATGCCCTCATAGGTAAATGATTCATAGAACTGGACCTTTGTATCTGTCCGTCCCGCAGATTTCTGAACACCCCAATTAAAATCAGGGTCCTCTTCTCCACCGGCACTTTTCGGTTGCAACATAGAGAATCCACTTAGCCAGAGGAAGATATTCCCAAACTGTAGAAGAGAGAAGAAGATAAACAAAATTAGAGAGTGTAAGCCCATGGATAAGTTCATCATCCTTTTGAGTTTTGGAATCTAAGGCAACTTTGCAAGCACTTGGTTAAAGTAGGAAAGTATAAGGAACATTGAAGCATCCGAAACCTCAAGAGAAAAAATTGTAAAAAAAAACGTTTCTTTACAACATTTCATCCTACTAAAACCTAACCACCATGATGGCACCAGAAACAGATTATACCCATCCACCATGGTTACAATGTCACAGAAATCGAAGGTGACCAATGTGCAATCAAGCCAGCTCGATTAGAGTGGGATTCGACCTAGAATCCCCTTTAGCAAAACAGAAAGCGTGCAAGGAGATGGAACAGTGACAAATCCGTAAAAGCATCGCGTCGTACTACAGAAAGCAGCTAAATGTTTCTTAAAATCCAAAAAACTAACGACGATTTCAAGACCAGAGAAGAGAGGGGAAAGCTCACGGGAAGCTGGTAGGCTGCTTATCGTCGTCCGATCAAGGTACAATCCGGAAAACGCAGTGCAATCGACGTGAAAACTAGTCCGCTATAAGCTTCGGGAACCGTTATTCCGGCGATTTTAGGTCATCGGAGATGAGTTTCATACCGACGAGGGGTTTGCAGGAGGAGATGAGGAGAGAGCGAACATGGAAATGGGTTTTTGAGGTTTTGTATGTACTGAGAAGAGAAAAAAGTGACTCGAGGAAACGAACGATGCTTCATGGAAATTTCAGGAATTGCTTAATTATGAATTAATTACCGTAATTAGTAAGTTTTAGCTTTCTTTTGAGTTTTGACTACTCTGTTTACTCTGTCTGGCTCACGTCTTTGGACGACGGAGCTAAGCGATTTTTCAAATTTTTTTTTTTTTTTTAAAAAACTTTAATTAATCTCACTTTTTATCTTTAAGTCTTTAATTTTATTCCCCTATCGCGCCCATAGCTGTAAATTTAGGCCGCTGTAATAAAATATATTTTTCTTTTAGTTTTTAGATATTTTAGTAGTTTTTTTCAAAAATCCTAAAATCTTGTGTTGAGCGGGATAAAAATATAAACAGAGAAATAAATAAAATATCAAACATTTTCATATACATATGTAATTTGGTATACGCATGATCTCTGTTGGGATTTTAACATAATTTCAACAAATATCATTTATTGTTGCTCGGATAGCATATAGTATAGTTTTATTTCAAACATTTTTATACGTTTTGAGCTGAAGATTTGGCACCAAACATGCCCTTATTGAATTTGACCATTATACCCTTTAACTACCTCACACGTTTGGAAAAGATTGGCAGTACCGATAAACCCTAGCAGGCTAGCTGGCATTAAACCCTAAAGCTTTTTTTTTGTCGTGTTCCGATCACTTCCCTCCGGCGAAAAAAAAAAATCCCCCGAATCGTAAGCGTCTCTCTCTCATACGTCGTCTCCATTTCTGCGTTTAGCGTACCAGCTCGATTTCTGATGTTAAATTCACCGAATTTTTCTGTTTATCGTTGGTGTTTAACTCTACGAGAAATGGGTTTTGCTTTTACGGCTTTTAAACGATTGCTGACACTACCAGTGTCGAATTGTTTCTCAGGGTCTTGAGCTCATCAGGTTGAAGGAAGTTATGTATTCGATTTCGAAGATTCTGCGAAGGTAAAAAGCGTCTTAATTATAGATTCTGGGTTCTGGGTTTTTGTTAAAATCCACTTTTTAAAAGAGCTCTTGTGCCCGTTTATCAGCGAGCAATTCTCGATCTCCTTAATGGGGTTTTGCCTATTTACTGTTTATTGGATTGAAAGGTTTTGCTTTTTGTCAATTGCGTCTTTTAGGAGTGGACGATTTAAGCTTGCGCCTTCTTCGTTTGGTGCGGTCAGTGAAGTAGAAGTATCAATTTGTGACAAAGAGAGTGCTTTCAAATCATCTGGATTGAGTTATAGTGAATCCCAAGGTTTAATCAGACGCTATTCCGCAAGAGATGTGTTTTCGCGCTTCATTGGCATCACTAAGCTTTCTTCTATAGCTGATGCAAATGACAAAAGAGATGAGAAAGAAAGGGAAGATGAGCTATCTGAACCAGAGGAGCCACTTCCTGTTTCTGGGGATGTAGCAGAGGGAGTTGAAGATGATTCCTTATTCGATTCTGAGCTTGGTAGTCATGTAGACGCGTCTGATGATGATCTTGAAATGGAAGTAGAGCATTCAAACGAGGCGAAAACAAAAAATAAAAGAGCCCGCTGCGAGTTGTATGAATCCATTGTTGCCTATAAATCAGTCAAACATGTTCTTGAAGTATGGGTCAAAGAAGGAAAAGATTTGAGTCAAGCAGAGGTTTCTCTCGCTATACACAATCTGCGTAAACGCAAATCCTATGCTATGTGTTTGCAGGTGAGCTTTTTCCTATTTTTCCACATCATTTATTGTTTTTGTCTATCAACCCCCTCCTTAATTCGTATGTCTTCCTTGCTTTGGTTTTGCAGCTGTGGGAGTGGTTGCGAGCTAATACACAGTTTGAGTTCACAGAGGCAAACTATGCTTCTCAATTGGATTTGGTGGCCAAGGTGCATAGCTTACAAAAAGCTGAAAACTTTTTGATGGATATTCCAGAATCTTTCAGGGGAGAAGTAGTATACAGAACCCTGCTGGCGAATTGTGTACTTAAGCTCCATGTGAAGAGAGCCGAAGACCTTTTTAACAAAATGAGAGAACTGAAATTTCCAACAAGCGTGTTTGCTTGCAACCAGCTGCTTCTCCTCTACAGTAAGCATGACAGGAAGAAGATATCTGATGTTTTGTCACTGATGGAGAGAGAAAACATCAAGCCCACTCGCGGTACCTATCAATTTTTGATCAACAGTAAA
This sequence comes from Alliaria petiolata, assembly GCA_020283515.1. Classification (NCBI taxonomy): domain Eukaryota; kingdom Viridiplantae; phylum Streptophyta; class Magnoliopsida; order Brassicales; family Brassicaceae; genus Alliaria; species Alliaria petiolata. The sequence continues at coordinate 191,192,331 of JAHZTW010000001.1, read as the reverse complement.
GGTTTATCCGGGGACATAACTGGAATGGACGAGATCGTGGAGACAATGAAGGAAGAAGGTATCGAACTAGATCCAGAAATACAGGCTACCCTGGCTAGGTACTACATAAGAGCGGGGCTTAAGGAGCGAGCGGAAGAAGTTATGAAGGAAATAGAAGGGCAAGGTTTGAAACAAACTCCATGGGTGTGCCGTTCATTACTCCCCCTTTATGCAGACATAGGAGACCGGGACAATGTGAGAAGACTGAGTAAGTTTGTTGAAGAAACGCTGAGATATGATAATTGCATTGCTGCCATTAAAGCCTGGGGAAAGCTGAAGGAAGTCGAAGAAGCAGAGGCCGTGTTTGAGAGACTTGTGGAGAAATACAAACTTGTCCCTATGCTGCCATACTTTGCCCTCATGGAGATATACACGGAGAACAAGATGCTAACGAAAGGCAAAAATCTGGTTAAACGAGTGGCGAGCGCGGGGATTAAGATTGGCCCGTCTACATGGCACGCACTTGTGAAGCTCTACATCAAAGCCGGAGAAGTTGGAAAAGCTGAGTTGATATTGAACAAAGCGACGAAGGACAATAAGATGAGACCTTTGTTCATATCTTACATGGTGATCCTTGAGGAATACGCGAAGAGAGGCGATGTTCATAACACGGAGAAGGTCTTCCTGAGGATGAAAAGGGCAGGCTATGCAGCTCAGCTTATGCAGTATGAAACACTTCTCCTGGCTTATCTCAACGCCAAGACTCCTGCTTACGGGATGAGTGAGAGGATGAAGGTAGATAATGTGTTCCCGAATAAGACTCTTGCTGCGAAACTGTCTCAGGTTGATCCATTTAGAAAGAATCCAGTGTCTGTTTTACTTGACGAATGACCATAATTGAGCTGCTTAGTGTTCTTTCTGATTGCTGCTAAGCTTAGGTAATAAGAAACAGAGGATTCGTTTTCCTTCAAATCAAATTTCTTAGTTTAAGTTTGTGTAATTTAATGTGGTTTTTCAAAGTTAAATGCGCATAATCTAGACAAAAACCGAGCCGGTTACATATTTAATACCAAAAAATACAAAAAATGCGGTGAGCGTGGATCGAACACGCGACCTTCAGATCTTCAGTCTGACGCTCTCCCAACTGAGCTATCCCCGCTTTCTGATAACATAATGATAGTTTTTTAATTAGATCTACACGTTTTGTTTTTTTTTTTTTTTTTTTAAATAATTTCCTTTTGCGTTCGCTTCTCTTTTGAGAAAAGGGGAAAACACACACGCGAGACGACGAAGAAATCTGCGGTAGAAGATGAAATCTTTCAAGGAAGAGTTGACGTTGGGTTCGTGCTTATGGTTTCTGATTGATTGAAAGTTGGAAATACTCAGTCACCTTATCTCTTATTATTGCAGACGAGAGGCTCGCGGAATCGAGGGAGATAATCGCTAAGTACCCTACTCGGATTCCAGTAAGTCTTTGCTGCTCGATTCGAATCTTCTATTCAGTTATCGGATCTAATCGAGAAGATTTTATCTGTTTATACATTCAGTTAACACTCTGAAGTTTTCGTAACTCAAAATGTTTTCTTTCAATGACGTGTTGCAGGTAATTGCTGAGAAGTATTGCAAAACCGATCTGCCTGAAATCGAGAAAAAGAAGTAGGATTTTTTTATTATTATCATAAAGTTGTATTTTCGTGATCTCTTTTTCATAATTTTTTTTTTTTCCTTGCTCATGACTTGTTTGATGATAATCTAGTTTGATCTGGTCCACTTAAGTTGAAGTTTAGGATTTAAATAGCCGATTAATCTAGTTTCAATCTGTTTATGAGAATGTTGCTTTGGAAGAGAATATGATCTGAGGAGTTGTCTTTTCAAATGGTAGGTTTCTGGTTCCACGAGATATGTCGGTTGGCCAATTCATCTACATCTTGAGTGCTAGATTGCACTTGTCTCCTGGTAAAGCCTTGTTCGTGTTCGTGAACAACACTCTGCCTCAAACAGGTGAGTTTCTGCAACTCGGTTTTTCCTCGTAGGGCTTTTCTAGGCAAAGTTGTTTGATGTGTTCTGTTTACTCTCTCTCTCTCTCTCTCTCTCTCTGCAGGTGCTCTGATGGATTCGGTCTACGAATCTTACAAAGACGAAGATGGATTCGTTTACATGTGCTATAGCAGTGAGAAAACCTTTGGTTGAACCAAACCATGTTAGTACATTTACTTCAAACTTCTTCATCATAAGCTGTTCACTTGTAAGCTTATGTTACTGTTTTATCCTTATACTTATGTTCATCTGTGCAAAATCTTTCTACTACGATCTCATTACCAACTTGTATTTCCCCCAAACGCGCTCTCTTTGTCATCATTGTTGTTCATCCTCCTGAGATTGTATTGGTGTATACGATAGCTGGGATAGATGGGAGGGTTTAAGAGTTATGGATCCAAAACGGCTTCACCACACAATGTCCTCCTTTACGAAATATCTGAGAAAATGTTCATTGACCTACCCACATTTGTGGACCGCACAACCCCTTCTTTTTTTTTAATCATAATTAAAATACATTGTTAGAATAATTACATTCGGGATCTTGCCACTTTAGTGGTTGCTTACGCTATTAGTATCAATCTTGTTGAGATTACTTGCAAATCATAGCTCAAACACTCTCATCACACCCAAACCCAAATCTTTGTATGGTTCCAATTTCTGACCCTTATCCTTATGATAGATCTCAAACTAGCACTCATCATTCATGGTCGATTTCTCGACATCAACTAAGATAACAACTATGGTAATGATTATAATGAACCGGTACATTTTCGACAAGCACGGCTGGTGTTTTGCTGCCAAGATCACAGGCCACAGCCCTACTTTTTTACCGGAATTGCTTTCTTCTCGCTTCTGCTTTTCGAAAGTCCATTGTCACCGCATCTAGCGAGCTTGGTGATGAATCCTCTTCTAGCAATCCTGCACAACATCTTCACTAAGAGTGCCAAATACAGCTTATTCGAACAAGTTCATTCATGTGTGTATATAAAAAGTGGAGAAAATAAGCTTTCTCATTAGTTTAGTGTAAAGGTGAGTCAGAAGCCCATATCTGTACGTAGGTGGGTTGGTAATTTTGGTATGGACCCTTCAATCGGCTAAAAAAACCGGTTGGTGTGTCATCAGACTCATCACGCTCGTGATGTGATGTGGGTGTGTGACTGTGTGCGCAATGGGAACAAAAAGAAACGCTAGAGAGAGAATAAGTTTTTTGGCATATGCATGTACGTATGGCTGTGATAAGACAAGCGGGCATGGTCACGAATCACGATATTCTAAAACGGGACCATTCATTGTCGTTTCATCTATTAAACCACATGGAGAGAAGGATATTACAAAATGTCGAAACAGAGAGACTATGATTCATTTGTCTTTTCCAAGGTATTTGTCTTTTTATAGCTAAATACATAAATATAAGCTTATCTCGTTAGTTTCTTTTACAGTCAAATTTGCAGTCATTCATCAATGTTCTTCGTATGCTTTACTTTGTATAAACTGTTGAAATCTATTTTGCACACACAACAGTTACTGTTTGAAAATTCTTCATACCAATAATCCTTTTTGGGTAATTCTTGTTGCACACCAAAACCAAACTTAACTATATAACGTTGGGAGTTTACTTTCGAAATCAAACTAACACTGTAAAAATTGAATATCGTATCTAGCAACAATTCGACACCACTAGAATACAATTACCATTAGCATGGCATTCCAGAGAATAGGACATGTCTATGCATTGATTATATTCCCTTTGTAATAATAGTTTTTTTTTTATAATATATATTTGGCAAACCAAGAGGGTTTTGTCTTCATCTTCTCTTATCTCTATCTTCCCTCCACAGCCTCTCAATCCTCTAACATTATGCGTATCATCTCTGAATAAAAAACCTTAGCATATATATATATATATATCAAAATACTATACAGGTAGAAGAACTAATAACATGAAGTATAATTCTACAGAAACGTTGAAATTCAGCTATTGACATTATTCAAATCTTGTATACATTTTTTTTTTTTTTTGCATATTCATGTGATTCCAATAACCTTCATTATATGATTAATAACAATGTTTATTTTACATATACATACATCAACTGAAACTAGCGATTAGGTAATTTCGTAAATGGAAAAAGAATTGAAGACATAGTATAGGTGCTTACAAAAAAAAAAAGCCTTATAGTGAATTCTATGAACTATATACTTTTATTGCCGACAAAAAAATATACCTTTGATCATTTTTTTTTTTTTGAACTCTTACTTTTGATCATTTTAAAACCAGAGAAAATGTTTGATTTGATTGCGGGTTACTATTAGGCTCTTTAGCTGGGATGTATGTGTACAATAGTGAATGAATATGTATCAAATATTTACGAAAATGAAAATTATTAATCTCATCTTCTAAGAAATCCAAAACAGTTTTTTTTGGAATTTTGCTTTCTATGTATAAAACCATATCCTACTACACTTCGAGCTGAGCTCGCGGTGAAAAGAAAAGCCGAACGTAATGAAGAGAGCACCTTCTCCTGAATCAGTCACCATCTTCGCCAATCAGCCCTCTCATCATCACCAAGTAACCTTCGCCGGAGATATGGAGTACTACTCTTGGTTCGACGACGCTTGTATCCAAGACATGAACTATTTCGTCAAAACCATCACCGGAATCAAATCCAAAGGAATCCGACCAGACCTCATCGGCTCCATCATCGCTCACTACGCTTCCAAGTGGCTTCCTGATCTCGCCGGCAATGTCTCCTCCGTCACGCCATCGAAAAACCACAACGACCCACCACCACAGACGGAGAGCGTCACGGCTTCTGTGATGAAGAAACGGTTTTTCGTCGAAACCCTAATCGGAATCCTCCCGCCGGAGAGAGACTCCGTTCCCTGCAATTTCCTCCTCCGTCTCCTCAGGACGGCGAACATGGTCGGAGCCAATCCGAGTTACTTAACGGAGCTTGAAAACAGAGTGTCGTGGCAGCTGGACCAAGCCTCGCTCAAGGAGCTTATGATACCTTCCTTCAGCCACACGTGCGGGACGTTGCTCGACGTTGAGCTCGTGACGCGTCTCGTGAAGAAATTCGCCGGATTGGACATTGAAGGTGTTAAAACCGGTGCGTCTCTCGTTAAAGTGGCGAAGCTTGTTGACTCTTACCTCGCTGAAGCCGCCATTGACGGTGGTTTGACTCTACCGGAGTTCGTTTCTCTAGTCGAAGCTCTGCCTAGCCATGCTCGTACCACAGAGGACGGCTTGTACCGCGCCATTGATACATATCTCAAGGTAATAATAACAAAGCTTATAAATTTTGAAACTTGAGAGATTCAATTCTTAAAAGCTCAAAATTCAAGATTTCAATTTTCATTTCGAATTGCAGGCTCATCCTCTGTTGTTGAAGCAAGAAAGGAAAGAACTTTGCAGAGTTATTGATAGCAGGAAGCTATCACCGGAAGCAGCTCTCCACGCGGCTCAGAACGATCGTTTACCGGTGAGAGCAATCATCAGAGTGTTGTTCACTGAGCAGACGAAGCTAAGCCGTCACGTTGACTGGAGCGGCAGCTCGATAAGCAGCACGACGAGGAGCCCAACAAACCCTTCTGGCTCACATTACTTTGAGTCAGGCTCTGCAGCGCGGTGCTTGTCTAAACGCGAGATGAATGCTCAGCAAGCAGAGATCAGAAGGCTAAGAGAGGATGTGGCGAGGCTGCAGAGCGAGTGCGGTGCTATGCATTTGCAGCTGGAGAGGCTTATGGAGAAGAAGAGTGGCGGTGGGAGTAAAGGGTTTTTCCGGTGGAAGAGGCTCGGGTTAGTACCGTCGATTAGAGGAAGTGTTAACGTTGAAAAGATGGCAGACGGTGAGGAAGAATCAGGTGAGAATGGTGAAGGATTTGAGCCTCGGACTCCAGGGAATATGAAGACAAGGCTTGTCAAAGGAAGAACAACACCTTCGAGGTGGAGAAAATCTATGTCTTAGTTTTTGCATTAATGGAAACAACACAACAAGCTGTTATTATTACACATGGAGGAGAGCAACAATGAGGAAGTCTTTTTATACACAAACAAAACGAATCACACGCTAAAACAAATGCATATTATGAAGAAGATGTGGTGTCTAAAATTTGACAGCTCGTTTGATTGTTTGGAGAGATGACTTGATGAAGTTGTTCTTAACGAGATACTCGTTCTCATCGTCTTGGCCTGAAACCACTGGCTTCTTCCTGATGCTGTCAATTCCCTTTTTCATCCCGAAGATGAGTGAAGGAGATGATGGAATCCTTCTGAAAGCTCTAGCACTCTCTGATCTCTTCACCACTTTATCTCTGCCACTCTTCTCTGGTGTGTTCTTCAAATCAAAGCTCATTCTGCTCCTACGGGAGCTTTCAGTTCTTGTTTCCACCTTGTTTGTGTTGTTGTTGTTTGCATCCTCAGCCTGCGATTGCAAGTCCACTTCTTCTTCATCAACTTTTTCAAGTAGAGGGAACTTGTGGTCCAGTTTCTCTAACATTTCATCAATCTTCTTGCTTCTTTCGGTTTGAAGATCATGTGGATTGTTTTTGCTGTTGTTCTCCAGTAAAATATGAAGCCATTTCTCAACATTTCCTTTCCCTCGCTCTCTCCTGCTTTCCTCATCTTCCTCACTCTCTGGTTCCTTGAAAACAGGAAATGCTCTGAAGCTTCTGCTGCTGCCTCTCTTCCCTTCTTCTACATCTAGCTTTTCTTCAACCGGTTTATTATCTTCTAACGCAACAAGAGACTTCTCAGATCCCTCTGGATTCTTCTGCTCCTCTTCCTCCTCCTCTATTTCCCCATGCTTCTGAGTTTCAGCCTCCGAAGCTGCTGCTGCTTTGTGCTCTTCTTCAAGGTATACTCTTAGCTCCTTGTGTAACGACATATCTTCGCTTGTTCCAGGAAGATACAAAGATAACTTCCTGTCTCTGTCGTCTAGCAACAAGTCGTCATCTTCATCACTCAGCAAAAGTCTGGATCTTTTCCTTGCTTTCTCCAGTTCAGGCCTCACTTGATTCTCCAGCTCCTCTCTTTCTTTAAACTTCTTGTGAAGTTCTTTCTCTGAACCATCACAAATAGCCTTTTGCGCCTCTAACCTCGCCATGAGTGCGCTACTTGCAGCCTGGTTTAGCCTCACCTGTTCCTTATACACAACACTCCTACAAACAAACCAAATTAAAGAACATTGAGCTAAAAACATATGGAAATGAAATCGTTGTATAGAGAAAATCTCTTACTGGTGCATAGCGTCGCGGATCATCTTCTCGAGTGTATTCCTATACGAGCATTGAGCTTCTGCCAATCTCCTACACTTTTCAGCTCTTCTTCTACGCTTAAACAGCTCGCTCTCCAGCTCCTGGATGTTAACCTGCTCTTCGCTGTTTTTTCTTTTCAAATCATTCATTTCATCATCTAACTTCTTCATCTCGACTCTCATATTCTGCGCTTCCTCTCGGTTTCTCAGTGAATCCCTAGCAGCAACAATGGCTTGATAAGGATTTTTCATTAAATCTGGAGTCTCGTTCTCTTTCATTGCACCGAGTCTCATCTTCCTTGCTGCAGTATAAATAAATATGATTCAGTACAGCAATAGAGAAATGAGGATTTATCTATCAATAACCGAAAAGCTGAGTAGTAAGTAGTTACTAACCAGGTGTTTGGCGATTGTAATCGAGTGATCTCAAGACTAACGAAGGGTCATAAGGATCTCTTCTAGAAACAACAACTGCAGCAGATGCCAGGCCAAATTTGTCTTTCGATTCGACAAAATGCTGCGGGAAATGGTGTGATTCAACCATCTGTGAACCGTTGAGTTCCTCGCTTTCGCCTTCTTTGAACAAGAATGAGAATGCTCTCTTCCTGTTAGAACCAAAAATTGCATTTTATAAGATGTTTCATCAAGGAGATAGGCAGGCATATATACAGAGATGATATAATATACCTGAAATCAGAGCTTGAAGCAGCAAAAATCGACAGGAACTGGTTTACTGAAATGCCCACTTGAAGATCCCACCATGGTACTAAGAACTCAAGTTTGTCCTTCTTGTTCTTGCGTGCCTGCCATTGCACTATCCTTAGGTTGCTTGGTACTGTTAAACCTCCTCCTAAAAGAATTCAGAAAGAGAGAAAAAGCTTTAATCAATCAGACACAGTCAACAAACATAAACTCTAATCTATATTGAAAAGAAAAAAAAGGGAAAGATATTTGAGGATGTGTGTACTTGAGCAAGGGAACCAATGATCAAAGCCCCAAGCAAGAGGAGAAGCTGAATCAGCGTGGAAGTAAAGGACATTCCCATATGGATCAATCCGAATAACAGCCGGATCAAGCCCGGCATTACTACAAACAAAATCAAAATAAGAAAACATAAGAATCTGAATTGACTCTAGTGTTAGCAATGACAGTTTAATTGTGTAATTAGAATAAACGCTCTTACCCTAGATGATCAAGTTGTTTCCACAGGAGACTGAGGAAGATCTTCGGCTTCGTTGTTGGTCTCGCTTTCGGATCTATTACAGGGAACATCTTATCTACTTCTCTGCATCTCAAGCTCTTCAGAACAAACAGAAACAGTAAAAAAAAATTTTTGTCATTACAGAGAAAAACACAGCTCCAATTTCAAGAATCAAATTCAATAGAGTTGAAATCTGGAAAAATATAAAAGTAATCCCTGAGCTTTCCAGTTATTCCAAAAATTACCTCGTTCTGCTGAAGAATGTAGGGAATGAAGGTAAAAGGAGGGCCATTTCTGTACGGAGAAGCATCAAAATCGCGACATATCTTTGCGTAAGCTCTCGGATAGCCCTGAGCTTCCTCGATAACCATGTCTTCCTCCGTTATACCATAATCGCCCAGCATCGTCGTCACGAATAGAGAGCAAAGAACAACCGTTTTCCTTCTCTTCTCTCTAGTTTTAGTGTTTTATCTAAGAGAAAAGCAAAAAAGAAAAAAAGCTTTTTTGGGACTCTTGAGTTCTGTTTCGGGCAAGAAGAAGATAAACTCAAACAACGGTCGGATTTTCTGTGTTTTACGAGTTACGACGACCAGGCCCTTTTTATTAATTTTCTATATTTATTTTTAAAATAAATAATAGCTGTGGGAGAAAGAGAATTTAAATAGAAACGCCTTGCCACGTAAGCATAGAAACAGCTTGTGGGACCATAACGGCTATATGCCACGTCGGACCCACGCTCCTCCACTTCATCTCTTTCTTTAATGGAGAAGTAGGTTGTTTGTTGGCTCTATGACGCTGTTGATGATTGATATATCTTGTGAAAAAGTTTATACTTACCTGCGGATCTTTTTGAATTTTTAAAAAATGTGAATGAAAAGGAGTAGTGATTACAACTTTTAGTGAATATAATTATTACAGGTGGATCTTTAAGACTTTAAGTGTATTCAAATACCGCATAATTAGAGGGAAAGGTGTGATATTTGATTGGGCTTTGCTTTGTAATGTTTGGTCTTTAGAGCCAAAATCGTATTAAGCTTGATATAGAGGGTCCATTAAGGATGTTAACTTATCTATCCTTGACTCCTATGAAGCTCCTCGTCTCACATTTCTGTAAACAATATATATCATTCTCTGATCCTAACACAAATGAATCATATCTATATGACAAATTACACTTTTAACCTATGTATCTGATTAATTGTTCTCATTCTTTTTTGGTACATCATTATGAACTTCTGACCAAACCGAAGCGTACACACTCTCTGCATGAGTTTACTATCTAATTTTCTATCAAAACTTTGAAATACTTTTAAATTTCATATTTTCCATGTGAACCACTTTCTGTTGATTTTGAACCACTTTTATTCCTTTTATTCGGATTCTTTAAAAGTAAAAAAAACAAATATCTAAAATTCGAGTTAACCGACAATATTAGAATTTTGGATAGTGCCCACGTTTACGGCGCTGGATGACATTTAAAAAAAAAAAACATGATTCTTATCTTCGGCTGCACGAATAGGGAGGGGGCGCATTGAGAACGAACCGAGTGGTTTTGATAATATTATAGTGTAAGCCATTGCTGGCCATGTGAGACGAATAGTGGTGTCACATGTGCCGTGTGCCATTGTTTATTTTGTCCCCTTATTTTAATGAATACCACAATTTACACAAGGAGATACATTATAATATAAACAATAAACTGGCATTTTCCTCAGATAAATAGAGCATCTATTGACAAAAACAATTGGTGTCGTGTCAGAACAAGTAAACCTAGTTGTAATTATAACAGATAACAATGAAATAAATACTCCTTCGGTTCCTAAATGAAAAAATTTATGGATATTGTTTTTGTTTCACAATAAAAAAATTTATGGATGTTATTTTTGTTTTACAAAGATAGTTGTTTTAAGTTTTTTATACATTTTTTTAATCAATGATGAAAAATTGTAAACTTCAAGAAAATTAATTGAATTTTCTAAATTACTATTGGTTTAAATTTATAAAAAATTGTTAATTACAAAAATGATGCATTTATAGTTAAATTTTAATATGTTTTCTTAATATGTATAAAAATTTCAAAACAATTTTTTTTTAGGAATAAAAAAAGTACAAGTTAAGAAAATAACGAGAACAACTTTAAAAAAACAAAATTACAATGAGATTGTTGTTTGGAAGATTGAATTTTCCATATATACATATGTTATATGACGCCAAATTTCTTTACGTAACATGTTACTTACGAAAACACCATTTAATGATAATAAATTAATAACTCACATCATTGTCATTTACCTAATTTCAATTTTCTCATTGTTATCTTGATAATTCACTATTAATTGTATATTAGCAGGATCCAGGGAGGACGCAGAGGTAAACTACGGGTTGTTTTCTTATAACTAATATGTTTCAAAAAAGTGTCACTTTGACACATTTCAAATAAATTAAGAAAAATTAAAAGTTCTGATTTACCCTTTGTTCACACATTAAATAAAATCATCTCTTTAGTTACTACATTAAATTAGTAGGGTCAAAACTGGATTTTTATTTAAAATTCTGCATTGAAAATGTAAAACGACATTCTTTGTGAAACAAAAATAAAATCCTAAAACGACACTCTTTATGAAACGGAAGGAGTAGTATATAATTTATTTGAATATCCATACTAAATACGTTTCTAGATCCGCGCAGGACCCGTGCTTCATGACACGTGAAAAACAATGGGATTGTACTCCGTTGATTTGACTTTCTCTCTCTATATTATAACCAAGCGAGTCTTTAAATCTCGTTCACAGAACACAAAAGACAAACTACACTCTTACAATTCTTAACTCTTAGAGAAAGATAAATGACGATAAGTTCAAAGACCCAATCTCTTCCCCTTTCTCTCCCGGCCATCGACTTCTCGATTCCAAATCTCAAACCGGAAACTCCCGAGTGGGACTCGGTTAGAGCCCAAGTCCGAAAAGCCCTAGAAGATTTCGGATGTTTCGAGGCCTTGTTCGATGGAGCTTCAGTTGAGCTACGGAAGGCACTGTTCGAGGCCTCGGAGCAAGTTTTTGATTTACCATTGGAGACCAAACTGAGTGCAAAGTCTGAGAATCGTAACAATGGATACTCCGGTCAGATTCCGGCTATGCCTTTATTCGAAGGCATGGGCTTTGACGGTGTGGATAATCCCGAGGTTGTCAATGAGTTGACTCGCACGGTTTGGCCTCAAGGCAACATCACCTTCAGGTTCCGCCCCTTCCTATGAAGTTTTTGTTCATGTCACTTATTTGAACTTAATTTATCAGAATTTAATATTTATTTATCGAGACATTTTTGAAATGGTATATATAAATTAATACTCCCTCTGGATTTAAAAGATTAATGTTTAGGACTTTTCACACATGTTAAGAAACAAAAATTGTTTATTTTATTAATTATTTATTTTTTACTTTTTAGTTACTTTTTTGTTTTCCAATACAATTGTACCAATAAAATAAAATCAAAATTAATATATTAATTATTATAATGTAAAACATCAATCTTTTAAAATAAGAAAAAAAAACCAAAACATCAATCTTAGAGAATATATAGTATATAGAGGATGTGGTGGGAATTGGATTTTTTTTTTTTTAATTGTTAGAATTTAAAAATCGGTTATTGGTTCATGAATTCTAACATTTTTAATAAAATTCGGGTTCATGGATTTTGTTATTTTTAATAAATTCTACGGTAATTAGTTTGATAATTTTAATATTATATTTAAAATTTATTATTATTCAAAAAGTTTGGTTTTTATTGATGCTATAATTCTATTAAAATTTAGTGTTATTCAAAAACTTCTACATGTATTTAATAAAACTTCTACATAACCTCCCAAGGTTTGGCCGCATGGCAACATCACCTTCGGGTTCCCCCCTTATGCAGTTTTGTTCATGTCACTTATTTAAATTTAATTCTATTCAAAATCTATGGTTATTCATGTCACTTATTTGAACTTAATCCTATTTAAAATCTATTGTTATTCAAAAAATTTAGTTTTTATTGATGCTAAAATTTTATTAAAATCTAGTGTTATTAGAATATAAATTTTTGAAAATTTAACTCATTATACAAAAATTTCAGAATAATATGCAAATCTCTCTGTTTGATATCATTTTAAAATTTTAAAATTTTATTTTTGTTTTATAAAGAGTGTTATTTTAAATTTTCAATGTAAAATTTGAATAAAAATCTAGTTTTGATTTTATTGTTTATTTTTTCATGATATTTTTTGTGAAACGGAGTGAAAATAATAGAATTCTTTGAATACACAAAACTCTCTACATATTTAATGAGTCTTCTATAAATTCAACAAAATTCTATACAAATTTAACAAATCTATTACTTTTAAAATCAACCAACTGTATATAAATCCAACTCCCACTATCCTCCGTAGGTTAATGTACGGAAGATATGTCATGCGATATAATTGCTTATAAAACAAAGATTGTTTTCAATTTTGTACTTGTAAATTGATATATAAATGATTAGCTTTAATAATTTAAAACTCGTCAAAACAGAAGTGTAGATTATAAAAATACTGTTTGACAAACAAAAAATAAGATTATAAAAATACTAAGATTTGCGATATATTTCAGCAAAACTGTTCAGTCGTTTGCGGAGAAGTTAATAGAACTAAACGTGAAGGTGAGGACAATGATCATGGAAAGTTTCGGGCTCGAGAAATACGTGGAGGAGCATCTAAACTCAGCGAAGAACCGCTTTCATTTATTTAAATACAAAGGACTCGACGATAACGCAGAAGAGATTAATGTAGGCATTGACCCTCACATCGACAGACATTTCCTCACCATACTTTGCCAGAATGACGTAGTAGATGGCTTGGAGATCAGAACCAAGGACGGTGAAGAATGGATCAAAGCTAAGCCTTCTCAAGACTCTTCTTTCCTTGTTATGGCCGGAGCTTCTCTTCATGTAAAATCAAGTTTCCTTGAATCTCAAGTTTCCATCCTCTTATAATCTTTAATTATGTGATTAACATATATATACATATTATAAAATATGGTTTTTGCAGGTACTGTTGAACGGTGGAGTATATCCTCCGCTTCACCATGTGGCTATAACCGGAAAGAAAGATCGGTATGTGGCTGGACTGTTCTTGCGTCCTAAAGAAGGACTTATCATAAATGCGCCTGAGGAGATGATCGATGATGAACATCCTCGTCTCTATAAGCCTTTTAATTTTGAGGATTACTTTAAGTTTACCTACATAGACACCAAGAAGAGAGATCTATCTGCTCTCAAGACTTACTGTGCCCTTTAAAGATTCATGATGCCTTGCGAATAAATAAAACTATGTATCGTTTTGATCACTGATTTACTGTGCAATTTTTTATTTGATCTTGAGTTGGTCTGTTGTTGTTACCTTTACTTTGCCTTGTTGACTCTTGAGCTTGTAATAAAAATAAAACCTAACTTTCAGAAACTCCATTATTTCTTTTCTTTTTTTTCCTTCATTGATTACATCAAAAGAGGAAATTTTAACATAATCTCTACCGAAGATTAAATGGCAATAAAATTTTGTATCGCATACTCCAAAGATTAGTTAGGACGTCAATGGCTTTGATCTGAGATCACGCAAGTATAAAGAGCAAAAAAATCTAATTATCTGAAACTTTTAACAAATATCTCCAATATACACTTAGAAACGATTTGGATACCTCGAGTATAAGAAACATTGACAAAAACATGAACCAATCAAATATGATTTGAATTTGGTCGATTTAAAGTTGAGTTGCTTTTAATTAAAAAAGAAATTGTATAACAATATTTGTATAAATTAATATCGGTATCATCGTAAAGAAAGACTATATATCTATAGAAACTAACATATATAGTGTATTTTTTGGATTAACCAATTTTTATTAGAAATTAGCTTAATTTGATGATAAAATATTATAAATCAAAAAGCATATATTAATTATATAGTACAGTAGTAAATGTATTTTTACTTGAACGCTGCCAATCACGAATCAGAGAATTTGGATAGTAAATTCATACACATCGTCAGAATTAAATAATTTATTTTTTACAGTGTTAATTTCAAGGAATGATATTTTTACTGTCTATTCAGTACCTACATTAATTTCCATTGAGCTTGAGCTTGCTGACGTGCACATAGTATTTTTATCTTTTCTAACCCATTCTCGCTTAGTCTTTATGTTACAAATTTAAGAAAGCAGAGTGACAACTTTTGCAATTTTAACAATTTAACTAAGGCTACAAACCTATAAGTAGTATTGTTAAAGACCAAACTCATGTGCATACTTGGACGAGAAAACAGCCAATTAGTACTCAAACTATAGACAAGTGTGATCGATTAGTAATCGAACAATTGATGTGTGCATAATTAACATACCTCAACTTCGGTTTGTATTAACAAAATGAAGTATGTTTACCCACACATCATTTGTTCAGGCGGTACTAATCGTCACACTTTTCTATAGTTCAGGTACTAATTAGTCGTTCTCTCATATTTGGACTCAACATAACATAAACACAAACCACAGTCTTAGGTCTTGAAAGAACAATGACAATTAGTTCAAAACCCCAATTTTCAATTTCGCTTCCGGTCATCGATTTTCTCCATTCCAAACCGAAAACAGAAAACTCCCGATTGGGAGTCAGTGAAATCCCGAATCCGAAAGCCCTATTAATACGGATGTTTCAAGGCTTTTGTTCGATGGAGCTTCAAAGGAGCAAAAGAAAGCTATTTTCAAAGTAATTGTACAATAATTTAAAATACAAAATAATGACAAATGTTGCACTGTTTTGTTAACTAAATCACATCATTGCGATTTACATAATTTCAATTTTCTCCATTATTACTAAGTTATTTACCTAACACACTATTAATTGTATATTTTTAGCAGACCCATGAATCATGACATGTGAATTAGACTATTAATTGATTATATAACAATAACACCTCGACTTTCTCTTGCTATATAATAACGAAGCCATTACTAGCTTACTGACACGCACATGGTCTTTAAGAAAGTAAACACTTTAATAATTTCATTAAGGCTACGAACCTACAATAGTACCATCGTTTAAACGAAGCGAGTCTTCAAAATTTTCATAGAATGCAAACATAAACTACAATATGGATTCTTAAAAAAAAAAAAAAAACAATGACGATAGGTTCCAAAACCCAAATTCCCCATTCTCTCCCGGTCATCGACTTCTCTAGTCGAGATCTCAAACCGGAAACACCCGTGTGGGACTCAGTGAGAGCCCGAGTCCGAAAAGCCTTAGAAGAGTACGGATGTTTCGAGGCCTTGTTCGATGGAGCTTCCGTGGAGCTAAGGAAGGCTATTTTCAAGGCCTCGGAGGAGGTTTTTAATTTACCATTGGAGACGAAACTGAGCACAAAGTCAGACAAACTAATCTACAAAGGATACTTGACGATTCCTACAATGCCTTTATACGAAGGTATGGGCTTTTACGGTGTAGATAGTCCTGAGGTTGTCGATGAATTGACTCGCAAGCTTTGGCCTCAAGGCAACATCACCTTCAGGTTCTCTTCTTATTATACAGTTCTAGTTCTTGTCGCTTAAAAAAAAAAAAAAAATTGGCCATGAATGTACTTGGCTTTTGTTTTGTTATTATTATTATTTTTTTTTTTGTTGTTGAAGATTTACGTTTCTTTAAAACTTGAATGGTAATTTGTATGGTATTTGATTTTGAAGTATAGTTTTAATAAATACTTTAAATTTTTAGTTCTTTTATATTTAAAATTACTAAAATAAATATTTTGAGTTTTAGTAATATAAAAATTAATAGCTCCAAAGTTTTTATAAATAATACAAAAAAGTATCGTAGAGATGAGACTTTTTGTTGAAGTATATGATAACTTCAATTTTATATACAAATTAAATTGAGTTTTAGTTAAATATTTTCGACTAGAATATGTAGTTGTTAGTACTAATGTTGTCATTGCGTCACCAGCAGGATACAAACAAAACCCGCATAACGCATTTTAACAAAAATTGATAACTAGTATTTGATAAAAGAACAAAAATTACACGTGGAAAAAGATTGGTAATCAAATGAAATAAACATGAAAATTTCACTAAATTCAGTAATAGGCTTTTAGTTTTCAATGAGAATGAGTGAACTGCTCAATAAACTAGTTTCCTAATTTTTAGGAAAGTACTTTCTAAAATCTTGAAGGGGTAATCAAATGAACTTTTCAAAAACTGAAACCAAAAACAACTCTAAAAACTAACATTCAAGTCCTTTATCAGAACTTAATATTTTTCGCTTGGAGATTTACATAATCATATTTGATTTTAATATCCGTTTGTATTATATAAAAGGTATTACTTTTAATAATTTCGAAATGTCAAAAAAGAAGTATATATCGATTATAAAGCACTAAGATTTGCGATATATATTCAGCAAGAAGTGTAGATTATAAAAATACTGTTTGACAAAAAAAGAAGATTATAAAAATACTAAGATTTGCGATATATTTCAGCAATACTGTTCAGTCGTTTGCGGAGAATTTAATAGAACTAAACGTGAAGGTGAGGGCAATGACCATGGAGAGTTTCGGGCTCGAGAAATACATCGAGGAACATCTTAACTCAGCAAAGAACCACCTTCAGATGATTAAATACAAAGGACTTGACGATAACACAGAGGAGAATCTAGGTTTTGAACCTCATATCGATAGACAGTTCCTCACAATACTTTGCCAGAACGATGTTGTAGATGGCTTGGAGATTAAAACCAAAGATGGTGAAGAATGGATCAAAGCTAAGCCATCTCAAGACTCTTCTTTCCTTGTTATAGCCGGAGCTTCTCTTCATGTAATCAAAATTAAGCTTCCTTGAGTCTCAAGTTTCATTCTTTTATATTCTTTAATTATGTGATCAACTTATATAAAATATATATGGGTTTTGCAGCTACTGTTGAATGGTGGGGTGTTTCCTCCGCTTCACCGTGTGGTTATAACTGGAAATAAAGATCGGTATGTGGCTGGACTGTTCTTGCCACCTAAACAAGGAGTGGTCATAAATGCGCCTGAGGAGATAGTTGATGATGAACATCCTCGTCTCTATAAGCCTTTTGATTTTGAGGCTTACTTGAAATTCAGCAACACAAATTCCAAGGGGAGAGATTTATCTAATCTCAAGACTTACTGTGCCCTTTAACCATTTATAATTTCAGATTTCATATATCTTTTTATATAATAAAAGAATCATATCTTCTTCTTGTTTTGTCGATATAAAAGAATCATTTCATGTTCTAAGTGTGAGCGTCCGTTAATATATAAATGTGTATTATTATTATATGAAACGATTGCCAATTATAATTTTTTTTTTTTTGACAAAGCCAATTAAAATACTTACATTATGTGTGTGTGTGTGATTCTCTATATATATACAGATCTAGTGTTTGTTATTTCGCAGAATGTCTCTGATTTATGTGGAAGATCGATTTTTTTTCTTACGGCATGTCGAAGATTGATTATACAGTAGCTTGTATAAACTACGAAAGGTGCTGAAACTTAGACCATTTCCATCAGCGTATGCAAAGAGGGTCTTTTAGCAATAAAAAATTTTAAAAAAAAGAAAAAGAAGAGAGAGAAACAAGATACTTATGTGATTTAAGAGATTTAAGAAACGTTTTTCGATGGTCTTTTACAGCTGTCATCAAGTAATAAGCTCTTTTCTTTTATAATTTAAATTTTAATTAAATAAATAAGTTATATTATTTTTTAATAGGTTAACTTCATTATTTTGTAAGAGTGATGATATAACTTATTTATTTAATTAAAATTTATAAGTTATATTTCGTTAGTCTTGTTTAGTCTTGTTTATATTAAAAAATAAATAAGTTATATCATCACTCTTACAAAACTACATACTTACAGAAAATAGCATAGTATTTGTGGAATCATCCAATGTATTAGAAATATTGTTTCCATAAAAATATCATAAAACATGAAGTATACTAAATCATAAATTGTGGAACATTGTAGATTTGATAGTTTACCTTTTAATTTCAGCAGTTTCGAGAAATGCTATTTTAACTATTTTGATTTATTTAGTAATTTATATCCATGACCATGAGCTTTGCTGAAATGGAGATATGTAGTATTTTCTCGTTTTCTAATCCATATTCGCCTAGAGTCTTTTTGTATTCCAAATTTAATAACGTGGAGTAACACTTTAATAATCCAATCAAGGCAACAAACTTATAAATAGTATTGTTTAAGACCAAACTCGTGTGATCTCTTTCTCACACACCGACTTTCTCCTCCTATATAATAACCAACCGAGTCTTCGAAGTATTCACAGAACACAAACACAAACTAAACTCTTAATTCTTAAAAACTAATGACGGTAAGTTTGAAAACCCAATTTCCCCTTTCCCTTCCGGTCATCGACTTCTCGAGTCATGACCTCAAACCGGAAACCCTCGAGTGGGTCTCGGTGAGAGCCCAAGTCCGAAAAGCCCTAGAAGATTTCGGGTGTTTCAAGGCCTTGTTCGATGGAGCTTCAGTGGAGCTACGGAAGGCACTGTTCGAGGCCTCGGAGGAAGCTTTTGATTTACCATTGGAGACCAAACTAAGTACAAAGTCTGACAAACTCTACAAAGGATACGTCGGTCAGGTTCCGACTATACCTTTATACGAAGGTATGGGCTTTGACGGTGCGGATAATCCTGAAGTTGTCGATGAGTTGACTCACAAGCTTTGGCCTCAAGGCAACATCACCTTCAGGTACCCTTGGTTTTTTTTGTTTTTTTATCAATCTTTGTTTTCAATTCTCACTAGAAGGTGTATAATAGGTATATATAAAAATCATCAGGATGAAATAAATAAAAAAATAGCCCTTAGCATTAAAAAAAAAATTGTAACTAGTTCCACAATTTTTTTATATCAAATCTAGCAAATTTTTGTAGATTTATAATCAAAACTGTAACTGTGTGTATACAATTTTTCAAATTTAAAACAACTAAAACACTGATACAAACAGATGAATTAAATAATATTTTCATAAATTTTTGGATGAACAATTGCTAGTTTACATTATGGAAAAGTGTTATATATATTTTAATACTAGCTCCCATATTTATATTTCTGTTCTTGCAGCAAGAATGTTCAGTCATTCGCGGAGAAGTTAATAGAATTAGACGTGAAAGTAAGGACGACGATCATGGAGAGTTTCGGGCTCGAGAAATACATCGATGATCATCTTAACTCAGCGAAAAAAAACTTTCGTTTCTTTAAATATAGAGGCCTTGACGAAAACACAGAGGAGAAGCTAGGCCTTGACCCTCATATCGATAGACATTTCCTCACCATACTTTGTCAAAATGACGTAGTAGATGGCTTGGAGATCAAAACCAAAGATGGTGAAGAGTGGATCAAAGCTAAGCCATCTCAAGATTCTTCTTTCCTTGTCATAGCCGGAGCTTCTCTTCATGTAAAATCAAAATTCCTTGAGTCTCAAGTTCCATCATATTCATAACCTTTAATTACGTGATCACGTAATTTTTTAAATTATTAACTTGTCAAATAAATTATGTGATCAACATCAAAAATGAGTTTTGTAGATACTATTGAATGGTGGTGTGTTTCCTCCGCTTCACCGTGTGGTTATAACCGGAAAGAAAGATCGGCACGCGGCTGGACTGTTCTTGCTTCCTAAAGAAGGGCTGATCATAAATGCACCTGACGAGATTGTCGATGATGAACATCCTCGTCTCTATAAGCCTTTTGATTTTGAGGCTTACTTTACGTTCACCTACACGGACACCAAGAAGAGAGATCTATCTGCTCTCAAAACTTACTGTTCCCTTTAAATATATATATATATATATATATATATATATATATATATATGTGTGATGCATTGTGCATAAAATAAAACTATATGTATATATGATGTGATCGCTAGCTATGCTTGTTTGATTTGCTCATGCGTTAGCCTTTGTTGTTACCCTTTACTTTGCCTTTTTGGCTCTTGAGCTTGTAATAAAACTCGATTTACATAAACTCCAGAATTATGCTTTTCATTGATTACATCAGAAGAAGAAATATCAACGTACCAACTAAGGGTTAGGAGCAGAACTTGTCAGATCGATTAATAAAAAAATACAAATAATAAATAAATCCAACAGCAACAAGAAAACACGTTTTGATCGTGGAATCAATTATTAGACCGGTAGATGACATATGTACTGATTTTTAAATGTTTATGGAACATCCCTTTCAAAATATGTACATCCACATGTATGACTAATGGTGTATGATTGTAACTTCACAACGAAGGCGATTATTAGCCTTTAGTCTTCTGCGCCTGCTTTGTACGAATATCGTCGTTGAATCACAGGGAAAAGGCGATTATTAGCCTTTAGTCTTCTGCGTCTGCTTTGAACGAAAATCGTCGTTGAACCAACGCCATCTCAAGGTTCTTCTAAAAATTAATTGTCATTATTGCTAGACATTTCTCCACTTTCTTAGGCTCGGATAGCTTTTTAACCCTTTGTATGTATGTTAAAAGCCTTGCACCACCAATTGTATAAGAGTATATGTAATCAAGTATTGGACTTGTCTAGTGTGGTGGATAATGATGATGGCAACATTAATTTGGGCCCAGAAAAAAGTAGAATTGGGAGGGGATGGGCTGAAATTTTGCTGTTTCTGGTTTTGCAATATGCACATGGCATTACCAAGTCAAACACAGGTAGGTCATAGTTGTAACAAATCATATGTGTTTGTTTCATAATCAGATACCATTTTTTTTATTATAGAAATCCGAGTATTTAGTTCTACAGAAAGACAATATTGAACAAATAGGTCGACATACCGAACATGTCGGTGTGTTTTACTTTTATATAACTGATATTGATTATATATTTATATATTTTGTGAAAAAATAGGGGTATAATCTTAAAATTTAGTAATCTTAACTTAAAATGTGAAATTATGATAATGCAATTAATAAACAATTTACAATTGTGGAGTTATATATACACTATATCAGATACACTTATATTTAGATTTATATGCCTTTATTTACTCAACTAAAAGTAACTACAAAATATAATGAATGTTTCACAAAGCTAATGGTGCTTTGTTTATATCCAAATTACAATGTTAAGAACAAAAAAATCAATAATGTTCAAAAAAATAAAAACACTCTTATATATAGAATTTTTTTTTAAAAATCAAATATTAAAAAAGGAAATAATGGAAACGTAGCTTATGTTTCCTACATATATATTATTCAGGATCCGAATAACAGTGAAATTTTAAACAAATTAATGTCTTGACACAGCACTCAAGAAACAAATTAAGTAGTGTATGTATATAGCTGTCTTTCTGGAGATAACCATGCAAACCATAACTTGAAATTCCGTTGCAGAATAATACTATAACATATTATATAACATGAATTGGAAAAATGTTCTAAAGGATCTCGCTCAAGTTTAATGGCTAAATTAATTAACCAGCTTCTTGCTTCTTGTTCAAGTCACCATCACTCGTCTACTCCTCTAGGCTGCAGCCCAAACCCTGTAGCATCCGATCTTTTCATAATCCTCAACCTCTTGCATGACTCTATGAACATTCTGCAAAATCAAAGTATCCAAACCCATATAAATTTAAACTGTGACATATATATAAGTTTATAATGAGATCTAATCTAAGTCAAAGATATGAACGTACCCCCAAGGCACATCTCCGGCGAGCATCCAATCTCCATCTTTGTCTTCGTATATGGTAACGTATTCGCAGTTATCACCATCTTTCAAGGCCACTCCTGCACATATATATATGTAAATATTAATTGTGAGCTTGATTATATTGCGATAAATAAAACAAGTATAAAAAAAAAAAATTGAATAGTAAATCTCTAGTTTTTCTTCAAAATTTTCAGATAATATGACACGCTTTTGGAGTTAAACCAGTCAGATTATCAAAAGCCCCGAAACTCACCATCAGATATATCTATAACTAATTAATTGTATACCACCTAAATCTGAAATTCCCGTGATGAATAACAAAAGATCTCAACACTCTTATTAATTAAGTCTTTAACATCGCTAACACAACAGTACTAATTAACCTAGATAATACTCCACTTTCATTCCTACATGTGTTCCTTCTTATTTAGTATTTCTTACATTACGTAATATATAGAAACGCTTTAATTTTTAATTCGATCTCTCGTACAATCAATTAGTGATTTTTCTTTCACAATATCAAACCACACTACTTTTAACCGAAAAAACAAAAACAGAGAATTAATTAAGTTACTAACCGATGCCGCGGAAACCGAAGAGCTTATCGAGAGCAAAGGCTAAATCATCGTAACCTTGGTTTGAACCAAGATCCATCTTCCTCAAGTAAGGCACACCATCCATGCTCACTTTCACATACCCTAATCCCACTTTCGTCGTCGAAGTTTCCTTGCAGCTGTTTTTCCTCCGGTATGAGCAAACCGGCGGCCACCCAACCACCTGACTTTTCGCCGCCGGCGACTCATTAACCTTCTCCACGTCACCACCTGAAGAAACGACGCCGCTTTCGCATTGATCACTGTTACTAGCAGAGGACGTCATGATCATCTCCGTGAAAGCTCTCTTCTTCATCATCTTCTCCGCCACATCTCTCCCTGGAAGACCCAATCTTAGCTCCGTTATCTCAAGCTCGAGTCCATCTTTCTCCATTTCTTGATTATTTTTTTTTTTAAATTGTTATTCGATACAATTATGAAATATGAGAACTTTCTTCTCACACACACTTCTCTTATTGTAGTAATGGTGGTACTATACCGCGTCGTGCTTTTTATATGTTGCTTCGTTGGTCCACACGATAAAACCGACGAAAACCAATGGGAGATCGACACGTGGAGTCGTTTGATACCTAAAGTCTACATCTTTCAGTTTGTGTGGGGAGACAAAGTGGGGGCAAAGACAGGTCAACTGAGGATGCGGTGGTCGGTCACATGAGAGACATAAGTTTGGTGCTGTTTTTAAAATTTTCTACGAAATTAATAAAGACCGGCATTACAAGGTGGTTAAGGGAACAGATCCTACGGTTGTGAAATTTTCTTGTGATTTTTCTCTGACCGTTGGATTATTGGAATCCGAATCTCCTTCTCCTTCTCCTAACATCCCATGTGTGTTTTCCTTTTGTAAAGATTCTTGTTCTAACTAGTAAATCACAACGATAGAATACCTTTTGCTTTTCTAATAAGTTAATGCTGATATCTTGTTATTTTATACTACTTTGTATAGTGAATAAAATTAACGTTTAGTCTATTTGTTCACATTTCTAATAAGAGCATAGGAATATTACATCAAATCCTACCATTTTGGGATATGTTCGTTATCTCTCTTTGCATCCTTTTTTTTAATTAGTAATATACAACATTTAGCTTAATAAGATATCTCAGCAATGATTTTTATTAGTCACCGCATTAATGTCACATGGAGATATACACCAAATATACTTTGTAGGGATCGGTACCAAATATAGTACGAGAGTTTAGAAAAAAATAGTAATTTAGTAAAAACTGTATTTAATAACGATCGGTTAGTATGTCTTTTGTTTTGGTTCAGGTTCGAATTATTATCAATTAATAGCTTTTAAGTTTTGGTTTGATTATTCCTTTTTTTCCTTTGGTTTATACTTGGTTCGAATTTTTAAATATTATAATCAAATTAGAATTTGGTCCAACTTTAATCTCGATCTGATCAATCATCCGGTTTATATACAGATTTAAAGCATCTATGTAAATCTTATTTGCAGTCTGCATGAGTGCTATACCTAAATTCCCAAATAAAATATATAGCCAGTTTGCAATAGATCTCAGTTTCGACTACTACGTACGATGATAACCAATGTATTAATAGAGTATTATTACGTTAGGGTTCTTCATGATATACGCATCTCCAAAGTTGGTCTCGAACCAATGACTTCGAGTGGAGTAAACTAGTTTCGAATAGGTTCGTACTCAGTTAGACGACCCGCATTGTTGGGTTGTTGATAACTATATATTTAGTTCATCATACCAATAAAACACAAGAAGTAATGATGGGGTTTATAGATGTAGGGACACGAGAATAGAAAAGAAGATCGACCGTGTGTATGTGTGTGAGTGTGTGTGGGTTCACTCTTGTCTACAAACTTTGATTGATTGGTGAACAGCAACAGGTTGGGCCACGTGAAATTATATGAAATACAACCACATAAAGAGAGTGATGAGTCAATATTCCCATATTTCTAGTTTAATTTTTATGTTTTCAATGGCTAACAAACGGCATTTTGTAGCACCAAAATTCGTTTTATAGAGTTAAGTATCGGGTATCAGGGTTTCACCGAAGCGTATGGCTAATTCGAGGATTGAGTAAGCTTGTTAGTAAGAGTTTTCAGCAACTCCATCACGGATAAAGCATCCGAGTGGAAACCCAAATGGTCCATAGCTTGCACACTGTAGAATCAAACCAGGAGTTGTAGCGAGCTTGCGCCATTGGTACTAGACTCAATTTCATTGTGCCACTACATGCGAGTTTGTAGCAACAAGTTTAAACGATTGACATTTGTGCATGTAAAACCAAACAATGCTCCGACTCAAAACCTGTAATTATGGTACCATAAATATTAAACTGGTTGGTACATCATTTGAGTCGGAGCCGTGTTTTAATGCACAAGTGTATTTAAACCAAACAATTTCAACTATAAACCATTTTTGATAATATTTGCAACGGATTTATAAAGCGTGGATCATACATATATAAAATTTTATACTCAAATTCAGATTCAACAACACTATAAACAACACATATCTAACCGATTGAGTTGAGAAGTGTACTTGTATATAGTCATCACAATAATCAGAGTGCTTCAACCATTTAAAGCCTCGATTCGGCCATAGTATACGTTGTTTGTGTAATTTTTCTTATGAAAAAATGAGTAGGAAACTAAGGTAAACCATATAGATGCTTTATTTTTTCCCTTCGAACCCTTTGTAGTTCCACCGTTTTCAATTTGGAAGAATGTCATTCAACTTGGAAGTTTCAAGTCGTCTAATTGAAAACCAGTTCCAAAAGAAATAATATGCTTTTAGTATAAATAATTAATATCTTTTAAAAATATATAATATAAATTGCATGTGCTTCTACTCCAGTTTTGATCGGAAAACTTTTGTAGTGATTGTGACCTGTCTCATGTTTCTTATACGTTAGGTCGTTATCCACGATTCTCTTGCTTATGTTTTCGGTTACTTAATAAACTAATATAATTAAGTCTCAAGAGTCATTAACTCATAATTATGTTCTACATCCCTTATACATTCACAATACATATCTTCCAAAAAAAATCAAGGGAGGTATAATTTTGATTAAATGGACGACCAAATATAAATTAAATTACAAGTATGTTCCCACGTCGATAAGCAGCGTAAATGCGTAATACAGTATAAGTTATGAAACCACTAACGCTTTTTATATTATTACTGTCAGTATTTATTTATATATAGCACACAAAATACAAATTACGTGTGTACAGTCAGAATCAGGAGAATATTTGGTTGGGAAGCATAACTGCATAAGGGAGATTAAAACCCAATTACCTATAAAATGCAGAAGATGAAAAACCATCTTTACCAGAATAAACTCATGCAATAATATTAGTACGACGACAGAACAAAAGGCAGGTAGAGAAATAGCTAATGTTGATGAAATATTTATTCAGTAATTCATCAGTGTTTAAATCAAAATTTTAAAACTATTAGTAAGCTGTAGAAATTATTTATTTTTAATCAAAGTTATAAAACTTGTAGTTTTTCCATGAAAATTGTTCTAGAAAGTAGAACTACGAATAAATAAATTTGTTATTTTAAAATATTAAAAAATTGCAGTAAAACAAAAATAAAGATATGTATCATCATTTTCATTGAAAAGTGTACTCCCTCCGTTTTGATTTAAGTGTCGTTTTAGACTTGTTTTTTTGTTTACAAATAATTGTCGTTCTTGGATTTCAATGCAGATTTATGATAAATTTTCCTGTTTTATCCCTACTTTTTCAGCTTATTAATTATTCCTATCAAACAAAATAATGTTTTAATGAAGGGCAAAACAGAAAAATTTAATGTTTTCTTAATTTGTGTGAAATATCCTAAAACGACACTTAATTAAAAACAGAGGGAGTATAACATTAATAACATTTTATTCTTCTCGGAAACCATAAAAAATTAAAATGATCAATAAATAAACCTTTAACAAGTATAGAACATTGTCCGACAATTGGGCAACAGGCTATAAAAGGAAAGCACGAGTGATTAGCGGACGCATTAGTCTCTATAATCGAGCAAATATTTAATTAACTCAGATATTGTTTTAGTATACGGATAGTCGTCGGATACTAAGATACGTTCGAATATTTTACTAAAGCATATTTAAACAGGAAAAAAATGTGAACGGCGTATAGGATATACAGAAAATGTGTTTAAAGTACGCCAAGCTAAGACTATGGTCTATGGATTGACTCTATTCCATATATTGGCTGGGCTTTTGATTCGCAAGCTTATTAACCCAACTTGAATCTGCCGACAAACAAATGTCCCGTTTTGATTACAGTTCTATTTTTATTAAAAACGCATAGCCATTGAGAAAGAAAACCATATATAATACTAGTACATGTGAACTTGGCTTAATAGTCTATAGCAGAAAATAAGATTTAAAGCACTCCTGATCTTCATCAAACCCGATACGAAGTAACGCCGTTCCCGATCTGAAAAGTCTATCGAGCCACTCTTTTGTCGTGTAAACTAAAGCCAAAAAAAAACATACTGTATTATACAATCAAAGACTTGTATACACAAGAAATAATTGAATGGTCGTTTAAATCGATGTTTTACAAATTTAGTGGCTAAAATCTGTTACTTACCTGGCGGTTTATTAGCAGATTCCCACCAGATTTTGAACAAGGTGTGCAGTATAAGAAACACGGTTATCAATACAAAATACAAGAGTTTATTAGCCATTAATTAGTTTGGAGATAAGTTTTGTAGAAACTTTCAGAAAACAAGAGTATGCTCAAACGTTTTCTGTGTATTATTAACAAAGCTAATCGGCTATACTTATACGAAGGAGTTTATACTTTAACATTCTAAAGAAAAGAAAATCTACCAATTTACATAGAAAAAGAAATGTCGGAATATGAAGAGATTGAGAAAAACAGATTATATCTTAACAGAAACAGTAAAGACTAGAGATATGTAAAAAGAAGTGAAGAGAGAGCTAATTTATATAGACATGTCTTCATTTATTTACAACATCATTATTGTTGATTATTGACCATGTCAAAACTAATTTGATCCTTTCATTTTGCCCCTCAAGACACGATAGAAAGACTTACTTTACTTTTTTGAACGAAGACTTACTTATGTCACGTTTGAAAAATAATTAGATTTTTTTTCCCATTGGAGGACTTTGACTTCTACCAATATAGCGTTTATGAGATAGGAAACGATATACATAGAAAATAGATGCATGAGAAGACTCATGTGATATATATGATTTCAGAATATTGATTATTGATAGTTAATTGCTTACCACTTTCACGGAATATTGATTATTGATAGTTAATTGCTTACCACTTTCGCGGTTTCACCCATATGAATGACTTTAGATGAATTGGGACTCTTATAAGATATATTCACATTCGAATTTAAGTTGTATAATCAGAAGTGAAAAGATCATAAGATGTTGAATTTTTATTCATTTTGCTTGAAGTAAACAAATTAATTTGTATAGCATGGAAAACCAAAACATCATGTATAGCGCAAAAGTAGAATGTGGACTATTCGTGATAAAGACTTAAAAGACTAAAGAGTACAAAGTTTCATTAGATTAGGCCGGAAAGAGAGGACGACAAAGCCCAAGAAAATGCAACCGATTCCTCCTTAAAAATGAGTGTTGTTGGGTTTCTCTTCTTCCATTTTCTTAACGATTTTAAAAAGTAAAGTAAAAAATGATTCAAAATTTTAAAAAAGCGCTTTTCTTACATCATTTTGAAAAATGAAAAATCACTTAGAATACATATGTGAAGAAAATAATAATACGATTAGCAAGAAAAAAAAGGAATATCGTATGCGTTTATAATCATTGGAAAAATAGTTCATTTTTGTTAATTGAAGAAAGTTGAGAAAGTATCAGAAAAAAAACATACCATTAGACGGCGGAATAAGCCTATTGTAAAAATCAGGCCACTATATACGCGAAATAAAAATTTAGGAAAGAGCTATAAAAGCATGTAAACTAGAATATCAACGGTACGATTTAAGAACAGAGCCGCAAAAGCTGCATACGATGGCTCTCCAAGATCTGCGATAAATAGGTATTAGACAGAACCTCGTCGAAGTCTTCATGTCGGCGACTCTTGCTCCTCGACCGCACCGGGAGCACATTCCCGCCGCCGGTTTGCTTGCTTTCATCTTCCTTTTCTGGTCCACCAAGAAACAAAAACACACCATTCTCGATCCTCCTTCAAGTTCAGATATCAAAGGCACTAGTGGAAATAATAATCACACAGAATTGTAATCAATATCGGCTCAAAAAATGTTGTTGTTGGTGTTTCTTGAAGATGCAGTTAGGTTGGAGATATGTACAAGACGGCGTGATGTTGCTTTAGTGATGCAGACGTGTTTGGCCTAGAAAATTAGTAATTACGAATATGCTTCGGGACATTATATTATATGGAGGACACTCTATTATCTGAAAGAGTTTTTGACGTGCGTACTCATGTACAACTCCCAACTTCTAACCGAATTCTTCATTTTATTTTAAAAATTAATATTAATTCCTATTTTTAAGTAGAAATGAGGTCTCTATGACTCTCTATATAAGTATATATATATACATATTATTCAATTTTAATATATAGTTGTGACGTTCGAAATTAAAAGAGTGACGCGTGTTTGTTATTAATTACGTGAAGGATACGTCATCGATGAATCAATGGGTTTCTGCACGTGGAAAAGTAAAGTTGGACGTTGAGTTGTCATTTGTCTGTGTTCCTTATCGGAAAAATATGGGTTGTAAGAAAAATCCCATTCTCCACCTTAAATTTTCGTATTCGATTTTCTTGATATTTAAAGACATGGAAATGGGCCTACAACATATCCATCTTGCACTCTTTTAAAAGTCTGTATAATTGGGCTAGCTTCTGGTAAGCCCAATCTCTGAAAAAATTTCAATTTTTGTCCGTCTTCCTTTTTTAAGGATTTTTTTTTTTTTGGTTTTCAAGATTTCACTCACATTGTAAAACGGATTGAGCATAATTTAATGTCACCTTTTGTCCGATCTGCTCTACATTGTATTATTGGGAGCCTAAATATGCACGATTAATCAAAACAAAATGGCCACTTGTATGTTATGAATAGTTACATCGTTTAAACTTTAAAGTCAAAAGAATTGACCATAACAAAAATGTAATGTCACTTTTTTTGTCCGTTCTGCTCTTCACCCTTGTAATTGCTGAGTGCCTAACTGTGTACTTATAAATGCAGGATTAATCAAAACAAAACGGTCACTTTGTATTCTACAAAATTTCATAATTATCTTCCGAACAAATTGAAGCAAAATGGTCACAACTCACGGGAAATTGCTCATTTAATTCTCCGAGTATTTGCAATCGGCGATTTTATTCCTCAAGTATCGCTTGCGCAGATTAATTTCTCAAGTTTGAGTTGACTACGCAAATTTAGGCATGACAAAAGTCAACGTTAACAAAGAAAACGGAAACGTTATCGTTGACTTTGTATCTTAGTCCAATTTTGCAAAATCAACTAAAACTTGGGGAATTAATTTGTCAAATTGAAAATTGGGGAATTAATATGCACAACTAGAAAAACTTGAGGAATTAAATGATCATTTTTTATTTAGAAAATTATGATTATTTTCATAAATCATGATTATTTGTAGAATACCATCAAATACCTTTTTTAAGAAATATTATTTTATTATATTATGTTTCTGTTGTTATGAATAAAATTAAAAATTATGTGTATTTAATTTCGGTGATTTTTTTTACTGACAATTTTATTGGTTATCAACCAATGATTATTCTCCTATCATACAGTCATTGGTATAGTCACTCTATTAGAAAAAAAAATTCCATCAAATTCACTTATTTTCATCTATCTTTCTCAATATATGGTAATATCTCTGAAAATATAGGGACATAATTCACGTTCCGTCTCGTATTCATCCTGAATTTCGCATAAGATTACCTTTTCCGTTAAAATAATTCTCAATCAGCACCATTTATTTTATTCAAACAGGTACGAAAAATAATGGGTAGAAGATCATATACCTTAATTACCTATTAAAAAAATATATTTATTAATTTTCTTAAAATCTTCCGATTTTTCCCGAAGAAGTTATCCAAAATATATGTTTTGAAGTTGATCTTTACCCGTATTATTGAGAGTTTGAGAAGAGATTTGGGTAAGAAAATTTTCCAAATCCATTTCGTTTTTATCGGATTCCCGTATTTCCAATTCTCATCACGAGTTTTGAAAATTTTAAGGACACATATATCTGCTTAAGTTATTTGTTTTTAGAAAGTTATGTATACTGATTTTGTAATTTTGATTAAATATCAATGCAATTTTAGATATAAAATATAATATAATAAAAACAATATTTTAAAAAAAAGTTTGATGGTATTCTACAAATAATCATAATTTATAAAAATAATCAAAATTTTCTAATAAAAACAATCATTTAATTTCCCAAGTTTTTCTAATTGTGCAGATTAATTCCCCAACTTTCAATTTGACAAATTAATTCCCCAAGTTTGAGTTGACTTTGAAAAATTAGACTGAGAAAAGTCAACAATAACGTTTTTGTTTTCTCCGTTAACGTTGACTTTTTTCATGTCTAAATTTGTGCAGTCAACTCAAACTTGGGGAATTAATCTGCGTAAGTGATACTTGAGGAATAAAAGTGTCGATTGCTAATAGCTGGGGAATTAAATGAGCAATTTCCCCATAACTCACAAGTAATATTTGTGTACTTATTATATCCACGACCACGATTAATCAAAACAAAATGGTCACTTGTATTTAACTAATGGATAAGTTTGACGTTAAGACAAGAAAGTGTTAGCTAGGTAATATCATACAAATCTTAAAAGTTCAAAAAAAACAAAATAAAATAATAATACAAATCTTATTATATAAAGTTGAGAGTAGAGTTACAAGTCAACGACGTGTTAGGTCGCTCTGCGTGCGTTTACCAACTAATCAGGTTGCTACTTCGTAAATTATTCTCAAAAGACATATTAGATTCTTTTTAGTTCTACTGCTGGTAGGCATTTCGGTTTAATTTCGGGTTCGGTTCGGGTTTGGTTAATTTGAGTCTTCTAAAACTCTAACCGAACTCAACCAAAGTTAATTCGATTTGGTTTAAGTTTGGTTCGGTTTGAATTCGGTTCGGTTTGAATGTAGTTCTGTTTGGGTTAATTAATTCGGTTTAGTTTAAATTTTTTTCACTTAATAATATTCTTTAATATTATTGAACAACGTTGCTATACTTTTTTTTCCATTAAGAGCCTAAGAACACTTAATTTATGACACTTAATAGAAAAAAATTGAGAAAACTTTCAATTTCGATTTTCCACTCATACTAATTTATTATAACTGTTTGATAAAGTTTTATATCACGAGCAAGAGAATCAGATGAAAAAATAGGATGAATAATTATTGAATTTTTATGAAACTTAGCCGTTTAGGTGCAATTATGAGATTTTAGATTTTTCTTTTTAGTACCGATGAATTCTTAAATAAAAAGATTAAAAATAATTAATATCATAATATTATTAATTAATAAACACATTGGTTCTTCGGTTCGGTTCGGTTTATAACCGAACCGAACCAAACCATTCGGGTTGACAAAAAACCTAACCGAAATATTTTAGTATAGACTTTGGTTTGGTTTGGATCGGTTTGAGTTCGGTTGGTTCAGATTGGTTCGGTTCGATTCGGTTCGGTTTTTTTACCCACGCCCTACTGTTTTTGACTTTTGGCGCATTTTACACATAAAACCTCATATCACCATCACCCTACCAATTTGAATTATTTCCCTAATCTCCCACGCTTTAACAGTTATCCAGAGAAAAATATAACAGGTTTACGTCTCTTCTTTTTTTGGGAAAATTAAAAATAAAGGATGTTTTTTGTATCCTCTTGTTCATCTACACCTTTTTAACTAACTCTCGTCTCTCTATACTTTATATTAATCTAAATCCGATTATACCCTCTAAATTACTAATTTTATTTCTAATATAATTACTACTCCCTCTGTTTCTTAAAGAAAGTATTTTTAGAATTTTTACACATATTAAGAAAACACATTAAAACTTAATAATAAATGTATTATTTTATGTGACGAACAATTTCCTATAAATTTAAATCAATAGCAATTCAATAAATTCAATTACTTTTATTGAAATTTACAATTTATCATTATTAACTCATTAAAAGTGCATAAAGAAAACACATATTAACTAATTTATCATTATCATTAAAAGTGCATAAAGAAAACACAATTTATCATTATCATTATTAACTAATAATAAATTTACAATTCCCTCTGTTTCTTAAAGAAAGTATTTTTAGAATTTTTACTCATATTAAGAAAACACATTAAAACTTAATAATAAATGTATTATTTTCTGTGATGAACAATTTCCTATAAATTTAAACCAATAGCAATTCAATAAATTCAATTACTTTTATTGAAATTTACAATTTATCATTATTAACTCATTAAAAGTGCATAGAAAACATAAAAATGCTATCTATTTGAAACCAAAAAAATTTCTAAAAAGTCTTTCTTTAAGAAATAGAGGGAGTAAAAATTATAACACATCATTTAACCAAAAAAAACCCTAAAATTAATGCTAGTAGTCAATTACAAAGTAAGTAATCTAGCATATTTATCTATGATAAACAAAAAATTTATATAAAACAAACAATAAATTCAATAAACTCACCAGATTTATATAAAATCTATCTAATACTTTTTGGTTTACACCATTGATTTTCGCAGAGATATGAAAGAATCATAAACATAGAGTAAAGTTATGAAGACGACATGAAAAAGATGAAGAAAATTATATTCCTAATTCCAAAACCCGCATAAGACATGTTCTAAACTTTGCAGAACACATACATTATACATAACGTATATTCTACGGAATTGCAGAACATATAGAAACTGCAGAAGACATGTTCTAAACTTCGCAGAACACGTACATTATGCAGAATGTATATTCTACGGAATCGCAGAACATATAGAAACTGCATAAGACATGTTCTAAACTTTGCAGAACACGTTCATTATGCAGAATGTATATTCTAAGAAATCGCATAACATATAGAAACCGCAGAAGACACCTTCTGAATTTCGCAGAACATATCAAAAAAGATTTTGTAAATATTTTTTGTTACGTTTTTGGAATAATAGATATTTTATGTTTCCTTAAATAAATGTTTTTTCCTTAAAAATGAATTTTAAAAATAAATTAAATATTAAAATATATGATTTTAAGGGTAGTTTAGGCACAATTTGACATATAAAAATAAAGGTGTAGATGGACAAGAGGGTACAAAAAACATCCTTTATTTCTAATTTTCCCTCTCTTTTTTTTACGTAAGAATATAGGGTTTAGTCAAAAAGAGAATACTCTAACACTCCTCTCGCTTTTTTCCCCTTTTTCTCCTCGCTTCCCTCCATCGTATTTTTCTTCTGTGGATCGGCGTCAGGACTGCTTCTTCAGAGTCGACGCTGATCCTTCTCTTGCTTTGGTTGTTGCTTCTGTTTCTTTTGTTTGATTTTAATTTATGTGAAACCTAAAATCGTATCCTACCCAGAAAATGAGTCGCTCTTCGGTTTTCGGTTTTTTTCTGTCCAGATCTGGTCAGATCTGGTCTGAGGCGGGGATGGAGGCGCTGGTTCCTTTCGATCTACTGTGCGGTTTCACTGCTAACGCCTTGATTCTCGGGTTTCTTTCTAGTTTTTTTCTAGATCTGTTTCGAGGGGTCTAAAAAGTTAGGTGATTTGGCGTGGTCTCTAAGAGCTTCGAGGGGGCGTGTTTTGCTTCATAGCCATAGGGTTTTTGAAGGTGTTAACAGTCGGGATTTTTGTTATTTCTTAAGCTTGGTATGGGCTTCCGAAAGCATGCAAAATCATAGAGTTTTAAGAGTTTTCCTTGGGTCAGAGTCGAAGCTCTCTGTGGATGGTGTGAATCGTAGCGAAGATTTGTCGGTTGCGGCGAGTTTTTCCGTCTTGGAGGTGGTGTGGCATCGCCGGTGAAGGTTATGCGGCTGTGGTTTTTTTTTCTTGCCTAGGGTTTTCTCGGGTGTTTCACAGTTTGGCTTTTTTAATTTCGGTTGTAATTCTCAATGTTTGGCCTTTTGGGCTTTAATGAAACAGATGAAAAAAAAAAAAATATAGGGTTTAGTCTCGATTTCAAATTCATGTTTCCTCTTTCTCCTTGGACATAAAAAAGTATATCTTTTAGTGAATATCTTAAAGGACAATGCATGGGATCTTAAGTATCACAATGAAAAAAAAAACGATGTAAAAATGTTGAGATATGAAAATAATAATTCTAGAAATCGCTATCCATGAAAATAAAAAAAAGAGGTTTTATTTTTCTCCGAGATATAATGTTACTTAGAAAATGGTGATACAAAGTCACAAACCAAAATAAATTATTGACATTTGATAAGATCTAAGAAAATAACTTCACCTAGCTCGAATTACCAAATTTTGGAAATGATATTAGTCCTGTTTGGATATGAGGCATGCATCCCGCATATTTTAAATAATCCTAGAGGATTAATCCCCCGCACACCGCAGAACTATTTTCTCTTTATAAATAACTTTTATAAAAAACTAACTTGAATTTATATTGTTAAAAGACTTGAATTATTCGACATAGTCTGCCAACCTGTTTGGCGAATACAAGAATACAAAAGAAGCAAAAAAATAAGCATGTAATATCATAACTTACGCATTGCTAGGATATTATAATGAATTTAAAATTCGTTGGTTTAGACGGGCTAGCTTTTAATGTGAAAATAGCATCTAATTAAATAATCGAACCTAAATAAGTCTACTTATTTTTACATGGGCTCTTATTGCTGACGATATAGTTAGCTAAGGTTTCCATAGTGATCACTGGTCCGTGTGATAATAACAGTACGCAGACGTACAAAGGTCCTTACCACAATCCACCATTTTGTTGGACAACCCTCGTGTACTTTTTCTTTTTAATTTTATCGTATTCAAAATCTATATATCCTTAGATTAATGAAATTATCGTATTCATCTCTTCGATATATAATCATTTTTTTAATGAAATTATACAATTAAACGAGACAAAACATCAAATATCATATGGCTCAAAATTCTGTAAGATTCCTATTTTCAAAACGAAAAATTATTAAATTAAATTAAGCAAAAAAAGAGAATATAGATGGAGACGCAAAATTTGCGAAAGCAGTGGCCTTTTTTGTTTGTTTATATTATGTGTGTTGTGAAAGGAAAATGGCGTAGCAAGTGGTGGTAGTGGGCTGGTTCCCTTCTGCGGTGAGAGTCGGCCCTGTTGGTCTAGACCAGGGATCGATTCCCCACAGAAGCGGAATTGCAACATTTAATCCACTTGGCCATCGGGGCATTCAAATGGTCTCTCCGGGCTTCCAGGATTCTCGCGGGACCCGCCGTTAGTCTGGCGTTCCGCACTACACAGGACCCGCAGAACTTTGTAAATTAGTGTTCGGTTGGTGGCTTGTGCTTAGTCGGATCCTTACCTGGGTTATCAAAAAAAAAATGGCGTAGCAAGTAGGAATGTGAACCGTAGACTTTTAGTGTTTTGTTATTCAAGAAAAGAGCATTTAATAAAGCCGGTGGGGTAATGCTCCTCCCTTCTGTTTCCCATCCTTCATTTTACGTTTGCTTACCGTTCGTCAAACCATTGGACCCCATTTTTTAAAAGCTTAATTTTCCTCCGGTCATCTCAGCATAATATATTTTCTAATTGTGAATAAATCACCGGCAAATATGTTTAAAAAATATATTCAATAACTTTAATTTGTATCCCCCTTTAAGACAGCGCGTTGTTAATCTTCTTCTGAGTTAGGAGGGCTTTGGGTAATCTTGGTTTAGAAACAGAAATAAGGCCGATTTCGGTTTGCTAGCTTTGTTGAGGACCCGGTTCGGAATTGGTTCAATCCGTAATTACGGGCGATTATTATCAGAAATAATTGGAAAAGCAGAGAAAAATGGAAAAAAGAATCAAGTTGCTGTCTGATAAGTAGTAATTACAAGGGGGGGGAGGTGTCTTTTCACGTAACAAATACCACGATTAGCGGAGAATCGAATATTGACAAAGATAACACGTGTCGACCTGATAACTTCTCAGAGTGCCAGATGTACGGCTGCTGTTTAGTGATTGGACTTACCATTGATTCATTAACAATCTTACGCAATGGATTTTGATTGTTCTCTTCTTTGTAATAAGATCGCGACCAGCCTGAGAATGAGTGCATGCATGATAAGAAACATATCTACTAGGATTTCAATCTCACGTCGTCTCTGATCGGTAGCTCTACTGGCTATCATAATTTTTTTTTTTTTATATATATCTATCGTAATTTTTACTATTTAATAAGAGTGAGATATTTATTTCGAAAAAAACAACATTATCTTGAAGATGCATAAATACTTTAAATTTTGTCTCTTTTCTAAATTTTCATCTTAACCCCCCTGGAACGCGCTTCTTCTTTGGACAGACACACATGGTCTCTGATTCTTTTTCAAGTGTCTCGATGTTCGAATATAGGATCTAATAAAGTACGCCATGTACAATTCATAAGTTAAGTGTATTCACTAGTCAGTGGTGTGTTAATATAATAATATACCAAATGAAACTACAAAACAACCAGACAACAAAAGTTGACTTAGTTGATGATATATTTCCTAAAATTATATAATTAACAAAAAAAATATAAATCAATTTTCATGTATCGTTTAAAATTTTATAATTAGTAAAAAATTGCAGAAATACATTATTAAATATTTATTTGATAAGTTATGAATCGAAACTGTATTATATGAAATGTTTACATGGTATTATAGTCTATTAATTAAACCCATGCAAATATATGGTCTGCAAATATATCTAATCCTTTAAAAGAGAGATCTAGTCATTTTCAAAATCTGTTGGTTATGAACTAAACTGATGTTCACTATATTTACAAATCTGAAATTTACTGTTATTCGGGTTTACAATTTTTTAAAATGAAACCCTTAGTGCTTAATAAACAACCAAGTATATAATGATAAATAGTTCAATGATTATTGTAAAAATCATGAACCAACTCGCATGAGATATTTACACTTGAGTCTAATGGATGATGGCACATCCCTAAATACATCTACAAGACTACAATTATGAAAAAGAAAAGAAAAAAAACAACGTACACAGCATATAATACTCAAAAGGTATCTACTAAATTAAAGATTAGCAAAAAAGGATTATCAAATAATGACTTTTCTGTTAGGAACCTCCAAATTAAAAATCTTAGCGGGTTTTTTATATTCAAAATGTAAAAGCAGTGGTTTGAAAATGCAGAAACCGACAAGCATAGAGTGAAAAGAAAGCGCGTGAAAATGGTAAGACCAAAAGTTGGAAAAAAAAGAAAAAAATCCCTTTTCCATAATTCCTTTTTTGCCATTTTTCTTCTTCTTCATAAGTTCACTCTCTCACCTTGATCCTGTGACGATGCTGCTCTTCCACTTACCCTACATCACATCTCCTTCTTCTTCATCGTCCTTGATCTAATTTTAAGCTCATCCACCACGGGAACTGCTAGATTCCTTTATCTGAATTTGAAAGTCTATACAGATTCAAACTCCCGAGATCTGTTTTGTTTCTCGAAGAAAACAGCTTGTTTTCACCGTCTTTGATCCTCTGCTGCTTCTGGTACTTGCTTTTACTTTATTTTGTTAGTTGTATCGTTTCGTTCTCCGGAGATTGAAATTCGAATTTCAAATGTGACGAGCTGATAAATCGTTTTTTTTTTGTTTTGTTTTGTTTTGTTGTCTCAGATTTACCTCGAATCGTGTGATCGGAATCTGGAAACCGAGAAACGTATCAAATGGGTAAAACCGCCGGGAACAGAGATTGGACTCAGATCTACGCGATATACGGGATTGAACAATGGCAGACGCTCGTCTTCCTCCTCTTCCACGCCTTCTTCTTCTCCCTCCTCTCACTTCTCTTCCTCTTCTACTTCGACCAGATTTGCCTCTTCCTCGACTCCTTCTTTCTCTCCGGCTCCGCCAGGCTAGCGGCGGGTTTCACCGGCGCCGTCACGGCCCTCTCCGCCGTGTGTCTCCTCTTCGCCGCCGCTAATTTCGTCTACTCCGACGTTCCGCTCCAGTACGAGATGGCTCAGCGCATGGTCAGCTCCGTCGGCGACTGGTCCTGTGTCAAGACGGCGCTCGATCTCGGCTGCGGCCGCGGCATCCTCCTCAATGCCGTCGCCACGCAGCTCAAGAAAACCGGTAGCTCGGGTCGGGTCGTCGGGTTAGACCGCTCCAAACGCACCACTCTCTCCACTCTCCGCACCGCCAAACTCGAAGGTACACTTCCAAAACCAGCCCCCCGGTTTCTCTCGGTTCAGTTCTCTCATTCACCGCCTCTGTGATTCGATCGCGCAGGTGTGCAAGAGTATGTGACTTGCCGGGAAGGGGATGTGAGGACGTTGCCGTTCGGGGATAACTACTTCGACGTGGTGGTCTCGTCGGTGTTCGTCCACACGGTGGGGAAAGAGCACGGTCAGAAGTCGGTGGAGGCGGCGGCGGAGAGGATGAGGGTGCTCGGGGAGATAGTTAGAGTCGTGAAGCCAGGAGGTTTGTGCGTGGTGTGGGATCTGCTACACGTGCCGGAGTACGTGCGGCGTCTTCACGAGCTGAAGATGGAGGATATACGAGTCTCCGAGCGTGTCACGGCGTTTATGGCCGGCAGCCACATCGTGTCTTTCCGGAAACCCAGTGAACTCGTCGCCGGACCCCGTGAAGTCCGCCTCGATTGGAGATGCTGACGTGGCTTTTTAAACGGCGGTGTGTCGGTTCGTTTATATAGAAAACGGCACGTAGTCCAAGTCCGAGGTTCGAAACGATGATTGTGATATATTTATTAATTACGAATCTAAAACTAGAAAATCAAAATGCATGTAGCGTAGCGTCTGGGGAGGCGAAGCGGAACCAGATGCATGTTGAAAAGGGAAAACGCTGTGTTTGCTGCGTTTTGATCTTGTATTTATTTAAAACAATAGTGTTATACTACTATCACATCTATATTATTATTGCGTTAGCGTTTCAAACGGAGAGAAGTAGCTAACTATGACTTAGTGTACAATAAAAAAAAAACCGACCATGTTGAATGTTGAGTGAGTTTCAAGAATGTCGTCTTGTAAAAAATCGTTGGGCAATAAATGATCTGTCCTTTTCATTTCACGTCGATGTGATATCCGTTCCCTACATATTATTTTAATTTATTGTAACAAATGTAGTTGGGCCACGTTTGGGCCAAGCCTTTTCTTTCCGTAAAATCACGGCAAAGCGTGCAAGTCATAAGCGGATCCACTCTCAAAACGTCAAGTTGTTTAACCAACGAGTAAACTTGGGAAAGCTGATATGAAAGAAGCAATGCCGTCTGTATTCTGCATAGGAGAACACCACGCCGTTTACTAAACCTCCACTGCAGGCCACGTGTATTCACTCACATATATCCACGTAAGCGTACGGAAGATGAGGCGCGCGAAGAAGAAAGCTCATCTTCCTCCTCCCCTATCCTTCTCTCTGTCACTTGTATGTCTCCATCAATGGCTTCTCCTTTGCCTTCTTCCACCGTCGTCTCTCACCGGATTTTATCTCTCCATCCTTCGCCTCTTAATCGCAGATTACTCTTCGTAAAACCCAAATTACCCTTCAGTCGAACTGTTTCCGGAGATTTCCGCATGCGTTTGCATTATACATCCAGGAGCTCTGGCGTTAAGGTCGGGTTTAAATTTCTCTACCATTTGATCAATCCAAGTTTCACAAATGCGAGCAATGCTCTAGACAGATGTCACATTAGGGTTTAACGGGTTTTATATCGATCTTCGTCTTCGTCTATATCTAGAATTTCTGGGTTCATGAAGAAATTCCCAATTTGCTTCTGAAAAATTGTTTTCAGCAGTGCAGGAACTTGTACCTTCCTGCAATTCGTCAATTGATTCGAAGCTGAACCCTTTTGAAGCTGGATCGAAAAATCTGGAGAAACTGGTTGCAGCGATCCTGATATTTGTTCAAGTTTGGTCTCCGTTGCCCTTGCTTGGTCTAGACTCTGCGTACATCTCACCTGCAGAGGCTGTTCTTTATTCTCCGGACACGAAAGTTCCAAGAAGTGGGGAACTTGCTCTAAGACGAGCTATTCCTGCTAATCCAAACATGAAGACTATACAGGCTTGTCACTGCGTTGGACTTTTAGATTGTGGTGAATTTGGTTTATGAAATTATTGATTTTGCTACGCTATTATGTGTCCTTCCTTAGGCTTCGTTGGAAGATATATCATATCTTCTGAGAATTCCCCAAAGAAAGCCTTACGGTACCATGGAGAGCAATGTAAAGAAAGCTCTGAAGGTAAACTTCGTTACTCTTCTTATTTGTCTATAAAAAGCTTCTGGATAAAATCTGTCTCTTATACACATCTAGATGTGTATAAGAGACAGGTAGAAACCTACGGTCCATTGCTGGCCATTTTTTTCTAGTACTTTTTTTTAATGCATACATACATCTGTCTCTTATACACATCTAGATGTGTATAAGAGACAGACTCAATACGGTGAACCAAGCTGTTATCACAGAGGATGGGAGTGGTAAGGTGGAGAGTGTTAGTGTTCCATTGGAAGTTATGCCTTCTGGACAGTTCGAACCTCTCTACAGAACCCCATTGAGTGTCCAGGTATTATCAAAACCGCTTCTATTCCCAAAATCAAACCGGGAAAGCTGACTTTGCATTTTTTTTTGACATTGGAAGGATGGGGAGTTGCCAGTTCTTCCTCTATCGGTATATGGAGCTGTTGCAATGGCACACAGCGAAAACTCAGATGAATACTCTTCTCCTTACCAATTCTTCTTCTACCTATACGATAAAAGAAACGTAAAGCTCACTCCAAAACTTCTCTCTTATACACATCTAGATGTGTATAAGAGACAGATCTAGTTCCTGACGTTGAAAAGTGTTGTTGCAGGCCTCTGGATTGTCATTTTTGCTTCCTCAGCAATACTTAAACTATCCCAGGTGAGTCCTATTTTCTGCCTCTCTGAGCTAAATTCTCTCTTGTGACTTGTGAGCAAAGAGAACAGATCTTATGTGGAACTGTAGGTTAGCTGGAAGAGGAACCGTGGAAATCACCATTGAGAAAGGTGATGGTTCGACATTTCAAGCTGAAGCAGGAGGAGATCAAAGAAAGAGTGCTACAATCCAGGTATCAAAGTCAAATCTTATCAAAGAGAAAAACTGCTGTTCTTGTATATCACACACCTCAATCTCTCGAGCTGTTCGTTCACAAGACGCTGCTTTTGCTTATATTATGGGTTCAGGTTGTAATTGATGGATATTCAGCACCGCTAACAGCAGGGAATTTCGCAAAACTGGTAAGGTAGTTTACTCTAACTTCAACCTTTGTTAGCTACACATCTTGAACCAAAGTGACTGATATTACTCTTAGATCTTGAAAAGATGTGGCATAAACTGTTTGCTTCTGGGGTTTTTATCAGGTAACAAGCGGAGCATATGATGGAGCCAAACTCAATACGGTGAACCAAGCTGTTATCACAGAGGATGGGAGTGGTAAGGTGGAGAGTGTTAGTGTTCCATTGGAAGTTATGCCTTCTGGACAGTTCGAACCTCTCTACAGAACCCCATTGAGTGTCCAGGTATTATCAAAACCGCTTCTATTCCCAAAATCAAACCGGGAAAGCTGACTTTGCATTTTTTTTTGACATTGGAAGGATGGGGAGTTGCCAGTTCTTCCTCTATCGGTATATGGAGCTGTTGCAATGGCGCACAGCGAAAACTCAGATGAATACTCTTCTCCTTACCAATTCTTCTTCTACCTATACGATAAAAGAAACGTAAAGCTCACTCCAAAACTTCCTTAGCTTGATCCCATTTTCAAACTAAAGGAGCTTGCTTTTGATCTCGAGTTTTTTTTCTTCTTCTGCTTCAGTCTGGCTTAGGAGGTTTATCCTTTGACGAAGGGCACTTCTCGGTCTTCGGGTATTTGTTTTCAAACGTTTCCTCCTATTCGATTTTTCAGAACTTGCAAGATGCATTTGAATGAATATGGTTTTGCTTTGGTTTGGTCAAAACTGTGCAGATACACAACAGCAGGAAGAGATATTCTTGGGCAGATCAAGACAGGTGATATCATCAAATCTGCAAAACTAATTGAAGGCCGAGATCGACTTATTTTGCCAGCTCAGAACAACAACGACGACTCATCCACTTGATTCTTCTTCCTCCTTTGCCTGCTAAAATGTTCTAAACACTTTCTTTCTCGTCTCAGAACAGAGAGTACAAGTTTCTATTATCTGATGGGTTCGTTCCAATAATATCTGCAATTGGGTCTGAATCTTATTCGATTTCCAACATCACTTCACCAAAAAGATCTCAATTTTATTTACATTCAAACAGAAAAATAAAGTCCTCATCTTTGAGTATCCAAATTTATAATTAAACGGAAGACATTTTACAGAGTCGGCTAGGCGTTGGCCGGAAATTCAACCACCGGAGATTCATCCGCCGGATCGGAGGCGTCAAAGCCCTCCGCAACACTTCTCTGCTTCCGTCGCTCGCCTTCCGCATGAGCTTCTCATCGCTTGGCACCATAAAACCGTGCCGTGCGCACTTGGTCGAACCAGGCCGTCCCGAACACGTGCAAGCCACTCGAACTCTCAGACCCGACCCGTGGCTCCTCCGTCTGACCCGATTCGTCTCGGATCTTTGACGCATCTCTACGCCTTCTCCTGATGGGATCCTTCTCACGACCTGCATTAGTTATATAATGGTTATTATTATTACTATCTCTCTTACTTGTGATTTTGAAGAAAATGGTTCTTTTTATGAGAGTGAATGAGTTTCTTCTGTCTTTATATTTACGTGGAGTTGGAGATCACCATTGACTTGGTATACATCTTTCTGTGATGGAGAGGTTGGTCTAATTTTCAATTTCTGAATGCTCAATTTTGTCAAAGTTTGAGTGTTTGACCAAATCCAATTTCACCAGCAGGTCAACGGCGAATCTTTTGAAGAACAAAATGAGAACATTCAATGCGTTACTAAAGAAACATGCTTTTTGCCAAATTCTGCGAATTTTTATTATTTTGGGTGCAAATGCCAAATTCTAACTCACACACAACACAAAGGCCAAAGATTTACAATTTGTTATTTTGGGTCCAATCTACTTTAGACCATATTGAGAA
Organism: Alliaria petiolata; assembly: GCA_020283515.1. Lineage (NCBI taxonomy): Eukaryota > Viridiplantae > Streptophyta > Magnoliopsida > Brassicales > Brassicaceae > Alliaria > Alliaria petiolata. The sequence goes on along the minus strand of JAHZTW010000001.1, from coordinate 191,148,230 downwards.
ACTTTCGAATTATTGTGAGGTCCATAAAGTTTCCAAACTCCCACAAGAGGTCCATGTAATTTTAATAACTGGTATTGTTTATATTGGATACAAAATGGGCTTTTGCACAACTTGGATCTCTCTTTCTTTTCTTTTTTTTTTCCTTTCATTTTTCATTAATTTTGCCAAAGTGGAATGTACACACTTGTATTTAGTTTCGGTAATCCTAAATGTATTTGCGACAAAATAGAAGAAAAAACAAGTTTTATTTTATCCTTCTGAAACAAGAAAAATTATGAATCCGTCCGTCAAGGGCAGCTGTTGTATGATACTATATAACTATTATTTGCATACTTAGATGAAAGCTAAATTTAATACAAACGACAAAAAGAGAGAGTCAAAATATTCGAGAACATAATTTTGGATTCAATACCTTGTTGCGGGACGTCCACCATGTTGTAACGATGACTCATATATAACTGAAATTGTGAATAAAGTGTTTTTATTATCCTCCTACAAAATTCAAAATTATCCTCCTACAATAATAAATGATTCTATTAAATAGATTTTTGGAGGGTTTCTAAAAATTCACTCCAATCGTAATCAAAAGATCGTCATGTAGCTAATAGAGAGTTGAAGACAGCGTTAGTTCATATTCCCCGATCTGTCCATATTTCATCCTTGCATTACCTCTCCACCAACCAACCCTTATTTACCTTCATTAATATTTTCTCCTTACATTTTTTATTTTATTTATAAATTAAATCTCTAATTAATCCACGGGAAAAACTTCTAATCCACATATATATATATATATATATATATATATGTCTGTGTGTTTTTTGTATGTGGCAGTAATAAAATAACATATATAATTGTGTTTATGAGTCAAATCAATTGTCCAACACCATTATAATAAAATGTATTTACTGGTTTTTTGGGTTAATCTCTCCACATATGTAACGGCTGTTTTGCTTTTCTATACATAGCTGTCGACGTGTCGTTGATCTTCATTGTGCATTTTCCTTGCCTCTTACTTTTCCATCTTTTTATTTTTCATTTCAATCACTTGTTGTTATTTTGTTTGGTAATTCTACTTATACAAAATCTTAATTATCCACAATCGTTTTTCTTTGAAAATACATCTGATGTGAAACAACCAGATATTGCGCATTGTTTCATTTAATTTGCGAACAAATTAGTACAAATTAAAGAGATACCAAAATATAGATATTTCAAGGAATTGAATGAGTATGAAAGGCAAAAAAAAATGAAAAAATATTGGCAAGTGTAACCTGAAATATATACTATATACTACATGTTTTCCAAAATTAAGTGCTAATGATGTAAAAAAATCTGAAAGGTGGTTTGTACCTATTATCCAGAAGAGAATGTAATTAAAGGCGTTTTTAATTTTTTGGTTAAATATAATGATTCCTTTCGATGATGTAGAAACCTACGGTCCATTGCTGGCCATTTTTTTTCTAGTACTTTTTTTTATGCATACATACATCGTATGCGCCTTTTTCCAATATCTTTTCGTTCTCTTTTTCTTAAACATTTTAAAGAAAATATTGGACAAGTAATTTTTATTTCAACATTAAAAACATATATATTTTAACATTTTTTTTGAGCCGATAAGGTCCGACCCAATAACCATAATGACCCTACAATACCATGCATATGGAACAGATCACCGAAGTTTGATTGAGAAAGCCGCAGAAGTAACCATTTGGTCAAGTAGGCACATCCCTTTTAAAAACATATGTATTATAATATGTATGTACGTAACCTTGTATATTTTAAACATAAATATATTTTATAATAATATGTATGTAACCTTGTACATTTTTATTTGAAATTATTTGTTCATCGTACAAATATAAAACTGTATGTTTTAATTATACTTTGTTTATTAATTGTGAATATTGAAAGTTAAAAAATAAGAAAAATAATAATTGTGAATATTGCCTCACAGGATATATTGAGCCTCAATAGAACCATAATTATTGCAAGGGATCTTGTTCATTAGATATTTGATGACGACTCAACTTACACGTATGATGTTGATGTATCTATGATATTAACCTAATAGATGCATGCAGCAGTCCACACATAACATGCATTAGGTTCGCTGGCTTGGCTATGTCAGAATCACAACCACAACGCATCGTCTATGTGATTTTCAGGTGGCAATATATACACCTGAACTAGGACATGTATGATCCAACGTTCTTGACGAAGTTAACTTATATTTTTTTTGGTGCAAATGACGAAAGTTAACTATAGTTCGATATTTCAACTTCAAATGAGAGGGTTTTGATCCCTTTAGACAAATAACATTAGATATATAATATTGTATAGTATTAATTACGATCTGATGAAGTTTCCCAGCGCCTTGAGCCTCGAAAGATCATCTTCAAAAGACATTACTGTTTTTTTTTGTTAAAGGTCCTCGAAAGACATTATATACAAGTATCTTGGGCAACTTTGACCTTTAATTTCCAATGGTGTACAAGTCCGAATAATACTCACTACCTCTTCGCGTTTATAATTAAAAGCAAAACCTTTCATCAATCACGACCTTTCTCGGCTTTCTATTAAGAAAAGAAACAATTCAGTCTTAAAAATGTGATATATTTTGTATGCTTGTAATGTATGACCTATGGTTAATGGAATATATTTGGCGCGTTGTCTAATCAAAATATAAATTCTGATCTGGTTGACAAAAATAAAAAGTTGTGAGCAGAAAATGACACCCGCATCTGAACATATCTGGAAACACTCTTAACTAGGGGGGTTGTTTGTTCAAATCATATTATTAATTATGATTGAGTAAAAAATTACGACAGTTTGAGGTAAGATGAATACTGTATAGTATGTAATAGCTATCTTTATTTATTGACTGTTTTTGTTTACGTTTATTTTTAGACGTTATAAAAACGTTTATCTTAAATGAAATTATATATGTAACTTTAGTAGTATATATATATATAAGAAAAAAAAATGTTAGATTACTAATTTACTAGATTGTAAACATAAAACAAACGCAATATTTTATGTTTAAAACAAGCAGTATCTTTTTCTTTTCTTTTTGTTATTCCGGTTGCGAATTTGTCAATTGTTTGGTATGAATTCAATGATACAAAAAAATATAGAAAATAAGAAGAAAAATCACAATCAAAGTGAGATGGCCCTCGTATATATAACATAATATAATACTAAATACTATATTATATATATGCAGCTTTAGAAGCAATTATTGAAATTTCTTATCTACACGATATAGTTGATGCTTGTCATTACTTTTAATCAGTTCAGGATGTTTCCAAAGAAGATTGGGTTTCACCATTTTTTTATAATATAATGTCTATATAAATCTATATGTGTTTGTTATTTACATATATACTGGCCACTGCGTCGTTTCAAAAGAAGTTGGATATAAAGCAAGTCATGGGCTTGACATAAGAGATAAGCCTATATAATCCGCCAGGGCAATAACTAGTAGTACTTATTTCTAAAATGAAATAATCATATAAGTATATAAAAAAACATATCATATTCTCTTTTAAATTAATAATTTAAAATATCGTTTTCCAAATTCATCTTCCAAATCCAATAACAAACATGTTACCTGGTTTTAATTTTAAAAATAACATATATTAATTCAGGGAGGATTTTTCGTGTTTGTTTGGTAAAATATACAATCCTTATATTTATACGGTTCTCTATTACCACAGTTTTAGTAAAACTCACGAATAAGCGCTTGATTGGTTCTCCCGTTAGCACCCGCAAACACAGCTTTTGCGGGTGATAGCGGTTGTTGGTATTTGGCAACAATCATATAAAACGCTTTCTACCGCTTCGAATTGCTTTGTATCGCTCAAAATCAAAAGCTACTTCCAGCTAGCGTTTGCGGTTGCGGGCGATTGCGGATGGATAATTAAAAAAAAAACACAAAATTTATTTAAGATTAAGATATATATATATTGGAAACTTAAAAAAATAATAAGATTTGAATATTATAATTACAAATAAATAAATAAATTTGACATTTTTTAACTAAAATTCATTAACAATCTTTCATAAATTTATATGTATAAGATCTATAAATTCTAATTATTTTGATAAATTTTCTTTTCATCACTAATGTATATATAACAACTAAAATTCTTTTCATCTAACATCTCCATACAAAAATAATAATTTCTCTATTAAAATCATAATTTTCATCCAAACTAAAAAATTGAGAAATAAAAATAATAATATTTATAATTAATTATGTTTAATTAATAATTTTATAGTTTTTTTATAATAATATGGTTTTTAATATTTTTATAGTTATAAAATTTGTTTATATTGTTAATTTATTGTTTAAACGCTATTACACCCGCAAGTTAACCAGTCGTAAATATCCCGCAAACGCACCCGTTTCTAACCGCTGTACCAGTCGTACAACCCGCATAATAACACTGTTAACCGCAATCGCCCGCTTTCGCAAACTTCCGCAACCGCAACAGCTGCGGTTAAACCATGCAGGCCCTTTGATGACCGATTTATAGCTATAAATATTTTAAGTTTAATTTAAAATAGTGATTAATAAGAAGAGAGAGAGACATAAACGTTTATTAAATAAGAGATGCAAGAGACGCAGCAAAAAAAAAATGGGAGAGACTCTCCGAAATGTGTTCTCATATGATTGGTTTAATTCTTTTTACATTAAAAATTAATTATACTAATAAATTATATTATTATAATATGTATATTAGATACGCTATTTGGAGAGACATCATGAGGATGCTCTAATGCTCTCTATAAGTCCATACAATCGCTTAACGCCTAGTGCCCTTTGTTGTCGAGTAAAAGCCCTTAAGGCTATAGAATATTGGTACGTAGTTTGATACTATCGACTGTTGATTTCATTGTATTCCAAAAGTAACATTGATACTGAGCAAATATATATATATATATATATATTTTTAACTTCTTATATTAATACTTGTTAAACAGTATACGGATAATACAAATATGAAATCATCGTCCACATCGGTGGAGTAGATCGAATACATCAAATATCATACAAGACATTCCAAAGTTCTGTATTATCACTTTGGCAAAAAAAAAAAGTCTTCTTGCTTGTTAATATCTTTATGTGAAAAAAATACACAGTTACACAAGTTTTTTTTTTTTTTTGTCTTTCATTTTTTATAATCATTTCCTATACACGAAAATACAAGCTCAAAATATGATTGAGAGGACTATATGCATCTATACAATCTATATATTAAAATCTAAGTATATATAATTTATACATTTCATCACTGAAATTAAGAAAACAGTATATATTTGTAATAATCCTATGTTTCTATATGTTGCCTCTCGCACTTCTCCGCCTCTCTAAACCTCATTCCTCTAACCCCTATGACCAAATCTTCAATGACCAATTAATTTTACCCCAAAACATATACACAAATCCCAAACTATATAATGCAAACGACCCCACCAATCGGAATATTCGCTGCTCTGAATTTTTTTTCACTCTCACCGGGAAATTTTTCACACCGGCGGCGAAACACGGATCAACTTACGAAGAGTACCAGTTTAATCCAGGTAACTGGTACGACGTCGTTCTGAATAACCCGTCTCCTAAGACACCACCTTGCTGTTGCATCAATGGCGGAGTCTCCTCCATCATCGAAGAAGACATGTTCGAACAGTCTCCTCCTCCTCCGCCGTGAAACCGTTTGCTCGGTGATACATCGTGCTCTTCCTCCGCTACAGGCCAAAACGGCACCGGAAGAGCTCGTTTCAAATTCGCCATCATCATTGGTCCAGAGGAAGAAGCGGGATTCAAACCGATGACGTCGGCGTTAGTATTGTCGTTATTGTGATTCACTGAGTCGGTACCGATGGTGTTGATCATGGCGCCGTCGTACAAACCTGGATCGCCGTCGGAGAAAATCCCGTAACCACCGGAGAATTTCCCCGGGAAGAAATTCATTGACCTGGAGACATTGTGGTGGAGTCCCGAAGCAGCTGCCATTGATATCGACGGAGGGATTTTTCTGAAGATGTAATCGATCATATCGTGATCCTTGTCGTTATCCACATGTCGACCTGCGTTGTTCTTCTTGTAGATTCGACATAGCACCCAATCATCAAGCTACATAAGAAAAATTCCCCCCAAATTCCGATTCCGAAATCAATGAATCGCCAAATCGTAAATGAAGATCAAAGGAGTATTGAAGATAAGTACCCGGAGGGAGTTTTTCTTGTTGCCGAAATCACAACCAGGTGGTCTGTTATTTGGTTTGTTGTCGATGAGACGGTACTCATGCATGATCCAATCGCTTTTCACTCCTTTTGGAGGTTTCCCACTGTAGAAGACGAGTGCCTTCTTCACGCCGACTTTCTGGTTCCCCTCGGAGGCAAGCACCGGCTTATCAGTCCCCGTCGCTTTCCAGTATCCCGATGTCGCCGCTCTGTTCGGCCTCGCTCCGTTCGGATACTTCCGATCTCTTGGACTGAAGAAGTACCATTCCTGCTCTCCAAACGAAGCCTTAGCTGCAACGACAAACAAACAAAATATCCAGAAAAATCAAAATTCAAAATTCAAAATTAAAAAAAAAAAAAAAAAAAAAACAGTTAGATCATACGTCACAGAGAGAATTGATTTCTGGAGGAACAAAAAAACAAATAAATCAAATAAAAAAGAGGTGAAAACTCTGATGACGATGACGATGATGAGATCGTGCGTACCGGGAAGTTCCCATGGATCGAATTTATAGAGATCAACTTCGGCGATGATGGCGACAGGTAAAGGAGCGGAGGCGGCTTTGCGTTTGAGGTAGTGAACGACGAGCTCTTCGTCGGTTGGGTGAAACCGGAATCCTGGAGGAAGGTTAGGCTGAGGTGGCGGAGGACCACCGGAAGAATCGGTGCTTTCCATTGCAAGTTTCCTCTCCGTTGAAAATTCTAGCACCGTGATCGGAGGATTTGGTTGTTTCTGGGATTGTAGGAGAAGCTCATATTACTCTCAGATTATTCTCTCTTTTATTTTTTGTTCTTAGATTTTGTTTTTTTTTGTTTTTGTTTTTTGGAAGGTGTGCTGAAAAATGCTTCACAGAGTCGGCGTTACCATTCTTTTAAACGGCCGCAGAAAACGCCAATTTGTAGGTGGTTTTAATCCTCTGTTATATGTTACATATATACACCCGCGGGTATTAACGTAAAAATGCTATAGAATGTTTTTACGGTATAATACTTATTACTATCACTGTATTACATGATGTATGTATCATACTATCATGTATCTACATCAATTAATTAATTAGTTTTTTTTTTGTTTTGAGCAATTTTTAATTAATTAGTTACAAAATTGATTGAAAGGATAAAAAGTTTATATATAATAGATATGTAATTCACGAAACATTATGTAAAGTTTATCAATAAAAATGTAGATTTAAAGTTTGTCATCTTTGTAGTTTCGTAGCTCTTTTTTTGTATGTGTGTGTGGAATCTTCTATTTTAATAAATAACTAGATGCGTTTACCACAACGATTTGTATCAATGTGATAGATAAGAAGTATGAAAAAGTACATTGATACAATCATAAAAAGAAATCAAGGCAATGTCTTAATTAACAGTTAACACAACAGTAAAAAACTTAAAAAAAAAACTAACATTACTAAAGGATCGCATAATTGATGTTAATCATCTATAATTTAAAAGGATAAAACTACCCATATTTCAGCCGATTTTAGTGTGTTTTGGTTGCACTAAAGGATCTAAATGTGGCGACAATGCGACACATATACAAAGCCTGACTAATCATGTCGAGTCTGTGTAATTACTAAATTAACCAAATCACATGAGGGTACATTAGTCATTTTTGGCTAGCTAATAACTATAATTAACCATATAATTAAAAAATCAATATTTTCTCTGCGTTTATATACAGGCTCGACACGGACGAACTACGACAACGGAGAGGAGGCCGCAATTAACGTTGAAAACGATATATATCTTTGCTTATTTTCTTTTTGGCGACAAATATATATTATATAAAATAAATAAAAAATAGCAAGATTATATCGCTTTCTTTGTTAGTTGATGACAAATTACAATAACACAGCAAGTCCAATAATCGATATATCTTTGCTATAATACATTATTATTATAACGATAAAAGTATATCGCAAAACGAACAAAAGTTTGAAGAATTTTCTAATTTCATTTCGAAGGCTGTAGGGAAAATTGGGTTAGTTTTTTATTTATTCTTGTGTGGCCACCGTTACAGGTTAATGTCCCAATGATCAATCGACACGTGTGATTCCTATTGGGAGCGATATTCACACGTGGCAATCGGAGACGTGGGACCCATATAATCGCCACAGAAGGTAACAAATTGATGACGTGGAAATGGATGGCCGGGTGGGTGTGGGAAAAAAAAAAAAGCTTTACGTTTCAGTTGTCATATGTCACGCTTTTGTTATTGAGATAATCGCACCACCAGAATTTTTTTAAAATTTAATAAAATAAAAGATTAAGGAAACAAACAAATCGACCCATTTCATGTGATTTTTAGTTTCGATTACTTTATTGTAATTTATTATAAAATCTCTTCTTCCTTTTTTTCCCCAACGTCATAAGATAATTACAACCATGCATATTCTTCGACCACTAAAATATTCTAGGATGGATTTTTTTATATTTTTTTATGACTTTTGAGTTTTGACTTCTGACCACGAGATTCCCCAAAGTATAAAATATTAGATAAAAGCTTTTTTTATTACTCCTAGACTCCTAGTCCTAGTCCTAGTAGTGTGGATTATCCTGTATCAAAATTTATTACTCCCTCTGCTTTTCTGTTTTTTTCATGTATGTTTAAAGAAAACATAATTTTATAAAGATGTTTTCATAAAATAATTATTTTATTTTCTAGTTTCCCAACATCAATGGAATTCAGTTCAACGTACACCTCAATTAAATTAACAAATTTAATCGTAAAATGAGGTTAGATTCTTTATAAATATTTTTAGTGTGTAAAAACTCCAAAATATACAACTTAAAAATGCCGCAGTAGTGTCATTTATATGTTTGCTCATATTGTTTTGATATTTTACATATTTATTAAACTACTATTTATCAAAACAAAATGTTATTATCATATTGAAAATCTATATGTTGACGTCGACAAAAAAAAATCTATATGTTGACGTAAATATTTTCAAATTTCATTGATTGCATATTTGCATACAAATATTTATGTGTGGAAATATGTATTTATTTATTTTAAAATTTTAATAAATATATTCCAAATCTTAAGTTTCTATTTTAAAAATATAAGACGATAATATTAAATATTGGTGGTATTATTTTCTTTGATACGTCAAACTAATAAACTAAAGACAGTCCATATCCCCAGTTTTGTCTTTAGAGAAATTCGTATTTGAAAAAGAAATGGGAAAAACTAAAAGAAACGAGAAATGTGGACCATATTTTACACACGTTGTACCAACTCAAATAAATGCTTGCCTCTAATTAGTCAATTTAGTTACATCATTTCTATGTCACATCCATCAGATCAATAAGAGACATCCTATATTGCATTTCACGGAGATTTCTAGTGCTGCTTTACATGGTTGCGCACCACTTTTGTGTTCAGAATTTCAACACAAACCACACACACTGCCCCGATCCGTTTATAGTTTATACTAATCGAATCCACAGTTATAACAAAACTTACAGTTTTTTTTTTTTTGTAACTAAACAAAACATATAGTTTATAATCTTTTCTTACCAGTAATATATACGCGAGCGAAAGAATTTGTAAGTGTTATCCACAACACAACGTGGTTGCTGTCTTGCTGAATATTGGGCTATATATCCCGTGTGCCAACGGTATGGTTTAGTTTGAAAAATCAACATATAACAATCTTGAATGATAAAGATACCATATTTATAAACGATGTTACATATAGTCCAATCACACACGACTCAAAACATGCATATAGACCGTAACAAATGAAAGTGTTTTTTTTCTTTTTCTTTTTCTTTTGTAACCATTAGTTTTCAGGACACTTTCCTTTTGGTCGTAACTTCGACTTTTCAGTGTTTTGATTTTCTAATTTAATCCGGGAGACATTCAACATCTGAAGTAAGATGAGATCGAAACTAGCTAATAAGTAAAAAATACGGTTCGTGATAAGTAAACTAGAAAACTATTTAAAGTAGACGTGTTTTAAAAAATTACATTGAATATGAGAAATATCAACACTAAATCATATATAAGATACATGCATGTATCAATAATGTCCATTATTAACCAATTAATTTTGAGCTGAACTCCCCGAACTTAGACAATTTAGATCTTGGATTTCAATCTTATAATCTCTAAAAGGCCCAGCTAAAACACATAGTCAAGCCCTTAATACCTCTTAAAAAACCCCATTAATAAGTGCGATACAGAGCGATTCGAACATTTTAATATTTTATAGTAATTATTAAACGATACATATATGTGGAAATCTCCTTAGTTTAGTAGTTGATTAAAAGATTTATTAATACTTTTACACCATGAAATTTGAGTTTTAATTTACAGAAAATACGATTTTTGCAAATTATTGAATGCAAAACATATTAAAAAAAATTCAGTTAAAATAAAAACGATGCATATCATTTAACAATAACATATGTAGGTTGGTAAATTTCACTCTATTACAAAGATTTAATTATGGTAAACCTAACTTCAGACTTTATATACTATATTTTAAATTTTCCTCTTTAAGAAAAAACTTTATGCAGAAACGAACGACCTACTTTCAAATGATCCATTGTGTGAACTTTTGTAACCATAGCTTTCATCATGTGATACAATAATTTTATGCCATTCAGAAAATATCTAAACCAAATTAAATGTCATATTACACGGTCTTATGTAACGTGACAAGCCAAACATCGGACGATTATCAAACATTTTGACATTATTTTACCTAGCTGAAAAAAACATTATATGATATTTGATTTCAAGTATTTTAGCTGGCCCTTTACCAATAGTTTCACTTCCCTAGCTAGCCATATATATAACCTATAAGTAGTTTTGTTTTGTAATTACATATATATGTCTTCATTAATATATTTGGGTTCTAGTAACCAGGTCCATATATGATGTCTTGTTGCTTTTTTTAGGTGCCATCCTAACTGAGCAAGCCAACACGATGTCTTAGACTCTCAATTCGACCAATAGGTTTGTTTAAATAGAGTCCTAGACACAAACTAGGTTGCTAGTCGTCACTAGTCAGTGGTCACTCAAATTAAGTCTTAGACACATGGTTTTTAGAACCTAGTTAAAATAGTCTAACAGTTTTATTTTCAGCGTGCTTGATTTTGGATTCTGTTTCAAAAAAACATGTTCTCGATTTGATTTGGTTCTTTGCCGATAACTAATTCATAAACACATTTAATCTGGTAAAGAATCTTTACAAATATATAACTACGCCTATATCATTTATAATTTCTGGTATAAATATATGTATCTTTCAAATGTATAGTAAACTTTGAGACTTTCTTTATTTCGTTTTTAAATTTTTTGTAATTTATGAACCTTATAAAAATATTTTGGTTGAAATGATCCTTCTATATATATATCAAGTCATATTAGTTGAATTTCCAAGAGATAATAATGGTATTAAAGACAACACATGAATCTTATGACACCAAGAAAAGCTTACAGATTACTTTTTATTTATATTTGTGAGATACAAAACGGATTTGAGAAGAACTCTTTCTGCATGACCCTTTTATTTTTATTTTAAATGCGTGCTCTTGTATATGTTTCACGATGAAAATGCAGTTAATTTTATTCTATTTTTAAAAATAACATGTCTACGTTTTTTTTTTAAAAATGCTCGTTATCTTTGTAAGATTGAACCACATTTTTTAGTGTTTTTAGAGGCTTATGCAAAGGATCTATAGAATTCGTAATTATTCATACACAATCAATAAAAAAAAAACCTAGATAAATATTCATCTCAACCGTTTTCTCTCTCGTTTTAATGTTTTAGAAGTTCATTCACTCACAAATTCACAACAATATGTGACCAGATATCCAAAAACGAAGAAATTACCGAAGAAGTTAATTGAGAGATTAATTCACGTAATCAAAACCCACTACGAGAAACACATCTGGTTCCGATGTGGGAGGGTCAAAGTTCTTCATCGTCCACCACCACACGCACACTGTACGTTCTAGTGAAGTAGTAGTGATCACTGATCAGTCTCTGATCATTTGTTGAAATTTTTATTTAAATCCATATCATAAAATTAATCAATATGAATACTATATATAGTTTTTATATGACCACACGTGTCGTTTAAACTGCATACAAAGAATGAAAAAGCGAAAGACAAACGAGATCTAGTGTACCCCCTAATGTCTTATTAAACAGAAGTGAGTCCAGGCGTGGCCAATCCCTTTTAAGTTTTCACCAAAAGTCCCAACACGGTCCAGTTTTATTGTTTCATATATGCAAAAAAATATACGTATAACATATATATCATTTTCTCATAAGTACACATGCATCTAGTTATGTTTATAATCTATATATAGAAACTATTTTTTACCAACATATATAGAAAGTATTTGTTAATTGATTTTCTAACAAATTCCAAATGTGTGGCTTTCTCTTATAGTTGGAAATCATTGTTTTCACAATTTCATGATATCATCATCAAAGTCTGAACAATCAAAATCACCATTGAATTTTTAACAACATTTGAGTTTATATTATTGTATTTTAGATTTGAGATTTTTTTTTAACACTGAACTGGTCATATCTAATAGACTAATTAATACGTACAGCTTGACGTAAATCATACGTAAGTATTCGTAGGAGATAGGGTTTAGAGATATTAATGGCCATGATTAATTATGCCTGATGAAAGAATCAATCAAGTAGATTAACACGTGATTCTCTGCTGAGACTTTGCTTTATTTTTTTTCTTTCTAATTTTTGTTTTTAAGCTTGATATGGAAAGTGATTAAGGACCTCCTCAATTGTCTGCTTTGTTAAATATGATTAGTGACCTTCTCAACTCACCGGAAGGTCACACAAGCAGCGGTAGAATCATACTATAAGATATTTTTATCACACAACAACAACAAAAGTTGTCTAGGTTAGATGTATTTTATCGCGAATGTCATTGTTAAATACTATAAGATCATTATAAATGCATGTGTGCGATATTTAGTCATAATCGATTAATCTGAAGTGACTGCGAAAAATGTTTCGACAAAAATCTCTAAAATTTAACTAGTTAAAAAATCTAAGTTATGCGTCAATAAAAACATACTTTAATTAAAATTAATACATATTCAATTTCATTATTCCATTAAAATTTTTAGAAATGATCTTTCCAACTAACGATGTCATATACATAGTTGGGAAATAATTCTATTTTTTTTATATCAAAAACACGTATATACATATTCCATAAATTTGTTTACCAACCTAATTTCATTAAACATTAAACTATATATATGTTAGCTTATAAATAGATCTATTTTATAATAATATAAATTGGTGTACTGAGTAGATAGATGATCGTGTAATAAATAAATAAAATAACAAGTGAACTCTAAAAATCATGTAGGCATCTCAAATAATCTTATCATCATCTCATCTTGTTTTACCTTTTTAGCTTTTAGATTTGTCACCCTTTAAAGTTATTCTTTTTTTGTTTCCAACTGATCACCTTCATTAATAAGCAGAAATATATAGTATCGTCGTTTACAAAGTCACGAAGAAATCGTGGACAACAATGGTAAATATTCCATGGATCTAGGCTAATAATAGAATTCCTTTAAAGTTATTCTTAATGATAAAAATCTATATGTATGTTTTTTTAATTTAAAATATAAGTTGACAAATAAAATAGTCTAATCTCTCACATCTCAGATAGTAAGAAAATATTCCCGATCAAGATATTTTGCGTTCTGTAACCAAAAAAGTGAATGATAATATGCGTTTGTTGAGCTTAATTCATAGGATCCAATAAGTAGGATTAATTAATGTAATAAATATATAGGCCTAACTGATCCCAGTTTTGGCCCATGGCCCAGTACATAACTATAATACTTTTTCTTTTTTTGACGAAATACTTATAAAGTTATATAACTGGTAATTTACATGTGGTATGGTCGAACGAATGGTTGGTTTAACGTACAAAAACATATTGAATTTGGACCACAAGTATTTTCTATGCAAAATGGCAACAAAGTATTATACTCAAAAGTCAAAACCTTCGCTTTCATGTATTTACGATGTAATATGCTCCTCTCTTCCATTGGGTTGCGTACAGAGTTTCGTCCAACAAAATTTACATGTAAACTATTTATCGATCTTTTTTCCTTTTTAAATTGAAAATTATCCACTTCCGAAATATTAGTCCAGACACCTTAATTTAGAATGGATAAAATATGTATTAATTATATTTATATCTATATCGTGTTGACTATAATTATAGTATTGATTTCACCGTTTTAATCACGAATCTTGTAAATATTTAGTTATAAAAAATCGTGAGGAAATAAACTATTAAATTTACGAAAAATTTAATAAAAAAATAAATTCATATATTTTTACTTAAATAATTAGAAAAATTATTTACCGTCTTTATTGTTTATCAATTTTAAAAATAGAATATATGTGTTCTAATTTAGTGACTGAGAAATTTAGTTTAAAGTTGTATTTATGAAGAAAAAAGACTATACAGTAGAAACTCTATAAATTAATATTCGTTAATAATTCGCTAAATTAATATTTTTTGTCAGTTTCAAAATTAGTTTTTCAACCAAATAATATATTTATAAATTAATAATCACTATAAATTAATAATTTTTTTATAAAATTTCATGGTCCCAAAATTATTAGTAAATAAAAATCGTCCAATCAGACATCTTTTATCTTAATCATTTTTTTTATTTGTTAGTAGTCTTGAGAAGAATGAAAAAAAAAATTGTTTTCAATTTATTTAAAATTTAATTTAATGGATATTCATATATAGACTGTTTTGTAAATAATATTTTGTTTTCATGTTTCATTAAATTAGTACACTATTCTTAAATTATAATTTCAAAGAAAACACCCCTAAATTCAGTATTTTTAAGATTATTTACTCTATTTCACAAATTTTAGATAATTAGTTGATTATATATAAAATAAATAAATTTAAATGCATTATGAAAATCTGCTTAGACAAATTAGCAAAAAAGCGTTGCAGTGTTTGAAACTTGTACGCTGTGAACTGTTACTATTTAAGGAAAGAAATTGTTCCAAGCTGGTCAAAGAAGCTGCCCACGTTGACCCACACGTGCAGTTTCGGGGAAACCCAAACGGTCCAATCTTATCTCCAAAGTCCCATTGTTCTTTAGGATTTGGTCATCTAATAATCTATAACCATCACTATCCTATTCCCATTAAACAATACACATATCCGATTAGAGATATATACCATTTCTCTAGCAAATTTTAATCTTTTAAGACGAAAAGCTGTACATGCCTAGTTCAAACGTTGCGTCTTGGTATATGTCATCGTACATAAACGAATATATATGCACAGCTATCTCGTGCGAAGTTGTTTTCTATCATATGTTTATATAAATAGTATTGTTTAAAAAAAAAAAAATATATATATATATATATACTAGTGTTTTAGCCTAGACATCATCACAGATAACACATAAATTTGGTCATGTTGACTATTGTTAGCGTCAGCGAAATGTAACAAATCCTATTATCCCTTGTTTTGTTGGTGTTAATATAACAAAAGATGAACCATACTCCCTCCGTCTTTAATTATAAGAGGTTTTATAGATAAATTTTTGTTCAAAAATATCATATCTGATGTTTTCAGATTTCTATGCAAAAGTTGGCATAAAATGACTTATTTTACCCTTCTATTTTTAATCTTTTGACTCATTAAAGATGGAGTAATTATCAAAGAAACAATTAAAGAAAAGGTTAAAACAGATATTTTGCAAGCTTTCTTAATTTGTGTGTAAAACTCTAAAACCTCTTATAATTAAAAAGGGAGGGAGCAGTGATCAATTCGTTTTATAGTTAGTTACTAGTTCAACGTGATTAACGATTAATTTTTAAACGATGAAAGTTTGAATGTTATAAATGATGAATGAATAATCTATCGCCGAAATATTTATTGTCTAGCCAAACATCGAGACAGTACGATTAAGAGATTTCGTCGCTAAAATATGCTATTGTTGCTGAAATAGCTGGATGAACGATAATGAAACGATCGCCGTTTTATTGTGTTATCGTTGCATGATGTTTGTCGTTAATGACTACGAAGTGACGACACAAACCAAGATATATCAATATAGAAGTATGAAACATGTTTTTTTTATAAAAAGATCAATTAATTAGTAGTACATATTAAAGGATCCAGCTAAAAGTTTGCAAAAATGTATCTTTGAGGACAAATGACGACGAATATACAAGTGGAACCTAAACCTAACCCTCAAAGAATTCCACAATTCTACACTATATTAATTTAATTAATCAGTCTGACGCAGACAAAAATAAAATTATGTTTCTTGTTTATTACGCCACCATTACACAATCACATAAACCCGAAACCACTAGGCTGTTGACCCGAGTACCCGAATCCGTTAACCGGGTCAGCACTAAAGCCTCGATGAGCCAACACGCCCGAGTTATTAAACCGAGGAATCCCTTCTTCACCCTGTTCCTGCGTCCTATTGTCTTCTTCGTTCGTCTTCACACCGTGAAAATAACCACCACTATCGCCGTCTTGGTAACGGAGACTCGGAGCGTTATGACTCAGTCCGAGTTCCGGGACCGAGTTATGTCCACCAAAATTCGTCCAATCAAAGCTCGGCTCCCTCGCTAAATTACGAAACCCGGTTTTCTGCTCGGTTAAAACCGGTCTATGGCTATGAGGCAGCACGTTTGACGAACCGGCGGCAAATCCCAAACTTCTGTTGTCGATCTCGTGTAACGACTCGAGAACGTCGTCGTATTGGTGAGACGAAGATGACGTCGACGAACCATTGTTGCTGTATTCTCGAGCACTCGTCATCAGATTACCGTAAACCTGTTTTTGTGCGCTTGATTGCTTCTTGTATATTCGGCATAAAACCCAATCATCAAGCTGGGGACGGAGAAAGAAAACGATCATCATTTTCAAAAAAAAATTGTTTAAATTTTGGAATAAACAAAAAGTATATAATAAAATAAAATAAAAAGAATTAGTTTAGTTTTACCTTGGTGCTTCCATTTCTACGAGAGGGTTCGATGAGACGATACTCGTGCATAATCCAATTAGTTTTGGTGCCTTTAGGTGCTTTTCCGACGTAAAACACCATAGCTTTCTTGATTCCGACTCTTCTTCCCTCCGTCGAGATCACTTTGTCTGTACCCGTGGCTTTCCAGTAACCCGACCCGGCAACCCGATTGGGTCTCGACCCGTTCGGATACTTCCTATCCCTCGGGCTGAAGAAATACCATTCTTTTTCCCCGAATAACGCCTTACCTACACAAATTATATAACCAAACGACACAATACAATTACAAACAAATCGTTGGTTAAAACGATAACCGGGCCGGTTAAGGAAACGTACTTGGTAAAACCCACGGGTCGAATTTGTAGAGATCGATTTCGGCGATGAGCTGGAGAGAGAAATCGTGACCGGCGGCTTTTCTGCAGAGATATTCAACCATCAGCTCTTCGTCCGTCGGGTAAAACCGGAAACCCGGTGGTAAGCTCAATTGGGCTAACGGGTCCAGTTCTTGTATACCCATTTCTCTTATCTATTCTCTTTCTCGGACAAATAATATATCTGCACTTTTTTCTTCTTTTTTTTTTTTTTTTGGTTGTTTTTTGTATTTTCACATTAAGATTTCGTAGCTTTGCTACTTGTGTGTATATATATATAATATATATAATACAGAGAGATACAACAAGAGAGTACTACACCGCCGCCCAATCTTCGTTAACGTGCAGCTTCAATATGGGTCCCACTTTGAGATTATCTTGACACGTGGATCAATTAGAGCGTCGTGATTTATGCGCATCCTTTGGGTTCGTTGAACCTATACTAGAAAGTTGATTATAATATTTATTAATGTAATATTGTTGTGTGTGATTTTTACTGTTTAGCAAGTCTCAAGTGTTGTTTTTTTGTCAAATGTTTCCCAAGTGTTAGGGGAATTAACTCAATCAAGCTCCAATAAATTGGTAATTAGTCCGCAAAGGAATTACTCCAATACAATTGTTTTTTTCTCCAATAAATTGTACATTCAGATAAATTGTACGAATATTTATAGTCCGAAATAATTAGTGCGTAAGATACACATTTTACTTCTCAAATTACTCTAATAAATTATACGTTAAAATCAAAATAATTGGGTGATCTCGTTGTTAAGACTTAAAGATTCGTTATTTTTCTGCAATTTTACGCGGTAAATTTCGGGTTTGAATGAGCTACATCACTGTGACGACAATATACGAAAAGTAATTATAATAATATTCTGAAAACAAAAAAAAGATAGTAGTATATTTTTATAATGGGTTTGTGCCAATTTTTTTATTGTTTGTCACGAAGAATAAACACGTGTAAGTGAATGATGGGGAGAGTTCACTAGATAACATGGAAAGCGTTTTTCATACGGGTAGAACTACCACGTAACGACACGTGTCTTGTGTCTATGGGCTGAGTTAGGCGGGATATTTTCCTCGTCAAAAGGCCGTTACAGATGATGCATGCAGATTGCAGACTTTCCATTATTTTTTTTCCTAATTTAAATTAATCGGATTGTAAATTCTGCGACAGTCATATATACGAAAATATTAGGCTTTTGCATTGTGGTTGAGAAATGAATATATATATATATATATATATAGTATATATAGGATACAAACGATCACTACTCTCCCAATTTTATTTTTACGTGATTTAAAAACATTTTACCTCTGTGGCGTTAGGTTAAAAATCTCCCTCTTATACCAATTAAAGATAAAGTTCATGTACTATTTTCCTTCAAGCATGTATAAAATGATACTCCCTCTGTTTACATTTAATTGTCGTTCTGAAAAACGTATCTACAAAAAATTGGATATATTTGGATGTGTTTTGAGTTTAATATATCCAGATACATTTTATCCAAATGACAATTAAATATAAACAGAGGAAGTATCTAACTAATTTATAGTGGTTCATTGATTCCATATTTCATATTGGGCTTGAGTTATTCTACTGAGATCACTTTAGATGTAGACGTCTTAAATGTCAGATTTTTTCCCATGTCCCAAAACTTGTCTAATTAAGATTCAGTTCAATTATAGAAAATGAAAGTAAAATGAGATTCTAATTAGTTCGAAACGTTAATTTGTAGAAACATATGTAGTAGTATATGTTTACTGTTTTTTTTCTTAATCACAGAATTAAGTGATTTTTGTTTCATGATTTTCTTATGATCACTACCAGATATGTGAATGTGGAAATTGAAATAAAAAGTCTAACTATCGAATTTTAATTTTTGCTAATGATCACAACTGTACAATGATGCTATAAATAATTCTAAGCGAATATATAGAAGAATTAAAGGATTTAGGGTTTCTTTCACTCAATAGCTTTCGTGTCACGGGGCAACTGGTGTTAAATATATAGTTCCATTTACATTGTCTCTCTACGAATAAAGATTCATCAAACGATAACAAATGGGTTGGTCAACGTTGTTTTAAAGCTTTTTTCTTCTCCTTTTCGCGATGAAGTCATGCATATATCATAACGTGTATGTCATGCATCATAACGTGTACACGGTACACCCAGAATATTATTAGGCCAAATTTGGTGACGTGGATTTCAAGATGGTATAGGTTTCAACCTTTTACATGTGAGTTTAATTAATTAATGGTTTGTTGGAAACAATTGACAACATATACCAATATACTTTTAATGAATTTCTCAATTCTTACTTTTTTTTTGGTAAAAAGGAAATTCATACTTATTAGACTTAAATCTCAATCTTCACAAAATTAACAATGCTCTAGTGAAACTCGACCTCGAATCCGTGATGCTGCTTAACGGGTTATTGGTCTATTTTTATTTGTTTTTCTACCATAGAGCTATAGCTCTAATCTGGAGCATGATGAGCATATTGGGGTTCAATCGATTTATTAAAGTTTTGTAATTCAAAAATACATTTTGACTACAAAATTTTACTATCTTATATCGTCTTTTTATCAGGGCCAAAAATTGTTTTTATGTCAGAAAATAACGCTATATATTGTCACACACACAAAAAAAAAAGACAACAAAAAACGCTAATGAAAGACCTTTCTCACACCTTGCACAAAAAAAAAGAAAAAAAGAAAGACCTTTCTCTTTCTTTTTGAAAGACATCGTTGCCCGACAAAACAAATTCGTAACATATAATTAACCTTAACTAGTGATTTAATATTACTTTAAACATCATCATTACGCTACAATATACTTATATTCCTTAGTGTATATATATTATTAATATATATATACATACATATTTTCTAGAACTATATCAAATCTTTTTTTGAATTAAACTTTATGATGATAAGATAAAGGTGGATGATCTCCGATGTTCATCTCATCGTTGGATTCCCTTTTTTCGTTTCTATTCTATTTTAAGAATATGAAAAGACGCATAATATGCACAAGTTGTACTCAGTATGATCGATACATCTCCAACTAAAAAAAAGAAGAAGATATATCTCCAACTTGACGAGAATATTAATTAGCTTTATAGGGTTTAGAATATTATATATGTGTTGGATAAAAAGCAAAAAAAATAATATTATATATTGTATGTTCTTATCGAAATACCTTTTCTTTTTCGAAACTTTGATTAATCTTTGTTGTTTGCTATCACTAGCTAGGTTACTCGTTCAAAGTTTATGCATATTCCAGTGCAGTGTTTAAATCTCTTTCTAGTAAAAAAAAAAAAAATTGTTATCGGTTAGCAGTGAAGCGAAGAATTATCATGTTTTTTACTGATATATGTAAGCCACGTGGTAACAATAGTAGCTCTGAGCTGGCAAAGTATGGCCCACGTTGTTCGATAACATCCTTTACCATACATCTCAAAATCAAGCTGGAGACTCCTGGAAAATAGTATATAGATAAGAAGAAAATGCGAGAGATATATATATATATATATAGATTTTGACAATTACTTTATTTCGACGACGTATTAAAGGCCTAGAGTTCACACGTCACACACAGAAAAAAAAAGAGATTTTTATCTACCATTTTTATCAACTTCAAACTTAGAGAAGCTAGGATGGAAGGTTTTTTAGCCCAACACACTGTCAGGCCCATTAGATTGAATGACATTTTTTTTTTGGGTTAATAAAATTGAATGATCTGTTTTGAATGATAAATATCAATTTTGGAGATATATATTAAATAGTCTATAAGGACAGTCTGAAGTTATACCAATCGTGTGTCTAATATGTATTCAAAAGTTAACACATTTTTTTTCACAAAAAGCATTCATTTGATCAATCAAAAGTATTTCTTAGACAAGAGAAAAATTCGTATTACGAGCTTCCGAGGTAGGGAAGAATGCTCTAACATTCAAGTTTCCACTAAGGATATTGATTCCTAAGTGGCTAAGTCCTTTGTGTTCATGCAATTCTGAGCCAAAATAGCCAATATTCATTTCTAGCTCGAACCAGTTATATCATATTCATTCAAAACAATCTCGATTGAATGTTGGGAGTATCGGTAATAAGTACTACATGTAGTCCGAATCAAACTTTTGATTGATACTCTTCATGTAGTACAATCTGGACTTGAAGATCTAATCAAAACATCTAAAACCAAACAACAACAGTCCGAATCAAACTCTTTTATCTCATGAACGATGATTGATCTCGTCCTTGAGACTCTCCAAGGCTAGAATGCAGAAACTTCGAGTTCTCCTCCTTATTAAGTTCCTTTCTCGTAACAACCTTATTCGGTTTCTCTGTCTTCACCGCCTCAGAATCGGCAATGCCAAGATTATCATTGGAAGCTGAAACTTGGCTTGAATCCACAGAGGTAGTGATGTTGGTTTGGAATTCTTGGGAAATTCCCATTAGAACCTCTTGAGTAATTGCATCTTGCTGCATATCCGTGTCTAGAATCTTAATTATCTCCGAATTCACGACGTTTCCTGGGCGCAGATCTACGCAATCTTTGTCAAACTGAGGCCCGAATCTTTGAACGAACAAGCTCCTTATGTTTTGAAGCTCCTTAAGCTCGCCGATCCTTGATGCGGCAAATATCAATCCGGCCATTGCTTCTTTAGCTTCTTTCGGTAAGAGAAGAACATCGCTGGCGAGAGAAACATAAAGTAAATTTAATGAGGGTTTTGGAACCATTTAAGTTTTTTTTTTTTATCGTTACCGTGTGTCACAAGGCATCAAGAACAACTTACCTTTGATGATTTAGCGGAGAAAAATTCTGCAATATGGATGTGCAGAAGTACTCGACCTGATCGTAAGCCGATAACCTTTTCTCGTCTTCATAGAAATACATCGCCTACGATTTCAATTTGCAAACCCAAATAAGTAAAGATGATTCAAGGGAATATTTAACTAATTAACAGATAAGGCAATCGAGATTTGCATCAAATATACAGATTTTACATGGTGAGTGAGATTTAGCCTAGCTAATATATTATTACCTTAGGAAGTGCTTCCGGGAAGCGGCCGTGAGGAAGGAGTTGAGCAATATCGGACCTGGATTGTCTTGCCATACACTCTCTTCGGCTCCGATGTACTTTGACAGAACACAGCAGATTCTGGATAAGGAGTTTGCTGCAAATAAGACAGATTAATTAAAAAAAAGTTGAACAAGAAACAAAACCCTTACCGTCTAACACAAGTAAACAAGATTTCTTACCACTTCGAAGCTTTTCGCCATCTTGAAGAACGAAACCAAACAGTAAACACATTACGATGGCATCCAGGCTTCGGTTTTGTTTTTTTGGCAAGCATCGTCTCCTTTACTCAGTAGGAAGGTGAACAGAGTCTTTTAGGAATGGTCTAATAATGAGATGCTAAAATCTATAGAACAATCTATATATAATCCTGAAGAAGTGGTAATTAAAAGCCAATTAGTATAATGGTATTAAATCTGGGAAAACACGCTTTTTCTTTTCCAATATGAAATATGAAAATCCAAATGCATTTAACGTACGCATTTAACGTACGCTGTTTTAATGGATAAACCAGTAACTTCACTAATAAAAGGAACTCAAAAATATTTTCATGAGTTTCATCTATCGGCAGCAGTTCAATCGTCGTTTGTTTTTCTTTTTTTGTTTAATCAAGATTTCAACCATTCAGTGTTCTACTAAATACCTATATTATAGTTGAAACCTCTTTTTCTTAATAGTAAAATATGATCTCTGTTTCCTTAAAACATTGGAATTAGGAAATATATAGTAGACATAGAGATCTAAATATTTCGATCCAATCGAATCTAATCAAATCTATTTTCTAAAACAAACAAAAGACTGTAAGAAAATAACTACTGTATCTTTTTAAGTTATTTACTATACCTAAATCTTACACAATTATATAGAAATTAATGATCGTATAAAGATGTACATATATTTTATCTCAAAATTATCAAAAACAAAAATTAAAATCTAAATATGATGAATATGTTTTTGTTATATGTGTAAACTTATCTGCAGCAAATGTCTCATGTTGTAGATCTGTATGATGTGATTGTAGATTTTATTGCTTTATATAATAAGATAATTCAAAATAAAAATATGATAAATACTATTTTGTTATATGTTGTAAACTTTATTTATTACAAAGTTACAAAAATCTATAAAATATTAAATTAAAATATCTGTAATATATTAAAGCATGCCATAAATATCTCATATTACACAAAGTTATAATATTCAATTTAGTTATACATTAGAAATTATTTACATATGTATATGGACATATACATAAATTTAAAGATTTTATGCAAACATATCTATAAAATACTATATTTATCCTATATTTATTTTAATTATAATATATGTTATGTTATTATAGTAAGTATATTATATGTGTAATAATAATAACAAAATAAAAAATAGACAAGTGATACGTGGGCAGTGTGGCAGAAACGGAGTAAAAAAGCGATATCAAACTAGAAATTATTTAAGATGAAAGGGAAAGAGATAATTTCAATATATGATTATATATCAAGCTATAGAAAATGCCGAAAAAACAAATGTTGTTGAAAATATATTTCCTTTTTAATTTTTGGCTATAACTTTATCTATAAAATTATAGAATGATTGGTTTTATAATTAGGATATAGAAAAAAAAATTTCTGAATGTCTACATCCTGTAAACCTCTGAAATCAGCTCCATAATCTAAGATGTAGATTTCAATAATATTTGTGAATTTCTGAGTTTTCATTCAAATTTTAAGTATTTGTATTTTTAAGTTAGATTTTTTCCAAATCTATTAATATCCATTATAAAAAAAAAACACTTAGCTTAGTATTTAAAATTAAAAAACAATAAAAATTCATAGACTAAATAACCCCAGTTAACCATGACTAATAATTGCAAATCGATCGCACCAATGACCAGGTTCTTGAATATTGACCGGCAATCTTAATTGGGTTAATAATAATGTCTCAATCTTTTTCTGAAGCACAAGCGACAAACTGGAAGTACCGGTTGCCGGTAAAACTGACGCGTAATATACAGCAGTCGCGAGATGAGCCGGTGAAAAGACGGCGACCTTTTAACTAATCCACTATTTAAAACGGTTTTGGTTTTGCAGATTTTCATACTAATAATTCTTCTAATTACCATCTTCTATAAATTTTAAACTAAATTGTTTTAGTGTAACACTCCACTAAAGCAGTGACAGACGTTGTTTTATCGGTTTTAAATTTTTAATCAATTAAGAAAAATTGTTTGACCAAAAAAAAAAAAAAATCAATTAAGAACAATTATTGCCATAATTATTGGTGAAATGTTATCTGAAAAAAGAAAGAAAATCGGGAGAAAGTCTCATTTGAGGCAATCGGCGATTCGACCTTCAAGGGAAAGATCAAATCAGCAATGGCTTCGAAGCTTGTAGTCATAATTGTGTTCATACTCGATCTCATCGCCGTTGGGTTAGCCATTGCCGCCGAGCAGAGAAGAAGTGTCGTAAGTCCATACTCTCTTCTCCTCTTCTTTTAATTGACAAGTTTAGCTCACTCTGTATCTGCGATTCTGGAGAATTTCTCGACTAGTGTTACTGTGTTAGCGAAGCTTCCCTGTCTCTTAAATAGTGAAATCTGATTCGAATTCTCCACCACGTTTTATCAGATCCGATTCACAGCCTTTGTCCCTTGTTCAAGAAGTGCTACTTAGAAACTCTGCAAAACTTTCTTGCTAAATGTAGTGAGACTATAGCTAAACTCATCTATATCTTTAGATCAATACCAAATCTTTTAGTATGTGTTGGCTCTGCAAAAACCTCAAGTGTGGTTTCTGCATAACTTTTCTTTATGCGGTTTGTCATTAAGTAGTCATTTTGTCTTGACAGGGCAAGGTTATAACGGACAAGGAGAAGACATACGAGTACTGTGTGTATGGCACGGACATTGCTACGAGCTATGGAGCTGGTGCATTCGCTCTCCTCTTCATAAGCCAAGTCCTTATAATGGTGGCTAGCCGTTGCTTCTGCTGTGGAAAGTCCCTTAACCCGGGAGGTTCAAGAGCTTGTGCCATTCTTCTCTTCCTCGTTTGCTGGTAACAAACAACATACCAATCATAACTCTGACAAGATCACATAAGCCTTTCGCGATAAGATTGAGTTTGATCATATCTGTACAATTCTTTTTATTTCGCTGAGATATGTCTGCTCGCGGCATCAATCAGAAACGCATACCACACAAAATACAGAAAGATGTGGAACATTGACAATCCGCCGAGCTGTGAGGTTATAAGGAAAGGGGTGTTTGCAGCTGGTGCTGCTTTCACCCTCTTCACCGCTATCGTCTCTCAGTTCTACTATGTTTGCTACTCTCGTGCTCAGAATACGTCCTACTAAAAAGAGTGTCAAAAACTTTCACTGCAAGCAACGTTTTAAGCATCAAGAGTTGGGAACTAGTATCTTCTTGTGGTCACTGCGTTTGTTACTTATCCGATAGGATGTTTTAAATTTGATGGTGTCTTTGTAGAAACACTGAGATGTATGTGATTGTTTCTTGTGATCTTTATATTGTCATGTGTATAAAGATAGACTACAAAACTTGCTTTGTGTGATTCATTGTTCTTGTTTTTTGGGGTATGGGTAGAGACATTCTGGTTTGCTTGATTTGGGGATAATGGTATTGAACTAGCACTGAGATTTATCCGGTTAAGTTCGGTTTGATAAAAAAAATAAAATAGTTTAGATAGATGATAACAAAGGTGCGAAGTTGCAAGCACTAATTTTGGGCCGAACTGGTAAGAGTAATAGCTGCCTATACGATTAGGGCCCATAAGCTCGAAGTTTTTAATTTTTCATCTCGTTGTTGTACGTAGATTACGGCAAAATACCAAATGACACGTAATGCCTCTCTCAATTTTTTTTTTAATATACCTCTCTCAGTATACGCAGTATTGACAATTTAGCAGCAAGGCGTTAGGACTTAGGGTTGTATAATTATGATCAAATTGTAAAATAAAAATAATTGGTGGCATAATACTCCAACATATGAGTCATCTCATAGCACATGACCATTATTAGTACATTCTGATATCGGATACCAATTTGCAAACCATTATCATATTATATTAATAACTTCTAATTCAAGAATATGAACGAAATATTTATATTTTAAAAAATAATCGGAAATCTAATCATCTTTTTCTTCAAATGTGCATTGAAAATATTTGAACTTTTTAGTTAAAAAAAGGTAAAAGTTTTTTGAATCTCATTAGTTTACAACCAAAATCTATACATGCTCCAAGTACAAATGTAACACTTATACATGTGTTAAAATGGTCTCAGATGACACTTTAGAAGATTTGTAAACAATATATAAATGTGTGACAATTTTTCATTTTTGAATAGGTTTTTTGGTGTAAACTAGATCCATACTAATTCACATTCACACACAATATAAAGGGATGTGTTAGAATGGTCGTAAATCTATATTTTTAAAAAATATTGTGTAATTCTCCATTTTTAAACTAGCTTTTAAATATAAGTTAGCCTCATACTAATAATATGCACGTTCGCATACATTTTCACATTTAATCATACAATACATTGTATATATATAATAGTATACAATCGCTTGTAACACGTTACACGTACGATATTACGTATGTTTGTCATGTGGGAAAATGCGTTTTGCATTTTTTTTTTTAATATTTTTATTTCAGATGATGACCAGCACAGAGAGAAACTTAATGATTGCTCACACCCATTTGTCCTTTGCTAGATCTCAGATACTTTTAAGTCACATTTTCCTCTGGACTTGCCCTTCATTTTATACTTCAATTTAACATCTTAAAAATTGACGTTAGTGTCTTCTCGTGTACTTGAGTAGTCACCTCCAAGTAATTTTATAACCAACAAGGGAATGCATTACCGTGACTTGTTTTTTTTTTTTGGGTCAACACCGTGACTAGTTTAGTTAGTTTAATGAATTGCCACGGATAAAAATGTTATAAACAGTAACACTATAGCCACAAAAAAAACCTTTATGCGCATCGAATATTACTAGTTATAATCAAAATCTATACATTTCGGGTTTATATATTTTCTGTTGATTTTATTAATTTATTCGATATATATAACAATTATTATCTTGATTATTTTCAAATAAATTATTATTATATATATATTGGCTTTTTGTTAACATGGCTTGAATATCTAAAAGTTAAGCTAAGGAAACTTATATTGTTTTAGTACTTTTAAGTGAAAGCGATGAGAACAGTGATTTCGATGCTTTTGATTCCTCTCTCCGTGTGATTGAAAACGGCTCTGGCGCAGGTTCTGTTTTACCTCCACCACCTGGTGTACCTTTTTCCCTCTCCCCTCACACTCTTTTGGCACAAGGAACCCTAGAGGAGGATGACGTGCTAGAGGATGACGGAAACAAAAGTGTCATTGGGATAGAGTCTGTTCCCACTGATTGGGAAGACCGTGCGGACACAGTTGCTGCCGACGATGAGATGACCGAAGCGGAACTTCGTCTCATTGAAGAATATGAAGAGGAACTAATGCGTGACGGCTTCTTGGATAACGATGATTTGTTGAATGAAAAAGAGACTGAAGGAGATGAGCCGGCAAGTATAGCTATTGTGGAGAGTCTCGAGCGTACAATTTCGGAGGCTGTAGTCCCTATTGTTCACGATGGAAAAGTGGCTCCAGACACATCTCAATCCCCCACGAGCAAACGTGCACGATCCCCGAACAAGGATACATCTAGAAGATCTCAAAAAGCTAATTCCAACTGTAACGCTCCGACAATACATGCAGCTTCGAGTGTGAGTGCAAATCCGAGGATGAAAATTCCGAGAAGCCCAAAGGTGAGCGGCGCGGCCTCGAAAAAACTCAGAGCCTTACGTGGAAAGAGCTCTCCAAAGAAACGCACTTCACATTCCCAAGGAACCTCCAAAGGCAAAGGAGGAAAACTTGGCGGATCTAAGGGTAAGGCCCTCGGTTTTTTATCATCTCTCCCTCGTCATGAGGTGGTCTCTTCTACGTTACGTAAGTCAAATAAAAAAGTTTTGGTTACTAAAAATGCTAAATCTCTTGTAGGTCCGGTGGGGTCCCAGAACCCACCCAGTCCTCCCATATGAGGACTCTAGCTTGGAACTGTCAAGGGGTGGGTGCTATGCTTACTACTCACCGACTGGAAGAGATGTGTCGTATGTACTCGCCAGGATTTGTTTTTTTATCGGAAACCAAGAACGATCGTTTTTTTCTGCAAAATTTGCAAGTATCTCTCGGATTTGATAACCTCCACACGGTTGAACCAATAGGTACCAGTGGAGGTTTAGCACTTTTGTATTCTAAGGATTTTCCGGTTAAGTTTTTGTATTCGAATGATCGTTTGATTGATATCGAAACTATTATTGATGGCAACAAAGTGTTTATGTCTTTTGTGTATGGTGATCCGGTTGTTAAATACCGAGAATATGTTTGGGAAAGATTATCTCGTATAGGAATTTCTCGCACGGGTGCCTGGTTCATTATTGGCGATTTTAATGAAATCACCGGCAACCACGAAAAAAGTGGAGGAAAGAGTAGGTCGGAGAACTCTTTTCTTCCATTCCGTGCCATGATCGATTGCTGTGGTTTCATAGATTTTCCTTTCCAAGGAAATCCGCTCTCTTGGGTGGGTAACCGTAGGAGCGGCAAGGTGAAATGCCGTTTAGATAGAGCTATGGGCAATAGTGGATGGCATGAGATCTTTTCCCACACGAATGTGGAGTATTTGAAGTTATGGAGTTCTGACCATAGACCTATCTTGGCCTCAATCCTTGATAAACCTATGACTTTTGTTAGGCGTTTCATGTTTGATAAACGGTGGTTAGGAAAACCAGGGTTGAAAGAAGCAATATGTGAAGGCTGGGGACCCTCAAGACCATTAAATGATAGAACAATTTCAAGAAGGATATGGAATTGCAGGAAAAAAATCTCAATTTGGAAAAAGACCACCAAATCAAACACGAGAAAGACTATTGAGGAGCTCCAAGGTCAAATTGATAAGGCCCAAGGAGATGATTCTGTATCCCGAGAGACTCTTCTTGCCCTCAAATGGAAGCTTTGTGATGCGTATAGAGAGGAGGAGCTTTTTTGGAAACAAAAGAGTAGGGCGATATGGCTCAAAGAAGGAGATAAGAACACTAAGTTTTTTCATGCCACTACTCGAATTAGAAGGGCTAGGAACCGAATTATTGGGCTCTTAAACCAAGAAGGGATGTGGGTAGATAATGAGGAGGGCATCGAGAAACTTGCGGTGGACTATTTTGGAACGCTTTTCACTTCCTCGGACGCGAGTGATCCTGGTTCAGTACTCCGGGATGTTCCCGAGATGGTCACAGAGTCAATGAATGAATCTCTAACGCGGGAGGTTTCTGTCGAGGAAGTTAAGAAAGCTCTCTTCTCCCTCCATCCGGAAAAGGCTCCAGGTCCAGACGGAATGACAGCCTTATTCTTTCAGAGATTCTGGGATATTATTGGGGCAGACCTTGTGCATATGGTCAAGAACTTTTTTGCCTCGGGTTTTTTTGATGAAAAGATAAATGAGACCAACATATGTCTTATCCCGAAAGGAGAAAAACCAAGAGAAATGTCAGGATTCAGACCGATAAGCCTTTGTAATGTAACTTACAAGGTGATATCTAAAGTCCTGAGTTTGAGGCTCAAGAAGTTTCTTCCGGAACTGATTTCCGAGACCCAATCTGCCTTTGTAGCAGGACGGCTAATAACGGATAACATTCTCATTGCGCAAGAGAACTTTCATGCTCTTCGCTCAAATTCGTCTTGCCGGAAGAAATTTATGGCAATAAAGACAGATATGAGTAAAGCTTACGACAGAGTGGAATGGTCCTTCCTTAGGGCCCTTATGGGAAAAATGGGATTCGATCCTCGGTGGATTGAATGGATTATGCAATGTATAACCACCGTCTCCTATAGCGTTCTCGTTAATGGAGTGCCAAAAGGTCGCATAAAGCCATCCCGCGGAATCCGACAGGGCGACCCCATGTCTCCATACCTCTTTATATTATTGACAGAGGCCCTCGTTGCTCAGTTAAGACGTGCAGAGGAAAGCGAACGGCTCCAAGGACTAAGGGTCGCTAGAGCTAGCCCATCTGTATCACACCTTCTCTTTGCAGATGATAGTCTTTTCTTCTGCAAAGCTGACTTACAACAAAGCAAAGAGCTTATAGATATTATCCACCGTTATGGTGAGGCTTCGGGGCAGCAGATCAACTTTAACAAATCTTCCATCATGTTTGGGAACGATATCCCAAGCTCCTTGAGGATCGAGATCAAAGCCACGGTGGGAATAATCCAAGAAGGAGGCATGGGAACGTATCTAGGGCTTCCGGAGAAGATTCATGGCTCGAAAACCCAGGTTTTCGCCTTTGTCCGAGATAGATTACAAAATCGAGTGAATTCTTGGTCCTCAAAACTCCTATCAAAAGGCGGAAAAGAGGTGCTGATTAAATTTCAAGCTCAAGCCCTTCCGACATATGTTATGTCGTGTTTTCTCTTCCCAAAAGCTATTTGCTCAAAGCTGTGTAGTGCGATTGCAAATTTTTTGGTGGAGCTCTAAAGCGGATTCCAAAGGTATTCATTGGATGTCTTGGGAGAAGCTATGTACCCAATTATCTGACGGTGGTCTTGGATTCAGGACTCTAGAGGAATTTAATATTGCACTCCTTGGCAAACAGTTCTGGCGACTTCTACGATTTCCAGACTCTTTGCTTAGTCGTGTTCTTAAAGGGAGATACTACAAATATTGTAGCCCTCTAGATATCCAAGTCTCAAGTCGTCCCTCATATGGATGGAGGAGTATAATGGCGGCAAAGCCTCTATATTATCAGGTATTCAGAAGACGATAAGCTCGGGGTTTGGAACTCAAGTCTGGTCAGAACCATGGATTCCCGACAAACCGGCGCGCGCTCCAAAAAGTTTGAGTGCGGTGACAAACCCAACTCTTTATGTCAATTCGTTGATTGATTTTAATACCAAACAATGGAAGATGGATTGTCTCCGTGCTTTATTTCCTCCGGAAGAAATTACCCTAATACTGGGAATACGTCCAAACCGCTCAGGTTTGAGAGATGGATATAGTTGGCCTCTGACTAAATCTGGTAATTACACAGTGAAATCCGGATATTGGGCTGCGAGAGCTCTAACTCGTCGTGTTTGTGACCTCCCTTTTCAGAGACCTAGTACATCGGTACTTAAGGCACAAGTATGGAAATTGAAAACCACACGAAAACTAAAACATTTCGTGTGGCAATGTCTTTCGGGATGTTTGGCTTCATGCCAAAATCTCTATTACCGTCACATTAGTCGGGATAAGGAATGCCCTCGATGTGGGGCGGAGGAGGAAACCATTAATCATGTGATATTCGAATGCCCTCCAGCTAGACAAGTTTGGGCTTTGTCGGCAATCCCTTCTGCGCCAGATTGTTTCCCTTCCCCGGCTCTTTTCACCAATCTCGACTTCCTTTTCTGGAGAGCGAAAGAAAGGGGTGCGAGGGAGGAGTCAATCCGGGCCTTCCCGTGGATTATGTGGTTTATTTGGAAGGTAAGAAATAGGAAAAATTTTGAGGATGTGGCTGAAGATCCTCTGGATACCCTCGCGCATGCGATCAAGGAGGCAGAAGAGTGGAGGATTGCTAATACCAGGGATGAGTCTATTGAGGCGGACCAGACTGTTTGTATTAACACAAGCCCTCCCAGGCCGTCTGTCCTTGTTTGTCAGATTGATGGCTCTTGGCTTGACTCCGACTCTCGGAGTGGACATGGCTGGATTGTGATCTTTGAAGAAAAGCTTGTAAGACTAGGATTGAAGGGGTCAAGGAGAAGTTTATCACCGTTACATGCCGAGCTTGACACTCTTCTATGGGCAATGAAGTGCCTAATTTCAGAATCCATGACAAATACTATGTTTGTGACAGATTGCACAGACTTGATCACTATGTTAGCAAGCCCAGTGGAATGGCTGACTTTTGCGTCAGAGTTAGAAGACTTCAGACTTCTTAAGGAATCATTTGTATCTTTCTATATCTTTTATATTCCTAGATCTGAAAATGTCCGTGCGGATTTCCTTGCTAAATGTGCAAGAGCACGTGGTTACTGTTTCTCCCATGTAAGTTCGTCGGTTCCTTTTTGGCTTTCCCTAGAGGAAAGTCTATTTCCGCAAACTTAATAAAATGGTGATTTTGAGGAAAAAAAAAAAGTGATTTTGTGTTACTATTTTGTGATTTTTTTGGTACATATGAAAATCTTGGTCTTACATATATGCTTTTATTTGTTTTACTGTAGAAACGTCATTGTGCGTAGATGGGATAAGCACAATATCAAAATGTTAGTTCTGATATAAGATCCCACTCGCTCGCTTCGGAAATTAAAATATTCTGATTATTATACTAAATAAAACTGATGGATTCATCAGATCTATATTCAAATCAAGATAGATGGATTCAGATGATGTGATATATATTATGTGATACATATGTATAGAGATTAATCCTACACAAACAAAAATAATCACAATAATAATTTAGAATATGACTCTCTTTTTTTTTGTGCAAAGAGAGAAAAAAATCACAATAATAATTAGAATATGATATCTTACCCTATTTAATAGTTGTTGAGATAAGAAAACATTATATGAAGTTTTTGTCATCTCTTTTTTCCCCAATCTGGTTACTTTAAATTATATGATTCTCTTATAAATGTAAGAAAAACCACAACCACTGTATAATAAAGATTAAAGCATGTCTCTATACAAGAAAGTTAGACGTCTGCGTCTATTTCTAACCAAACAAAACAAACAAAGCTATCCGAATTCTCAAGTGTTTGCATCGCAAGATTTAGGTCGACCCGACAAAGAAATATATGGTCAAACTCTACTTTTGCCCCAAGAAAAAAATTATACCAAAAATGGAATCATCTTACACATTTTACATTTGTAATCGATAAGAAAACAAACAGTCACTGAAAAATTGGACAACTAATAAAGATAACTAAAAAAAAAGGTATCATTTTTTGCTTGGTCAAGATTTGTCCTCGCGTTTGTTAATCTACGAGTGACATCAACAAATATTTGTGAAGAGCTTAGCGCTGCTATTATCAAATCTACAAATTGTTCCGTGAGAAAAAATGCAGATGTTTGAAAAAATATATTAAAAATGATTTATCTATAAGTAACGAAAAGAAGAATATTTATAATGTTAATTAAATTTAGATATGTTACACAACAGCGAATGAATAAAGTTTGGTGGGTGAGAATGATTCAGACCATTTAATTTCTAACGGTTTTGTGTATCTTTAATGATAATAGTTTTATTTTATTGTAATATAAATTAATTAAACTTATATTTATACAACAGATATAAATTATAATAGTTGACTTTTCTCGTCATTTCCTTTTCTCGGCGAATATGTGCCTAAAAGGCTGTTGTAAACCTATGTGTTGTTATATCCTCCGAAACAACTTGAATAGCTGAGCCTTTTTTTCTTTTCTTTTGACGAGTATACTTGACGATCTTGTTAAGTTCCGGAAAAACATAGTTTGATCCTAATTCAGTTTTAAAATAGCCATAACATATATAACTCGTTTAAATCTAAACAAATTCATGAAACAAACTTTACTCATAGCGAGTCAAACTTAAGATATATATATAGTGTTGTTTTATAACGTTACCTGTCGAAAAAAAGTTGTTTTATAACGTTATATGATACGATAATCTCATGCCACTATAAGATAGAAATCTATATAATCCGCCAGGATAATAATAACTCATACTTTTATCAAATAATCCCAAAAAGTAGTATTTGTTACATGACAACTAATATATTGCGAATGTCATACTACAGTATATCGATTTTCCTAGAAAACTATTGAATTTAATCATTTTTAACAAAAACAAAGACAAAATCAATCACCCATGAAATTTATAAATGGTTTTTATTCGCCGTAATTGTAAAATAGAAAGAAAAAGACAAAAGAGAGAAGAATGGGGGGGAGGAGGAGAGGGACGTGACCGATCTGAAGACACTGACAAGTTTTGCAACTTCAACGGCCGACGGCGACACCCTATCATACTCTTTCTAGACTTGTCCATTTCGAGATGATAATTCTGTTCTAATCCTTACCCTTGCCAACTTTTTTTTGCCTTATATCCATTCTCGTTTAAAAAAAAAATTATTTGTTTGAAAATGAAAATGTTTCTAGTCTAGTCCACTGAATAAAGAAATTATCATAATTTCAATTAATATCTTTACCAAGTAAAATAGTTTCTGATATTTTGTTTGAATAGTATTATTTGGTTTAATCATATCTCTAGACTAAAATCATATAGGTATTAGAACCTTAGTTTCAAGTTTTCATGAAAAGCATGTTTTATAGACTATGTTTACGATGGTTTCTTACCAGCACAAATTATAGATTGGCATAATCTACAAAATATATAAATTCCGTAAATCTGCGATTCTAATAATCAAAAATAAAAAATCAATTTTTTTGTTTTTGCTGCTTTCACTGCGATCAATGTGTTTCCATCACTTTTATCTTTTAACAGAAAAATGTTATGTCACTCGTTAGCTTCGAATCCTTTCTGACATACCTATATCCAATTTGTCCATTTAATTAATTTATTAAAGCTGGTTACTAAATAACGTGAAACAATGTTGTAATGAAACCAAGGGAAAACGCAAAACAGCAAAAATGGAAATAAAAAACATAATTGTAGTGCAAAGAGAGCTCAGAGAGTTTTATATAGAAATAGAAAAGTTGCTTTCTGATTTATTGTTATTGCAACAGCACCCTTTCTTTTGTTTTTGATAATTTTCTTTGGTCCAGAGTACTCTACTACCAAACAAAAACTCTATAATCTTTAGCAAAAAAATAAAAACTCTATAATGCAATATTGGGTTTATTAGCATAAATAAAGTTGTGAAAATCACATGTTTCAAATCAAAATTTCAAAATATTACTAATGTGGTCGTATGAAATCATTTGGTGTCACAAAAAAAAGAAAGTCATTTGATGTTTATAGAACAAGATTATAAGCGAAACTATTAGACACACATATTGTGGAAAAAAACTAAACTTAAGCCAGTAATTGATCTAGAATTTAAAGAGTTTTGTACAAACAAATCTACTCTCTTTTTCTTTTGTCATCCAAATATAAAGTTTGAATCCATTACAGAAAAATAATAATTACAGCTCGTGATTTGATATTTTCATGTCTCTGTGTCTTAAACATGTTTATACTATTGGTCGGTATATCATTAGTTGTCAAATGTTTTTTGGTCTTTTGTTAACGTTTGCCAAATGTTTAATCTCTTTGATTAGCATATATATAAATATTAATCAGTTTATTTTAAAAAATGGTCCCGGAGAGAGAGAGTAAACGGGGTGTAATGTAAATAACGGTGGGACGGGAGAAGTAAGAGCAGGGAAGGGGCATGGACGCATGGTGTTACTGATTAGTTGTCATCTTCTCTCTGCATTTACTCTTTGTGGGCCTTACAGGCCCATTTCTCCTCTCTCCCTCTTGTTTACACTTTTTCTTATTTTTAATTTTATTTTCCATCTTATGAAACGAAATAAAACCTCGTATAATCACTAAAGATTGAACTTTGAGCTTATGGTTCTTATTCCAATTATTTTTTTTTATTTTTTTTTTGTGGGCCTTTGAAGCGAAAGATGTATAGATTGCGTTAATCATGATCTTCTTGAAACTTTATGTGATTTGATATTTTGGATGGTTAAATCGGTTAATTGATAGTTTAGTTTTGCGATATGTTATGCACATTTTGTTAGAGATTTCTACTGTTTATTTTACTAGGCCGATTTTATTTAATATTAAAGAAACTCCAAAGTAACAGTATGAACGCTATTGCTAGATGAACATTTTAACCGTGGAAAAATTTATTTCATATATACAAATAGATGACTATATTCTATATATATATATATAGGTTCAAAATTAAATTACGAACCCAACTAGATTTTAAATAATATTTTTTTTCTGAAGAATTGCTTTTGACTTTAAATTTGTTTTTACGTACTGTATAACTGTAATTAGTTTGTGATTTAAGTTGATTTTATTTATTAGTTGTTGATTCATTATGTTTATTGGAAGGAAACACTTTGATTGTGTTTAAATTTTAAATCATCTATATATTAATTGAGAAACATTTTTAGAGAGTACGTTTATTTTTTAAAATATTTACAGTGGTGCTCCCATTATTTTAATACAAATTTCCTTTTTTGATTAGATTAATTATATTATATGCCTTTATCCATTTATTACTTTTAATATAATCAGAAAATTATGTTTTAAATTTTTGATTATTTATATTCGAATTTTACATTATGTGATGATTTATGATATACATCATATTACACAATACATTTCTTAAAAATGAATAACAAATAGTTTTAAAAAAAATTATTTAATGAAATATAGTTTATACACAATACTTTTTTTTATTAGACAGAAAATATGTTTACAATAAAAAAGACTTTGATATGTGTGATTTTAATTAAAAAAGTTATAACAAATTAAAACTATAATTTAGGTTATAGTAAAAAATACTTTGATATGTGTGATTTTAATAGATATCCACATTTATAATTTTTTTTTTGTTTATATGATTTGTTAATAGAACCATATAAATTAACAAAATAATATAAATATTTAAACTTGAAAACAAGTTAAAAATATTATGTCAAAAAGTTGAAATATTAAATTATATTATTCACTTGTATATAAAACTGATTAAATTATTTTTATTTTAAACAATTTCAAAATCATTTTTAATAAAATTATTTATAAATTTTTCATTTTGCGCGATATAGTATTATACACTAATTGTTTACATATATTAATTGACAAGAATAAAATACTAACTCTGTTTCTAGAATAAAATATCTGAATTGGAAAACCAGCAATTTTGTGTCGGTACTCTATTAGAAAGATTTTTGTAACAACACTTGTTGTAATATATAAAATGTAACAAAAATACACCATTAGACTTTTGTTAATAAATATGATTAATTGTTGATAAAGAAAAATAAATAAACTTGAACAATGGCAGTATGCTACATTGCTACACGCCCTTCTTTTATTATATAGAAGCTCTATTAATTTATAATGGTCTCTAAGCAAGCGCATATGGCAAATACATTATTGTCAGTTTACATATCACATTTTATCAAATTAAATTCATATACTACCTTCTCTTTGTCGGATTAAATTAGTATTAAAACGTTTTAACATTTAAATTTAACAAAATATATTAAATCTTGAGGATCTAATTTCTGGATGAAAACTAAACTTTTCAGCGCCTACAAAGTGCAAAGAGGCAACGAAATTTAACAGAGAGGAGAGAAAAAGAAAAAGCAAAACAGAAAAACCAAAAAAAAAGCTTCTTCTCTCTTTTTCCATTGATTTCTACACACAGACATCTCCGAACCCCCAACGCACCTCTCTCTCTCTCTCTGCCTTTCATCGGATCTGACTTCCTCCCGAAAACCCACAATCTGATTCTTCGAATTCTTCAAAACACGCATAATCCCCAAATTCAGCGACAAATCCCCCCCAAATTCTCCATCTTTGACTTGAGAGAAAAATTTAAAGAATTCCTTGAAAAAAGTCTGCGTTTTGGGACTAGTTTCTGTTTGATCAAATCACCGGCGGAGGATTTTTCCCGATAGGAATGCCTTCGCTGGACTCAACTAAGCGACCATGAGCAACCAAAACGAGGAAGAGGACGGAGAAGGCGAGTGCTTCTACGAGTCTCTTGATCGCTTAGCCTCTTCCTCTTCCTGCTCTTGCTCAGCTTCAAACTCCGATTACGATTCCGACCTCGCCAATTCGGAATCCTCTCCTCGGATCTCCTCCGCCGCTTCCCATGACCCGGAAGAACCCA
Source organism: Alliaria petiolata (assembly GCA_020283515.1). Lineage (NCBI taxonomy): Eukaryota > Viridiplantae > Streptophyta > Magnoliopsida > Brassicales > Brassicaceae > Alliaria > Alliaria petiolata. The sequence goes on along the minus strand of JAHZTW010000001.1, from coordinate 191,109,541 downwards.
ACGGTGGTCGCCGCCGTCGATACCCATTCCCCGTTCCTCGGTTTCCAATGGGTGCCTCAAGGTTCGACGTTTGGATCTCCGAACCCGCTTCTGTCTCCGAGAGGCGTTCGAGGCTTTTGAGCGAGATGGGTCTCAGCCGCGAACCCGTTCACTCCCGGTTAAAACCCGTTTCCGATCCCTGCTCGAAAGAAACCGGAGCCTCCGACATTTCCCGATCGATCTCGTGCAATCAATTGGCTCGGCGAGATCACGGGGAGTGTTCAGAAAGTGTCGGCGGCAGTGCTTCCTGCGTCGTGAGATCGAAATCCGACATTTCCACTAGCCAATGTGGCGATCGTGACCGTCGACATCCTCCGCCGGGTAATTCTTGCTCTTGTTCCTACTCTAAGCTTTCACATTTCGAGATCAGTAGAACCAGCCCGCCTTTTGTAAACTGCAATTTCGCGCACGGTCATGATAACGACGATAAGGGCAATCCTAATATCGGATCAGTTAGTCCTGATTCGTCAATGCTCTGTGAGAGCTCCTCCCGCTTAAGTGGGAATTCTGATTGTGTATTGAGAAACTCTAGCGAGAGTGTAGTGAATGAGGAAATAGAGGTGTGTACTATTAAGAATCTCGATAATGGTAAAGAGTTTGTGGTGAACGAGATTCAAGAAGACGGTACATGGAAAAAGGTAAAGGAAGTGGGAACTGACACACAGATGACGATGGAGGAGTTTGAGATGTGTGTGGGACATTCTCCCATTGTTCAGGAGCTTATGAGAAGACAGAACGTCGAGGATTCCGATAAGAACGCATCAACGAAAACTAAGGAAAACGAAGACAGTGGGGATAAGAACAATAACACATCAAAGTCTAAGAAGAAAGGAAGCTGGTTTAAGAGCATAAAGAGTGTTGCAAGTAGCATGACTGGTCATAGCAAAGAGAGAAGAAGCAGCGATGATAAAGATACATCATCAGAGAGAGGTGGTCGGAGGTCGAGCTCTGCTACAGATGATTCCCAGGAATCTTCTTTTCACGGGCCGGAAAGAGTTAGGGTCAGACAGTATGGGAAATCATCCAAAGAGCTCACGGCATTGTACAAGACGCAGGAGATTCAAGCGCATAACGGTTCTATCTGGAGCATTAAGTTTAGTTTGGATGGTAAATATCTTGCTAGTGCTGGTGAGGATTGCATCATTCATATCTGGCAAGTCGTCGAGGCTGAAAAGAAGGGAGAGTTGTTACTGGACAGACCGGAATTGTTGCTTTTGGCTAATAACGGGTCTCCAGAACCAACTACTATGTCACCAAGGAGAAGAGGGAGAACTTCTATAAGCAGAAAGTCATTGAGTTTAGAGAACATATTTGTTCCAGATTCTGTTTTCGGGCTCTCGGAGAAACCCTTTTGTTCCTTCCAGGGACATCTGGATGATGTGCTTGACCTTGCTTGGTCCAAGTCTCAGGTTAGTTAGTCACTTTGTTTTACTTTTTTGTTATTTCTGTGAAAAGATATATGAGTAAACAAGCTTTCTGTTGTTACTCGTTTCCTCAGCATTTGCTTTCTTCATCAATGGATAAAACAGTTCGTTTGTGGAACTTGTCCAGCCAGACTTGCTTGAAAGTATTTTCACACAGTGATTACGGTTAGTAGTAGATTCTGATCCAGCTGCTATTAATTTTTCTGTTTTTTCTTTTGGTGCTTACCAAAATAACAATTTGTGTTTTGATTATTGATTGGAACAGTGACTTGCATTCAGTTTAATCCGGTTGATGATAGATACTTCATCAGTGGATCCTTAGATGCAAAAGTTCGTGTCTGGAGCATCCCAGATCGTCAAGTAGTTGACTGGTATGATCTTCATGAGATGGTCACTTCTGCTTGCTACACTCCAGACGGTCAGGTAATCGGAAAATCTCCCAAGCTATTATTTAAAGTCAGGATTTTTTGTCAGCTCGTGGAGAATCTTTAAAAAGTTTATTAAATTTCTAAAGAGACTCTGTTTAATCTTGAAGGGCGCATTGGTTGGTTCATACAAAGGTAGCTGTCGCATGTACAGTGCATCGGGTAATGATGAAGTTCTTCTTGGGCTTTTTGTTTGTGGTTCTTCTGCTGTTTCATATGCTTTAACCATTAAGTGATATAAATCCTTTCAGATAACAAGCTGCAACAGAAAAGCCAGATAAATTTACAGAACAAGAAGAAGAAGGCTCATCAAAAAAAGATAACTGGTTTCCAGGTAACGCAAATAACTTCTTAAAGGAGCAAAATCTGGTGAAACAAAAAAAGGCTGTGTTTCTTGATGGATTTAAAAAGTTGATTGCTCTTATCTCATTTTATACCATAGTTTGTGCCTGGGAGCTCATCTGAAGTGCTTGTCACATCATCCGATTCAAGGATCCGCGTTGTTGATGGAACAGATCTAGTTAACAAACTTAAAGGTAAACAAACAAATGTACGCCTTTAAAAAAGGTTCAAGCTTTGTCTTCTATTAGTTAAAGTATCCATCTTTTGTAAGTTAATTTCATTTCAATTTTGACAGGGTTTCGGAATACAAGCAGTCAGATCTCTGCCTCAATCACAGCAGATGGGAAATACGTGGTTTCAGCGAGCGAGGATTCACACGTGTACATATGGAAGTACGAATCCCCTGCTTCTCGACCAAGCAGGAGTAGCAGCAACAAGAACGTAACGGTCACAAACTCTTACGAGCATTTCCATAGCCAAGACGTCTCAGCAGCCATCTCGTGGCCCGGAATGGCCTCAACAGAGGCTTGGGGAACGACACAGAACAGAGCCGGGTTCAACGGAATCTCCACCAATAACTTGGACGAGATCTCCACAGCCAACCATCCGCCTACACCGGTGGACCAGCACGGGACTCTGGATCGATTGAACAGCCCACGGAACGGGATCATCTCGAGCGCGACAAACGGCTACTTTTTCGATAGAATGTCAGCGACTTGGCCTGAAGAGAAGCTGTTGTTTGGAAGGAACAGAAGTGGGAATCGTCTGAGTACGGATTTGTCTTCGAATGGAATTGGGAACTCAGGGAATGTGTCGCCTTCTTGGGGGATGGTGATTGTCACTGCAGGTCTCAGAGGAGAGATTCGAGCGTTTCAGAACTTTGGTTTGCCTATTCGGATTTGATTTAGTGTACAGAGAGAGAGAGTGGTAAAGAAAAATCGAGTGAGAGGTTTGTATTATTTTTAGCGAGCTTTTTTTCTTTGTTTGATTTTTTTTTTTTTATTATTCTTCTGTTACAGATTCGTTTCCAAGAAAATCGAGAGAAAAGAGAAAGAAACTATACTGATCTTTGTAGAGTTTACAGACACGAACAGATAGAAATGTTTATTGAGTGGGAAATAGAAAGAAAAAAAAAAGAGAAAACTTCTTTTGCATCTATACTTTTTTATTTCTTTAGCTAAGCTTAGGCCCATTAAAAGTTTGACCCATTTATGTTCATTCGTAAAAACGTTGTCGTATTTGGTTTTGGTGAAACAAGTAAAAAGCAGCTTGTCCCTTAGGTTTGATGACTCTGCAACAAAACCCTAAAACAGAATTTAGCGCTGTTTCTTCCATAGACAAACAAAAAAAAAAATGGGGAGGAAGAGAAAGCACAGCGAGACTGAAGCGGCGGCACCGGCGAAGAAGGACGATTCTGCTCCCGAGAGACCTAAAAGGACTCTCTTGGGTTGGAAAGATAAGAAGGAAGAAGATGCTGAGAAATCTAAACCAGCGTCAGCTCCTGGATTCAGGAATAAAGAGAAGGTTCTCGTTACTTGTTCCCGTCGGATCAGTTTCAGGTGAAGCTTGTTGAAAATTAGTAATTCTTGCGGTTTAATTTTGCTTACTTCGTTTGATAGCGGGAGAAGAATTAATGGAGTATCTGTTTTCTCTTAATTCGTTGGAAGGTATCGGCATCTGATGTTGAACATGGTTTCTCTCCTGCCTCACTGTAAGAAAGATAGTAAGGTTGAGGCTAAGAGCAGTAAAGGCGCTACTCTTAATGAGCTTATCGAGCTTAAGGGCTCTTCTTCCTGCTTGTTTTTCGAGGTAATTACTCCATCTTTTTTGTTGCTACCTTCATTTCGAAATCAGTTGATACAATCAAGTTCTCTTTTTCTATTATCTCTTTAGTATGAACTGTAACTTGGTCAAACTTTGATACCATAAAAGATAGACCAAACCATTGAACGGTTGAAAAATCTTTTTGCTGGTTCAAATTTGGTTCTTTTGTCACTCTGCTCTTAATGTCAGCATCTCTGGATTTACCTGTATGGAGTTGTAAACTGTGAAATCATGATTTTTTTCCCGAGAAACTGAAGTTGGTACGCGTTTATTTGTTTTGGTCTTCAGTGTAGGAAGCATAAAGATCTTTACCTGTGGATGGTCAAGTCCCCTAGTGGACCTTCTGTTAAGTTCTTGGTTAACGCTGGTAATGTCTCCAGCTCCTCATATTTGGTTTCAGAATTATCTGGTGGATCTAATCATATATATTGTTAGCGTATATTTTGATCGTCTCTGAGTTGCGTTGTTTGTAATTTTCTGTATGATGAAGTTCACACAATGGAGGAGCTGAAACTCACTGGGAATCACCTGAAAGGGTCACGACCTCTCTTGACATTCTCATCCAATTTTGATAAAGATGCACACTGGAAACTTTTGAAGGAGATGTTAACACAGGTCATTCCCATTTTCATTCCTTATTGTCCCTTGTTAGTTTGGTTTATATCTCGCGACTTCCGTCATTCTAATTAGTTTTTTTCTTCCTTTCTCGTGCAGGTTTTTGGAATCCCCAAGGAACACAGAAAGTCTAAACCTTACCATGACCATGTGTTTGTTTTCTCCATTGTCGATGACCATATATGGTTCCGTAATTACCAGGTTGGTTGAAAGTTAGCATCTTAGAGACCAACACTCCTCTCATTTCATTTTAAGCGTGAGATTTTTTGGTTTAACTAGTGAAGGTCTGTTTTTTTTTTAAATTGCAGATATCTGTACCTCATAACGAGTCAGACAAGATTGCAAGAGGTGGTCTGGATAAAATGACCCTTGTCGAGGTCTGGCCACAACTATCAGTAACAATGATTTGCGTAATTCTGATTAATTATTGTTGATTGAAATAAAATTGTGGTGACAGGTTGGTCCAAGGTTTTGTTTAAATCCGATTAAGATTTTCGGAGGAAGCTTCGGAGGTCCAACGCTTTACGAGAACCCATTCTACGTATCACCAAACCAGGTACTATGTCCAACTTTGATGGAGAACACATTGCTGATGCACCTGTAAACCATATATGCCTTTTTTAGTTCAAAGTTTGAGAATTTCTTTCAATTCTTGTTCCTCAGATTCGAGCGTTGGAGAAAAGAAATAAAGCTGGGAAATTTGCTAAGAAAATCAAGGCCAAAACGAGAAGGAAGATGCATGAACTCTCCAACCCATTGGAGCCTGATGAGTTTGCAGACATGTGGAAGGATGATGAATGATAGGATTCGATCAAGTTTTTGTTGTTGTAAACTTCCAAATTCACAGAATCAACACTTTTTTTTTTGTCTTTTACCGTGTGTTCTCGACTCTCCTTATCTTCTTCCCCTCGTATCAATCAAAGGAGATATTTGTTTTTCTTGCAAATTAACGAGCTCAACAAGTAAAAAGTTCATCTAACAAAAACAAGAGTATATTCTTTGTTGATGTAGCGTCAAAGGCTATATAGGAATCCAAATTTCACAGAAGCAACACATTTTAGTCTTTACTGTCTTTACTGTTCTTTACTCTCTGTTCTTTTCTCTCCATGGATATAAAAGTGAGATTTTTGTTCCAATTGACGAAGAGTTCAACGAGTAAAGAGTTCAACTATAGCTCTTTGCAAGGTCAGCAAAAGTAGAAGCAAATTCAGTTTTAAGTTTTTCTTTATTCATGTAGGATCAAAGGCTATTTACATAAAAAAAGAGTGGGCAAAAGAAACGCAAACGAAGACAAAGAACACAACTCAAGAATTCCAAATTAACGAGAATTAGCCAGAGCCCAGTTAGCCTCACTTCCTCTTCTGGGAATGCCATTGATCTTAGAAAAAGCATCGACTTTGAAGTTAGCTCCACAAATCACACCTTCGCTGTCAATCCTCGGCATCGCCTTCATCTTGTTAGTCGGATGTTCAAAGCTCTTAAGCCCTGTCTCACTGTGAAACATACAACCTGCAAAAATACACATCAGTTTTCACATTTTTTTTTGTTCATTCCCTCTCAAATGCAGTGAAAAATTCCGTTTTTTATTTACCAGTTGGGAAAGGAGCAAATGATTTAGCACAGCCTTGCTTTATGATCTGAAGATCATCAGACATCACAACAGATCCGTCGCCGGAAATTCCCCAGTAAAGACTCTCTCCTCCGTCAGAGCTCAGAGCTGAGAAAACAGAGGAGGTTTGGGAATCGTAGACGACGAAGGCGAAGCTCCCGTCGAGACCTCTAAGGACTTGATCGGCAGGGTAAGGACCACGGTCACGGAGTGTTCGGTAAGCTTCGATCACAAACATCGCGTCGTTCGAGTTCTTCCCGGTTAAACCGTACTGTCGATTCAATGTGCAGAGATTGTTTAATCTCCCTAGAAACATACAGTAGATCCCGTCTACTCCACAGAACAGCCTGAGAATTATAAAAATTTAGATGTATATGAGCCTACGAATCGGATGATAAAAATTGAAAATTAGGGGTTTTTGATTTGGGTATATTATACATACCTCTGGCGAAGAGAGCCGTCGGGGCGGGCGTAAGCTAAGACGGCGGAATCGCCGAAGTTCATGGAGAAAGCGGCGTCTTTGTGGCGGGAGAGGAAGTCGGAGAGAGTTTCTCCGGGAAGTTTAGGGTTTTTGCCGGAGAAATGAGACGCCGGACTGTTGAGCTCCTCTGGTGGGTGAGCAAACGCTTTCTGAAAGATTGCCAACATTTCGATTTTGTTTTCTTTGATTCGATGTTTGAATGTGTTTTGTTTGTTTGTTTGTTTGTTGTTGCGAAGAGAAAGAATTGAGGCAAGAGAGTATTTATATGAATTGGTTCCACGTGATGATGACTTGGATTTTAGATAGATAAGACCCTCTCTGACATGTCCGACGTGTTCTTATCCGTTTCTTTTTTTTATTAATTATCTTTTCTTAAATCTGGTAAATAAACAAACTGTGAATGAATAGTTGAATACCACCACCACAGCTCACAGATTATAGAATTTAGTTTTTTTTTTTATAATCAGACCAGACGACGAGCTATATATCTTTGTAATAATGATGTGATCTTTTAACGTGCCACGTCAAAAAAGTATGAATTCTTTTTTCGTCAAACGTTAGAAAAGTAGAATGGTTATGCTTGATATTTTGCATATCAATCTGTCAAATCACTTTTATTTTTGTTTTTTTTTTTTTTTTTTTTTTTTTTCGTTTGTTTCTTCAGCATATGATGATACACATTCATTTCGTTTTTTATTTTCCTAACAAACAAATTAATCTATTATACTAATAACAATTATAAGCTTTTTTGTAAGAAAGATATTTAGAATCTTGAATATCTCAGCAAAGTTAATATAAAATTATATGATATTATACGATTCTTATTGATCAACAAACAGAATAAAGATTTGATAAGAAAAATCCTACCGAAATCTTCTAAATATCGTTTAATTATTCGATTCTATATTCTCTTTAAGTACAACATATAATCGCACCTTAATCATTTGCGATAATAGTATATATGTTATTCCTTAAAATCTTCTGTTAACATAATTGTATTTCCCCTATATCATATAGTTATATTTCCATCCAAAACTAATTGAAGATGATAAATTAACCAAACATGCTTGGATCAACAAAGTCGGCTACGAGAACGGCCACAATATATTTCGGTGGGTTCTAAACGGGCCAAAATTTAATTTAATTGATTTAATTGATTTAGAGCTAAGAATCGTCGTTGGAGAAGAGCTATATAATTAACCAAAGAATCAAGAATTATACGAATAAAAAAAAAAAAAAAACCCTAAACCTTATTCTTCCTAACTTTTTTGTTCTTCCGAGGATTAAAAAACCGATCATTCCACAAAGAGATCAGATCATGGAGTATATTATGGATGATATAACAGATAGTTGTTGTAGGGTGGAACCAGTCTACGACTCGTCCGAAGAAAATCACCATCTTCACGGTAATCAATCTTTCTTGTTCGATTTTGAAGTTATCTACACGAGAGTCCCTGAGCCAGGCAGCGATGGAGAAGCAGACTACATGTCAGATAACGTGGAAACGCGGTTCACACATCAACTTAAAGAATATGGCCGAGACTGTTTCGTTGGTCAAGATGAAGAAGAAAGAAAAGCCACAGTTTATGGATGTAAACCATTTTGAAAATGACTAATGCCCTTTTCCATTGTTTTGAAAACCGGACCGGAAAAGTTTTTGGTCGTGGGTTGATATGGTTCGACCGGGTTTGATTCGGTTTGATGATATTTTTAGAATAATACATATCTCATATAGTTTTATATTTTTCTTTATAAATATAACTATGATATTTGAAATACAAATATAATTAGTCATATCAAATATTTTTTTAATAATTATAATGTTTGAAAAAATCTAAAAAAATGTAACAAATCTAATATGTAACAAAGATTTTTTGAAAAATATATATCGATAATTCAAAACTGAAAGTAAGAACGAAGTAAGATAGTGTATATGTATGATGTTTTTGACGAACGAAGCGTTGTGAGGATAACTGAGATTTTGTTTGTATCTAGTGATAGAGGAACTTGTGAATCATTTTCCTTCATCGTTCAACGTGATATGCAGCCGTAAGTTGGAAAAAAAATTAAAAAACAGAATTAGAAATCTAAAGAAAACCATGTTAAATTTTTCTATTTATTTTTTGTTTGACAAATATTTTTAAAATTTTAAACCGGGTTCAATGGGTCACTGGTTTCCGAGTTTTAACCGGTTCGATCCGGGTTTTTAACCGGTCCAATTATTTTCGGTTTTTAACATTAACCCAACCCGAAGATTGATCCGGTTCGCGGTTGGACCCGGTCCGATCCGGTTTTCAAAACATTGCCCTTTTCTATCTATACTAGAGGAATTTTACCCATATTATCGATGAAGGATAAAACCACATTTCACACATTCAATTTAAGTGGGCCCAAGCCCATTTATTCTCACTATTGATAATTTTGCAAAGCCCATCGGCTATCAAAATTTGATCCAACAAGGGGATCGTGAAGATATAAAATAGGATGGGGAAAGGGAAGAATAGGATTGGGAGGAAACGGAAGCGCAAGCGCAAGACGAACAAGGCGAGAGAGATGCTCAAAACCAGGTAATCTCAGAGAAATATTTATGTAAAAACGGGATTGATGTTTCTCTAGCTTAGGGTTTGGATTCGTTGTTGTTTTACTTCTCAGGTGACCTTGTAAATCTGATTAGAGCAATTTTTATCCTAGAATCTGAATTAGTTCTCTGTTAAAAGCTATTGTTGGGTTTGGATGCTAGAAAGATGATCTCCTCTTTAAGTCTGACTTATTTGTTCTTCTACAGATCTAAACAACGACAAAGGCTCCGAGATATACAAGTCATCAAAGAATTGGTATGTACACATGCACTCTTTTCTTTTCCAACCATGTTAAAATTGAGGGGAAAAAAACAATTTTTACAACCTTGTGTCTTCTTCTGTGTTCTTGCAGCAGGAAGAAATCATGTTGTTACAGATTTTCAACGAGTGAGTATACGACTCCTTCCTGAAGCAAGCCAATTGTTTTTTCTTTTTGGTTGTGTCTTAAATGGTGACTTGTCTACGGTCTCTGGTATTTCACCATTATTCCAGGAAATTGAATGGTGACGGTGTCTACGGTCGGAGCTACACCGAGCTGGCCGAACTTGAAAGTATGTTACGGCAGGGGCTCTGCAGTGTGAAGGAGCAACAAGAAAAGGTCTTTTCAAATCATCTTATCTTCCTGTCACACCCATTATATTTGATTATGCCTGGAATTTTTAAAACAATTTGTTTTTAATTACCCCCCTGTGTGTGTGTGTGTGTGTGTTTGTTTGTTTGCTTCAGGCATACGCTGAAATAACACACAGTCAGGTAGAAGATCTGATCATAACTTATGGAGAGAATTTGCTTTAAGTTCAAAGTTTAACCCTTTGTTGTATATATCGGTTTTGACCTCTGAATACTCGTTTTCCCCCAATTAAGATAGCAGAGTGCGAAATTATGGGGGGCGATTGGGTTGACAAAAACGATGATGAGGATTTCGCCTATCAAGATGTTCTGGCAAGGAGAAGAAAAGCTTTGAGGCACAAGGCTAGAGAACTCCGGCTCAGGTAAAAAGTGGTTGATTTTTGTAGGCTTAGCTGTGATCATTTTCTCATCTTAATCATCCCTGAAATCATCATCTTCTGACTGGGAATTTGTGATGGATACAGCCCTCTAGACAGCCAACAGGTGCATCATTGAGTCTTTGAAGAGCGAGAAGGAGAGACTACGGCTTTGGAACCAGTATGTGAACCATATTTCCCTTTTAATTTTCTGCTCTCCAAAGTGTCTGCCTGCCTGTCTTCTCATATTGGGGTGCTTTCTTTTATGCTCATTATAGGAGAATGATTGGTAAAGAGCTCGACGGTATGGGTTACCACGAACTGGTGGTATTTAAGTCTGAGATACTGGATGGTTTGTTAAAGGTGAGGCAAGAGATGGTGAGAATCAAACGGACAAGGCAGGCCGAGGCCAACGGGGTAAATATCTATCCACCTGTGCATGGTATTGTAAAACCATCTCCTCATTGTTCTTTTCTGACATTTTTCTTCTTCACCATATATATTATCAAGGAATTAATCTCTCCCGGGACAGATATGATCACCATCGCCAAACTTCCTCTCGTCACTTAGGTAGAAGCCTTCGCTTTTATTCTTACACGCTTCTTACCTTTTCCACTGAATCCTGATATATAAGGTCAAACTTGGCAGGTTCTTTGGGGATACAATTAGTCACGTGAAAGGGCATGTTAAGAGATCTCGAGAGTCTTGTTGTGACTATCTACTTGTTGATTTTATGGTTTGTTAAGTATGCTCCTTTATTACTATGTTTAAGTTTGTATTATTAAACCAGATGTTGACTTTTGTCGTAATCACTAGTCCGCTGCTTTCAATTACTCCAATCACTAATCCTCTTGGTTCACTCAAATAACAAGATTGACTAGTATGATTGATTTTTATTTTATTTCTTCTAGGCATAAAAAGTTTTAATATCTTGCATGTCTATTATTTCAAAAATCGATTGCAACAGTTTCGAAATCTATCATAATGTAAAAACTCCAAAAATAAAATATATGATTTCTTTCTATAGAAACCGGGAATTATCTTTGATACACTCGAAAAATCGAACGGATACTCAAATCATACAAACATACACTACCGGTTAAACTGATGTCAATCCGGTTCATACAAACAGGCTTATTCATTTGGCTTTGGTGGATCAACAAAGTCGGCTACGAGAACGGCCACAATGGAGAAAGATCTCGGTAGGTTCTAAGCAGCCACGGAGTGAGTCGTGACCAAGCTGTGCTCTTTCGTTATCTCCAAAACCGAAAATGCGACCACCTTGAGTGACCACAATGGTGTGATACAAACCGGTGCTAACTTGAGAGACGCGGTGTGGTTTCAGGCTCTCCAACACTCTTGGCCTCAGCACTTTGTCCGAAACTCCTCTGTCCGGGAACCCAAGGCTTCCAAATCCCATCCACCCAAATCCATACAACAATCCACCTTCCACTAGAACAAACGTTTTCCTCTTTCTTGCACACACCTGCAAGACAAAGTCCGGTTATGATTAGGACATTTCTAATCCGGTTTAATCGAATCAAATCCGCACAGAAATAACCGAAATAACAGAATCGAAAGACGTGATCTTGTCTTTGAGATGGAACATATGGGGGAAGAATCTGACCTGGACAGCGAGGCAGTTCTTGAGACTGACCAAAATTTGAGGAGTGATCTTGTCGTTTTCGTCTCCATGCCCTAGTGCACCGCAGTAACCTTTACCCCATGTGTATACCTAAGCGTTTAAAAAAACAGTTAAAACAAGATTCTTCTGATTTCTCAAAACCAAATGGAGACAGAGAGAGAGAGAGAGATGGAAACAATGAACTTACACGGCCATTGGAATCAAGTGCCACGGCGTGTTCATCTCCTGCAGAGACACGGAGTATATGAATACCTTTTCTTTTAAAAGCATGAATAACACGCGGCTGGTGCTCGTCCTGTTGCTCTCCATGACCAAGACAGAAGTTAGAACCCGAGCCAAACGAGTAAACCGAGCCATCCTGTGTCACAGCTAAAACATAGCTCGGTCCAGTTGCGATTTGCACCACGGGGCCAATGCTTTCAAGAAATTCAACAGCTTTGGGTACTGGTCTGTCCAGGGTATCGCCATGACCAAGCTGTCCGTGTGTGTTTGATCCACATGTAAACACACGCCCTGCCCTTGATAGAAACACAGTGAAGTGCAGCCCAGCAGCCACCTGGTACAGAAGATGAGGTTAGGAATGTTCAAATAACTCAATTTAGAAATCGAGTGGTCTAGATAAGGTTGGTATCAATTTCACCTGCTTACAAGGAGTTCCCTTCAAAGCCTCAACAAGCTTAGGCCTAAATATTGGACGGCTAGTATCTAAATGACCACAGCAATGCGATGAGTTATCCCCACATGTGAGAACCTGTGCGGTTTATTCAAATAGAATGGTTGATAAGCAATTATAGCAAGCACCATATACTAATACGATAGGTTCTTAGTGCAAACGGAAGCCACCAACCTCTCCAGATTGCAATACGAAAGCAGAATGGTTCTGTGTGGCTGAGACTTGAGCCACTTGAGCAGAGAAAGGGAACTCTATAGGCGTAAATGCAACGCATTGAGTAGTTTCTGGGCCATGAGCAAGAACACCGGACAAACTTGAACCACAAGAGTAAACCTTCGAGTTGTTGATTAGCAGCGTGTGATACCTTCCTGTTGTAATTTGCATCTGCAGAGAGAAAGAAAGATTTGAATCTGCGACCCTAAACCAAATCAATCCTGGAATTGCCATAACATTGGGAGCTATATTCCTAATACTTCGACATCTTCACTATAGCAGTTTCTCAACTTCACTAAGCTAACTAAGACTACTCTGTATATGAAATATTCACAGATAAAAGCAAAGAGAGAGAGAGGAAGAAATGAAATCATACATTGCCTGCAGAGGTTTCAACCATATCTGAGGATTGCTCAACTGACTGCAAGAACCTCAAAAGCCGCTTCCAGTTTCCCTCACAATTCGCAAAGAGCTCTTTCTGTGTAGCCAAACCCATTCCCACATAGACAGGATGCGTAGAGCAAAGCTGAGACGCTGCATAGTCAGCTAGTGATCTGAATTTCAAAGGGTACAATCCATAGCTCCCTCCGAAGACCTTTGAGGTCATTTCCAGGCTGAGTAGATCAACCGCGCTAAGCCGGCCAGAGGTCAACACCTCCAAGATCAAATGAGAAGGGAGATCCTCGAACGACATCATCCAGTCTGCATTAGCCATTTTCTTCCTTCCTAATTCTAAGAGCAGAGAGTTTCGAATGTAAAAAGACGACAGCTTTTGAGAGGCTTACGAGAGGGTGAAAGGAACAAAGGTTCGGGCTTTTAGATTGCGAAGGGCGACGAAAAAGGAGGGGGGAAAGGGTCAGATTTTAAGGCGAAATCTAGAGCAATTGAAGTATCGTATGAAGAAGACGTTCGATGGTAGAAAGAGATAGGAAATCGAATATGAAAAGGGAGCTTTGGATGAGAATTTCGCAGTTGGTCTATTCGAAGATCGAAAACTAATCATGAGAAGGGGTCAGATCGCAAGAATCAATCGATCCACCGGAAAAAAAAAACACCAGATTCTTCGAGAACTCACCTACAAAACAGAGATTTCCGCAATCAATCAGCTAAACAAACCCCAAATTATCATCTACCAACGAAAAATAAAAAGGAGAAACAATGGATCGAATACCAAACAATTGAAATCGAAAATAGGGTTTGGAAGGAGGAGAAGAAGAAAAAAGGGAGTAGAGTAATTTGAATGCGCGATAGATCCTTACCTGGAAAGCAAAAAGCTCTTGACTTTTTCGGCACCGAAACTTGCCGCTAGACAAATGAAACCAAAAAGGTCTAGAAAGAGCTTTTTATAAGAGACTGGTGAGAGACGGCCTGCGAAGAAGAATAGAAAATTAGGGGAAAATCAATGTCTTGCTTCTTAAGCTTCTTCTGTGGCGATTCTTCCTCTCTGTCATAGAAAGAGTTCTTTTGAGCTTAGTCGTCGTCTTTACACTGTTTGTTTCTTGGCTCAGCACTTTGTTTTATTGGTTAATTACTTTAGTTCATTTTCCGATATTTATGTTCAAGTTGGTAACTTGTTAAATTGCATTATTATTTGAGAGATTTTGAAAAAAAAAAAATCAAATATTAATTGTGTTTTTGTAAAATAGCTCTTATTGACCATTGGTGGGAAAACCAAGCTGGTAAGTCTAGATTTTTCTGTTACTATTGCTTAAAACATTCATTCTTCTAATCGTTTGAGATTTGATCTCTCTTTTGTTTTTTCTTCATAAAGGCTTGAGAATATATATATAGACAAATTGCTACATGCCTTGCTTTCTCTCACAAGGGTTGGTTTCATTTTTACTCCTTTTGATCTAAAACACGGAAACGTCTTATTGTTCCACCTTGTGGCTCAAAAGAAGACATGTTTTGAAATGTTGATCAAGTAAATAATTCCTTGTCCCTCCCTTTTTAATCGTTGATTTTTGTGTTGCGGTTTCTCCAATTTTTATAGTGGAACCTGTTGCCAAACTCACACACGGTTCTTAGGTTTTAGGCTAGCAGCATTCGACAACCGAGGATGGAGAAACGAAGACAACAAAATTCATTAAAAAAAAATTCTTCTGTTGAAGTCATTGGAGACCCCAGATTGTGGTACATATGACACAGCAACAAAATCAAAATCTTACACACAAAGGAGACAAGCAAGCAGTCTCGTTTTTCATCAAGAAGAATTTAATCTCTCCGGGACATATATTATCTGGTGTTTGTTCAGACAAATGTTACAAACATCATATAGATATGTTGATGTTAATGTTGTAGAAGCTACTGATCTGGAAGTTTATCTTTCAGGTAATTCAATACAGCTTTCGTTCCTCTTTCTAGAATTGGCCTCCTGATGCTGTTTTAAGAATGTTGGTGAAGAAGAATTTCAATCAGTCTGGAAAGTTATTGTTTCTATGAATTACTATTGAGTTTCTATGTTTTCATTGGGGAAAACGAAAAATACCTTCTTAATGGGTTCCCGTCGAGCCTTAGAACCTCAAGTGTTGGTTCAAGCAAACCCTAAGGAACAATACATGACTGTGTTATTTATCACACATTAATGCATTTCTTCTATGTTTCGTTAAAGAAAGGCAACAGACTTACCAGTTCTGGAGGAAGGCTTGAAATGTTGTTGTTGGATAAGTCCAGATGTTTGAGTGAAGTCATGTTCTTGACATCCTGCTTGGTAAAAACAGAGCCGATGCAATAACATTATAAGAAGACTTTGGTTATGTTCAAACCACAGATTAAGCATTTCGCCAGTAAAAACCGCAAAGTAGAACTTATAGCAATATACCTTGGGAATCGATTGAAGTGAATTCTGGCTCAAGTCAAGGATAAGCAGATTAGCTAAGTTGAGGATATCTTCAGGGACTTCCGGCAGCTGGACTCGGCTGTCAAGTGAGGTATCATCTTAAACTAGTGAATAATAAGATGGGCAATGAATAATACAAAGTATATCCAACCTCAAATAAAGCTCTTGTAGCTGTGGCAAGTGGGAAAACTTGGGATGCTCTCTGATGCACAAGGAAGCTGCATTACCACTTAGATCGAGAATCCGAAGCCCAGACACTGCTTGAAACCCATCCAGTGGAATCTTACGACCAAATAAATAGAGAAGGTGATGGATTAGCGTTTTCTTGGTGGAAGCTATAATCATCAACTCTTTAAATCTTCTTCTATTCAAACATCACCATACCTGCCTCAGGGGATTATTGTCCAACTTCAAGCACACAAGACCGGGAAGTGACTTCAGGATTGCACCGGGCCAATCTTTAATCTTGTTCCTTGACAAAATTAAAGTCTGCAATTATAAAGATAATATCATATCTTTAACAACCACGACAGATTTGCAAAGGCACATGTAGTGTCTTCTTTGTATATAGAAATAGTGTTTATGGAGAATCCATTACCTGAAGGGAAACAGATGAAGAAAGTTGAGCAGGCAATTCCTCGATAGAGTTCTTAGAAATATTAACTTTCGTGATTTCACCAGATTCCCAAACTTCTGAAGGGACAGCAGTCAGGTTGAGACCTTCCAGAGAAAGCTCCTGAGTTTTGTGCAATCAATTAAGAGCATAAATTCCTGTTTCTGTTAAGAACATGGAGCTCTGAATAAGATGGTGCTCAGATCTGTGATTTCACGTACCTTTGAAGATATGGACATACGAGCTGCTGAAGCGATTACATTTTCCTTTGTCGGAGTGCTTGCACTAGTTTCTATAAATGGAAATCTTTTACAGTTAGCCATAACCACTTAGATGAGAGAGAGAGAGAGAGATGTTGGGCCAAAGTACCTTCACTATTAGAAAGGCGGCTCCTAAGATACTTCAATAGAGCAGCTGTAGGACCATTTACTAATGAGCTGAAGAGCAAAAAGAGAAGAAATGTTGGCCTCTTGAAGTAGCAATCAAACTAAGACCACGTAATCAAGAAACCAGACAGAGAGAAAGAGTAAAAAATACCTTCTAAGGGTTCTCAAAGGATTGCCAACAAGCACAAGCTTTCTAAGAGTAGTCATGTTGCCTAGAAATGATGAAGAGGACATGAAGCTTTATGCTAATAGGTGTTACTATGATGATATATGTAAACTCATTAGCAAGCAGGGGATGCAAAAATGGTTAGTGTTGTTTCCTAGTCATACCAAGCTCAGGATGCAATCCTGTCAATGAATTTTTTGAAAGATCTAGATACGAGAGCTTCAATTTACATCCCCCAACTGGATATTCCTTGAGCTGAAAATTAGGAGAAAGCACAAGGGCGCAGTCCATTAATTAGAGCCAAGTGATTGTCACTAGATAAAGGATAAGAAAACATCGAATGTCAGAAAAACAATTTCCATCAAAGAAATGAGCACAATACCTGATTAGAACGAAGATCCAATGTTCCTAGACGTGATAGATCTCCAATCTCTGCTGGTAATGTTGATAGTGAGTTAATTCTGGAATAAGGTACACAAAGAAGAATGTCAGTAGTGAAAGTCTCTAACTAGATTCCATGTAGGACCAAACAAACTTTCTTGAATAAACAGCAGTAGAGAATGACCCCAAATAGAACTCCACAAGAGAGGAGCAACCGCCTATTGATGGTGGAATAGACGAGATTTCTGCACGAATGGCACACAAAAACAATTCAGCAACTAGATACAATGAATAAGTTTGATATTACTGGAACAAAAGAATTGCAAAAATATTTATACTTACTGTTCTGATGAAGGTCAAGCCTGATAAGACGCGAAAGGCTTCCAATATTTTGTGGCAGACCACCCAACATATTCTTAGCTGCAGAGTGCCAAGATATTAAAGTGCGCCCCAGAATCTTTCAATATGTAATAAACACAGACACAAAAAACAAAAACTGAAGATCATTACCTGCATTGAGTTCTGTAAGCATGGTCCATGATGCTATCTGCCTCTCAGAGAGAACTGTGAGCTTGTTTCCCTGCAAGAGGCATACATTAACATCGGTAAATGATCTTTCTCTACCCAAACATAAGGAAAACAGAAATGCTACTAAGTAGCCACTATAGTCTGGAGGAGGAAGAAATCGACACCAATATCTCATACCTCCACATCCAATTTAGATAATTTCGAACAGTTCGCCATGCCTTCGGGCAAACTAGAAATTTGATTGTTTGAGGCCTGTGGATAACAATCATCGCCATAAAAAAATATGAGAGAAGTAAGAATCATCGCCATAAAAAAATATGAGAGAAGAAGTAAAAGAAAAAATAACTGATCCAGGAGCAGCATAGAAACAACCTTCAAATCTGATAAGTCCAAACATCTTCCAAGAGATTCTGGCAGTTCTTTAAGTCGATTGTTTGAGCAGTCAAGCCTGAAGCGATCACAAGGAGTTTAGCGGGTTGAATGAGTCAAATACCCTAAATCTAAGTCGAAGAACAAAAAGTTAATCCCAGGATGGATATAACCTACTTGACGAGAGAAGTTGCTGAACCAATTTGCTCAGGAAATTCTGATATCGAGTTGAAGGACACATCCAAGGACTTCATCGCGGTAAGCCTACGAATGAGTTAAGAGAAGAAGCATTTTGGACATTACCAAGCTGAAGAAGAAAGTGGAACGTAGTAACTTCAAAGATCCGGAAACACTCACTCCCCAATCGCTGCTGGAAGTTGAGACAGTTTGTTATGACTGACATTTAGCACAACCAGACAGGCAAGGTTCTTAAGATCCTCTCTTAAAACCTCGATTTCATTATGTGCCAAAATCAGCTTCTGTAAATCAACCGCCTGCAAAGATGGGGGAATTAAAAAAATTCAAGAAATTTTTGATCACACGGAACAATGCATTAGAAAAAGATTTGAAAAATCCAGTTTTTTTTTTGTTTTGTTTACCTCCCACCAGTTTTCTCCTTCTCCGGTCGTTTCCAGACATTGATATACCTCTGTAGGTACATCCCTGAAAAATCGAAACCCCCCCAAATCAACAAACAGTGGTGGAAGGAAAAGACTTTGCAGCTCACAAACGACGGGATCTCGAGATGCATCTTAGCTTTTCTCAGATAAAATTTACAGAACCCAACAACTTGACTGAGTCCCGATGAAGAGATGATATTCACATTCTAGCAAATTTCGGGAATGGAGGCGATGGCTTTCCATGACCACCACCGATTTGACAGATTCGGAAATTCAATGCAAAAGGAAGAAAAACAAAATGGATCTTACCGGAGAGAGCGATTGGAAAGGTTGAGCGAACCGGATGTTCGAGCGGCCTTCAGAATCCGATCCATTTACACACTTGGTAGGTCTTCTTCTTCTTCTTCGTCTCCGTAGCTAATGGTTATATGATGGGAGAAGGAAATGTTGTTATTACAGTACTCTACCAAAGTTTAATTGCTTTAAGAAAAAATCACGTACTATTTTTTTAACTTCATTTAAATAAAAAATAATAACACCACCACTTCTGTAAAAAAAAAGGAAACTACATACTTTTACCTTTTTTGGTTTATTCAAGTTTAGGAAGTTTTCCTTTAAGGAATAAATTTTGCTCGAAAGAAAAAAAGAAAAAAGAATAATCTATAAATATGTTGTGTATGTGTATGTTGATGGAAACAAATCAAATCGTATACTACTTCGAGTTTTATTATGTCTAGCCACGGGGATGATGGTGATATCATAATGACTTTCATTGACATGTGTCTCAGTTTGATGATTATTACTGGATTTGTTTTGTTTGTGGCCCTTCTGCTCCAACTGTATCGTTGCGCAAGGACTCGTTATTGTGTTGATGATTCTTCCGAAAACGATGATGGCACCAGCAGCGATGATCATGTCACTGTCACCATCAGGGAATTTGCCGGTATTGAACCCTCCGTCCTCCTCCGATCAATCCCCGTCGTAGATTTCGAGGCCTTGGAAGAAGACGGCGCCGAATGTGTCGTTTGCCTCTCCCAGCTCGCCGACGGAGACAAAGCCAAGCTTTTGCCGACCTGTAATCACTGGTTTCACGCCCACTGCATCGACATGTGGCTTCAATCGCACTCCACTTGTCCTATCTGCAGAAAAAGAGTAGGTTCAGTCCTACATCACGACCCCAGATCCATGCTTTCTCCGATCCAGCCTCCGGCGGTTGCTACTCAAGACGCCACTTCATTCCTCGCGGTGACGGCGGTTGTGGTAAACATCCCGGCAATCTGGGCCCCCTAACTGACAAGCCCAGTTATGAGTTTATATTTACGGCCCATATCTAAAGGCGATTTTTTTTAACAAATTTTTGTACGGCCGTTGTTGTTAGCCTTGTAGATGCAATTACAAGTTTGTATGTCAAACGAAAACGAAAACAAGTTTGTATTTTTTTTTCCATCATCTAATCCTTTTTACTTTTTAATTAATCTAATTATAATTGCGTCAGAAATCTAATTCCATTGACTATATTCCAAAAATACAGCTCAACTGGATTTGTGGACGGGGGCCTATTAAAACTCTTTAACTATTTGTCATATAAAAACAGCCATGGAAATGCAAATACAATACCAGTTGCATACTTCTTTTACTCAATCTTGCCCGGAGCCAATGAGTGCTATTTCTTAAGCAAATTTCACTTATTTAACTTTATTTTGGTAACGTTGGATTATTATTCAACTTAGTGTGAAGCTTTTATCAAACCAAAATATGTATCTCATTATGAGTGTGATTTATTAGACTTTTGGGTGTTTCCATGGACACTGAAAGCTTAAACGTGCATCTCGTTTGAAGCGGGTGCAAGAGCTTCGGTCATGGTTCCTTTGTCTGACATGTGCTTGTCTTGTCCTGAAGTGAAAGGTGGACAATGGGGACAGGGTTGGTAATTAGGTGGGTGGTAATATGGTGCGCTTGGGGTGCAGCCACCGGTTTGGCAGCCAGAACCATAGCCGGGAACCGTCACTCCTGGAATCACAAAACCGGGAATCTGTGTGCCTGGAACCACTATGGGAGGGATTGTTGTGCCTGGGACAACTACACTGGGCCCACCACTAGAGCCACGTCCTATACCGATACCAATCCCTTCCCCTGAACCACTACCTTGTCCAATGCCTTCACCGAATCCGCTACCTGGAGCTCCTGTGACAGGACCGCAATTAGGTTGGCCAGACCCGGATCCTATTCCTTCTCCAATGCCAACACCTGAACCACCACCTGACCCAATTCCTTCTCCGAAGCCACTGCCTCCACCAGATCCAATTCCTTCTCCAAAGCCACTGCCTCCACTGGACCCAATTCCTTCTCCAAAGCCACTGCCTCCACTGCCATAACCAATGCCATAGCCAACACCGTTGCCACTTCCATATCCCCTACCTTCACCAAACCCCATAGGCTTAACTGTATGGTCAGGATCTTCTAGTTTACTCGCCATGGTCTGCACTCTGTGATCAGGCTTTTCTTTGTTAATAGGCTTTACTATGTGATCCTGCTTTTCCTTCTCATCAGGCTTTACTATGTGATCCTGCTTTTCCTTCTCATCAGGCTTTACTATGTGATCCTGCTTTTCCTTCTCATCAGGCTTCACTATGTGATCAGGCTTGACCTTGGGATCAGGCTCTTCAGGTTCACCGGACATGGACTGCAGCATATGGCCAGGCTTGACTTTGTGCTCAGGTTCTACATTGAACAAGTCATGATCTTGCTGGCTCAAACCAACCATCCCAGGCTTCACTACATGGTTTAAGCCCAGCGTGGTTGGCTCCATCATAGGGAGATCCTTAAGAATCCTGCGTGCGAAAGTTGAACTGAAGAAGCATAGTAACAGGACGAACCCAAAGCATTTGCCTTGGCGTCCCTGTGCCATTTTTCTTTCTTTCTATGAAATAAGTTGATCCTGCTGTACATTTCCGAATAAAGAATCCCTCATGGTTTTTATAGGAGGTGTGAGACTTATAATTCAAAGAATACACATCCCGTAAAACGCAAAATGCCTCGCTGAAAACACGCACGAAAAAAAATTGATTCACAAACATAGCATGAGGGGGGGAGAAAGTAAGAGGCTTTTTCGATAACA
Organism: Alliaria petiolata; assembly: GCA_020283515.1. Classification (NCBI taxonomy): domain Eukaryota; kingdom Viridiplantae; phylum Streptophyta; class Magnoliopsida; order Brassicales; family Brassicaceae; genus Alliaria; species Alliaria petiolata. The sequence continues at coordinate 191,087,666 of JAHZTW010000001.1, read as the reverse complement.
CAAATCGTATGTTTAGCAACTTCAACTCTTCAAGTTTCGAAACCGTTTTTTAGGATTATTTTGCCAACAAGAAACTGCACCAACACACAATCTTTGGTTCAAGATGTTGTTATTATTATCTATATAAGAGAAAGAAGAAAAAAAAACTCAACTTGACATCATCATAATCTGAGAGGTCTTGGGTAGATTCAGACACCATCACCATCGCCTTGTGATTCTGCAGCTCTCAAACCTTCAGCCAAAGCGCGTGCCCTGTTCTGGGTTTGTCTTTCTACAGCAACCATGTATAAACCTAAACAATCATATCGTTTAAGAAGACTAGCTCATGAGCTTAAAGAACACAGAAAAGATTGGGATGCAGAGAAACTAATCCAGTGTATAAGATGATGTACCAATTGCACTTCCGATCGCACAGCCCCATAGAATCCTCATCGACCACTTATCGGTGATTATTCCTCTCGACCCCATAGTTTCTCTGCAAAAGCCCAAATCCAAAGCAAGTTTACCAGTAAAAAAAACGCAAAATTCATGATTGCAAAACAGCAAAGGAACAGTTTCGGGTTGCGTCTGCGCCAATGACAACGCTCGAATCCTAAAGAATTGTGCTCGGTGCCGGAGATTTTACAGATAACAACCCTTTTATTCTATATCAGAAATCAGAGGAGGAACCAAAATTCGCGGGGTTGCTCGAAACGTAGTAGATCCAGGAACTATATCGTAGAAATGGATGAGAACATCAGGAGAGTGAGCTTACCATGAGAACATCAGGAGAGTGAGCTTACCAGAATTCGTCGCGGCGACCTAAGGAGTGAGAGAACCGAGAAGACAATAACGAGCGAAATTGACGGTGGGAGGAAGACGAAACGAGGACGGAAAATGTAACAGAAGAGCTTAGTTTGTAAAATACAAAAATAAGGAGTGCTATTTTGCGAAGGGTAAAACTGTTGAGGATTAGTCCGCAATTAATAAAACATAAAGAAATGCATACATCGCATTTTTTTTCCTTTTAATTTTTTTTTCTCAATAATAACATCGCACATGTACTATAGTACTAGTAGTGATCTTTATGACTCAATATCAGACTTTATCGTCTTCACAAATCTATGAAAACTCAGATTGATTTATTCTTCAATTTGGCTCTTCGATTTTCAAACTACTTTCTAGTTTTTTTTTTGTTTTTTACGATAATTAAGATCGATCAACCGTAAAATGTAAATAAAAGTTTGAAATTAAATTAAATTAGTATTGATTTTTTTTTTTGACGGCAGTATTGATTTAAAATTAAAGAAAATTGAATATTTTTTTTGGAAAAAATAGCTGTATTAAATGTTTTCAAAGAGAAAAAATCAAAAAATGTGATTGTTAAGTTATGGAGATCATAACACCTTGACACTCATGCACCGGATTCAACTCTTCATCTCCGTACTTAAAACTTCAAAAATTTATCATCACCGGCAAATTCTCTCTTGTCCTTCTCCGGTCGATTCTACAAGTTTCCCGTCTTTCAAAAAATCAAAAGCAATTCCCCAATTCAGATTCTCGATTGAAATATCCCCTCCTCCCCCTCTCTTTCTCTCGGCTCCGGCGTCTTTTTGCCGCGGCTAAAACCTTCCTCCGACTTCATCGATTTCCGCGTTTTCGGTAAGCCAACTCTTACATTCTACTCTTTTCTCTCCGCATTGCTGATTGTTGGAAAAAGGATTTCTCTGTGGTCTCGAAAACGAGTTCGGGTTGCTGCTTTTTTATTTTTTTTTTATTTTTTTTATCAAAGATTCTTTATTCCTTTCTTCGTCTTTACTTCGTTCTCTCACACTCTTCGCTTTGTTCTATGCGTTTCCCTTTCGTCTATTTGCGCCGTGATTAACGCGTTAGAATCGTCTCCTGACATTCATCTGTTTTGTCACTCTGTCATTGATTTGCTTCGGTTGAATTACATTGGAAGTGAAAGAATAGATCATTGATTGGCTTGCGTAGAGGTAAATGTATGTGCTTGTTCAATTATGCCCGCCAGGTGTTTGTTCGATGCAATTTTGGTTTAGCGCGTAGAGATTTTGAACCGGATCTATGTTAAAAATATTGTCTTTAATTTCCCAGTCAAAGGCGTCTATTAGGTAGACGATTGAAACTTGCTTCTTGCGGCTTCAAATGCATTTGCATTTTGGTTGTAATGTAGGGGAACATATTCACTCAGCACTCTCCTGCATTTAGCATAAGCACTGTTGACTAGACTAGACTGCTTTTATATTAACCCGAGCCATTCGTTTTTGCACTGTGAATTAGAAGGAGAAATGTCAACGATTGCAAGCTCGTCGCACGGTGATCCAGATTCAAGAAGCTTGCAAGTGCTTCTCGAAGCTTTTGGTTCTCGTTTTTCTCTTGACGACATAGCTTCTGCTTACTGCCAAGCTAGCCAGAATGTCGATGTGGCTGGTGAGATTCTCTTTGCGATGACAGAAAAGACGCCTCAAAGTGACCAAGCCAAAACGATTGGAGCAGCATCAAAACCAACTCATGTCTATGTTCCCAAGGAAGTTCGAAGACAAGAGGATAGCAAAGCCAAAGTATGGAGGCAGAAAAAAAGCTCTGTATCAGTTGGTGGTACTGTTTCAAGTGTTATCGGTAAGGAGTATGTTAGAACCAGGCCTGCATCAAATGCTCCCCGAGAAGCAACTAAACCAATGAAGATAGACTCCAAGGATATTCCAGAAACTGAGATATGGAGTGAAGAGATGCCAAAAAGCAAGGAGGCAAGCAAAAGCAGGGCTCCAACTGATGTTGAGGAATTTATTGTTAACATGCTCGGAGAAGGCTTCCAAGCTAGCCCAGAGGTCATTCACCAGATTCTTGGTAAGCATTCTCTACTTTTTCCCCCCTTGATTATGCTTGAAATCTTTTTTCTTTCTTTAATAGTATTGGTGACCTTAGCTGCTAAAATTTCTCTTCTTTTCCACCAAACTATCAGGCGTATGCGGATATGATGTGAAGAAGGTAAGCTAGTTCCCTTTGCTCTGAAAAAAGTAATGTATTTTTGTTTCTTTAATAGCACTTTGCTTTTGCATATGCCTTCGTTATCTTCTTTTAAAAATTAGTATCGTCTTTTCTTGGCTGAATTATATTATATTCTCCCCTACCTTGAAGCTCATCAAGATGACCACCATAATTATGACCTGTGACCTTTATGGTTGCATCACTTTTTATTTGAGCTACTTTGGAAAGTTATTTACAATTATACCCTCTAGCTACTTTGACTATCCTTTTTTGTGTCTAAATACTATTTGCTGACTAAAGTTTGAGATAAAGTTGAATTTTCATTCCTACCGTCTCCACTAATTGTGATCACTTTATTGTTAGTGGTATATCTCTATAGCTCTTGGCATATGAATTTTGTGAGTATTTCATAGAACTTGCCTTTGGATCTCTGTGCTGCAACTTCTTCTTTTGGCATCCACACTATATTCTTCATTATATTGCAGAGTACGGAGAAACTACTTGACTTGTCTGATACGAAGAAGTATGCTGATGTTGGAATTTCCAATGAAGTTGTGAGTTTTTCTTGTGACTTTTAGTTTGGTCTTTGTTATAGAATAACTGTCTGCTTCTAAATCTGACTCTATTGGTTTGTTCCTCTCTTCTTAAAGATGTCAGAAGTTGATCCTCGTAGACAGAGATCTATGTCCAGCAGCTACCAAGTGGACCTGCAAGAAGTTTCTCAGAGGCACACTTTTTCTAGTTAATCTTTGTACCGAACCCTCTCCTTGGCAATCCTCTTTCCTCTTCTAATTGCTTTTCGTGATGATGCAGTGATGGAGCGGAAGGAGTCAAGAACAAGATTGGACTTGAAAAGGAAGTTTTAGAAGCTTTGTTCTCAGGTGCGGAAAGATATGAAGAAGCGCCAAAAATAACTCGACGATTTGGAGAAAGGAGAGCAAGAGTAGCTGGTCCTCCTATTTATAAACCTTTGGAAGACCCTTTTCAAGAGAGGGTAGTTACTGTGAAACAATCGTCACGTACATTGAAAGAAGGTAACCATGTCAGAGTCTTACATGTACGTTTATTCTCTCGTTTCTGAAGAGTATGCTAAACTATCTATGTTTCTCCTCTGATAGATGAAGATGATGAAAATGAATATAAGGCACATCGTAAAGCAGTACACGAGTATTTGCAGGAGATGAAACAATATTACGGAGCTGTAAGTCTTTGAGATAATGAGGATCATTTACCTGATACACCGTTATGTGTTTTCAGTGGCTATGTGATTGCCATGATGTGATGGTTGTATAACTAAAACCTCTTCCTCTTTGGCAGGCTGTAGAAGCATTCTCTAAAGGAGAAACCGAGCGAGCACAGAGACTCGTGGGGAAGGTACAATTTGGAAAAGAATTTTTTGGTTGAAAGTAATTAGTCTTTCTTGTGTTCTATATAATAATTATATCTGATATCTTCCACAATACATAGGGACACTTTTGCGGGCAAAAAGCTCGAGAAGCAGATGATAAATCTATAGCAAAGATGCTTGATGACAAGTCAGTTTAATTTCGCAACCATTTATTTTCAGTCTTCTACTGTAATTTTCTGCTATATATTCCATTGGCAAGAAGAGCTGAGGAAATTCAAAACCATGCTTATAGGAAAGAAGATGATTCGACTTACAAGGAAGACGAGGTAGTGACAGTGAATGTGAATGAACACGAACCAAGGGAAGCTCTTCGTCTTCTCAAGCTCCAACTTAAGAACTTCTCTGGCATTCCATGTAATGTTTTAAATCCCTCTCTCTAAAATCTAAACCTTTTTTTTTTGTTCTAAAAGAAACGAATCTGATCAGTTTGTATTCTATTTATGATTCAGCCATCAAGTACCTCAGAGTCAAATTGGGTGACAACAAGGAAGATTCCAAATGCAAACGACGGGTAGCTATCTTTACTCATCTTGTCTTCATCTCTGAATAGAACTTGAATTGCTTCGGTTTACTTTGTTTTCTTAGCATACTGCAATTGCAAAGCTGCTGGAGGGAGAATCCATTGCTTGGTCTGAAGAAGATAATGGCCTCGTGATGATGATTCGTGTTGATGAGATTGACCCCAAGCAATTGAGTTTTGCCAAGAAATGAGAACGTCATTGGTTCTGATCCTTTTGCTTCATTCTATTAAAAAAATGTGACTACTGTTTGAAACACTTGATTCGTTATGTAACCCAAACTAAGAAGCATTTTGGCAGAAATATAATTTTTTGGAATCATAATCGAAGAATCATCAAGCCATCTGACATTACAATATGCTTAGAATGTTTCGAGAGACAAAAGATTCCGTTTTTTTAAAACCATATAAACCGACCAAGCGAAGAAGAAACAAAACTTATACAGTATGGATGATCTATCTCAGTGGGTAAGTCTCTGCACCTCTTCCTCCTGATTGCTATCTAAAGTTTCAAGCAGAAGAGGCGGCGCGTGCTGAGCATTCCCTTGATTCTCCTCTGAGTCTTGACAGAAGGAGAGTATGATTGTGTCTATCGACATCTCAACCACCGCAAAGAAAAGTGTCGCCACAATATACCCCAAAGCCCAACATGCCTGTGCATAGAGAGAGTCAAAATCAAACGTATCCAAGCTCAAAAAAACCATCTTTCTGTGTATATACAATGAGTCTATAGAGGGAAAAGAAAAGGCTTTTACCAAAACAGGTAATAGCGGGGATGAGACTTTGTTGTGAGAAGAACGATACTTGTGCGAATCCAACATCAGAAAGCCAAAGAGAGCACTGAAGAGACTCACGCAAAGCTTCCCTAGAAACAATATAACATCTCCTATCACATTAACCTTGCCTATCCTCATAATGTTGTTTATGATCAGCTCTGTCGCGATTGCAGACGATTTGCAGAAGCTTTTCCCTGTAATAGCAATCTGAAAAGACACCGAAAGCGACCGCAATCTATCAAGAAATGGTTCAAGAAATGGGGTCTTTTCCCCTAACGGAGGAGATTCGTATGTTACCATAATGTAGGCATTGCGGTTAACAGACTTGATGGTCCACTCAACGCTTTTGAGACAACCACGTGAAGTGTAATGCCCCATTCTCCAAAACCAGTGATCGGGTGTGTTCCCGCTTACTTTTGTTCTACGACGAATTGCTTCGAGGATGAACCGAACAGACTCCACGAAAGAGACAATAAGTGAACCAAGAGCCACGGATCCTAGGTTGTAGCGTGCAAGCCGCTTCATTGAGGCGAAAACAGGAAGAAACGGTATCTCTGGCTGCATTGTTCAGCCGCAAACCCCAATCAATATTTAATAATCAACACTTTCATATATTTTACTCAGAAGTGTCAGCTTACCGATGCTTCCCCTTGAGCCCAATAATAGGAAGCTACAGAGCCAGCAATCACTGTGGCTGAAGATGCAACGAAGAACTGTGTGGCCCAATAGCAACCAAACAGGTGGAAGAATATGGCAATGGTGATGTGAGGAGTGTAGCGTATGCTGTAACCGCAACAATGGTCACAATTCACTTTCTTCAACACGAGATCGTAAGCGCAACAGTTGGTGTTATTGCAGTTGTTCTGAACAACTTGACCAGAACTGAATAGATGGAGAGCCGCCGATAGCCAGAACATATAGAATACCGCGAGCATCGCGTATGGTATAGCCGGGAAAATAATCAGCGCTTGCACTTCTCCTATCACTTTAGCAGCTACCTGGATTTCACAAGTATAAACAACAATATGACATTTCTAGCAAGAGCCAAACTGGTATAACTAAACTACTAAGAAACTAATACTCACCTTGAGGACTGATGTCGCCATGAGGATACGGCGGATGATGGCGATTGAAGTGAGGATAGCAACAGCTGAGATAAAAGTCATCAGAATGGCGACTCCACGGACATGAGTCAGCTCCTGGGAACAAACAATGCAAATAAGGCCTTCAACTTTGGGACTAACAGACTCATCTAATGAACTTGAAAGTAAGCATAAAGCGGAAAATGTTGAACTTACTCGACCATACACATGAAAGTATGGGTCATGCTCACCGATAATAGGTGTTACAGCATCATTCCCAATCCATCCAGCTACAAAAGATAAAAGATGAAATAAGCATTTTGAGTCCATATGACTTAAAACACAGGGAAAGACAGGAGAAATTTAATTTTTCTTAAAGCAACCTTTTAAGTAATAGAAGACCGTCACAGATATTAAAAGCATGTTGAAAAGGACAACAGTTATCCAGGGCATGGCGGCAACAAAATGCCGAATAAGGAGCAGCCAAACAATGGATAGAAACAGCGGGACAAGGCCTCCACAAACAATCAATACCGGCCATGACTTGCCAATATCTGCCACATAACGCTGCGATTTCACAACCAACAAACACTTTAGATCATTCTTCAAAATCATTGTTTTACAAGGAAATGTTGAGAGTAGTGTTTACATGTCAAGAGAGAAGAGGATCATTCTCTAACCTTTAGAACCGAGGCCCGAGAATTCAGTGACCTTCGGATCGATTTGTCTATGATCATGTCCTCTTCTATATTCACACCACCCATCTGCTGCCAGTGGCGCAGGGATGAATTTGAAGCGCGGGCAATATATTGGCAGCTCCAATAAACTACAGAATTAAAGAGCAAATCTAGTTACAAAACGGTAATAGAAAGAAAAGAAACAAAAAAAGACTTAAGCTTTGTGCATATGTAATGCTTTCTTACCATTCACACTAGGGAATATTACAGGGTAACAAGGACCCTGAAGCTGAAGAGATGAATTCCTCATTTCTGGAGTAAGAAATTCAAAGTAGTCGTAGTTCCTGTCGATCCAATCATTCATCTTGAGACGAATCTCGCCGTCAGGATAGTCACAGACCCAGTTGAGAGTATCATCCGAAGGTGCAGGGCAGTCCAAGAGACAAATGGTCCTGGCATTAGCCAATTTGAGCTCCCCATCTTTCAAACCACTTTCATAAACTTGGTTAGGGTTTAACCAATATCTAAGCTCGAGTTGATTAAGGTCACGGTGACGATGCTTGCTACCACACACATTCCCTTCATAGTCCAATCCATATACGCTGTCTCTTATACACATCTAGATGTGTATAAGAGACTTGTGAAGCTCTGATCATTGTATCTATAAACGATATTTGTTGTAATAAAATTGGAAACTAATTAGAAATGTTATTTCCAGTAGTATATCTGTCTCTTATACACATCTAGATGTGTATAAGAGAGCTACCACACACATTCCCTTCATAGTCCAATCCATATACGAGTCTGCAAAACAAGACATAACCACTCACGATTTTCATTAACAGAGCACACTATTCATGTTGACAAATAGCGCAAATGGATAATGAAGAAGGTTTTGAGCTTTTCACAATCAAGTTTATGCATATACCAAGTCTTTCCTAAAGAACAGCAAGAAGAACGAAAAAAAATATCTACTTTACCCCATAAATAGTACTACAAAGATACAAACTTTAGCATATAAAAAAGGCAAAATCAGCTGAGATTAGCTAAACATGGAGGAAGAATTGAAAACCCCATTTGAGGTTTTAGGAGGAAACAACAGACGAAAGGGATTTGGAGCAAAATCCATCGAATCTTTACCTTAATGGGTTTCCTTGGTTGAAACCAAAGCTGGAATTAACAATCATTGAAACCCAAAAGGCAATGAAGATGACGAGAAACGCGATATCTCTGCACTTTCTGTTGTGCTTGATGATCCCATCATTTGGAGCACTCCCATCACTTGAAGTATATCTTCCAATCACTGCTCCCAAAGGTCCTCTCATCTTTGCCACAGCTCTGTCTCTTCACTGTCTGAAAGCAAGGAAAAAAAACCCCTCGAGACCAAAAAAAAAAGAAAGGAATTTCGGAGAGAACAACACAGAGAGAGACCTTTACTAAAAGAAGAAAGAGTGTCTTCTCTTTCTCTCTCTGTGTGTTCATTGTTCAAGAAGAGAGTGTGAAAGCACTGGAAGGGTATTAATGTCTTTTTAAGACTGTATTTGTGTTTATTAAATGTGATTTTCTTTTTGGTAAAAGATAAAATTTAATGGTTCTGTTCAATCTATCATCCGTGGAACATGAAAAGAATCGATGTCTGGTTCTGATGGGCTTTGAGGTTTTTTTTTTGACCATTTTTAATTCCTTTCTTAGGCTTCGAATGGTGACGTAGATCAAAAAATGCAGATCAAGCGGAACATGCAGATCAAGCAGAACAAATGCAGATCAAGCAGAAATGCAGAACAAATGCAGATCTACAAATAATTATATTATATTATAAAGTGTAACAATAAAAAATGATGCAAATCAAATATTTAATAAATAAAAAAATAAAAAAACATATAAATGCAATAAATAATACATTTAAAATTTAAATATTATCAAAAATTAAATTTGATTACAAAATATTGAGAAATTTTAAAAATAAAAATTAATACAAAGTAATTTCATTTGTCTATACACAATATAAATTAAATAAATATAATTATGAGAATAAATATGTTTAAAATTTTTAATATTATAAAAAAAATTNTATAAAAAAGGCAAAATCAGCTGAGATTAGCTAAACATGGAGGAAGAATTGAAAACCCCATTTGAGGTTTTAGGAGGAAACAACAGACGAAAGGGATTTGGAGCAAAATCCATCGAATCTTTACCTTAATGGGTTTCCTTGGTTGAAACCAAAGCTGGAATTAACAATCATTGAAACCCAAAAGGCAATGAAGATGACGAGAAACGCGATATCTCTGCACTTTCTGTTGTGCTTGATGATCCCATCATTTGGAGCACTCCCATCACTTGAAGTATATCTTCCAATCACTGCTCCCAAAGGTCCTCTCATCTTTGCCACAGCTCTGTCTCTTCACTGTCTGAAAGCAAGGAAAAAAAACCCCTCGAGACCAAAAAAAAAAGAAAGGAATTTCGGAGAGAACAACACAGAGAGAGACCTTTACTAAAAGAAGAAAGAGCGTCTTCTCTTTCTCTCTCTGTGTGTTCATTGTTCAAGAAGAGAGTGTGAAAGCACTGGAAGGGTATTAATGTCTTTTTAGGACTGTATTTGTGTTTATTAAATGTGATTTTCTTTTTGGTAAAAGATAAAATTTAATGGTTCTGTTCAATCTATCATCCGTGGAACATGAAAAGAATCGATGTCTGGTTCTGATGGGCTTTGAGGTTTTTTTGACCATTTTTAATTCCTTTCTTAATAAGTATTACCCATTTTAAAAAATCTTGGTTCTTCTGCTTTTGTTGTTAGATTTAAAACAAACTTTTTTGTTCTTATTCCACTGTGAGATCTGCAACTGTAACGCCATTCATTTGATTAAAAATACATTGATTTTCAACTTTTTAGTTGATTATATTATTAAAACATAAATAAAAAGGACCACTGTTATGTGTAGAAGTTGATGGCAAGATAATTGTTACGTGTAGAGCTTTCATTTAATTACTATATCGTTCTTAAAAGCTTATGCCAATCTGATGATAAAAGAACTGAATGTTGTTAGACGTTAATTGTGAGAAAACATTTGTTATTTCTTTGATAGTTAATTTATTACTATTAAACTCACAAAAAGCTTGCAAAGGGGAGGAAAAATAGCAAACGTTTAATTATTCGTAGTATGAAAAATCAACTCTTCGAGAATAGAGAAAAAAAAGGTAGCAGAAAAAGCATGGGCAGCCTCCTTGTTTTTTTCCAATTGTTTATTTGTATATTAATTTCTCTGTGTATAATTTTTTTAATTTATTTTATCCTTTTATAGCAAAAGAGTTATTTCCAGTTACGGGGTAGAGTGTGCGTACTGACAATATCATGCGGTTTCTTTATCATACTGTATTACATTTGCTTGCTCTTTGAATTTGTGTTTTGTGAAGCTCTGATCATTGTATCTATAAACGATATTTGTTGTAATAAAATTGGAAACTAATTAGAAATGTTATTTCCAGTAGTATATAGAGTCAGCAAAACTCTTTTGACCTTCCGAGTAATGCATGCTCATACATAAATGAGAAACCACTTCGAATAAACACAAATTTAGCATGGAATTATTTAGTAATAAAATAAAATCAAAGGAACATTGCCCAAAAAAACAAGGACAAAGTTCAGATAAATAAGCAAAGAAGTGAAAATTAGCAAGCGAGACGGCATCGTTTTATCAGGAGTTGTACTCAGAGGAACTGGCCTCGAGAAGAGAAGGTTTGGCCGAACCACCAGGAAGAAGGAACAACGTTTAAAAACGTCATCGTTTTGCGGTCAAGAAGAGTAACTCTGAAGGAGAGTCTCTGTCCCCGGAGATCGCCGGAGCTCTGCCAGTTGGCTCCCCAATTGCGAGTCATCTGAAGCCAAGTCTTTCCCCTTGAGCCTCTCACCGCAACCGCTTTCACCGCGCCGCTGCCGCCAACGTTTGAGAGTATTACCATATTGAAGTTCCCTTGACCTCTCATCGTGAACCTCACACCTCCTCTTCTTTTGCATCCCACCCTATATATATATGATTGTAATTAAAAAACAAAATTAGTATAAGAAAATTTTGACAAAAGAATTAATAAAGACAAATGTATATATACTACATGATGTTATAAAAAATTTATGTAACGAAGGTATTTAAATGTTCTATCAAACAACATTTTTGCTAGACTAGTTATGAAGATAGATTGTTTATTTGTGTTTGCGTTTCATGTGTTGCGAATATTATGTTGATATTTATATCTAAACACAAGGCTATATTCTATCAAACGTCATTTTTAAAAAGTTAATGCGAAATATATATATATATATATATATATATGTTACCGGCGGTAGAAGACGGGGACGATGCCTTCGTTGCCGCGGCGGGCGATGCGGAAGAAAGCGGGCATGGACATGTCAAAGTGGTGGCGAGGAAGATTGCACCAACCTCCATTATTGTTCGACGGACAGAAGTTTGTTGCCGTCACCGTCACGGCGGCTCCTCGGAGACACCACTTAGGATCCGCCCAATAGTCGCACCTCACTTGGTAGCATCCACCGCATGACTCTCCGCTTTTGAATAGCGCACCGCTTAGCGCCGCCGTGTGAGCTCCGAATCCGGCGTGGTACGGATTGTCATATCCACAAGCTCCTCCTATAAACAAATACATAAATTTACTTTTTTAAAATTAAATTTACTATATACAAAAACTAGAGTAACAAACAAAAGTAGTAATCTATATTTTAATGTAATGGACTTATACCAAGTGAAGCAGGGCTATCATTAACACCATAAAACGTTGCATGAGCGCTAATCCAACCATTAGAACACATCCCCACACTTAACGTACCAACCAAGAGAATAACCGTTACCAAGTATTTCCCCTTCATTTTTATTTTAAATTAGTATATAGTTTTTTTTTTATGAAACAAAGAGAGATCGAAGAGAAGGTTTCTAGTTCACAAGTGATTGCTTGAAGGAGAAGGAAGCCTTTCGGCCTCGTTTTATAAGAATCAGTTACGAATTAACGCGTTTTGTCGGTGATTATTACGACTTATTTCACTTAATAACATGCACCACAATCTCATGCATGTGTTCGTTATCTTTCTTAGTTGGATCCTTATTTTTATATAATCTTGAAAATTCTCTATAATTGAATATAGGTCTAAACGCAGGACCTATAATACTTATCCGTTTTAACAAAAATATAATAATATTTCTCCTTAAAATTGTATAAGACCATCCGCATTGGTGAGAGACTCACATGAGTCTCTCACCAATTTAATAATAATAATAATTTAAATTATATTATATAGTTTTAAATTAAAAAAAAAAAATAAACCAATGATATGAAGACAACACATGAGATGAGTCTCTCATAGTTTCTCAAATGAGAGACTCACTCCATTCTCTCTCTTCTCTTTTTCTAAGTTTATTAATATTTTATGTTAAGAGACTTGGTGAGAGACCACCAATGCAGATGGTCTAAGAAAACTTAATGTCATATAGTTAGTTACCTTTGCTTATTTTGGTATAGTATAGTTTAGATAACATTTAGTTCCAAAGTATGTAACAACATTTCAGTTTTGTAGGAGTATATACTAATGTTTTGAATACTACAAGATACAAATATGTCTATTAGAAAATGGCAATGCCTTGTAATCTGACAGTAACTAACATTTGGTTCGAATCTTTCAAATAAGAGGAAAGATTGTGTTAATGAAAAAGATTGGCACAGTTGACAAACGATTTTGAGATCTATCTGTATATTTAGTTCAGGATTCATTTTCATATGTTAATCATTCATTGCTATTTGCTATTAGAGTTTTGAGATCTAACTGTATATTTGAAATGATATTTCCTAGGTATTAGTCTATTGATTTTTTTTTTTTTTTTAAAAACTCTTTGTGGACCTGTGTTATCTGAGATTGGATGTTGGCATCCCAATTAAGGTTACTCATAAAACAAACGCGTTTTCTCATTACCGTTTACTATATTGTCATGGCAGATACTGTATATAGTATATAGTATAGACACTTACATAATTGGATTAGAAATTGAAACACAGATATAACATGGACATAGACCCGCGTGGCATTACTACTACATGTCCTATGCAGTACACACAGAATCAAAGAGTACGGAGAGCCTACATACTCAAAAAGCATTATGTATGTATAGGTTGTACGGTGAATTAGGAAGAACAATGGCATGTGGTTCCACGTGGGGTTGTGCTTCTCATCCTCTCCTTTAATGGCGTCGGTGGAGTTTATTTTTCTTTCTTTTGTTTTCTTCTTTTTTTTTTATTAAACCAGACAAAGTGAGCCCACGAAAACATAATAGTCAAAAGACTTTGCAGAGATTAAATAATACACAACAGAGAGAAATATGGTAAACTGGCTGAGTGAAACAAAAGAGTCAAGTTTGTTTTGTTTACTCGACCAAGAATCTTTCTATAGTTTTCTCCAATGTCTCTCTAGGGACAGCTCCGATGATACTGTCTTTCTTCTCACCCTCTTTGAAGATGATCACCGTCGGAACGCTGCGTATCCCGTAACGGTTGGCTGTGTTTGGGCTCTCGTCGGTGTTGATTTTGTAGAATTTGAACTTGCCTGCGAAATCCTTGGCCAGTTGGTCAACTATGGGGTGAATCATACGGCACGGTCCACACCACGGTGCCCAAAATTCAACCAATACTGGCACATCTGATTCCAGAACCTTTGTCTGCCATTCTGAATCAGACAGGTTTGGTACTGCACCATCAACAACAAAAGAGGTTAGATCTCTCAACGGTCACTGAATGTTGCAAATCAGGGAGAGCTGCTTTATGCCAATACTGCAATCTTCATTGCATCACCCCAATGAACTACTGAGACTCTGGTTCTATCTTCAGTTATACTGAACCATATGCTAGAAAGAAGTAGTCAAGATTCTTATCACAGGTTACATTCAAGAACTTTGCTTTCAATTTTGTACAATATAATCAAATCATGTGTTTCCTCGATTCTGGCATATAGGATGATATGTATGCATAATCCAAGCAATTTGATAAATGAAGAATTCCACTTTCAGATTTAGTTCTACGAGTTCTACTTTTCAGATTCCAATCACTATGAATTCTAGTTTCAGAGAACTGATTCAAACTTCAAAGAATATAACAGACCAGAATCGAAACTAAAAAAAAAATATCCTCAAATGAGATTAACCAAAACATTAACGAGTTCTAGTCTCAAAGAATCCAATTGACATAGTTTCTAAGAATCCAAATTTCAGGGAATTGAATTATGATAACAAACTTGTACACAATCTGATGGTCCTTAGTCACGACTACTAAATTGGAAAACTTTATAACCTAACAGGTTACAACAGATTCACTATGACTTTTATACCAGAAAGCTTCTCTTTGATCATTTCACACACAATCAGCAATCACGAAACGCTGAATTTTACACAGAAATCCATAAGAGGAAAAGCGAGAAGAAGAATACATACCTTCGACAGCGGCCGCGGTGTCCTGAGCCTCACAGACGATTCGTCCGCCGCGAGCTAATCTGGATCTGCGATTCGCCACCAGGCTCGCCGACTGAGTCACCAAACCCCGGGAAGCCTTCAAACCTCTGAATTCGAGAAACCTGGCGGAAGAAATCCGGCGTCCAGAAACCGACGGAACCGCTGAAGCAGATGAAATCGAGGCCGAGAACGGCAGAGAAAACACGCGGGTAACGGTGACGGAATCAAGCAAGGACGCCATTGAAGCAGCGAGAAGTTTCAGTGGTAGAGAGATGTTTGGTTTTGTTAGACCGAGAAACCGAGGGCACACACAAATGCGATGTGGATAATTTATTTTCGATTTTATTCTCGCCACTTCCACGTCATTCTTCGATCAACACCATAACGGCATCGTTTAAAGGAACAACATAACCTAAGCTTTAGACCATCTGAATAAACTCTCTAAAAAAAAAATTAAAAAAATAATAATAAATAGATCTCTCAAAAATTGATCTTTTTATTATTATATCATTAAAAATTATCTATATCTAATATAATAATATTATTTATTATTTAATATTTGTTAAAAACTTTCTTAAAAACCATGGATGCATTCTCTTATAAACTCAAAAATTCTGATTCTGAAGACGTTTTTTTCGCTTTTCCGCGCTGAAATTTATTATCAAGTCAGAAAGATTGAGAAAAAAAATGACCACAAACTTCATGAAGCCAAAGTCCAAGAAGGAGATTAACAGAATTGACCTTTCCCCAAAATATTCTCGATGAACAAAAAAGATCCACATGATGTCGAGAAACTTTCTTCCTCTGCAAGTTACGGTTATGCTCGTGTTCAATCACCATATTCAATTCAGGAATTTATGCTGATAAGTTTCAACTTCGTTTTTCTTCAAACTTCTATGCGACGAAGAATTGCGGTTTGAGTTATTGTACAAATCTTGATCAAAAAGATGATTAGAGAAGAAGGCTATACAACAACTGTGTTTTTCTTGAGGTATCTACAAAATGAGCTGGTTGTTTGCAAACTGAAACTCATCGCCATGTCTTTCTTGCTGGAGATTGGCAAGCATGAAAAACTCATATCAAACAACATCAAGAGATTGATGAAGTTAAGGAGGAAAAGCATCAATTACGTTTAAAGAAAATCGAGAGATTGAAGAGGTTAAGGAGGAGAAAGTGCTAAAGGAAAATGCAACAATTAAATTTGAAGCAAATCGAAAGATTGAAGAGGTTAAAGACGGGAAAGCACTAAAGGAAGATGCAACAATTAGATTTGAAGCAAAGCAATACACTCAAGAGGTTAAGGTGAAAGCATGTGAGGAAGATAAATAACAACTTTTAAAGAGAAGGAGTGATTGGTGGTGGGCAGTGTCGGTCCAATGTTTTGGGATATCTATGCAAGTTTAAAAATCCGTGTTTTTTGTGTACGATCAAAAATCATAAATAGTAATACTATAAGAAAAATCAAATTAAAACTTCATATAATAATCCAATTTCATAAACTGTATGTAAGAAAAGAAAAAAATTTAGTGAAACTATATTTTATTGTTGAAATACGGCTCTCGTTACATTTTTGTAGGTAAAACTATTTATTAGACTATTCTAGTCAAGTTTTTCAACCATGTTTATTGAAGCATTCCTAATAAAAACTTTCAAATATTACTATTAGAAAAGTTTATAAACGTTTTTACATATAAATATTTATAAAAAGTTTAATAAAAAAAATTTGTTTCCAAATTAGATGCTCGGCTTCACTAGCTTATGCTGTGTATCGGGTCTGGTGGTGGGTAAACACACGAAACATCATGGCCATGGTGGCCATTATGTTCACAACAGTGAGTACATTAGCATCTTTTACACCTCTAGTTAATGTCTTGGACGTTAAGGTTGCTTGCATCATCTTCACCGTAGCTGTTCATATATGTTTGATGGTGTTAGTCGCAGTCCTGTTTTTCCTCTTTGGCATTACTGACACTAATCCAAAGATTGAAAATAGGATGCTTCAAATAGAAAATTTTGGGTTGTGGATCTCTCTCTTAGCTCTCATAGTCGCTTATATGACAAATGTGTGGGTGGCAGTCCAGTACACAGAGCTGAGTATATGCCTAACAGTCTCCACTTGTCCTTTCTTTGTGTTTTTGGTTTCATTCTTTTCTCAAGTAGAGTGAAATCAACTTTTGGTGGACGCAGAATTCTGAAGGAGACTGATAGTGACATGGCTCCATACATCTAGGTGAAATGTTCAGAGTTGAAGTATAGAGCAGAGGTACATGACTAACTAATTGATATTTTACGGTTGTCTTGTATACATGAGTTTACTGAAGTAGTCTGATACCATTGTTGTAAATATGATAAGGAGAGAATCAACCGTAAGGGAAATTTGCGTAGAACTATAGAAAAGAGATGGTTTAAACCCTCTCCCAAATAAAATGTAAGCTTGTTGCAATCTGTTGCCTGCACTTTTCAAAAGAAGTTGTTTTTTGAAGTTAAGAGATTTGCTGTTGTTCTTGTAAGATATCAATTTTTTCCTTCCCTTTGTTACACTGCTGCTAGGTACCAAAGAAAATAAATACAAGTCACACAAGGCTTGGTTTTTTCTCTAAAACAACAGCCTGAGTCACCTACTAGCCTACCCCTTATACAAGTAGCAACATCTACATTCTCTGTTTAAGAGGTTACATACATTGAAGATGCATTGGTAATGAGCTACAAGATTCACGAGTAACAAAGGATTGTTAAAACCTAGATTTTGGCCCAGCTACCTTTCTAGAGCAATTTCAAAGTCACTTACCAAGATAAATGCCAGCCATTGTATCAAGACAAGGAGAAACCCATGCACCAATTCTAGAAATCTCCCTTAGCATGAACAGAATATTCACCCGATGTACACTGGATTCTATTTGTTTAACTATGATGGATCTACAAGAATAGGGAGAATGAAACAGAAATAGTTAAAGTGGAGAACTGTTCTTTCTTCCACAGCAAGCGAAGGGCTTTCGACAAACTCAAAATGAGATCTCCACAGAGTTTAAAAAGCGCCTCGTGGCCTAATAATATCAGTGTCAGCGCCATAAATTTTATTAAAAGTGGAATTTGAAGAAAAATCTAATGAGGCTCTTTTTTTCGTGCAACCAAAAATCTAATGAGACAAACAAGAAGAAATCATCATTTTAAAAGGAAAAACCTTTGTTTCATCAAGAAGGTTTAGTTTTGTCTAAGCCATCATTAATCTCAAGGAAGAAAACAGAGAAGCATTTTGTGAAGAACTAATAGGATTTTTACTTCTTCTTCCTTGTGAACTTGTCGTCCTCCTCCTCCTCCTCCTCATCAACATCAACATCATCGTCTTCGTCGCTATCGCTAAACTCTTCATCGTCGTCGATATCATCAAACTCTTCCTCATCAAAATCTGTCACCTCCTCCGAATCGCCGCTCTCGCTGTCCACCACTTCTTTTCCATGGCCGGCCTCCATTTTCCCTCTTCTCTCCGAAACGGCATCCTGCTGAATGAAGCCGACACGAAAACCGGATTGCATAACCGGAAATGTTTCAGAGAAAACCGGGAATTGGATAGCCGGCGTCTGGTTAAACCGAAGCAGAGACCGAATGGCCGGTCCAGTGTTCTGCACCGTCTCCGTGAGATTGGCCGTACGTGAACGGAGGAGTAGACTCGCCGCAGATTTCCCGTCGCGGATGAGTAATCTCGCCGCCGATGATGAAGCTGAAGCCATATTTGATCGCCGTGTGGTGTGGAAGTGCGAGGATCCAGACCAAGGACGGCTAGTAGTAGTAATATACAGAGAAGGAAGGGTTTAGGGTTTTTCGTAATGTACACGTGGACGGTCCGATGAGGCAGATCGAGAAAGTTCTTTGTGTCGGCTTGCCACGTGTACATTTACGTACCTCCTGATATCTGTGATTTCAGTTTGGATTTTCAGTTCAAGTACCAAAGTACAACAACACATTTAAAGTCACCATCGAAACCTTAAATAGTTGACTTCTACTCATTTCTTTGTGAAAAAAATAGCTCTGATAATAATCTGATAAAAGCAGCTTTACATATGAGAGAGACTTCTCTTAGCTCTCAATAGTCATATAGT
Source organism: Alliaria petiolata (assembly GCA_020283515.1). NCBI lineage: Eukaryota > Viridiplantae > Streptophyta > Magnoliopsida > Brassicales > Brassicaceae > Alliaria > Alliaria petiolata. The sequence goes on along the minus strand of JAHZTW010000001.1, from coordinate 191,068,625 downwards.
ATAGTAAGAAGAAAAAAAGAAGAGGATCCATGATTATAAGAAATGGATAAACTAAGTCCTCTGTTCTGGTTCTTCAGAGATAAATAAGAAGAAAAATGAAAAAAAAAAAAAGAAGAAGCATGGAGCTCAACTTGAAGAAACTCCGTCTCTCTTGGATCTTGGTCTGTTACTGTTGCTGCTCTCTGCAACGTCAGTCTCTGAGGGTTTGTCTTCTTCTTCCGGTTCGAGACCAAGGACGCCTAGAAGAATAAACTCCTTCAACAGAACCGTCTCCACAAAGGTAGCCACATCTCTCCTAAACTTCATAGAGCTGGTGGCCTTTTCGCTATTCTCTTCCACATCTTTAACAACTCCCCTCACCAAAGATGCCACTGGAGCTCCGTTTCTATAAGCATTACATGCCTTCAACACGTCGTGAGCACAGCTGAAGAAATGCCCATACGAAAAGTCTTCAAAATACTGCATCAAAAACACCACAATGATCTCAGGTTTTAGTCAAAAGGTCTTTAAGCTTTTTTTTTCTCTTGCAAGGAGAGTGTAGTAATGGGATGAGTTTTGTTTGTTACCTTGGGTGGTCTCCTCATGTTGTAAACCATCGTCTTCAAGGAAAGTAAGAATGTGTTTTCGCTGTAAGCTTTAGAGCTCTGGTCGCCATGTGTAGAACCCGCTGTTTTCTCGTAGCCAGGCTCGTTGAAGTAAGGATCTTGATTCAAGATTAGACCTTGGATTGAGACGAGAACCTGTAACATTGTAGAATTGTTTGGGATCCACTTCTCCTTCTGGGTACCACTCCAAGTTCCGAGAAGACTCAAACACACTTTCCCACAATTGTACAGATTTGGGTTGATTCTTAGCCCACCAGATTGGTAATGAACCATCTTTGTAAAATCAAGAAAAAAAAAACAGAATTTCACAATAAAAAAAAAGGCTTTGGGAGACGAACAAAAACTGATTTTGAGACGGTTCGATCAACTTACCGGTGGCACAGAAGGGTATGTATCCGGGAAGAAAATATCGAAAAAGAAGAGACCATCATGGTAGGGAGTTCCATCGGCTCCAATAATTACAGCCCTCAAAAGATCCATCCTAGATTCATAAGCTCTGACAAATATCATCTCTGTTGCCAAAAAAAAATAAAAATGTAAGGAAGTGGCTAATAATCAAGCCACGAAATTGATGTCTAAGGCAGCACGTATATATACACCTGGCAAATCATTCTCAAGAATTCTCCACTCTTCTTGGATCCTTTTCGCCCACTCCTTTGCATGCTGATAAGACAAAGAAATCTTCAGTTCTTGAAAAAATGAAAGAAACATTTCAAAAAAAAAAAAACGATAAACTTATGCTCATCTGGTCGCAACCTGTTTCGAAGTTGTTCCGCTAGAAGCATACTGGTGATCCTCAACATCTTCGACAATGTCAAACCTTTTGAAAAACAAATACTTGCCAAGATAATCCTCCATATTTCTCTTAACTCTGGATGTATCCGGAGCTGCGAGAACCTCTTCCACTCTAGGCCGAGCACTAACAAAACCTTTATAACCGTATGACTTGTTCTGTCCCGAAAGAAGTAAACCGGAATGACCTTGAGCTGGAACCGGAACCGGAGCCTCCCCCATCACGGTGTCGGGGGTCTGAGACTGATTGAGAAAATGAATTATTGGTTTTGCAGCCTTATTTTTCGGTGGCAATGCATAAGCAGAGGACGGTATGACTCCTTTAGAGTTGTGCGGTAAAGCCTTCCACGGTTGAGCCACAGGGGTTGGAATATATGAGTGTTGAGATTGGACTCCGCTTATTTTAGCAACTCTCTTGGGACTGCTGCTGCTGGCTTCTGTTGGAATCCCATGATCGGCACGAGAACATTTGCTGCTTCCACTTGGTTTAGCTGTTTCCTTGTCTGCCGAATCTGGGAACCAATCCATTGACACCTCCACACCGGTTGGGATGTCCTTACCATCAAAAAGGTGTTGATACATGGAGTATTCATCAGGTTCCTCCTGCTCCTCCTCCATTTCATAGCCATATATATCAGAATAGTCATCGTCGTCTTCGTAGATCAATGAATCTGGGTCTAGCAAACTATTTGATATTGGAGAGGATCCGGGATAAGATTCTATGTTGTTCGTTGTGCCATAAGAATCGCTAGGAGATCCCTAGAGTAATAAATAAACCCAAAAAAAAAATGTCCGTTTTAGCTGTGAAAGCATTAGCACACTCGTAAACAGTAGGGGGAAAAAAACCAAACACTTACCTCATATTGCTCATCGTAAGAATTGGATTCCAATTGTATAGCCTTCCCTTTGTTCTTATTATCAACACCACCGTTTTGCATTTCATAATGCTCCACATCATTACCTTCTTGCGTTACGGCCTACAAGATAAATGGTACCATAACATAAATATCCAACTGAATAGCAAAAGCATCTGACCACAAAAGGAGAAGCTTTGTTCAATTGTGTGAGCAGTCGAAAGAGACGCGACAAGACAGATATTCCAAGTAAACAACAACAACAACAAAAACTCAGCTTTTGAATGCATATGAAGCAGAGCAATCAACAAACGAGTATGGCACACAATGTAAAACGCCGAGCTGAGAAGAAATCGAAATGTCACAAAGAACCAAACACGGAAAACGCTTAGACTTGATGTCACATTACACAGTGAAAGAAGTCTACAACAACTTAGTAACACGAACAGAGAATTACGGTTTTATAGTGATCAGAACATGAAACGACAAAAAGAGATCACTGAGAGACCAATACGATCCTTGAAAAAACCCCTCAAAACCAACGATCATAACCAATCCAACAGCAAAGAGAAACCGCAAAACAAGGGAAAATGCACGTGAGCGAGATAAACAAAAAACAAAAAAAAAACAACCAAGGCGAATAAAAGATTAACGAGGACTCTCACTAAACCCTTAAAATCAACAAAAAGAAACCCAGATGATGATCGCACATCACGCAATCACCCAGAGAGAACACAATTGCCCCCCAAAATCAATTTAACTTCTTTCGGCATGTGAATTAGGTAAATCAGTGAATTTGAGGGTACAGTGAAACGGATTTAACCTCTATACAACCCAGATAAATCGATAAAATTCAATTTTGGTAAGATCATTAACCTTATTTGCCGTGAGAGTTGTCGAGCAAGAAGCGATCTCGGGCTCCATTGAACGATCCCCACTGGCAGAATTCAATTTCCTACTCTGTCAAGCCAGAAAACGGAAAACGAGAGAATTTTCCTCCAACTCAGAGAAGAAGAAGAAGAAGAAGAAGAAATCGATCAGAGGGAAGAAAAAAAAAGAAGCTTTTAGGTGTTTTCACCTTGGCGCCGTATTATATACCAACACAAGTGAGATTGCGCAAGGCTCTCAAGTCTGAACACTTAAAACCAATTCCCTTCTCTTTCTCGGTTTCTCCTTCTCTCTCTCCCTAATTAATCCTCGTCTTAAGTATATAAAAAAAAAAAAATAAACCCTAATTAAAAATTATTTAAAGTGAAATTAATGAAAATTTCCCAATTGTGCGTTTTTTTTTTCAACAAGTCAATTCGGAAAGGAAAGTCTACGAAGATGGGCCCCAGTTTTAATCTGACGGTTTGGATCTTTTTATACATTGACATGGTAATATCAACGGTCATGGTGACGGTTGTAGAATTGTCTGCTGCTGAAGTGGAAACGAACCGAGCTTACACAGCACGGTGCGTGACTTCGACCAATGCTTAGGAACTTAGAGTCGTAGGATGTAATAATAAAAAGGTTTTAGCTTAATCCAACGGATGGTAACTCTTTTACGATTTCCGTATTTTTCCAATAACAGAACAATCATAGCAAATCAAATGACAAGATATAATAAAATCTTATATTTACAGAAAAGAAAAAAAAATATATATATATATTTAAGTTAATATTTGTATATATATATATTTAAGTTAATAAAGTACTAAATTAAAAATTTGTGTATACAAATAAATTTAAAATTAAATAATTTATAATATGTGAAAAAGAAAAATAAACACCAAAAATCTAACAGTTTTTATTTAGTTTGGATTTCATCTTTTCTTATATTACTTAATTTTCAATTAAATTTTGTTAGATATTTCTAAATTGTTTTATAATCTTATTTTAAAATATGGTAATATTACATTTTTGAAAATATCTATAATACTCTTTTGACACGTGTTAAAATTTAATAACACACAAATTTTTTTATAATATAATATAATAATTTTGATTTTCAAAAGAGAAGTAAGATAAACTTGATTATTAGTATCATAATTTGGAAGTTTTTTCAATTCAAGTTGGTTAAGAATTCATTAATGCTTCAATATTAGAAGGTATGATATTTGATTATTAAAAATTTCTTTTAATGCACATTAATAAATAAATTTATAGAAAATTTCCACTATACTATAAATTTTATTTTTCGTAGTTCGAACTATTAAAGATTAAAAAATTATATCGTAAACGTGATATAATTGGATCGGTCTATTGTTAATTCTTTTAGATGGATAAAATTGTTTGTTATAAAATTGGTCATATATTTATTTTTAAAATTTGTAATAAATAATATTTTAGACAAAAAATATCATAATTAATTAATTTATTTAAATAGCAAGAACACTAAATGATCATAAATCGATAATAGTTAATATATATCTTGTGATAAGTAATATAACATATCAATTAAATAAATAAAAAACATTATGTTAGTGTGACATGTCGTTTTATAATTTTTGTTAAGAAAATTGCATTTTATGTGTATTTTAGACATAATACCTGTTTTTTTAAAGAAATTTTAGTGATCAATAAGTAAGATGAAAATAAACTAATTTATGATCGAAGATATTTGATATGAAATAATTGGTATCTATTTGTAAAGACAGAACTTCATCAAACGGAAGCATTGGATTTTATCATGTTGTGTGTAATTACGTGCTTTAGCGAAGAATTGCTAGCTAAACACATAATTTGCATCAGAAGAAGATTTTATATGAAAAAGGAAAATAACGGATTTATTTTTTCGTTAGCAAATAAGATTTTACTTCGGAAAGCATCGTCAAATTCAATTTTTTGTATCGTATCTTAATGTATGGTATAAATATTACTTATGTAACAATTTGTTTTTCGGAAATTTTGTACGTCGACTTTGTAATCTCTGTTTAATATTAATGAAATTCTTTACCGAAAAAAAAAACTAATTGCTGATTTACTAAAATAAGACCAAGACTTCTATGGGGTTTTTGAAAGAAAATTGGGCCTCAATATATTATTTTTACTTTTGTCGATAATCTAGTAAGAAGCAGCCACTGATGAGGTCCATATATTCAGAAGCCCGTAAACTAATAAAATAGTGGAGTTTTTTTTTGTTTTTTTGGACGAAAATAGTGGAGTATAATGAATTTTGATTGTTTCATTATTGTATCTGCCACTAACTTTACCGAGAGAAGTTGAAACTTGAAAGGGACAGAAACAGATATGCTGATACTTTTAAAAATTAAAGAATCAAATTAATAAAAGTTGAAAGGGACAGAAACCCATACTCGTTGAAAAATATTGATCGGGATTAATATGTTAAGAGTGACTCTAAATAAAAATAGTTAATAGAGTCTAGTGGTTTGTATCACTGTTGCAACTGTATCATAACGTAGGTTTAAATATGACAATGTGTGTGAGTTGTTATATAAAAAAATTGGGTAATCATCACATAAATACGTATTTTGAGTATTTTCCAAATTTTACCATAAAACTTGGACTATACTATTATTTCTGTATTTGAACTTAGATCATTGGATAAATCGACCTAAATTCTTCTAATGATTGTATTCGAGTACTATCGGAAAAAGTTGAATCAGTAGCCATATTTGGAAAAAATGTTGAGAGCACTGAAACAAAAGTAAAGGTCCACTTGTTTGAAAAAACGACTTAAATTTTCACCTTTGAGCACGACTCTTTTTAAAATACTTCAACTAGACAAATAATACTAATTAATTAATTTCAACTCCAACTACATAAGCTAAATTTATATAGCTGTTTTATTTTACAACGTCTCTTTAAGTTGTATCAAAGACATATGTATTGTGTATTGTATCATTCATATGAGCCATAGACATTACAAATCAAATAGCAAACTCTTAGCAATCAAATTCTCAATCACGAGTTTACTACAATACTGACTTTTAAAATTCTGCGGAAATTTACGGTAAAAGTTGTAACTAACGCAATTTTAAAAGATACATTAATTTCAGTTAATCCAATATTCCACCAAATCTCTTAAAACCAAAAAAAAATAAAAAATAAAAAATGAAAAGTTGTAATGGAATATTTAGTGGGAAAAGAGTGAAATGGACACGAGAGGTTGGCAACGAAAGGCTTCTCTTCTCCGTAACCCAAAAAGATTCGGTTGTCACATAATTTGAAGTGATTCTCCACTCTCTCTATCCATCTATAAATTACAGTGCCATTGAACTCTGATCACAAACCAGAACAAGAACTCAAACAACCTTCAAGCTTTAAAAAAAAAAAAAAAACTAATCATGTCGGACAAGTGCGGAAGCTGCGACTGTGCTGACAAGACCCAGTGCGTGTAAGCCTCCTCTGTTTCTGTTTCACGACTCTGCCAAAAAAAAAACTCTGAATATTTGTTGGGTAAATTGGAATTTTTTTAAAAAAGTTTCTTCTATATCAACTGATGAAAACCTCTGTTTCTGTTTCGTTTTGTGATCGATTTCGCAAGACGATTAAAAAAAAAAAAGTTCTAAACTTTCTCCTAAACCAACAGATTAATACCTCTGTTTCTGACTCGTCGTGTGATCGATTTTGTTGTGCGAATTGAAGAATCTGAACGTTTTCTTATGCCAACAGACTAAAACCTCTGTTTTCTGATTCATTCCGTGATTTACTTCGTTGGGCTAATGGAAAATTCTTAACTTTCTTGGTACCAGCAGATGCAGATTCAAACCTCTCAGTTTCTGACTCATTCCGTTATCAATGTCTAAAACTGTTATTGTGTCCTCTGTTTTCTTCTGCTGTTCAAGTAACTAACCTATGCTTTCTCTTTCTGTTAACTGCAGGAAGAAGAGAACCAGCTACACCTTGGACATCGTCGAGACTCAGGAGAGGTAACGATAGATGATGATGGGTATGGTGATGAATGATGATGAAACGACGAGATCATGATGATGATGTGTTTGATTGATTTGTTTTGCAGTTACAAGGAGGCCATGCTCACGGACGTTGGTGCAGAAGAGAACGGGTGCCAGTGCAAGTGCGGCTCTGCCTGCAGCTGCGTCAACTGCACTTGCTGCCCCAATTAAAAACAAAAAAGTGAATACAGTAGGGGCCATTTCTCTTTTCCTCCTTTTAAATCAAAATGTAAAATGAATAAAAGTTGATGTGAGCTCATCTATTAGGCTCATCTCTCTCTTATGACTCTCTAGTATGGTGTGATCATGTAATGGGGGTTTATGGCCCCTTATTCCTCTAATACATCATATTATCTACATACTAGTAAGTAGTAACATCTTATTTCCCTTCCCTATAATACTTAAACACTTAAAGAGAGTTGAAAATATGGTTTCTTTATTTTTGAATCACACAACAAATGTGATTCTGTATCCAAATGCAAACTATGTATTTATAAATCTAATGTTTTCTAAAAGAAAGAATGTCATCTACATGTGGAAATCCAAAATTGATCCAGTTGATGGAGAATACTACATGTTGCTGAATGATGACTCAGAGTAACGTTTTAGTAGACTAACACTACAAGAATTGCAAGATAATTGAAAAGATTGTTGTTCTTTGGACTTTTATTTTCAATCACAAAAAAATAAAATAAAAAGGGATTTTGTATCCAAATACAAATCCTCAAGAAGAATCAGTCTCCCGTGTTTATTACTTTTGATCCATCAAATTATGTATCTAAGAAAGAAAGTTAAAAAAAACGTATCAGACGTTGAAACCTTCTGCTCGGAGACACATCTTATGAGCTTCGATCCATTTAGTACAAGCCGATTCACCATGCTCGACGATGCACTCATCTCTCAGCTTCTTGGTGTCAGGGCAAGCACAACATATCCTCTTCTTTGGCTTTGTCTCTGCCGAGGCAGCAGCCTTGCTTGGCTCTGAAATGGGTGGAGGAATCACGCCGTTTTTCTCTGGTTGTTCACTCATCCTGTCATGATAATGCAGACAACAAAGAAGAACACGGTCAGAATATGCACATGGGTAACATGAACAAGAGGCATACAAATAACATGAACAACATTGCGTAGAGTTTCTTCCACGTCTTTCATCTGTTCGAGACGCACTCTTAAAGATCTATATGTTAACCCCAGTAAGTTTTCAACACATCAAACATTAAACTAGACAATAAACAGACTGATATATTCACAATTCCCTAAACCCTCGCATATGCTCGTTATTGAACACAAGACAAAAATCGAAAATTACATACTTAAGTCCTCCAAAACCAAGCTAAGATCGAAAATAAGGGCTGCATAAATCTACCAAAAAGACATAATCCAGAACTTCTGATCACTGAATCAATGGCTCAACTTATTCAAAGTGATTGTTGAATTCCAGATTTTTCTATTGATTTTCTATGCGCAAAAACCCATCTGAAAATTGGATAAGATAATTGATTAGCTTACACTTGACAAGACGACATCGAGAAAAAAATCTAATAAACCCTTAAGAAATAGCACACGAAACTTAAAACCCCCAAAAAAAAAAAAAAAAACCTAAAACCCTGAACCTCAAATAACGAAATCTCGTACATAAGATAACAACAACACAAAAAATCACAAAACAATTCGATAACAATTCAAATCAACGAGCATGCAAGCAAAATTTCAACCATGAAATATAACCAGAAAACAAAAACGGTGAAAATGTTTCCACTTTTTTATTTGGTTGATTAAATGTTTTCTCTTTCCTTTGAAGCATCTAACAATTCTTGATACAGAATTTCACAGAAATCGACAACAACAAAAAAAAAAAAAAAAATTAACCTTGAAATGGAATAGATTCACAGAGGAAGAGAAGACCAGTGAAAGGTCTCGGCGACGGTATGAAAGGAAAGAAGTTCTGGCCAAGAAGGTAGCCGACAAAATTAAGTCAAAGTAAAAGCCACCAAATTAGAAAAATTTCATTAGAATGTTATATAATCACATTCGGCCCCGCGTTCTTATGGGCCAGGCCCATCTTTGCAATAACTTTAAAAACTAAGTCGTAACGAAGAAAAAGAAAGTGTCATACCACTAATGGCGGCGACGGTGGTGACTCCGCCGTAACTAACCGGAATTTTATTCGCGACTTCTGTCTCAACGACGAACGTTTTCTTTCTGCGCAAGTGGCTCGTCCCCTCTCTCTCTCTATCTCTCTCTCTATACCTACGTGAGACTGAGTGTGCGAATTCACTTTCGACTATTCGTCTTCGATTTAGGGATTCTTCATTTTTTAAAAGGTCGTTTTTGGAAGTGATGAGAATCGGTGTGATGTTGTCTTCACTGATTCCTCTGCAACTTCCGTCTCGGATGGAAACTCATCTTTGGTATATATTACCTAACGAAGTGAAGAGCGAATCTCTACTACAACACTACTCTGAGCTCCTCTCACCAGTCACCATCCGAGAAAGATAAGCTCCTTCGTATGCGCAGTGATGAGCTAAACAAGAAGAACGTTTTGCTTGCTCGTACCTTGGTTCGAGCCACCATCGCAAGATATCAAACAAACTACAACACCGTGGCGGTGGATCCAAGGGCCTTGAAGTTTAAGAAGAATCTGTACGGGAAGCCTGAGGTGGAGGATTCGGAGAGTGATGCTACTACTACTACTAACCCGAGGTTGCAATTCAACATCTCGCACACAGATTCATTGATAGCTTGTGGAGTGACGGTAAACGTTCCTGTTGGTATCGATGTTGAAGACAAGAGAAGGAAGATGAGACATGATGTGTTGGCACTTGCAAGGAGATTCTACTCATCCGAAGAAGTCAGCTTTTTGTCAGCTATAGCAGACGCTGAGGCCCAGCGAGAGGAGTTTATTAAGCTGTGGACTCTCAAAGAAGCATATGTGAAGGCATTAGGAAAAGGCTTCTCTGCTTCACCTTTTAATACCTTTGCAATCATCCAAGCCGAGGAGGCTGGAGCAAAAGAAAGGTACAATCTTTGCGAGGCAGGGGAGAGAATTGGAGAATGGAAGTTTAAGCTTCTGGAATTGGCTGCTTCGTCTCATTACGCTGCTATCTGCGTTGAAGATGAAGATGATGATGCTAATGGAGTTGAAGCTCCTATGAATGTGATTGTCCACAGAACTATACCATTCGTAGAAGATGAACTCATCTCTGATTGGAAACTGCTGTAGTTTGGTGATCTTCAGTTTTGTTTCGAGATTGTAGAACATCGGATGTGATATAAGTCACCAAAATGTTGAAACGCTTACCAAAAACAGAACATAGTTTCCTTTCACACAAATAAGAAGAATCCCACAACAAACTATTTACACAGATTTACAATACGAGAGAGATTCCAGAATGTGTTTTTCAGATGAAACCAACAATATACATCTGATGTTTTTCACAGTTAAAAAAAAAAAAAAAAAACCAATTTCATTGACAATTCCTGTATTTCAACGATAAAATCACATTTTTTTTTTTCACACTTGAACTTCCGAATCTATGAAACCGACAATGGTTTGAGTATAAGATTTCACTTTCCCCCAAGCCACTGGTTCTCTTGATCTTCCACTTTCTATCAAAGCCTTCATCTTTTTTTTTCAATCATACTTCTCCCTCCATGTATAAACGAGGAAGAAAACCCAAGAGACAGCCAAAGCAATATCTCCAAGGGCTTGCTTGGGGCATTCAAAGGCGAGATCTTCAATCTTCCACTCAAACATAACCCTCCATAGAGCCATTAGCACATAGAGAATCACAGAGCCTCCGGCGAAGAAGCTGTGGAAGTCTCTATCCTTGACAAAGGACACCATGAAAAGCACCAAACCGATTGCAAAGAGAAGCAAACCCGAGAATGATTGAGAGATCTGGATGAGTAGCTCGTCGTGAGGTGTTGATCCTTTGAGCTTGTTTGCTATGTCGCTGCCGTGCCCAAAGATCGAAGCTTTCTCTGTGTAGAACATCATCAGGGTTCCACTTGTGAGTGCGATAATCGAATGGAGTATGCAGATTACGCGGAAGAGATGTGAATTCATCGGATTTTGTTGGGGTTTTTGCTTGCTGAGGTTTTGAATGGATCAATGAACCTGTGGAGATTTTTCACCTGAATATCGAGAAAAAGTCAAAAACAGATGGAACAAACAAAAAAACCAAATTGCTATTCAAACATCAAAGACACAGATGAAACTAGAAGAATTGGATATTTTAACAGGGAAGACAAAAGGGGAATAAAGCTTCACTTGGAAAAGGAAATTGTGAGGGTTTAAGCTTTGCAGGAAAATCAATGGAGGAAAGGTATGGTTTTTCTGATTCGGAGATTTGAATCTGATAGATTCCACAGTAAGGGAGCTGCTGGGAATTGTTTACGATAAACCCTAATTTTGTCTTGATGCAAAAGAAGATTTTTGACTTGATCTAGGTCCTCTTTTGGCAGCTTCTTTTTGTTCAACAGAAATTCAAACCCACCGTTTAAAGATTGCTTTCCGATTATAAATGGGAGATCTTATTTTATAAATAAAAGAATTGTCAGAAAAAAAAATATTATAGAGAATTAAAAAGACAATCAGATAGAAATATTAGATATATCTTAATAATGCCATTTGTATATTTTTTTTTAATAAGACACTTGATCAATGACTTTTTTGGTAAAACTTGAAAAATATTAATCTGTAGAATTAACATCCTTGAATAACAAAATTAAAATCTTGTGATTTCGATTAAATTAAGGATAAATGACTTTTCCAACATACTAATCCTTCAACATCACACAAATTCGTTTGTGTCAAACCAACATTGTTCTACTTAACTAAAGATTTGTCCTCTAACGCCACCAACGATCTGATAACGCCTGGAGGAATGCTATCAGCAAGAGCCCCAAGCTCCGACATAAAAAGAGCCTTCTCCTTCACTAAGCTCTGCAACTTCTTCGATTCAAATTCCATTCTCTCTTCATCTACAACAGAGTGACACAAGTACACGCCCTTTTCTCACGATACCAGTACATTAATCTTTGAGAAAGTACCAATAGAGAAGACAAACCTTTCTCCAGCATTGTATGCACAGCATGAAACGGGACTGCAGCAAAAAGATCAGCTCCTGGGAGAATCATCCACGTGGGTTCACTGGAGTCATGGGATCCACACGTCGAGCAAACTTCTTGGACCAAAGGTTTGGTTGAGCTCCCAGGGACATCCTTCATCATAGAACCGAAAGGAGAAGGAACACTAGTCTTTGTTGTCCGAGCTATCTTCCTAAGTGCTGTAAGAGCCTCTCGGTTCGCATTCCTCTCCTTGTCATTCTCCACCATCTATTTACACATATATTACAAACTCCATTTGGTTAAAACACTTCCAGGGTCGTTATTGTACTTGTCACATATCGATATGAATTACGAAGCAGTGAATGTTTCCAAACTAGATGGTACCCAACAGATTTCGGAGTACCTGATTCCGAGCTAGTAGAAACTCATCACCTTCAGCTTCAATTTTGACCAATAGTTCAGCAAACTTCTTTGGGTCCAACTCCATCTCCAGTCTAAAAGATTCCGACGGTCAAAAAAGGCTCGGGACAGCTAAACAACAGATAGGTTAATGGCACATACGCCCTAAAGCATTCTTCTTTTAAAGAGTAAGAAGCAAAAGATTTGATTAGGAGCATACTAAATCTAACTAATCCTGAAAAATCTCGATGTTAACCTGCTTCTTCTTATGTATAAATCAAACCGTAACAAAGCCAGAAAAAAGAAAAACGAGAAAGCTATGGATGCTTGTGTGCTTAAGCTGAATTTCAAATCTAAGACTCTCATTAGACCCAACTCTCTTAGGACACTAAATCTTAATTTTTTGTTGTAATCATCCCAAAATCTCTACTAACTTTTCAACTTCTATTCTGTGAAAATGATAATTGGATTCCAAAGAGATGTCTATCGAGTTCCATGCGCAAAAACCCATCTGAAAACTGGATGAGATCATTGTTTCGTTTCTAATGGATTCGGTAGTTTCGAATAACAATTCAGATAAACCCTGAAACCCAAACTTGTAATCCAAATCACGAAATCGAATCCCTACGTTAACGAAGGCAAACACAACACTCATCAACAATACGGTAACAATTTAGTCCAACCCACAAACCCCAGCAATCAAAAAACGGTGAGAAACGTTCTCTAATTCATATATAGCATGTTAATAAGTGAACAATACAAAGTTTTTCAGAAAGAACAAATATCCAACCTTTGAAGGGATTTACAGACGAAGAAATAAAGACCGGTGAGAAATCTCGGCGATGCTATGAAAAGAAGGGAAGCGGAAGCGCTTTTCTGAATCTCGGTTAAGACGCCCGCAACGCCAAACCACCACCGTACCGAATTTCCCTGTTCGGTGAAAACTAGGCGGTCAATGTAATATATAGTCAAAATTTTAACTCGTTTTTTTAAAAATAAATATTTATTGGGCCTAAATGTAATAAAAGCCCACTAAGACTTATTGTATTATTATTGTCCGCGTGTGTGAGTGTCGTCGGCGACTACAACACGCCGGGGATTATCCAAATACAGCCGCTCTATTACATCCATCATTGGGCAATCAACAACGATAACTTGGAAAACATCTTTCAGGAAGATCAAACTAAAACCAAAAAAACAACTTCGAAAACAAAAAACGAAAAATCGTTAATCGACAAGTGTGAAAAGTGATAAACAGATTTGAGACGGCTGTTTGAAGGTACGATAAAAGCGATGGAATTAGGGCTTCAGCATATGGAAAAAAATGACGATAGCCTTAACCCCACTTTAGGCCTGTATAATTTAGTCGTTACTAGGTTCGTGGGCTCTGAGGTTCAAATACAAGCCCGTTATGATCAAACAATTTTATATATTAACTAGATAATATATGCGAAATTTATAATTTAATATTTTTATAATAAATAAAAAACAACTAAAAACGAAAATAAATAAATAAACACACAGAAAACAGATACGAAATCACCTAAGATCAAACCGCTGGTAAAAAGGCTTGACATATTATGTTTTTTTAAGTTTGAAACACTCTATAACAACTACTGTAACTCATTTAGAAACTAATACTAATGTTGTTTTTGTTTAAAATGGAAATCAATAACATTTATTTATAAGAATTTTGTTAATTATGTAATATATTATATATCTAATTTAGCATGTTTTACCAACAATATTTTATTACTATTTTATGATATAATTATATTTATTTTTAATTAAACATATATATCCATTGTAGTTAATTTAAATATTTTATGTATTTGATCTGAAACACACAATACGGGCATCGAATTAATCTATGGGCTTGCTTTGGTCAATTATGGGCTGCGCCCAATAATCTTACCTTTCCATTGAAGTGGTGACGTTTTAGCCAAGGATTAAATGGTTTAAGAAGAAAGTGAAGAACATGGTCAGAGCAACAAGAAAGACTCACTGGTTGATATGGAATGTTGTTTCTTCTTTTTCTCTTATTCACGAAACCTCTTTCTCAGTATCTTGTGTGATTAAGATACGGCAATGGCATAATAGATAAATTTATTGATTAAAGATGATAAAACAGAGTAAATTCTTGCATCCACGTAATAATAGAAACAAACAACAATACATATCAGTAATGCTGGTGCGGCGTTTTGCTCTGTTTTTAAAAACGCTGCGTTTTGCTCTGAGGGCGAAAAAAAGGTGGATTAGGGTTTTCGGTTTCTTCACCTTCACGGCAGTCCGCCGTCGCCGGATTATCTCTTCTTCCGGGAGAGATGACCTCGACGAGGGCAGATGAGGGGTCGGGGAATCAAAATCCGATCGTTACAGATCCAGCTACGGTTTCAGGAGCAGTGAAGGCAGGGATTTCATGGGCAAACGTGGTACAATCAAAGAAAGTGTTAACTAAATACGATTTGGATGTCTCGGTTCAAGATGGGGTGGGCTCCGTAACGGTGCCGGACGAAGTTTTTGAGGATTCTTCGCCTTTATGGGAGGATTTCTTGGTGGGACGCTTTCTGGCAACGGCTCCACATATCGCAAAAGTTCATCTAATTGTCAACAAAATATGGGCGATGGGGGATAAATCACAGATGATTGATGTCTTTGTGGTAAACTCAACAACCATGAAATTTCAGATCACTAATCCAAGTACGCAAAACAAAATCCTTAGAAGGGGAATGTGGAACTTGGCAGAAATACCAGTGGTTATGTCTAAATGGTCTCCATTTACAGAGGAAAAGTCGCCGGAGGTAACATCGATTCCGCTATGGGTACATCTCAGACACGTGCCGATAAACATGTTCTCGTGGAAGGGTCTTAGCTTTGTGACTAGTGCGGTGGGAGAACCAGTTAGGCTGCATTCTGACACTGCACAGTGTTTGGATTTCAAGTTGGCTAAAGTTTTTGTCAAGGCTGATTTCTCAAAGGAACTGCCTAAATCTATAAATTTTAACTACCAAGGAAAGGACACGTTGGTTGAGTTCAGATACCCGTGGTTGCCGCCAAAGTGTGCTACATGCGATAAATGGGGACATCTTGCTACTGTTTGTCTTGTTCAGAAGGCAGTAAATGAGGGAAAGGTCTCAACACCAGAAATGGAGGAACGATCTCCGGCAGTTTTACCTCAAATGGTAGCGGAGGTACAAGAAAAAGTGGAAAATACGCAACAAAGAAATGAAACAGTGGAAGGTGAATGGACAACGGTCACGCCGACAAAAGCAAGCCGAAGTCCGAATAAACAACAAAGGGTATTGGAATACGGAAACGTCTCGATTATGGCTCCATCTCGGTATGAAGTGTTAAGTGCTACTGAGAAGGAGGAAGAAGATGATCTGCCCAGTGAGGAAAGTACAGAAGTTAGTACTGTCACATAGGAAATAACAGAGCACGAGGAATATGTTGATGAGGGCACGAAAGGGAATCAGATAGAGATAGGAGGGGGTACTAAAGAAAATCATATCAACAACAAGAAGAAGAAGGGGGTGGACCTGCCGTTAAGACAAAATCTCCCTCGTAACTCAAAGGAGAATCATAGTGTTCTCAATAAAAAGGTTCCCTCTCGTACATCCAATTAATGTCGGGCTTCTTCTGGAATCTTCGGGGTTTTAATCAATCTACAAAGCATTTCGTAGTTCGAGATTGGATAAAAAAGTGTTCTTTTCAGTTTGGTTGTTTTATTGAGACAAGGGTAAAAGAAGGAAAGGCGGCAAGAGTAGTATCGTCGGTGTGTAAGGACTGGTCCTACATTTCAAATTATGAATTTAATAGAAGGGGAAGACTTTGGGTGGTTTGGAGTCCAAGAGTATGGGTAACACCTTGCTTTAAAAGCGCTCAATTAATCACCTGTTCGGTTTTGATGGAGGGAGCAGAGGAGGAATTCTTTTGTTCTTTCGTATATGCGTCTAATAGTGCGGAGGAGCGTAAGGAGCTATGGGACGATCTAAAAAATCATCAAGATGCTCCAATGTTCAGAAACAAACCTTGGATGGTTCTTGGTGATTTCAATGAAATTTTGGAGGTAGAGGAGCACTCAAGTTTCATTACATCACCAACGATTCCGTTTGGTATGAGAGATTTTCAAGACACGGCACGCTATTGCTCTCTAACGAACATGAAATTTCATGGTCCGCTATTCACTTGGTGCAATAAAAGAGAAGAGGATATTATCTGCAAAAAGCTGGATAGAGATTTGGTTAATAATGCATGGTTGATGTCATTTGCACAGTCTTATAGTGTTTTTGAGCCAGGGGGATGCTCTGACCATATGAGATGTCGTATTTTGATTGCTATTGAGGACACTGTGAGACGCCGGAAACCTTTCAAATTCACAAATGCATTGGCTATTGCAACGGGTTTTTTGCCTCTAGTAGAAGAGTTTTGGGGGGAGACAGACACTCTTTACAATTCCACATCCACCTTGCATAGATTCTCGAAGAAACTTAAGGAGCTAAAACCGAGAATTCGTCAGCTTAGTAAGGATCTGCTAGGAGACTTAACTAAGCGAACGAAACTGGCCTTTGAAGTTCTTTGCAATTGTCAAACGAGAACGCTATCTCAACCATCACAGTTGGCAATGGAAGAGGAAGCTAGAGCTTACAGTAAGTGGCGTCACTTAGCTGACTTGGAAGAGCGCTTTTTACGCCAAAAATCTAAACTACACTGGTTGCTAGTAGGAGATGGGAATAATCGATATTTTCACCAAGCTGCGAAAGCAAGGGAGGTGAGAAATTCGATAAGAGAGATAGAAAAAGAGGATTGTACAATTGCAGTTACACAGGAAGATCTCAAAAAAGAAGCCGAGGGTTTTTTTCACGAGTTTCTGTCTCGGAAAGTACTAAACAATCAAGGTATTGCAGAGGATGAAATGAGAGATTTACTTGACTTTCAATGCAGTGATGCAGATTGCGGTCTACTAACGCGCTTTGTCACTGAAGAGGAGATTAAGGGAGTCTTATTTGCAATGCCGAACAACAAATCCCCAGGGCCGAATGGCTACACGACGGAATTTTTTAAAGAGACATGGCCGATAATAGGAAGGGAGTTTGTTATCGCCATCGAGTCTTTTTTTAGTCAGGGATTCCTTCCTAAGGGAATAAACTCTACTATCTTAGCCCTCATACCCAAGATCACAGAGGCCAAAAAAATGAAGGATTATAGGCCAATATCATGCTGCAACGTGATCTACAAGGTAATCTCAAAAATCTTAGCAAACCGGCTGAAAAAAGTACTCCCACAGTTCATTGCTCCAAACCAGTCCGCGTTTGTTAAGGACAGATTACTCATGGAGAATGTGTTGTTAGCCTCTGAGCTGGTAAAAAACTACCACAAAGATACAGTCTCCCCACGCTGTGCAGTGAAGATAGACATTTCTAAGGCATTTGATTCGGTACAATGGCCGTTCCTACTCACTACTCTGTCTGCTCTGAAGTTTCCTGAAACATATATTCACTGGATCAAACTGTGCATCACCACAGCTTCTTTCTCTGTGCAAGTGAATGGAGAACTTGCTGGTTACTTCCAAAGCGAGAGAGGTTTGCGTCAAGGATGGTCGCTCTCACCGTACTTGTTTGTAATCTGTATGCATGTACTCTCAAAAAAGCTTGACAAAGCAGCCTCGGACCGTAATTTCGGGTATCATCCATACTGTCAGAATCTTCAGCTCACTCATTTATGCTTCGCGGATGATTTGTTGATTTTCTCGGATGGGAAAAAACGTTCTATCGAGGGGATTCTAGAGGTGTTCAAGGAGTTTGCTGAAGTTTCTGGTCTCAACATTAGTCTCGAGAAATCAACACTTTACCTTGCCGGAGTTTCAGCGACAACGCGAGATGACATTCTGGAACAGTTCCCCTTCGACACAGGAGTGTTACCTGTTCGATATCTGGGTTTACCTCTATTGACAAAGCAGATGACAGTAAATGACTACATGCCTTTGCTGGAGAAAATTAGAGGAAGAATATCTAGTTGGACCGCCAGATATCTCTCATTTGCAGGACGACTTCAGCTAATAGCATCGGTGATACATAGCCTCACCAACTTCTGGATATCAGCTTTTCGCTTGCCGAAAGCCTGCATTAATGAAATTGACAAACTCTGTGCAGCTTTTTTCTGGTCAGGTCCGGACCTCAATTCAAAGAAAGCGAAAATAGCGTGGCACGAAGTCTGTACATCGAAAGAAGAAGGTGGTCTGGGGCTGCGTTCTCTGACTGAAGCAAATAATGTGAGCTGTCTGAAACTTGTGTGGAGGATACTATCGGTTCACTCATCGTTGTGGGTGAATTGGATTCGAATGTATTTTATACGCGAGAGCTCTTTCTGGTCGGTGAAAGAGACATCTACACTCGGGTCTTGGATGTGGAAGAAGATTCTGAAATACAGAGAAGTAGCCAAGCCGTTAACAATGGTCGAGGTTAACAATGGTGTTTCGACATCTTTTTGGTTTGATAAATGGAACCCGCTTGGCAGACTCATTGAGATTGCCGGAACCAGAGGATGCATAGATTTGGGTATTCGGCTTAACTCGTCGGTGTCTTCGGTTCTCGCCACGCATAGAAGGCGAAGACATCGTGTGGAGCAGCTGAACCAAATTGAGGAGGAGATCGAAAAACTTCGGGAGAGAACAGAGCAAACAGAGGATCGGGTTCTTTGGAAACATGGGAGTAAATTCAAACCGAGATTCAGCTCACTGGAAACCTGGAAGCTTACGCGTGAGACTAGACCAAGGTGTAGCTGGTATGATGGAGTATGGTTCAAACACTCTACGCCTAAGTATTCATTTACAACTTGGCTAGCTACTCGCAATCGTCTCTCTACGGGTGATCGAATGATAGCTTGGAATGTGGGAGCAAAATTGTTGTGCGTTTTTTGTCAATGTCCGGTCGAAACGAGAAACCACCTTTTTTCGAATGCAGTTACTCTGCAGCGATTTGGGGGAACCTCACTCAGAAGATGCTGAATACAGTTTTTTCGACATCGTGGGATGCAATCATGGAGGTTCTATTGGACGGAACTAGAGAACATGTGACACAGTTTCTATTGCGGTATGTATTTCAGGCTGCGATTTACTCTATTTGGCGAGAACGGAATAACATAAGGCATGGGGAACCCTCTACTCTTCCTTCTCAAATTGCTCACCAGATCGACAAACAAATTCGCAACAGACTCACAACAATTCGAAGATAAGGGGATACTCGGTTTGAAGAAGGAATGGAACTATGATTCTTTTTCCGGTGACTCACTCTTTGTATTGAAACAATAGTAAAATCTCTAGACTTTTAACGTTGGATGCATTCTTTGTAAAAACGTTTTTTTTTTGGATTAATTTAACATTTCCATTCAAAAAAAAAAAAAAAAACAACAATACATATCAATCAAATAAACGGAGGATAACCATAAACGTGTCAGTGTCTAATAGATTTTATTATATGCGAATCATTAATTCACAATGTTTCCGTATATAAAGGGGACAAGAAATACGTAATAAGTATCAATTATTACTCGAAATATTTATAATCATCAAAAGGATAAGATTTGTTCGTTGAAAGACATCTATCTGGTGGGTCCAATTTCACTGCAAGGCCCTTGTGCGCGGCGTCTCTGTAACGCGTCCACTTGGCTTTATTTATTTGACCATTTTCGAATATTTTATTTCTTCCGGTTTGAATATTCAAACTCGATGGCTTTTACGTTAACTCTTAATCTCTTATATAAACACATTATCAAGCTGAGATCTTTCATCATCAATCTTTCTCCCACTTCAACCACAACAACAGCAACAAAAACCACAATGCAGCTTCAAAAACTCTGTTTTCTTGCTCTGTTCCTAGCTCACGCAGCTTTCGCCGTCAAATTCAACTTCAAATCCTTCGATGGAAACAACTTGTTGTTCCTCGGAGACGCAGAGCTCGGTGCTTCCTCCGACGGCGTAGGCCGATCCGGAGCTTGGTCCATGACCCGAGACGAAAACCCATTCTCTCACGGTCAAGGTCTCTACATCAACCCAATCCCATTCAAACCATCAAACGACTCTGCTCCTTACTCATTCGAAACCTCTTTCACTTTCTCCATCACTCCTCGCACCAAACCAAACTCCGGTCAAGGCC
The DNA here is from genome assembly GCA_020283515.1 of Alliaria petiolata. Taxonomy (NCBI): domain Eukaryota; kingdom Viridiplantae; phylum Streptophyta; class Magnoliopsida; order Brassicales; family Brassicaceae; genus Alliaria; species Alliaria petiolata. The sequence goes on along the minus strand of JAHZTW010000001.1, from coordinate 191,047,851 downwards.
TCGCCTTCATCATCGTCCCAGCCGCCGATAACTCCGGCGCTTCGGGAGGTGGATTCCTCGGGGTCCTCAACAAAACCAACAATGGGAAGCCAGAAAACAACGTCTTCTTTGTAGAATTCGACACTTTCCAGAACAAAGAGTTCCAAGACATTAGTGGTAACCATGTCGGACTCAACATCAACTCTATGACTTCAAATGTCGCTGAGAAAGCTGGTTATTGGGTTCAGACAACAGTTGGGAAAAGGAAGGTTTGGTCCTTTAAAGATGTGAACCTGAGCAGTGGAGAGAGGTTTAAGGCTTGGGTTGAGTTCAGAAACAAAGACTCTAGGATCACGATTACCCTCGCGCCCGAAAACGTTAAGAAACCTAAGAGACCATTGATCCAAGGCCCGAGAGAGCTCAATGATGTTCTTCTTCAAAACATGTACGCCGGTTTTGCTGGGGCCATGGGCCGTGGCGTTGAGCGTCATGACATTTGGAGCTGGTCCTTCGAAAACGCCGCCAAAAACAACTAACCCGGTTCGGTTCTGGTTGAGCCTTGCTTGGTTTATTTATGCTATATTTATTTGGAGTGAATAAATAAGGTTTTTAAAAAACTTTAAATAAATAAAAAGCCAAATCTGTGGCTTACCCTGCATTGTATTTTCATATGATCGTTGTATTCTGAAATTGATAATAAAATGAATTTTCTCTTCAATTCATGCATTTGATACCTGGATTTGCGTTAAACTATATCGCCCTCAAAGTTCCTAACGGAATCCGATTTTTTTTTTTTTTTTTTTGGGATGAATTGCTGATACCTAGCAGAATTTGTTTTTTTTTCTTTTTCAGCGTAATTTTATTGTTTATATACGGCGTCGTATTATACGTGTAATGAGTCATGGATAAATCATTAGTGAATTTATTGACTGAAGATGACAAACAGAGCAAATTCATGCATCCACGTAAAGAAAACGGTTTATAGTATATAAACGGAGATTTGACCCCCCAAAAACAAAAATACTATAAACGGAGTTTTCGATCATAAAATAAAATACTATAAACGGTGAATAATAAATTATGATTTCCCATGCAAAAGACTATAGACGTGGAATGTCTTCGAGTTATACACGATATATGAATTTTTTAAAATGTTCCATTAAGAAAAGGGAGAAAAACAAAAATACTTAATGGAACCAATTATTACTCGAATTTCAACTTCTCTTACAATTATTCGTTCCTTCCTCTTTCCAGGACAAACGTTTTGAAGACATTAACGATATATAACCATGTACACCGGTTTTTGCTGGTGCCGTGGGACGTGGCACTGAGCGTCACCACATTTGAGGCTGGTCGTTCAAGAAGAACAGCGTCGTGAACAGAAAAATCGGTCCGGTTCAGTTTGGTTTGGTTATTGTCTCAAAGAGTGGTAACCGGAGGTCAGGAGCCGAATCTTTGTTTAGATTAAAATAAATACGAAAGCCAATTGTGTAGCTTTACTGTATTTGTATATTTGTATTTGTTAGTTGGGGGTTTCGAGCACTTCATTGTTTACAACTTTAGATCCACTCCTCTTTATAGTATCAATTATTACTCGAAATACGTATAATTTCCAAATTCAAAAGGATAACCATGTCGGACTCAACATCAACTCTATGACTTCAAATGTCGCTGGCTGACAAAGCTGGTTATTGGGTTCAGACAAGAGTCGGGAAAAGGAAATTAAGTTTGGTCCTTTAAAGATGTGAACCTGAGTAGTGGAGAGAGGTTTAAGGCTTGGGTTGAGTTAAGAAACCTAAGAGACCTTTGATGATTTGATCCACGGTCCGAGAGAGCTCAATGATGTTCTTCTTCAGAACATGTACGTAGGTTTTGCCGGTTCCATGGGCCATGGGCCGTAGCGTTGAGCGTCACGACATTTGGAGCTGGTCCTTCGAAAACGACGCCAAGAACAACTAAACCGGTTTGGTTCGGTTTGACTAAGCCTTGGTTGCTTTATTTTTATGCTATAGTGGGGAGTGAATAATTAAGGTATTTTCATATATCTGTTGTATTCTGAAATTGACAATAAAATAAACTTTCTTTTCAAATTACATGTAATTGTATAAGTATACGCCGTCATATTATACGTATATGTAATTGCGAAAACCAAAAAAGTTACATGTAATACGCCGTCATATTATACGTGTCACGGTCACGGACCTCACGTACGGTCATGGATAAGACATAAGTGTGTTTATTGTCTTCTTCGTTGAAGATGACAAACAGAGCAAATTCTTGCATCCACGTAATGAAAAACAGTTTATATACTATAAACGGAGTTTTCGATCAAAAGCACAATAAGATAATATATCATAAATGGAGAATAATAAAATATGATTTCCCATGCAAAAGACTATAAACGTGGAATGTCTTAGAGTTATGCACGAGATATGAATTTTAAAAATGTTCTATTAATTAAGAAAGGGGACAAGAACTTATGTACGCAATGGAATCAAAATTATTTCTCGAAATGCAACTTCTCTTTCATTTATCTGTTCCTCCCTCTTTCCAGGCCAAACGAATTCAAAGACATTAGCATAACCATGCATAAGACACCGGTTTTGCTGGTGCTAATCGAGAAAAACAGCGCCAGGAACTGGTCCGGTTCGATTTGGTTTGGTTAATGTCTCAAAGAGTGGTAACCGGAGCCAAATCTTTGTTTAATTTAAAATAAATACGAAAGCCAAATCTTTGCTTAATTTATTAATTGGGTTTCGAGCACTACATTATTCAAAGCTTTAGAGATTCACTCCTCTTGAAAGAATCTGGTCTTTTTGTGTTATATATTATAAGAAACTCACTTATTAATTTATTATAGCTCCAATTATATAGTTGCCGTTCAGTTGGGAAGAAAGAAAGAACCCTGTAAACAATTAAAAAAAAAAAATGTTTCTTTATTCCAGAGCAAAAGTTTGAAGATTTGACCCCCATTGTTTGCCTATGTTTATACCTTTGGCCCAATTAAATGTTTTTCCTTTTACGTAATGTGACTTGTGAGGCCGTAGATTAACCACGTTGCTTGCGTGTAAAGAGAGGCTGGGGGGATTATCAAAATTGAAAGAATGAAAAAAAAACCTGAACTGAGAGATATTATACAAATATTAAAGAACCACTCGACAGTGAATCGTTTCTTTCAGCAGTGGTTTTTGTTTTTATTCTAAAAGGCCGAGAATTTATGAGGCTGAGAGAGAGACTGCTTCTGCTTTTTTTCGAGTTAAAAAGAGTTAGAAAAAACTGTGTTCGGTGTTTGTTGTTGTGTGGTTGTGTTTCAATATCGAAAAGATCATTTCTGGGTGGCCTCTCAGGTCCTTCTTATCTTCTCCTTACTCACTAAGCTTGAGAAGTTTTGCGGTAAAGAAGCTTCCTTTCTTTTTTGGCTGTTTCTATGATCAAAGATTGCATTTTTCTTGATTACTTATAATATCTTTTGGGTGTTTTTCTCAAACGGGTCTCCTAGGTTCTTGAGTTGTTCTTCCTTTTCTAGCCTAGGGATTTTTTTTTGGGGTTGGATCACTCGAAAAAGGGGCTTCCACGTTCTGAGAGTCTATGTTCTTGGCGAATGTGTGACTTGTGATTAACCATCTTAAGCAATGAGCTGTTGAATCCGAAATGGTTCCACTCAGAGTTGGGAATCCAGAGAAGTCATCTGTTACTTGTTGGTTTCTGGTTATAAGCTTTTGTTGGATGTTAAATGGAAGGTTCTTCAAACTCCAACTCTAGGGGATTGAATACCTCTGGTGTTTCTGACAGGAACACTGAGTTCTTACCCGCTGAGAGAATCACAGCTCGTTCGAAGCCTTCCTCTCATGTTGATGAGTATGTCAGAAGCTTGTTTGGTAGTAGTACACACAAATCCTGCGAAGAAGATTCTTTAGGGATTGACCCTTTTGTTAGATCCTTGGAATGGGGTGATGTTAGCTTGAGACAGTGGCTGGATAAACCAGAACGATCCGTAGATGTTTTTGAGTGCTTTCACGTTTTCAGACAAATCGTCGAGATTGTGAATGCGGCTCACTCTCAAGGCATTGTTGTTCATAATGTCAGGCCATCTTGTTTCGTCATGTCTTCGTTCAACCACGTTTCGTTCATCGAGTCCGCTTCTTGTTCGGACTCCGGCTCTGATTCCTTGGAGGACGGTCCAATTAGCCACAAGGAAGTTGGTAGCTCGAGAAGAGAGGATGCTGTATCGAAAGCTGTATCAATCGAAGAGAAAGGAACCTATAATAAGATCTTGGAGAGACAAATCGAGAAACTAGAGGAAGAGAAGAAGCAACCTTTTCCGATGAAACATGTATTAGCAATGGAGACAAGTTGGTATACAAGCCCTGAAGAGGATTTTGGTTCTCCAAGTACTTGTGCTTCAGATGTTTACCGTCTCGGCGTTCTTCTTTTCGAGGTTTGTGATGTAGAAATCAGCATTGTTTCTAACAAATTTGTTAACTGCTTTTGGATTCAAAGTCTCTGTTTTTTTTTCTTTTTCTTTCGTTTGTGTTGGGTGTTTTATTTTCTTGAAAAGGTGATTAGATGAAAGTTAGTCCCTTTGCAGCTATTCTGCCCTGTGCCTTCAAGAGAAGAGAAGTCAAGAACTATGTCCAGTTTAAGACATCGCGTACTTCCGCCTCAGATATTGCTCAAATGTCCAAAAGAAGCTTCTTTCTGCTTGTGGCTACTGCATCCCGAGCCAAGTTGTCGACCGTCAATGAGGTTTATTTTGGTTTAGTTCGTGTTTTCTTAGCCTGTGCATTGTTAGTCTCCGTCATCTTTTACTAATCGCGAAGTTGCTCTATGGTGCAGTGATTTGCTGCAAAGTGAGTTTATAACCGAACCAAGAGATAACTTGGAAGAACGTGAAGCAGCAATAGAGCTTAGGGATAGAATCGAGGAACAGGAGTCGTTACTCGAGTTCTTGTTACTGATTCAACAGAGAAAGCAGGAAACTGCATATAGATTGCGGGATACGGTTTCACTTCTTTCTTCCGACATTGAGCAAGTTGTGAAGAGACAACTGATTTTGAAGAAAAAGGGAAGCTTATACTCTGATTTCAGCAAAGACGATCATCAATCTGCCTCTGGTCAGCAGCCATTGCTGAGCTTCCCGGCAAACGAAGAGCCTTCTACATTGTTGGCGTCAAGAAAACGGTTTAGACAAGTGATTCCCCCAGTGGAAACCGATGTTGAAGCTGATGAGGAGAGTCAAGGAAGCACACTTCTTGAAAGCTCCCGGTTGATGAGAAATTTCAAGAAACTAGAGACTGTCTACTTTCTGACAAGGCGCAGGCAAATGAAAGCTGCTGCTCTGGGGAAATCGTTAACCAGGCATTCGCCTTTAAGTAGTGAGAATGGAAGAGGTTCGATGATTATCTCTGAGAAAAGCTCGGTAAGCAACCCGGTGGCACCTAGAGATTTCTACAACAATGATTCGAGACAAGGCGGGTGGATAGATCCATTCCTTGAGGGTTTGTGCAGATATTTATCATTCAGTAAGCTCAGAGTGAAAGCAGATTTAAAACAAGGAGATTTGTTGAACTCTTCTAACCTCGTTTGCGCCCTTGCATTTGACCGAGATGGAGAGTTTTTCGCCACTGCGGGTGTCAACAAGAAAATCAAGATATTCGAATGTAACTCCATTGTAAACAATAACCGGGACATTCACTATCCGGTTGTGGAATTGGCTAGCCGGTCAAAGCTAAGTAGTGTATGTTGGAACAGCTACATAAAGAGTCAAATTGCATCAAGTAACTTTGAAGGCGTAGTTCAGGTTAGTTCTAGATTCCGCTATGTTGTTGTTAAAAAACATCGATAACGATTCCAATTTCATGGAACCATTTGGGTATACGTTTCTTTTTTGGTTTGGTTTAGACATGGGATGTTGCTAGAAGCCAGTTGGTTACAGAGATGAAGGAGCACAAGAAGCGAGTATGGTCCATCGATATTTCATCAGCAGACCCGACTTTGCTGGCTAGCGGAAGCGATGATGGAACCGTTAAGCTATGGAGTATCAATCAGGCAATTTTAATTTGAAATGTCGGCTATTGAAAACTGAAACTAGTTTTCTCCAAAATTGCAGACATCTTAAATCCTCAGTATGTTTGATTTAAGTGTTTTTTTCTTCTAAAACGTTTTCAGGGAGTCAGCATTGGAACCATCAAGACAAAGGCTAATGTATGTTGTGTCCAGTTTCCATCAGACTCGGGCCGGTCTTTAGCTTTCGGTTCTGCAGATCACAAAGTGTATTACTACGATCTTCGGAATCCCAAGATTCCTCTTAGCACAATGATTGGTCACAGTAAGACAGTGAGTTATGTCAAGTTTGTAGATTCATCCACTCTTGTGTCTTCTTCTACTGATAACACGCTGAAGCTTTGGGATTTATCCATGTCTGCTTCTGGGGTTAATGAAACGCCTCTTCATTCATTCAGTGGACACACTAATTTAAAGGTAACATTTATCCAGAAATATGCTTTTCTAGACTCTCCCTTCAATCTATGGTTTCTTGAGAACACATCCTGAAATGTTATGTTCTTGCAATGTGTTGCAGAACTTTGTTGGATTATCGGTCTCTGATGGGTATATAGCTACAGGCTCAGAGACTAACGAGGTAAAGGCTTGGTAAAAAAAAAAAAAAAAATCTTTTTACAACCATTGCCACTTAAAGACTTGATTAGCTGAGCTGCTTCTTGTTGTGGATTCATGACAGGTTTTCGTGTACCACAAGGCATTCCCAATGCCAGTGATGTCGTACATGTTCAGCAACACTGACTCTGGGTCTGGTCTCGAAGTGGACGATGCCTCACAGTTCATATCTTCGATCTGCTGGCGAGGACAGTCGTCTACGTTAGTCGCTGCTAACTCCAATGGCAACATCAAGATTCTGGAGATGATGGCTTGAGTGCCTCTCAGGGACAAAAGGGTAATTTCAGAGATCTCTGGTTCTTCTTGGCAAGAGATCTGTTTTGTTGGAGTACTATAGGGTAAAACAATTGTTACCAAAAAGAATAGGAACAGTGGAAACATTGTGTATAGAATTTCATTCAAGAAAAAAAGGAGGATACAAATATTGGATCTTTGTATTTGTATACTATGGTATACTTGAAACATCTCAATTCAAAAAGATTATAATTTTTATTTAGTTTGTGAATCTGAGGGAGATGACTTCAAACAAGAACGGACTAATCCCACCAATATGAGACCAGTAGGTGACGTGGGACACAAGGCATCTACTCGATCAAAACAATGCCTACTAGTAGTCTTTCTAAACCGAACTAAAGCTCTCTGCAACTGCAAGATTCTCTGAAGCCCTATATGTATATATATTATATATATATCGTAAGAACAGTCTCACTCTCCCCTGAATTCGATCAAAATGATTCCTTTTTTTCCTCCGAAATTTCGATCTATTTACACTGATTAAGTCCTGTTTTGGCCTCGTTGACTAACCTGTCCACAAGTCCCTGAAACCTCTGAGCTCCAGCACTGGGCTTAACCATAGCCACATCACCGACCTGGGAGCACTTTGGTTTCCCACTGCACCACCCACCAGGAGTAAATCCATCTTTATCGTTGCTCCGTCTAAGCAGTTCCTTATCGATCATATCAAGCACCTCGTCATCTCTTCTGAATTTCCTACCAAACGCGGCACCGCTCGATATCATCTGCACCGTGTCGTTGAGTGACAACACGTGTGGGTGCTGCTGCGGCGGATTGTCCCAGGAGATGTAGTGAAGGTCATGGTTTACTGCGGTTTTTGCGAACTCGGGCACATTGCAGATTACAGTTTGGAAGTAACCTTCGGGTGATGAAACGAAATTGGTGTAATACATTAGGAGGGTTCGCGGTAAATTGTCCCATCCCCATATGCAATACTCTACAAACGAACGTGATAGAGCCATCCAAGCAGACCCTATGACAACAAGCAACAACAACAACGGAAATATTTAGCTTTGATGGGCGAGCAGGGTTTTAGTTCTATGGATCTACAGAAACAATGGAGCTTCAAACACAGATTAGACGACTGACCAGTGAATAACTTAAACGCAGTTGGCAAGCTTCGACGAGGTGTGACCCAGTATATATCTGATTTGTTCAACAAGTAGAGTCCAGGATCAATCATTAAGGGCATTGCTCGCTTCTCCCTTCACAGGGAAACAAGAAATCAGTACGCAAGAGCAAAAGTTCCAACTAAAAAGGAAACTCAAGAACGCGATAAAAGCTTACTCTTTCCAACCCAGTTCACTTGTGTGTTCGATGAAGTTGAGGTTCCGGTCCAGTTTCGAAAACGTATGAAGCAGATCTTCAAATACAGAGATGATTGACAGTAAGTTAATCAAACACAAGACTAGCATCTTGATGAAAACAGAGAACAAAAGTGAGATCAAAGCATTTTTTACCATCTTGGGTCACCAGAGGATAATCCGAAGCACTAAGATTGATAAACCAATCCCACTTGGCGCTTCTCTTAAGAAGAATAGCACAAGCGTGAAGGGTATTTGCCACCATCGTTGGTCCTCTATATGTCACAAGATTAGCCTTGGTTATCATATATACATTCCCGGTTTTAGCATACATAGGATCCTTATTAATCCGAGAAGCCAGCTCTAATCTCTCATCCACCGGTGATTCAAGGTCCAAGTGAACAACATACTGGTTTCTCGGATGGTACACTGCTCTAAGCGTTCTCCAAAGCTTTTCTACATCCCCTTTAGACCCGGAAACAAGGTATGCAAAACGGGGAAGCTTGTCTTCATGAGGCAAAACATGGGTTTGTCTAGCAACCTTGGACTCTGCAAAATCAAGTCTCGTTTGATTCCTGACGAGACGGGAAGGCATGATCGAGAAAATCCCGTTGAATTTTCGAAGCGAAGAGACAAGGCCCATGTTGAAAGAGGTTGCAAGGAGAAAAACGCAGACAAGAGATGTGATCACAAGAGGGAAAACCCATCTCTTCTCCACGTTTACATACCCCATTGCAGCAAACCTGTGATCATGAGACAAGGAAACAAGCTTCCGAAAGAAAACTGTTGTCTTGCCGAATCAAAACCGGTTTAGCAGTCTCCAGAGACCAAGTGTAAAAAAGTGTTTCACAGCTCTCTAGGAAACTTCGAGCGAAAGCCTGAACCTTTCAGAATCAGCAACAACCTAGAGCTCAGGCTCGATTCCGAGGACACAAAGAACCTATCGAACAAACACAAAATTTAAGAACCTAGTAAGTTCTCAGAGCCAAAAATAGAAAGAAGAAGATACTAAAACACGCAGCCGACACATTTAAGTTGCCAGATTCGTACGCAACATCAACCTCAAAGCTTGATAATTACGAAACAATTTAGAGGTGAAAAAGCTAATTCAATAAAGACGACAAGGCTCTCCTCCCCATAAAAAAACCCTCTTGGATCGGGATTCATCATCAATATCAATCAATCGGACATCTCAGCAGCTAGATTAACCTCAGATTAAGCAACTCTTAAAACCCTTCAAAAGTGACATTACCGAATCCCAAAGGAATTTTTTTTTTAAAAAAAAACCCTTGTCGTAGATTATCCAAAGGTCAATTAGAAAAACCCTTCTCACACCACCGACACCATCAGAATCGCTAAGCTGCGATTTAGATCTAGCGCAACTGTAGAATATACTTTTACTCATCCCAACAATAACAAATCTAGAGACTTAAAAAAAAAAAGAGAGATCGAGAAACGGAAACCAGAAGTACGATGGATTAATAAGATGAAGAAACCTGGGGAAAATTTTGGTTGTTGCCTTGATGCTGTTTTTCAATCTCGACGCAAAGGAAGTTCTTTTAGCACTTTGTTTACTTTGTGCTCAAAAACACGGGACACTCACTCCTGTGTCGAGTTTAAAGTTATATAGAGATGAAGAGGACAGTGAAATCGCAAAAGCCAATAGAAAAAAGAAAAAAAAAATCAAATTAAATCTTGAAAATTATTAAGCTGGAAAAGTTCGAACTCTGATGTCCGATTCGCGGAAAAACAAAAACCAGAAGATAAAAATCCCGATCTTTGGTTCTTTTTCAGCTCTAAATTTCTTCGTTACTTTAGTCTCTCTGTTCCTTTATTTCTGGAATCTAAACGATTTTTAATTTTCGGTTTTTTTAATTAAACGCAGAGGAGAGAAGAAGAAACCGTTTGGCTGACACGTTCTCAGAGTATTTAGATTTTAGATACTGGGGGAGCTTTAAAAGAATCCTCTACATCTCTTTTACACTAAAGACCGCACGAGTTTAATTCATTGCTGAGCTAATGAAAAGCTGACACTTAACCAAACCCATATCCAATTGGATGAGTTTGATTGCTATCTGTGGAACTGCGTGTGGACGATTAAACTCTTGACCTTTTAAATAAACAAAAACATATTTTGTAACATATTAATTGCGTAGCCATTGCAACAGACACGTATATGGTAATGCGATTGCAACACCCACTTCTTTATTACTAATCCCTCCATTTCATCGTTTTAAAGTTTAATTCTTGTTCCACAAAAAATATAGTTTTAATTATATTATTTTAATATACTAATTAGAGAAAAATATATATTTAGTATATTGATAAAAATTAAATTAATTTTTTTATAGATTTTTTAGTATATACAAAAAAACTCTCAAATAATATTTTTTATAAAACGGAAGGAATATTAAGATTTTTTCTTTAAAAAAAAAAAGATAAGAATATTTTTACCAATACTATATAAGACAATAGTGATAAAAAAAAAAAAAATCGAATAATTTTTAATAATTGTATTCGCAAGAATCGTTGCTTTCCATCGTCTTAAAGTGGGGTCCATATCAAGTATCAAGAGTCTCGAGAAGTTTTGCTTTCACACATTAGATAGAAGCTGAATATTATATACGACTTTATAATATATATGGGACCCTATATATATATAAAAAAAGTTATTGTACGTTGCGCTAATTACGTGTTAACAAATAATGAGCTTGACTATTTCGCCAGGCGCGTGGAGTGATCACGAGATCACCGTCGAGCCTTAATGGGCTTAATAGTAACTCAGAATCTCTGTATTTCTCAACGTGGGACTGTGAGGCCCACAGCATACTTTCTAATCAATTGCTCACCTTGACTATCATCAAATTTCAATCCATAATTTTACGGGGTTTTTAGTCAACGTGAGAGTCGTCAAGACAAGGCTTAAATTGTTCTGAGCTGATTCGGCTACTAGAAAGTCTTTTACGAGTCAAAAATAAGCACGTGTAAGTGTTACCTCCACATACTGGTTCGATGCTTTTCAAATTCTTTGGCGTTCAGTAATAAGATAAAAATAACTTCTCCGTTAACTAGAAAGAATATGAAAACGGAAAACATAAATAAGATTTCAGTTAGACTGGTTCAAGAGAAAGAGATTTTTGACGTTATTTGTTTGTTAATGAGATAAATGTCGGTTATTTTGTTAAAACAAAGATGATAGAGCTTGTGTGTGTGTGTGTTCATGCGAGAGAAAAACATGTGTAAAATTGGATCTCCTCAGGTGATACTATATCGCCATTTATATCATGTTGTCGTTTGTATCAGTTTCGAAACGAGTGAATTCGAAGTACATAGACGTGAAACCATTTATATGTAGGAAGCGTTCTCATTACAAGATAAATTGTGTCTCCCAAGACATAACCGTCTCTACTAGCACGAGTGCATAAAGCATTCGAATAAGATCTTAATTTAAATACTAACATACAAAGATAAATACTAGCACGAGTGAATAAAGCATTCGAATAAGGTCTTAATTTAAATACCAAAAAAAAATTATTTACAGAGAGATATGTACTTTTTAAAAACCATTTTACCATACAATTTTTTTTATTTTTTTTTTACCATACAAGGATATATACTTTTTTAAACCATTTTAACATACAAAAAGAAAATACTTTTTAAAAACCATTTTACCATATATATTTTCATAAAACAAATTTAAACATGGTTTATGAAAAGTTAGTATAATTTGAACATATATTAGTATAATATTATTATAGATAGAGATTTGAACATATATTAGTATAATCTTTTAGCGCTATATTTAAATCTTTATGATCATTCAATTTAGTTAAAAAAATCAAAATCGAGATTATTAAACCGGCTATAAAAAACTACTTGACATTTTTTTTTGTTTTTGTCCGTTCCATGACTTGTTTACGTAACGTGTATAATTGCCCATTAAAAAGATTGTAACCGATAATTAAATGCTAAACCTCTTTTTGTTTTGGGGTGGTTAGGGATACGTGGAGATTTATCCTTTATCCAAACATAGCTCAATACTGTAATTTACAACTGTTTTGGCAATTGATATAACAATTCGAAATTGAATTTGGCTCTGCTTCCCATAAATCCCATCCATAGAGATTTTATTTAGTTATTACAGTATATATATGCTAACTTCAAATATAATGTCTGTTTGACAAAAACTTCAAAGATAATATACCAGCTTTAAACAATAATTCCTTAAATTAAAAAAAAAAATATACCCAAAGAATATACTGATTATAATTATGATGCTCAGCTTTGTAATTTCTACTTTTCGATGTGAATGGGAACGTGATGAGAACCATGAGATTTTTCGAATTTGCTTACAGCATCTTTATTGAAAGTTTTTTTCACCAAAATTTCTTAACATATGATAAAATTATATTAATATTTAATTAATAGATATCTTTCAAAGTAAATGAGAGATTACTGTGTGAATATCTCAAGTTTTTTAGATACCTATAATTAAATATCAATATATTTTGTGTTCATACATTAATTAAATATTAATATAAATTTATGTTTAGAGAGTTTGGTGAAATACTCCAATGGAAATGCTCTTATAGTCTTATATCTCAATTTGAACATTTGAATTCAATTGTAAGCATTAAAAACAGTATTGGTTTTGGATTTTTAAAAACGCTATGGGTAAATATTGTTTAGTCACCCCAATTTATGTCAAGTAGTGTGGTCAAATGACTCAATGCCATGCTTTGTCAGCATTTAATTTTATGACCCATAAGTTACCGAGTTAAGTAAATTATTTATTGAATTACATATGAATAATAATTATCTTGATTGGGAAATAAACTCTCTCTCTTTCTTGCCAAAATCTTTTACATAATTACATATGAATTCAGGCAATAGAATGGGGGTTTTATTAATTTAAATCTAGAGAAAGTCAACAGTCAACTTATATAAATAAGAGTTGACTTTGACCATCCTAAATCATTACGGACTTGCACTTTTCCGCTCAAGAACAAGTTTATTTTGCATATTAAAAAAAAGAACAAGTTATTTTTTTATTTTAATAATAATAATACTTAGTAGTGTTTTTATTGTCAACAATATGTAATTTTGCCAATTTCCACTGACACGAGAATCATATAAGTTAGTAAGGAAATATGAAAAGGTTCGACATTAAAAATAAAACGTTTTGCAAATTTGGATAGAAACTAATAATAAGAAAGATTGTTTTTTTTTTCTAACTCTGAATTTATTTTGGTAAAGCTGAAACTAATAAGAAAGAAACAAAATAAAGACAGAGAGGTTAAAATTAAATACAAGAAAATCTATATTTCCTTAAAATGATGTTTATAGGATTGCACAAGAAAATCTTTTTTTAAAGTCTTGAAGATAGAGATTTGAAGAAATAGCCAAAAGAGAAATCTGTCTGATCCAGTCTCTCGTCTTCTCTCTCCATTGACAGAGAAGAAGAAGAACAGGGTCTCTCTCTCTTTCTCTCTCTCACCTAAAGACTCGATTTTTGTCATATTTTATCATATCTCCCTTTAGATTTCATATTTTATCGGATTTGTCCTCTTGAACCAAAACCCTGAGATTTTCGGGGTAGAATCTGTTTGACACTCATTTCTCTCTCGGTAAATCCCGATAACTTTTTCCGTTAAAGCCTAAAAGGTCGAAAATTTTCTTAAATAGTCTTAAATCTTTTTCCTCGATTCTGCGGTTTTTTTTTAATAAAAAAAACAATTCCTGAGCTGAATAATAATCTTGGGGGTCTGATTTAAAGGACATATCTTTGTTGTTGATTGGTGACACATCCTTTGTTCTTTTTCTGATTCTCGTATGTTCTTAAATCTTCTTTACTTTTGTTGGGGGTTTTTATTTTATTTTTACCATTTCTCTGAAAGATCTTTTTTAAAATTTTGTCTCGATCTCAGTTTCATTGACAATGTCACAGTTCTTACAGTGATTTTTCCCTCTGTTCTTTGTTTTAAGAAAAGGGACCAAAAATGGGTGCGCTGATCATACTGTGTGATGGCTTCGAGGTGGTTCCTCCGCCGGAGATGAACGACCTGATATTCTTCGGAAGCTACCAATCTGGTGGCTCAAATTGCGATGATTCAACGGTCACCACCGAAGAAGACAGCACTGTTTTTTCCGGCGATAGTTCACCGGGAGGTGAGGCCGGAGATGAATGGCCTGAAGCGAAGCGTTTCTCTTTCTACATCGTTAAGCAACCGTCTTACGATGATCCCGAGATCAAAGCCAAGATCAATGAAGCTGATTCGGAGATTTATCAGTGGAATAAACTCCGAATTGATATCTCCAATTCTCTGAAATCCGAAAGGGTGAGTCTTTTTTTTCTTAAATCCCCCTTTTTTTGGATGATTATTACGTTGCCAAATTTTGATTTTGGGTTTTGTTGTAGGCTGAGATGTCGTCTCTGTTTGCTCAAATGGAGAGTTTGGTTCCTAAATCGGAAGCTTATAAAGTGGTTGTTGAAGATAAGAAGAGGGAATTTGATACTCTGCAGGACGCTCTACAGAATCTCCGGTGCTCTAGTAGTGACCAGCTTTGCTTTTCAAAGGAGGAACTCGATCATCTTGTAATGAAATTGTTTCTCTAGACCCTTTTTGTTATATAGCGAGAAAAAAAAAAAAATCGGTTTTAGGTTGCTGATTAGAGAAGTTTTTAATGTGGTGGATGCAGATCTACATAGCACATTACGTGATTGAACATGGAAGTACTGGTTTGGAGGAAGAAGATTGGGTGCTTAAGGAGACCGAGAAGCCCGATGGGATGATTCTAAGGGAGGATTCTCTTGCGCAGAAAGAAGCTTCCATACACCGTCTCAAGGTAAGCTCTGCTCGAAGCTAACGATTTGAGTGGGGGTTTTACCAAACATTGTTGAATCTAATGGTGTGAGGGGTTTTCTTTTGTGTGTGTCTTGTCAGTCAAAGGCTGTGGAACTGAATGAATTAAAGAAGGACCTCGATGCGATTACATGGAACATGAACCACTTGAGTGACAAAATGGGGAGGATTCAGAACAAGATCAGGGTTTTGGATGTTGAAATGGCACACGTACTTGAGAAGAGAGACAAATCCTATGAAAGGATTAAGATGCTGAGGCTACAACGAGACAAAGGGGTAAAGACTTTTTTTTGTCTCTCTGTTAATCTTGCCTGTGGATGGATGATCTCAAAGATCTAATTAAGATTGGGTTATGTTTTTTTAGAATGCCCCCTTCTTCCAGAGCCTTGCTGTTATTAGGAAAGCTAAAGAATTGGCTGCTTCTGGAAATGTTGAAGCTACTGAAGAGTTTGTTAGCTCTGAGGTTTGTATGTTTTTGTTTTTTTCAGTCTAATTGCAGGATTGATTGGTTCAGTGTGTAAAAAGATTTGAGCATCTCTTCCTGTTTCTGTCTTTTTTCTTTTATAGGTTGAAAGATTCATGACTCATTGGAACCATGACAAGGCTTTTAGGGATGATTACGTAAAGAGAATCTCGCATTCACTCTATGAAAGAAAGCTGAGCCGAGATGGGCGGATAAGAGATCCTGAAGTTCATGCTGTTCGGGAAAAGCAAGCGCCTGTTCACAGGACGAATAGAGAAGATTCCAGCTCCAACTCGTCTCAGAATGGA
This sequence comes from Alliaria petiolata, assembly GCA_020283515.1. Classification (NCBI taxonomy): domain Eukaryota; kingdom Viridiplantae; phylum Streptophyta; class Magnoliopsida; order Brassicales; family Brassicaceae; genus Alliaria; species Alliaria petiolata. Next base: position 191,031,965 of record JAHZTW010000001.1, on the reverse strand, counting down.
GATGCAATCACCGATAATCGAAAGAAAGAAGGGAGGAAAAAGGCGATAGATTTCAACAGGTCGAGTTCTGAGGAGAGTGATGTCGTAGATTTGGAATTCCCGGTGTATGAGAATCCGAAAAAGGAAGAAGAAGAAGAAGAAGAAGAAGAGGTCGACGAAGAAACTTTGAAGGAGAGGAAACGAGAAGAGCAGTTAGAGAAAGCCCGGTTAGCGATGGAAAGGAAGAGGAAGCTGCAAGAGAAAGCTGCTGCTAAAGCTGCCATTAGAGCTCAAAAGGAAGCTGAAAAGAAGCTCAAGGCAAATTACATATTTACTTGGTTTCGTTTATTTTTTGTTTTCTCTTTGTGTCATTAAACTCTTCTTATTCATTGGTCTGATTTCTTAATTCTTGGTTTTGTTTTCAGGAGTGTGAGAAGAAGGCGAAGAAGAAAGCTGCAGCAAACTCTTCTTTTACTTCAGAGCTAGACCAAACACAAGAAGTAATCAATGAGCTGGAAAAAGTTAGGACTTTAGCAGTTTCAGGGAAAGAGAAACACCAGAAGGAGAGATCCTTGTTCCCAAAGCAGAGAAGTTTCAGGTACAAACACCGTGGAAGAGGAACCGAAGCTCTCCCTAAGGCCATCCTAAACCGTAGAAGGGCTCAAAGATATTGGATTTGGGGAATTTCGTCTGCTGCACTTGCTCTCGCGCTCTTCCTCGTGGTTTTACTTCTACGGTGATTTGAGGAAGGAAAGAGACAGTTAAAATGGGCTAATTTGACGTAATTGGAGAGAAGATATAGTGAGTGAAGGAGGATCTTCTTCTGGACTTTCAAAAGTTAGCATCTAGTTCTTATTAGCTTCATAACCTTAGACTGTTAGTTAATATGTTTCTGCCTCTTTGGAGAGACTTGTCTGAAACTTTCTAATCGTGAGTAGGAACTTTAAGTCCATGGAGAGACTTCATGCTGTTCTATAGTGAAAAACATTGTGGATTGAATCCACTTTATAGTTACAGTCAAGTCTCTTGACTGATTACATATCCTGAGAAATTGCAGATAATAATAATATCAAAGCTTAATTTCGCTGTCTCATTACATCTGTAAGAAGCTAAATCCAGTTCTCACAGGTTGGTATATCCAAAATCCATACTTTGTTCAACATTGATTGGTAAGAAATTCCAAAATTCCAAAAGCTACAGATAAATGAATCAAAATTAAAACGGGAGAAATCAACATCCATGTGGTATGAAGGGACCCTTTATCAACGACCTAACGTCCTTTGAATCTAACTCTTCTTCAACTCCACAGCTAAAGAATCCGCTAATGGTCCTCTGCTTCTGCTCTCGTCTTTCTTCCTCTCTGCGTACGATGATTTCGACTCACTGTTTATGCAATCGTGCTTGAAATAGAAGTACTTGGTGATCTGCAACAAGTTTCTCTTGTGATGAGGCCAAACATCAACAGTATCATCCACAATCACGGTTCCGCGCTCATCAGCTAAGACAAGATCAAGTGTCTTCGTGTCAGGACTCTCTCTTCTGGTTATCACTCGATCCCCGAAATAGGTTTCGTTTGGATCGATCATCCTCACCACAGCTTGAGCGTAGCCGAAATCGCCTTTTGTGTAAACGTGCATGTTAAAAAGCTTGTTGGCTTCTTTTTAGGAACTCTTTAAGAAAAGGTCGAGATTTTATTAATTGGCCCTCGAATTTCCATAGATTTTTCTTTGAACCTGATCTCTCATCTTCGATTAGATGCTTCTCTGCTTCGGAAAGATTGACAGCCGCAACGGAGTGAATTAGCGTGTGGTCCAAGTCAAGGACCAAGTGAAGCTTCTTGTGTCGGTACAGTGAGATTAGGGTTGAGAGACGCTTTGTAAATAGGAAATCCCAATTTGTTAAAAGTTTTTTAGAATTAGATACTGTCCTTTCTGTTTTAAGACTTTTTTTAACTTTCAAGTGTACTAGCCTACTAGGTAAATAGCCTGATAGGTATGTTATACACTCTGTCGTCCAAGATCATTATGCCTTCTGTAGTCTTAGTTATTAGGGAAATTACTTATCCAAATGTAGGATATTAATTACCCAAACTCTGTCGTCTGTTTCTTATCCGTTTCTTATCCAAATGTAGGATATTAATTACCCAAATTGTTATCAATATATTCCAGCAAGCGAGACCAATTGATAGGAGTTGTTGGGTACAAACCAAATTCACAAAAAAATATTTTGATATATCGCTGATGAATAGAAGAGGTATATTGTTTTATCCTCAGGCCTGGCCTACATGATAAGTTTGTCTTGTGAATCATTTCAATCAATCATTGTCTTGTTTGTCTAAGAATTTTATTGGGACGCCGGCAGAAGCAAAAACAAACCAGTAAAACCAATTGTTGAGTCCAAAAATGTAGTAGGAGATCCAAGACAAGACTTGGACACAAAGACGCCTGAAAAACTTGGTTACGATGCAAAATCTAAAATTCAATAGGAAAAATAACTTGTCGTTTACACGCGCTAAGTACAAGTTCACTTAAAAGGAGAGTCAAAACCTCTTCATCAGCTAAAATGTGAACATATCAGAAGTATATATTAACTGCGTACTTAATCGATCAGCTACTCTTAGAACATATTGAAATCCTCATCGTATACTCCTAAAACATACATTATATATCACAATGATCTGGCAATTTGAGTTCTTTCTGAAGGAGAAAGGATGACGCGTGTGAAACCCATTCCTGTCCATTCAAGAGTTTATCAACGTTACTACAAAAAAAAATTATATAGAATCGAAAGGTGTAATATTAAATATCAATACTGCAAGAGATGTGCTGATAAAATATATTACATTGTCCTCAAACAAGAATGTCCATTCATCCAGGCCTTTAGAGCATCTTCAATGCATAGAACCTTTTATGGGTTCTTAAAAATATTTTAATCATAAATTTTGAAAATTTTGAAGTTAAAAACTTTATTAAGAAAAATTAAATTGGATGGGTTCAATGGTAGAACCCATATGAGGTTCTTAAGAATAAAAAAAAAATTATTTTTAAAATTAGAATATTATAAGTAAAAATTATTTTGTTTAAATTATTGATCTATTAATATTTTAAAAATTATTGCATTTCATAAAATTTTAAACAAACATTACATAAAAACATATTAAAAAAGAAGTACAATAGAAAGAAGA
>JAHZTW010000001.1:190950824-191028112 GCA_020283515.1 Alliaria petiolata | reverse complement strand
AAAAAAATATTATTTTTAAAATTAGAATATTATAAGTAAAAATTATTTTGTTTAAATTATTGATCTATTAATATTTTAAAAATTATTGCATTTCATAAAATTTTAAACAAACATTACATAAAAACATATTAAAAAAGAAGTACAATAGAAAGAAGATGGGTTTTTTTTCTTTTTCTCTAAAAAAATATTGACCAATAGAAAGAAGACAAATATGAGTTTCTTATCAACTCTAAAGTCTCCTTGTTTATAACCTATTCTCATCTTTTATTTTGTTTTTGATTTTTTTTTTCCCTTCTTTTCCTTAGAAACCCACGTTGAGAACCTCCATTGGAGGTGGTCTTATATCCCTTATATATACACGTATTTATGAGGATGATGTTACTAGCTTGGAGGAGTCCTTAAAAATTGGGGGTGATAATTTTGTCAGAGATATCTTTCATGATGTACTTATAGAAAAACTCGCCAAAGGACTTGTGTCTAGGCGAATTTCAAATTTTTCGAGTTATACAGAGCACAAATGGAAGGAAATATATAATCCAACCAATGAAGAAATGTACACCGAATAGATGAAACATCATGGTCATATGTGTTTTTTACAGGTCATGAGCTACAATATTTTTACGATTTTCAAGACTCTAATGGCTCTGAATAGGGTGGTGATGGATTTTGCAAAGAAATGGTAACAAATTCAGGTTTAAGGTGGTATTGTTAGGGGTAGGTTGGGATGAACTTTAATAGGTGCAAAAAACGTACGACAGAGTATCTCCTCATTGCTCACAGAACTAGAAGTATTAATATGGATCATGCATTGCATGTTCGATTTGAAGAGATTAACGGTGGCATTTGTCACAGACTGCTCTGATCTATGCTCTGTGTATTTTGGGATGTTCTTGCTGAAGTCAGAAACAACGACCTCAAGGGAAACAATAAACAAATCGCAGATGCATGACCAATATAAGAAGATGATGTAAATATGTTGTTCTTATATCATCATACCCATCTCTATGTTTTGGCGTGGAGTAAGTACGAACACAACGCTCGATGTTTTGGCGTGGAGTAAGTACCAACCTTGTTATCTGAACAAACAACTGATTACACTATTGTCTACTCTCGGGGTTAGCGACGATGTCTTTGAGAAGAAACAAAAGGAAGTTGTGGATACTGATCCTCTGAAGACTTTAATGCCTCTAGGGAAACACCCACAAGTTCTCAAGGAAATATTCTCGTGTGGTTTTAAACCCGACGCCAAACTTTTCCTTTCGATTGTGCTTCATTACATCACAAAATCTAAATTCTTGAAATTACGGACGAAATCACGGATTTTCATTCCTCTTGGGAGATCGATGATGAGATGCCTAGACGAGACTAAAACACTGGAATACGGACAGGTGTTCGTGCAGTATTCAGATCCCACGACCCCAGGAAAGGTATGCAACATCACAACACGTTGTTGTTGCGAAAAGCCCTTGTTTGCAACCTGGTGACATCCGTGTTCTTGAAGCTATCCTGGTCCCAGATTTGAAGCACATGGTGGACTGCGTTGTTTTTCCGCATAAGGGCAAAAGGTAAACACTTTTCTTATTTTCAATGTGATTGTTGCCAAGCTTTCTTGGTCATTGATTGGAATCTGTTTTTTTTTTAGGCCACACCCAATTGAGTGTTCTGGGAATGACTTAGATGGAGATATCTATTTTGTTTGTTGGGATCGTGACCTGATTCCAATAGTTACGGTTGAGCCAATGGAGTACACTTCTTCACAACCTCATACTTTGGATCATGATGTCACAGTTGAGGTAAAACAACAACAACAAAAACCCTTAATTCATTTGACTTTTGTAGTTAATTATCTTTCTCTTGGAGATCTAGTGATTTATTTTCGTTTCGAGGAAATCACGGAGCATTTCACCAACTTTTTGCTTGATAATAGTGTCGGACTGATTGCGAATGCGCATACAGCCTTTGACTGGACATAAAGGCCTCAAGTCGAAATTGCATTGATCTTGCAAGTTTATTTTCGGTCACAGTAGATTTCCCGAAAACCGGGGTCGCAGCCGTAATACCACGTGCTCTTTATGTCCAGTCATATCCGAATTTCATGGAGAAACCAGATAAAACGACCTATGTGTGGACCAAGGTCATTACTTCACTTTTACGGTTTTGGTTTATTATTTAATTAAAATTTATTAATCAGATTTTATATTTAGTATTATTAAATTAGAAGTTACATAATTTGTATTAAAATTAATCATAATGGCATGATTGTTATTATTTGAAAAAAACTATGGCATGATTGTTATTATTTTGAAAATTAATCACACATTTTTTGTCATTTTGTCATCTATCTTGGTTGTATCGTGAAATTGTGAACTTCACCAACAAGCAAAGCATAATAAACCAAGTTTAACTACCTTTTTAGTCCACGGTTTGTTTTTTTTTCTTAAATATGTCATATTTGTATCGAAGAAGGACCAAACGTGCATTGTCTGTACAATCTTCAACTGAGATATATGGTGATCTGAAATTCCTTTTTCATAAATAAGTATTGCCATAAAAAAAAAATTACATCCCCTCCATCATCCTTATGTCAGTATCATCTTTGTATGAGTAATGTTAATTTTCGAAATTTCATTTCAACTGAAAAATAATAAATGTTTTTGGAAGATTTGAGGGGTGTATTGGATTAGGAATTTTAGAAGATTTGGTGGTTATTTTAAAATCATCTGTTATTGAACTAATGATTTCTAAATGTCTTAAAGTAAAATCAAATCCCATGTTATTGAAAATATTTTAAGTAGTGGATTATAGAGGATTATGAGTGATTTTAAGGGGTTGTGGTGGAGTTTGTTAGTTAAAAATATAAAAACCAAATCTCATAGTTTTAGGTGGGATTTTATACACTTTAATAACAAATCATAAGAAATTTCCTAATTCACCCAAAATCATCTAAAATTTCATTAAAACTCAAATCATTCCAAATTCTCCTATATCAAGGTCCACCATCTATCAAGTCCTCTTCTAGTTATGATAGGGACCTGGTGGTCGAGGGATATTAGATATATATATATATATGAACGCCGCTACCACCAACAGTACCATTACAATGCCGAAATACGTCGGTTGATGACCCGGTTTGAAATCAAGACAGAGGCAAAAATGTTTTGTCGAGGAATAGGGATCTCTGAGCCGTACACCGATAAAGGGGAGGCAATTAGAGAAGTGTTTGGTACTCTGAAGGCAGAGACTTTGCAGGTCTTCGCTCGCGGGTTAGATTGGGACGATGAAATATCGACTCGCCGAAAGGCCTCGGCGTGGTATTACGTGACTATGACGCGGATGGACGATTTGGAAAGCGATGATCCTTGTGGAGCTTCCCATGGTGCGTTTGTGATAAGCTCGTGGTATTAGAGTGATGAGAATTTAGGATTGAAATAATATTGTATTGACTCTCATGAAGATTACAATACTCGTTACATATGTTTATATAGGAAGAGAATACTAAACTAATTAACCTAGTTTCCATCTATACAAATCTATTAATTATTAACAAATATATTTAAGGTTCTTCAAGATATACTTGATCCTTCTATACGCCCCCTCAATCTCAAGGTGGTAATGAAGATATGACTGAATTAACAGTTTGAGATTGAACATAGAATGGCATTGTGGAATGGAGCGAGAATTCCAAGCTTTGAACTTGATAAATAAATAAACGCATGTGGGCTGTCCGCAGGCTCTTTGATATTAGGGTTTTTGGGAGGTGAACCAAGAGATGGATCAGATTTGAACAGCAGCGGAGCTTTGTTTGATGCTTTGTCGGAGAGATGTTGAGGTTGAACATAGACACACGACCAAAGAAAGTCCCATTGACGATGGTGGTGTTGGGCGGCGAGGCGGTGGAATATACCATGATGACAGCAACATTGAGCCGGAGATGCAGTGTTGCGGTGAGCCTCACTCTGTGGTGAAGGAAGGGTAACAGATATCAAAAATCTCGTTTTGATGACATCCTTCTATGGCTGAATTGCAGCAGAGCTTAAAGCTTAGACAGATGGAGATTGTGTTCTCCTAGGAATTTTTTTTTTTTGTTTTTTTTGTTTTTTTTGTTTAAGAAGCCCTAAGGCTTAGAAACACGTGGCTTGAGTTGAGAAGAGCCAATCAATTCTCAGGGAGATTTTGTTTTGCAGGGTGTGCGACAAAAAAAAATTCTCGTGTGTAACACAAGTAGAAAAATGATTCAGAGGTCTATGATAAACTTGAATGAGAAGCTCGATGGCTTAGATTCAGAGGCACTTAGACTTGAATAAGAAGTTCGATGGCTTGGATTCAAAGGTTCATGATTAACTTGAATTTTTTTCTTTTTTTATGGAAACAATTCGCTTAAGAAAAAAGAAAAAAAAAACTAAACAAAAATACTGAAACGAATCGACCATAAGGTCATTGTGGCTTTGATTCAGAGGTCCATGATAGACATGAATAATAAAAGCTCTTTGGCTTAAAATAAAAATAGATAATGGAGGAACATAGCTGATCGTTAGATCATTGTGGCTCTGATACCATATTAGAGTGATGAGAGTTTAGGATTGAAATAATATTGTATTGACTGTCATGAAGATTACTCGTTACATATGTTTATATAGAAAAGAATACTAAAGCTAATTAACCTAGTTTCCATCTATACAAATCTATTAATTATTATTAACAAATATATTTAAGGATCTTCAAGATATACTGATCCTTCTATACGTGGATATTAAGAAGCTCGCGATGAAGAAGAAGGAGGAGGCTGGCTAGTGAGGAAGAAGACGAAGGAAGCTAGTGAGATTTGATCCTTCTATACGTGGATTTTTGGTTTTGTAAAAAACAGTTTAGGTTTGTAATCAGAGTTTTTCAGATTTTTTTTGCACTTTTTGGTTCACAAAACTAAAAACAAATCACCTATAACAAATCCAGAGATCCCATGTAGCCATCCTGAGATCATCCATAACGACCTAGAAATCGCCGATGATGATCTTAAAGACGTCATTTACCGCCAAAGTTCCTTTGCAGCGATCCATTTATTTATTCATAACGACCTAAAACTCGCTTATTGTGATCCTAAAGTCGTATATGACGCCCTAAGGATCACCGAGAACGACCCAGAGATGGCTTGTAACTATCCATATCTCATTCATAACGACCTAGTAGTGAGTGCTCACCGTATAATTATCCAGAGGTCGCTCATAACGGCAATTATCTCTTTGGATCGACAAATTGAGAACATGCAAATCGTTTATAACAATGTCAGGGTCGCTTATGATTACCCCATCTATTTTAGAGATCATATAGTCATCAGAGACTGTCAATGTTTAGATAAATGAAAAGCTCTACTTCAAGGAAAGTGATTGTGCTTAAGACTTTTGAGTGATGTTTTTGTTGATGCTTACTTTGCTGTTTATATGAAAGCCTATGAGAGAGAAGGGTTTTCTGAAAAGGTGATTAACTCTTTAACAAACGGCGGTACTAAAGGGAACTTGATCTTTTCAGCTTTCAACCATATTATCACATGAGTCTGATAAGTGAAATCCATGGTCTGAAAAGAAAATGAGCTACAGGCGTAATTTACACGACCAAAATAAGCCGTCTCTGGGTTACAAGGTGAGGCAATAATATCAAGATGACGAAAGTTCCTCCTGGAGCTCCAACTGGGACATACGATACTCTCTAAATTTGAGCTATTCACTCAGGTTAATAACCAACAATAACGCAAATGACAGACAAGTTGCATAACCAATTTGAAAAGGAAGAGAAAACAAAATAGATTAAAAAATGGTCTGCCTTTGATTTTGTTCCTCAGGGAGTGTACATAATCGAGTATTACTAACCAGTAATTGTTTCTGACTGAATAAAGAGAGAAATCCAGTTTCATCAGATGGAGGTGTACAACAGAGCCACTGGATGGCTATGCTTTTTTGAAGACTCTGTTGACGATGCTGCTCTGCAGCATCAACTGAGGGATCATATTTTGCAAGTTTGATTTCCCGGGATCTCGACAAAACCCTGTGAATGTTCCATATAGTCGCATTTTCTGAGCTTTCTAGTAAAATGTATCTCACTATTTACCATATATAATAAACCAGGAAAAAACCTAGACCATTTGTATATACCTGTCAAGTATTTCTTCAAAATTTCCTTGCGAACTGATGTTACAAATAAGAACCTTAAGATATAATCCTGAGAGTTTTGTCATGACAACCAAGGAAGCAATGTTGATATAAGCTAAATAAAAATATCAGATTATACAAGTGTGCATGTTTTACCTCCCAGTCAGTACGAATTGGTAAGATGCGGTTCAGGTTGCTGCATTGGTTTGCAAAAACAGCAACTTCATGTTTGCCGCCATCCTGCTCTGCGATTTTCTTCAAAATGTGATGATGATTTAACCTAACCTCAAAATATGTCTAATTTTACAGAATCTAACTACTTAATGATGTTGACAAGAAAGTATTTCTTAGCCACTAATATAATTAAGCATCGTTAGCTTACCATGAAAAGTTTTAATTTTTTTTTCAGTTGATGGTGGTTATGAATGGTTAATTAAAATAGTTAATCATACAAATTCAATTTGAAGTAGTATGATGAATATATTCCCAAGCACATTAGCAACCAAAAAAAGCAAAAAAAGAAAGAAAGTGGGAAACAAACTATATTGGTTAGGCGCAATTAACAAAAAAAGCAAACTACAGGTTAGGCAGTAAAGATCCATACTCTTCTTTAATATTTAGTTAATTACATTTTTTGTTCCTCGATCGCATTCATAGATAATATACTAATTAATAGTCTTTGCCTCGCCATCTAGTTATTGCGATTGACTTTCAACCACAGCTATGATCAAATATGATTTTCCTATGGTAACCATCTCGTCCCTTTGTCCGTTTTTACTCCATTGCAAATGTTGTGACTTGCGACACGACATCTCATCCCTTTTCTGATCTTTTTGTAGTGGGAAACTCGTAGTCGGGTTTTGGTTGATATTGTTACATTCGGAAGTATTATGGGGGTTTCGTCAAGAATGTAGAACTCTGGATCTTCTTCATTGGTAACTTCTCCGGCTAAAACCGAATGAGGATTTGACGCTGCGGTTGTGAGGAAATAGAGCACTAAGGAGATGAGTGGCATGAATTTAATGAACGTATAAGAAGGGATCTTAATGACCCCTTTTTAAGGTGATGAGTTGATTAATTAGCCAAGGAAAGCTTGGCTTTGGAACACAAATTAAATTAGGAAAGCAAAAGGAAAAGTGGAATTTAAGGGAAGATGTTAGATGGGTATTTTATAATGCAGTCAGAGGTTTCATAAATTCTAGGTTTGAAATATAGTTAATAAACTGTTTAAAAAAATTAAAATTCCTTAAAACTAGGCAAAAACAAGTGATGTTTGCTGTCTAATTGTAACGGAAGGGAAAAAGGGAATCAAGTGCAATACCTTAACTTACAAGTTTCTTTTTGCTACTATCATTAATTATCATTGCATATTTAGCTTTTGTAGTGAGCAAAATGTTACATGACGCTTACTTGCAAAACGCGATCAAGACACTCTAATGTTTTCTTTCACGTGTCCTTTCACTTCTCACTTCCAATGTTTGTGAATTGCGACAGCCACATCGCCACTGCACAAACAGACAAACTCATTACTTTACTTGGAGCTTGACGTTGACTATTTGCGAACGTTGACCGGGGAACTTCGAAGAACCGATGGAAATTCTATTAAGCACGACAGCACGTACGAACGATCAATAATATTCTGAAAGCGTAAACAATTTTTCATTGTAATTGAGAAAAATCTATAACTATTATATAATCTGTTCATTGATCCAAGACTCTGTTACGCACATGACATCTCTTACAAGCCTATATAGGGGCTGACTGGTTTAAACGGAGCGGTTGCGGCTGCGGGAGTTTGCGGAAGCCGGCGATTGCGGTTAACAACGGGTTGTGCGACTGGCACAACGGTTAGAAAATGGTGCCAATAAATTAAAAATATAAACATATTTTATAACTATAAAAAATATTAAAAACCATATTATTATTAAAAAAACTATAAAATTATTAATTAAAAATAATTAATTAAAAAAATTATTACTTTTATTTCTCAATTTTTTAAGTTTGGATGAAAGTTATGATTTTAATAGAGAAATTTTTTTTTTTATGAAGATGTTAGAGGAAAAGAATTTTAGCTGTTATATATACATTAGTGATGAAGAGAAAATTTATCAAAATAATTAGAGTATATAAATCTTATACATATAAAATTATGAAAGATTTTTAATGAATATTAGTTAAAAAAATGTCAAAATTATTTATTTATTTGTAATTATAATATTCAAATCTTATTTTTTAAAAAGTTTCTAATATATATGTATATATATATATATATATATCTTAATTTTAAATAAATTTTGTGTTTTTTGAATTTTTAATTTTTTTAATTATCCACTTACAATCGTCCGCAACCGCAAACGCTATCTGGAATGAGCTTTTGATTTTGAGCGACAAAAAGCAGTTCGAAGCGGTAAAAAACATTTTGTGTGATTATTGCCAAACGCCAACAACCGCTACCACCCGCAAAAACTGCGTTTCAGGATGATAGCGGGAAAACCAATTAAGCCCATAGTGTATATGCCATAGCTTCAGCCTTCTTGTTCTCCCAAATTAAGGTCGAGAGCTATTTTATTTATTTTCTCACGGAATTAGTATTATTTAAAAATAGTGGTACTATTAAGCAGTCGAGATATGTACCCCCGAAAAATATCCGGCCCACAAATTGATCCGGAAACGATTTGCCTGTTCAATTAGGACCAAGCTTATCAAATTACAATGAGCTAGATGCAAGAAGTTGTTTTGCTTAATTGCTTTTCGTTTGTTAAATTTTGAACTTTAATTGACGAAACTAGCTAGGCAGCTCTTGGGAAAAAAAGTTCGACTGTGAATTTTGAGTTTTTTTACATGTTCTCGTTGTGTCTTCTCTTTTCATTACATTAGTCGATAAGTAAATATATTTTTTATCGATTGTTTTGTGTTTACAGCCGATTAAAATCGCTGGTGGACGCTTGTGCTTGGATCTTTTCTTTTTTGTAGTGAACGATGAAAACTTCAACATATATCATCAAACATCTATCATAAAAGAAGATCAGCATCATTAATATAGCTAGTCAAACCATTAAAACAAAATGGGAACATGTGGTTAAAATGAAATGTGATGATGATTAAATTAACCTAACCTCAAAATATATCTAATTTTACAGAATCTAACTACTTAATGATGTTGACAAGAAAGTATTTCTTAGCCACTAATATAATTAAGCATCGTTAGCTTACCATGAAAAGTTTTTTTTTTTCAGTTGATGGTGGTTATGAATGGTTAATTAAAATAGTTAATCATACAAATTCAATTTGAAGTAGTATGATGAATATATTCCCAAGCACATTAGCAACCAAAAAAGCAAAAAAAGAAAGAAAGTGGGAAACAAACTATATATTGGTTAGGCGCAATTAACAAAAAAGCAAACTACAGGTTAGGCAGTAAAGATCCATACTCTTCTTTAATATTTAGTTAATTACATTTTTTGTTCCTCGCATTCATAGATAATATACTAATTAATAGTCTTTGCCTCGCCATCTAATTATTGCGATTGACTTTCAACCACAGCTATGATCAAATATGATTTTCCTATATTAACCAAGAATATATATATATATCAATATGATCCCGAATTTTTCTTCTCCTACTGTCATCAGAAATCTGCTAAATCCAAAATATAATTATATTATTTAACTAACCAAGCATATTAAAGAAGATCATTTTCTTACAGAAAAAAAGGAAGAGCAGATTTATCATCATCAACATAATTGTTTTAGCTAATTCATTATAATAATTAGATATACTATAGAAGAGAAAAATGTGGTCTTAGAATCAAATTTTGGACTAATCCAAAACCAAAAATGTCATTCCCAAAATCTGTATTTCTAAGAATTCAAGTGTAACTCAAACACGACATATTTACTATTTTTCATCAACATATATTATGCTTCTTATTGGACAATCATATTGCTGCTAATAGTTATTTATTCTATTTAATTGGACCGGCCAAACCGAAGTTAATTTAATATTACTAGTTAGTAGAAGTAGACNAAACTCTAGACTCTCTTTAGGATACAAAGAAAATAATATTATCGGCAAATAAAAAGAACACTCTGTATTTCGATTTATCTTTGGCTCAGTTGAAATTTGCTTAAACAATGATCTCGAGTAGATAATTCGATACAGAACAAAGCACCCTGTAAAATTGAAAATATAGATTCCAAGGAGGAAAGCCTATGATATTGAAGGAATTTTGATTAATTCTTGCCTTGGCGATTAGACCTTTGGAGACGAAACGTTTTACGGAGGAGGAGATAGCTGCGGTGGCTCGAGAGAGCGCATCCCGATCAGCGTCCATGAGCCAGACGTCGAGGCCGTTCGTGGCGGCGAGTTGCGCTATTCCTGAGCCCATCTGACCAGCACCCACTACTCCGACACACTTGATCTCCGCCATTTTCCTTCTCCCAGTCGCCGGCGATCGTAGTCTCTCTCTGCAATTCTAAATGAAAGAGAGAATTTGGCAGCTTTGCTTCATAAGCTGGGCCGGATCTCTAATGACCCGACTAGTTTCAATGGGCCACAATTAAAACGGCCCAATAACATAGACAAGCTTGGTCTTTAGTCTTTTAGTCTTTAGTGGGTGCCGTTTTGAGCACGTGTCGAGACACGACACATCAACTAGGAAACGTGTCGTACATGTTCACGTGTCGTTGGCCCAGTCCTCCACCAATCCACTGACTTCCGCAAGCTTTGGATCTTCGCTAAGTACTTCATAAGCAGTTGAGATTATGTGGGAAAGCAACAGGTTTAAGTAAAATCAACCTAAACAAAAAATTAAGAAGAAAATTAACTATGTCGATTAGGTTTTTGGTGAAGAGCCACGCGACGGTGAGAATTTCAAAAACTCCTGGTGGAGATGTCTCCGGTTATGTCCTCCGACAAGTTACCAACCGATTCGACCGCTTCTTCACCGCATTCAGGCAAACGGAGGTATGTCTATGAAATATATCATTTTGAGGTAACATTTAGATGTTATTAGTTAATAGTTACACTTCTTCCAAAAAATTGTAATCTAAGAATGCATGTATCATATATTTTTCCTTTCACGTTATATATTTATAACTGGTATTATAGGGCTAATCAATTAAAGATTAAATATTTATAGAGCATGAGAGACCGTCGCTACGAGCAAGGTTCAAGCACTGCAAACGACGATAGGTCCACAACGAGTTACGTGTCGGACAAGGCAAAGGAAGGGGTGAAGAAAGCGACGGATGCAGCCGTGAACGCTGGAGACAACATGAAGGATGCCATGGACGGCGCCTGGAAAGCAGCGAAGGAAACGGGTCAGAACATCAGCGAAGCGGTTGCTGGAGATGATGACGGCGACAGGATTCAAGAGGACAAGGTCGCGGTGGAGCTGAAGGATGTGAGTCAGCCTGTCGACACGACGGAGTATAGAGGTGTGGAGGAGCTACATCAGCAAACCTGCGGAGAAAATAAGTCGCCGTGAGCTAGTGTGTTAGGGTGTCTATTGTCTTTTTCAATGTTGTTTGTTTCAATGAGAGGGTTGTTGCTCTTTGAAGGTTTATGAATGAACCGTTGCTAGATTTGATTACATTTTGTTCTTCTTAAAAGTTAAAATGAAAAAACAGCGAGTGTATATATCTACGAAAAATAACACTCTTTGAAGTTTAAACAAATCGTTTTGTGTACATCTTTAAAATTTGTATATATACAATAATACTAATACATACATAATGTCCTCTATAAATTTGAATGCATGCTGGATCGCATAGTGCGTAGGGAATCTCACGTCGGCATTAATATTTAAACATCGTTTCATTGAAAATTCCCGTAAATGGAGAGACTCTCTAACATAGTTACACGAACCAGATAAAACTAGTACTTCTACAAGACAATCATGACTATTGTGAATCATACACAATATGAAATATCATTATTTCCGTTTGCTTCTTATTTATTAATAAAATAAAATAAAAGGCAAGGCAAATTGTATTTTTTTGTAATATTACACGATGCCACTATAGATTTTACTAAATAAATATGTCTAAAAGTTTTCAGTTTTTTTTATTAATATTTTTCTAAATTTAAATCCATGCATGACACTATCATACCTAGTTGTTGGCATCTATGACAAATAAACACAACAGAACTAATTCTCTTTGCTATGTAGGAGACAAGTGGAACCGAAAACGAGAGGAGGGCATCTCTGAGCTCTGGTGTTTAGTAGTGGCTTAAGGGATAGCTACGTGCGTTTTGTTTCCTAACGTTAAAGTGACAAATGCGAAACCAAAGAAATTCGCCATGACTGAGAAGGAAATATATGACTTTGTGTCTATATATAATATCCTCCACTTTCTGGATTAGTATAATAGCATCTCCTTTATTTTTTTCCTGAGGTTCGATTGTAGGATCTATCTTTTTGAAGGGCCAAAACTTGAAATTGGCACCGAGCCGACGGAGACGAGCATTAACTTATCATAGCTTTTACCTTTTTCACTTTGTTCTTCACAAGATATTAAAAGAATCACTTCTCGGTCACACAATAGCTTACAAAATGAAAGCAAAAATCATACACTTATCATTTACCTATAAGCATATTCTTGGTGCTAAAAACAATTTTAAATTTGAGCAGGACAAAAACTTGAAGATGAAAGAGAGAGAATGAAAGGGAGATGTGAGCCAGAAAAAAAAGGGACAACATTTATTTTGTTATGCAAAAACAAGTGCAGCTTTAGAAAACCCAAAAGCTTAAGTCATAGATGATAGATTCAAGACATGAGTACAGTTTGGCATGTGAAACCCTTTTATGTCCCGTCTCTTTCACTACCCACTACTTCTACCTATTTCTCTTTCTTACACTGCTGTAATTGTAGAATAATAAAAAAGTAACAATTAAAAAAAAAAGAGAAGCAAAGAAAGCTTCACTGTTAATTTTTATTCCCAGAAAGAAACAGACAAAGAGGAAATCACACAGTTGAAAAGAAACAAAAAAAAAAAGAGTAAATAGAAGTGGTGATGATTGCATCTTACAGAGGAAACGCGTTCTGATTCTTTTAACTGGTCCAAACTCAAAGACTCTTTACTTGTTTCAGTGACCAGTAATACTTATGATCAATGGAATCTGCAGAGTTCTCTTCTTCTCCTATCAAAGCCAAAAAAAAAACAAGGTTAAAAGCGAGGGATTTTGTCATTTTACGGTTATTATTATTATGTGAAGAAAATCCTTTTGAGCAGCTAAATTTTAAACCTTAAAACACCACAGTTCTCTATCAACAATAGTTCCAAGTGTCGTTTGCATTGACCCTTTAGCTAAAGTGACCTCATTGTTTATTTTCCATCTTTTAACATGTGATTGTGCACTCCCACAAAATAGAATCTTTATTGGTAAAAATGAAAATGCCTAACACCCGAAAGAAAGAAAAAAGTGTCTAAGCATCAACTAAATGCGTTCATATGCCATGGTCCAGAACAGACAATATTCATGCTGCCAACATCAAAATACCACAGACAAGGCAAGATAGAACCATATACAAACCAAACCAGCATGTAATAATAAAAAAAGACAGATATATGTTTAAACTGAACTTAACCAATTTCCCTATAGTCCTAAGCTAACCTTAAATGCATTGTCTATATGGGTCCAATAATAGATGACCACTAGGGTTGCAAACAGAGGAATCCAATAGTCAACATCGACAAAGGATGTCACCACTTATTAAGATCCTTGTCTGTTTCTGGAGATGAATAATAAGTTAGATGGGAAGACCACATGTAAATTATGGTTCCCAGCTCTTCTTCTATGTACCTGTCTCTTATACACATCTAGATGTGTATAAGAGACAGCTTCTGAGGTATCCGCGCCGCGAATGATCTCAACCAGTTTCATTATTGGAGGAGGGTTCATAAAGTGCATTCCAATGACCTATAGACGAAAGAGAAACACTTAGACGGGCTCGAAAATGCTTGGACGTGACACTCGTGAACAATAGGTAGACGATCAGTTTCAGCGGATGGAAGTAAAGAGTCTTGAACCTGGCTGGGTCTTTGTGTTGCGGATGCAAGACGAGTGATGGAGATGGAACTTGTGTTAGAAGCTAAAATCGCAGAACTCTTGGCTATGCCATCTATATCCTTGAACAGTTTCTTCTTAACGTCTTCGGATTCCAGAATGGCTTCGACGATGATATCAGCAGAACGCAAATCTTGAAGATTGGATGTTAAACGCAAACGACGCCTAGCATCATCCCCAACTTCCTGCAACGTACAGTTCACTCTGATGTTAATGGATTGAATTTGCCACAGTTTCCGACGATCTTACCTTACTTAAATCCGGAAATATTCTGAAGTCTGAACACTATCCTAAGAACAACCTTTTTTGGTTTCTAGAGAAACTGGCAAAGATCCCAGAGTCTCCATAGAATCGTGAAGTAGCCTAAGTAGCTATATGCGAGATCTAAATCAAGCATACAAATCAACAAAGAAATTAATACTATCGGCAAATAAAAAGAACACTCTGTATTTCGATTTATCTATGGCTCAGTTGAAATTTGCTTAAACAATGATCTCGAGTAGATACTTCGATACAGAACAAAGCACCCTGTAAATTGAAAATCTAGATTCCATGGAGGAGAGCCTATGATTTGAAGGAATTTTGATTAATTCTTGCCTTGGCGATTAGACCTTTGGAGACGAAACGTTTTACGGAGGAGGAGATAGCCTGTCTCTTATACACATCTAGATGTGTATAAGAGACAGATTCTTGCCTTGGCGATTAGACCTTTGGAGACGAAACGTTTTACGGAGGAGGAGATAGCTGCGGTGGCTCGAGAGAGCGCATCCCGATCAATTATACACATCTAGATGTGTATAAGAGACAGAAACAATGATCTCGGGTAGATACTTCGATACAGAACAAAGCACCCTGTAAATTGAAAATCTAGATTCCATGGAGGAGAGCCTGTCTCTTATACACATCTAGATGTGTATAAGAGACAGGATTTTGACTAGAAAATAAAAACTCTAGACTCTCTTTAGGATACAAAGAAAATAATATTATCGGCAAATAAAAAGAACACTCTGTATTTCGATTTATCTTTGGCTCAGTTGAAATTTGCTTAAACAATGATCTCGAGTAGATAATTCGATACAGAACAAAGCACCCTGTAAAATTGAAAATATAGATTCCAAGGAGGAAAGCCTATGATATTGAAGGAATTTTGATTAATTCTTGCCTTGGCGATTAGACCTTTGGAGACGAAACGTTTTACGGAGGAGGAGATAGCTGCGGTGGCTCGAGAGAGCGCATCCCGATCAGCGTCCATGAGCCAGACGTCGAGGCCGTTCGTGGCGGCGAGTTGCGCTATTCCTGAGCCCATCTGACCAGCACCCACTACTCCGACACACTTGATCTCCGCCATTTTTCTTCTCCGAGTCGCCGGCGATCGTAGTCTCTCTCTCTCTGCAATTCCAAATGAAGGAGAAAAATTTGGCAGCTTTGCTTCATAAGCTGGGCCTGATCTCTAATGACCCGACTAGTTTCAATGGGCCACAACTAGAACAGCCCAATAACATGGACAAGCTTGGTCTTTAGTCTTTAAGTGGGTGCCGTTTTGAGCACGTGTCGAGAGACACGATACATCAACTAGGAAACGTGTCGTACATATTCTTGATCTAGAGATTGTAAATACGATGTAATAAACAAAATTTACAAGTATGATATTGGACTAATACATGCTGATTCTGGAAAAAAAATACACCATATTTTAGAAATTATAACGTTTATATTTATAACAATTGAGAAAACTTAGAAATAAAATACCACTTAACTTTAAAAAAAAAAAAAAGTTTGTCCCAAATCCTAGTTAGATGATAAATAGCAAAACACACACACACACACACAAACTAATAAGTTGCCTCATCTCTCTCAAATTATAGAAGGATGCAAGAAACAAATACCAAGCTTTGCTTCATAAGCTAGGCCCGATCTCTAATGACCCGACTAGTTTCAATGGGCCACAGTTAAAACGGCCCAATATCATGGACAAGCTTGGTCTTTAGTCTTTACTGGGTGCCGTTTTGAGCACGTGTCGAAACACGACACATCAACTCGGAAACGTGTCGTACATTTTCACGTGTCGTTGGCCCAGTCCTCCACCAATCCACTGACTTCCGCAAGCTTTGGATCTTCGCTAAGTACTTCATAAGCAGTTGAGATTATGTGGGAAAGCAACAGGTTTAAGTAAAATCAACCTAAACAAAAAATTAAGAAGAAAATTAACTATGTCGATTAGGTTTTTGGTGAAGAGCCACGCGACGGTGAGAATTTCAAAAACTCCTGGTGGAGATGTCTCCGGTTATGTCCTCCGACAAGTTACCAACCGATTCGACCGCTTCTTCACCGCATTCAGGCAAACGGAGGTATGTCTATGAAATATATCATTTTGAGGTAACATTTAGATGTTATTAGTTAATAGTTACACTTCTTCCAAAAAATTGTAATCTAAGAATGCATGTATCATATATTTTTCCTTTCACGTTATATATTTATAACTGGTATTATAGGGCTAATCAATTAAAGATTAAATATTTATAGAGCATGAGAGACCGTCGCTACGAGCAAGGTTCAAGCACTGCAAACGACGATAGGTCCACAACGAGTTACGTGTCGGACAAGGCAAAGGAAGGGGTGAAGAAAGCGACGGATGCAGCCGTGAACGCTGGAGACAACATGAAGGATGCCATGGACGGCGCCTGGAAAGCAGCGAAGGAAACGGGTCAGAACATCAGCGAAGCGGTTGCTGGAGATGATGACGGCGACAGGATTCAAGAGGACAAGGTCGCGGTGGAGCTGAAGGATGTGAGTCAGCCTGTCGACACGACGGAGTATAGAGGTGTGGAGGAGCTACATCAGCAAACCGGCGGAGAAAATAAGTCGCCGTGAGCTAGTGTGTTAGGGTGTCTATTGTCTTTTTCAATGTTGTTTGTTTCAATGAGCGGGTCGTTGCTCTTTGAAGGTTTATGAATGAACCGTTGCTAGATTTGATTACATTTTGTTTTTCTTAAAGTTAAAATGAAAAAAACGGCGAGTTAAAACTACGAAAATTAACACTCTCTTTGAAGTTTGAACACTCTCTTTTTAAATTTGTATATATATATATACAATAATACTAATACATACATAATGTCCTCTATATATGTGTTCATGAAAGGAAAATAAAAAATATGAGGTGAATGCATGCTGGATCGCATAGTGCGTAGGGAATCTCACGTTGGAATTAATATTTAAACATCGTTTCATTGAAAATTCCCGTAAATGGAGAGACTCTCTAAAAACTAGTACTTCTAAAAAACAATCGTGATTATTTTGCTTCTTATTATTTTATTTTTTTTAAAGGTAAGGCAAATTGTATTTTTTGTAATATTACACGGTGGCGCTATTGATTTTACTAAATATGTCTAAAAGTTTTCAGTTTTTAATTAGTATTTTTCTAATTTAAATCCATGATACCATCATATCTAGTTGTTGGCATCTATGACAAATAAACAGAACAGAACTAATTCTCTTTGCTATGTAGGAGACAAGTGGAACCGAAAACGAGAGGAGGCATCTCTGAGCTCTGGTGTTTAGTAGTGGCTTAAGGGATAGCTACGTGCGTTTTGTTTCCTAACGTTAAAGTGACAAATGCGAAACCAAAGAAATTCGCCATGACTGAGAAGGAAATATGACTTTGTGTCTTATATAATAATATCCTCCACTTTCTGGATTATAGTATAATAGCATCTCCTTTTTTTTTTTTTTTTTCTGAGGTTCGATTATAGGATCTATCTTTTTGAAGGGCCAAAACTTGAAATTGGCAACGAGCCGACGGAGACGAGCATTAACTTATCATAGATCTTACCCTTTTTTCACTTTGTTCTTCACAAGATATTAAAAGAATCACTTCTCCGTCACACAATAGCTTACAAAATGAAAGCAAAAAATCGTATCCTTTACCTATAAGCATATTCTTGGTGCTAAAAACAATTTTAAATTTGACTAGGACAAAAAATTGAAGATGAAAGAGAGAGAGTCAAAGGGAGATGTGAGCAAAAAAAATGGGACAACATTTATTTTTGTTATGCAAAAACAAGTCCAGCTTTACAAAACCCAAAAGCTTAAGTCATAGATGATAGGATTCAAGACATGAGTACAGTTTGGCATGTGAAACCTTTTATGTCCTGTCTCTTTCACTACCCACTACTTCTACCTATTTCTCTTTCTTACACTGCTGTAATGTATAATAATAAAAAAGTAACAAATGAAAAGAGAAGCACAGTGTTAATTTTTATTCCCAGAAAGAAACAGACAAAGAGGAAATCACACAGTTGAAAAGAAAAAAGAAAAAAAAAAGAGTAAATAGAAGTGGTGATGATTGCATCTTACAGAGGAAACGCGTTCTCATTCTTTTAACTGGTCCAAACTCAAAGACTCTTTACTTGTTTCAGTGACCAGTAATAATACTTATGAGTTATGATCAATGGAATCTGCAGAGGTCTCTTCTTCTCCTATCAAAGCCAAAAAAAAAAACAAGGTTAAAAGCGAGGGATTTTGTCATTTTACGGTTATTATTATTATGTGAAGAAAATCCTTTTGAGCAGCTATATTTCAAACCTTAAACGTCACAGTTCTCTATCAAGAATAGTTCCAAGTGTCGTTTGCATTGACCCTTTAGCTAAAGTGATCTCACTGTTTATTTTCCATCTTTTTAATATGTGATTGTGCAAATAGAATCTTTATTGGTAAAAATGATAAATGCCTAACACCCGAAAGAAAAAGTGTATAAGCATCAACTAAATGCGTTCATATGCCATGGTCCAAAACAGACAATATTCATGCTGCCAACATCAAGTACCACAGACAAGGCAAGTTGGAACCAAATACAAACCAAACCAGCAAGTAATAATAAAAAAGACAGGTATATGTTTAAACTGAACTTAACCAATTTCCCTATAATCCTATGCTAACCTTAAATGCATTGTCTAGATGGGTCCAATAATAGATGGCCACTAGGGTTGCAAACAGAGGAATCCAATAGTCTACATCGACAAAGGATGTCACCATTTATTAAGATCTTTGTCTGTTTCTGGAGATGAATAAGAAGTTAGATAGGGAGACCATATGTAAATTATGGTTCCCAGCTCTTCTTCTATGTACTATATACAGTGGCACTGGTCAATAAGGATCCTCCCTAAATACATAGAAGGACATCAATGTTATCTTGAAAACAAAAGGGTCCCCAATTTTAATAACGATTTGGAATTAAAAGTCAAATAATAAAGCGCAAGTACAATATATAGCTTGTACCAACTATTCATTGAATCAGAACGAGCCAAAACCATAGAAGGCCTATGCAATAGTAATAACAAACTTTTAACTTTCTAATTCCAATCAAAAGTCCTCAACCCTCTATTCCCTTTTTTGTGGGGGGGGGGGGGAGTAAGCACATCACGTAATCGAAGTACTTATTCCACCAGAGAACCATACAAGGACACAGTGGTCCATCCCCCGACTTTTCTTCCCCTTTTTAAACACTGCAAAAAAACAATCATTCCAAACCCCAAACCCATCCCTCAAAATTGCTTAGTGTCTTCACCAGAGTTCCACACCACCATCTTCTCAAGACTACAACTTGAAAGCTTTACCAGAAATGGAGGGTCAGAGAAAACAACGGTGGGGTTACTTGAAAGACAAGGCTACAGTCTCCAACCTTGATGACGAAGAAGTGGAGAATGGCATGGATGGAGAAGAGGAAGACGCGGGAGATGAAGATAAAAGTAAGAGAACTATGGAGAAGGTTAGAGGTCCTAGCACAGACCTTGTTCCATCGAGACTGTGCCAGGTGGATAGGTGCACTGCTAATTTGACTGAGGCCAAGCAGTATTACCGCAGACACAAAGTCTGTGAAGTTCATGCAAAGGCAACTGCTACAACTGTTGTGGGCGTCAAGCAACGTTTTTGTCAACAATGCAGCAGGTACCATTCTTCCCTTCAATATTACTTCGTCCAGTTTATCAACAAGAGGTTTGTTTTTCAATTCGATGGCTTTGGGGGTGGTTTTGAGCAGGTTTCATGAGCTACCAGAGTTTGATGAAGCTAAAAGAAGTTGCCGGAGGCGCTTAGCTGGTCACAATGAAAGGAGGAGGAAGAGTTCTGGAGATGGTTTCGGAGAAGGGTCAGGCCGGAGAGGGTTTAGCGGTCAACTGATCCAGACTCAAGAAAGAAACAGGGTCGACATGAAACTTCCTATGACCAACTCATCATTCAAGCGACCTCAGATCAGATAAACATGATAAAGACGACCGCTCCCTCTCTTCTGTCATTTACATATGTGCTATCTACATTCTCTTGTTATCTAAATAATGGCATCTAACCATGTCAAGAAAAGTGAGTCGTGCTATCGAATCCTATAATCCTACACCGATATATAGCTACAAACCTCCCGTACCCTCTATGCTGTTCTGTAAAGGATGCCCATCCGAAAATGTAAAAGACCTTTGCATACTCTTGCGTCTAATTATGTTTAGTGATCTTGTATGTTTGAAGATATTATTATGATGTGTTTTTGTACTATTGAGTCTCCACTTGATCCTTGTAATG
This sequence comes from Alliaria petiolata, assembly GCA_020283515.1. Taxonomy (NCBI): domain Eukaryota; kingdom Viridiplantae; phylum Streptophyta; class Magnoliopsida; order Brassicales; family Brassicaceae; genus Alliaria; species Alliaria petiolata. The sequence goes on along the minus strand of JAHZTW010000001.1, from coordinate 191,007,333 downwards.
TGTAATGTTAATTGAAAAGGCTTATAATACTGATTCAAGTAAGGGTTGCGAGTCAGCCAAAAGGAGCAGAAGACTAACCCGTAAACCGAGGTCACTGAAACTTCACGACGACCACTGAGATATCATCTGAGCTTTTCCTTGCAACAGCCTCCTCTGAGAGGTGCTTTGCTGCAGATTTTGCATCTTTTATTCCCTTAATCGAGTCAACGGCCTCTTGGTTCGACATCACCTATAAGATTTTGAATAATCAGCGACCATACGAGTGAGTTGTTGAGAGTAGATTATGATAGATTTAAACCTTCCAAAGCCCATCACTTGCTAGGATAAGAAAGTCTGCATCATCGTCAATTATCTCCACCGTAACATGAGGTTCGGAACTCAAATGCATCTTTATACTCTTATCACCAAATGCCCTTGCCACAGCCAGTTGACCATCAACTCGAGGAACGTCCCCTGAATTGGTTTCAATAGAAACAAAGTTAAAGCATATGCAACAACAGGATCACAACATATTTGCATAAATGTAATCGAACTAGATACCAGGGAAGTTTGAAACGAATCCGCCTCTGTTCTCGATTTTATCTTTCTCCATGTTTGGCTCATGATCAATTGAGAGTTGCTTCCCAACACCATCTTTGCAAATAACAGCTCGAGAGTCTCCTACATTAGCAACCACCAACTTCTGGCAATTGATTAATATCGCAGTCACAGCAGTCGAACCGCCTTTCCCCAAATCAGACGCCTTGTCAAGAATCGTCGTATCCGTTATATAGTAAGCTTTCTTTATCGCTGTCTCGGGCTCTTGCCAGAAATTCGGCTACCTCATGACAAAGAGAAGAACATTAANAACTACAAACCTCCGGTACCCTCTATGCTGTTCTGTAAAGGATGCCCATCCGAAAATGTAAAAGACCTCTGCATACTCTTGCGTCTAATTATGTTTAGTGTTCTTGTATGTTTGAAGATATTATTATGATGTGTTTTTGTACTATTGAGTCTCCTCCACTTGATCCTTGTTATGTGTAATGTTAATTAAAAAGGCTTATAATACAGATTCGAGTCAGCCAAAAGGAGCCGAAGACTAACCCGTAAACCGAAGTCACTGAAACTTCACGACGACCACTGAGATATCATCTGAGCTTTTCCTTGCAACAGCCTCCTCTGAGAGGTGCTTTGCTGCAGACTTTGCATCTTTTATTCCCTTAATCGAGTCAACGGCCTCTTGGTTCGACATCACCTATAAGATTTTAAATAATCAGCGACCATACGAGTGAGTTGTTGAGAGTAGATTATGATAGATTTAAACCTTCCAAAGTCCATCACTTGCTAGGATAAGAAAGTCTGCATCATCGTCAATTATCTCCACAGTAACATGTGGTTCGGAACTCAAATGCATCTTTATACTCTTATCACCAAATGCCCTTGCCACAGCCAGTTGACCATCAACTCGAGGAACGTCCCCTGAATTGGTTCAATAGAAACAAAGTTAAAGCATATGCAACAACAAGATCACAACATATTTGCATAAATGTAATCGAATTAGATACCAGGAAAGTTTGAAACGAATCCGCCTCTGTTCTCGATTTTATCTTTCTCCATGTTTGGCTCATGATCAATTGAGAGTTGCTTCCCAACACCATCTTTGCAAAGAACAGCTCGAGAGTCTCCGACATTAGCAACCACCAACTTCTGGCAATTGATTAATATCGCAGTCACAGCAGTCGAACCGCCTTTCCCCAAATCAGACGCCTTGTCAAGAATCGTCGTATCCGTTATATAGTAAGCTTTCTTTATCGCTGTCTCGGGCTCTTGCCAGAAATTCGGCTACCTCATGACAAAGAGAAGAACATTAAGTTCAAGTTCTCAAAAGTTTTTTAAAAAACGATTTCCAGGCAGTTTAGAGAAACTCCATTACCTCTTTCAAGATGTTCTCAAACAAATGGGAGCACAAGTAGTCGGGAATCTCGTGGCTAAGATGGCCATCGAAGATAGCAAACAGGCCAAGCTCATTGTCATCAACATCCTTGAATTTGGCAACCACATAATCCTCCATCTCGTGGAAAGCTTTCCCTTTCACCAAGTGGAAACCGTGTGTGATCTGCTTCGACATCTTGCTCTTCCCTTTCCCTGAATCTGCAGAAGCAGACGCACCAAGCCCAACTTTCTCCTGTACCAAGTATGAATAAATAGACGAGATTTCTTATAAGCACAGAGATACTCTCAGAACAGACAACTTTCTTCTGTTATCACTAGATTACTGAGAGTATATCAGATTAAAAAAACGTAAACCAACGTCAAATAGCCACAATCGCCCAAAATCGATTTGAGGTATCTCAGATTCCAACAAGCATATCTGGATCTAAATGAAAGCTTCACATGGATTCTCATTTCTCGCTACGTTCTACCAAATCAAGTTTCGACCCGATCCGCGTTTTCGATCAAAAACTACTCAAATTTAATGGCTATATTATCGAAATCTCGAACGGAAAAGCGATTGTTCCAGTTACATTGGAAAGAACAAAGAACGATACCTTGACGGATTCCTTCATCTTGTGGAGAATTTCCTTACCGGTCATGGCTCGAAGATGAAAACACGATTATATGTATGTTAAAGAACAGGCGAAAATGCATACGAAATTATCTTGTTTCGCGAGCGTGAGAGAGAGAGAGACAGTGAAGGGGAGAAGGAGTAAGAGAGGCGGGGAAGATGACACGAACGCCACTGTTGCATGTCAGCTTCCACCGCCGCTTTGTTTGCGGCTATGACTGACGTCTTCGCGCCACCTATGACTTTTCCTTTCTTTTTTTAACCTGCGATTATAAAAAAGGGCGTAAAATGTTTTTAAATGGCCCAATAAAGCCCAGAACTATAATGGGCTTACTTCCAAAATCATATCATTATTAGACTAATATAATGGCTAAAGCAAAATCCAATTATTTTTTCTTAAATAAAATAACCACTAGTTCATACTAATAAAGACATAAAATATGATTAGCACTGAGATTAATGATGGTAGGTGTTCGTTAGAGCATGGGTCCTAATACCATGGTGAGTTAAAGAGTAAAGAGGACACTAAAACTTTGGCCAATGGGAGACTAAAGCCATAGTGCGAGCTCTTTGTCTCTTAATTTTGTGGATATCTTTTCTTCTTGTGTTAATTGTCTGATATTAAGCTCGATTTATAAGGTTGCATAAAGCCATACTGTTGCTTTTGCTTTAAACCAAAGCGTATCTCTGGGAGACTTGTGTCCCCTGCGTAAAACATGTGAGCTACATATAACAAGAGAAATTTATCAATTAAAAATAAATTATACGACATAAAATTAATGTTTCTGCAAGGCAAGTAGATAAGTTTAAAAAACAAAAATATGATAATAAAAATATATTTATCGTGTTATTCTTGTTTTGTCGGTAATTATCGTGATTAATATCATACTTAAAATATAGCATCAGGATTTAATTTATCCGTGATCGGGGTCGACAGACTTAAACAAGATCATTACAAACACTATCGCTTGACTTTGCCACTTGTATTCAAACGCTGAGCTGGCAACTTCCGTTTGGCTCCCTCATGTGATTCTCACTACTTCCGTACCTGTTTCGCCACGTGTCTTCCCTCTATTTAAACAAGTATACGGCCACATAAATCAAACACACACCAAAATGGAGAATCACGGGAAAACCATAAACTCCGACGAGCGGCCGCCGGAGTTCGAGTTCGGATCGTTGAACACGCAATCTTCTCCGTCACAAGACTCGTTAACGGAAAGTTCTCCTGCCGATCACCTCTTCTTCAACGGCCGTCTCTTGCCACACGTTTTCCCGGCACCGAGCAATAATACTAAGTGGTCAATCTCACGTACGACCAGCGAATACACCTCCCGATGCAATAGTTCGAACAGCCGGAGTAGTTTCGGGAGTAGTAATAGCAGCTCAACTTCTTACTCTCCGAGAACGAGCAGTTTCAACAGTAACAACGGTCCAATTAATCACAAGCCGTTGGATTTGAAGCCTCCGACTAGCAGATGTGGCGAGACCGTAAATACGACGACGAGGAAAGCGACGGAGATGGTGACAGCATCTCTATACAGATCTTATTCATCACAGCGGTGGCAGTATATAACTCCGGCGCCGGTGAAAAGGAACGGAGGGATAAGGGTCGGTAGCCGGAAAAAGAAGACGACGAGGATGAGGAAGAAGGATGAGGAGAGAAGAACGAGTAGGGTGATGAATTGGTGGAGAAGAATTTTAATGGCAGCGATTTTTGCTTGTAGAGAGTGTCATGCCTTCGAGGGAGCCTGAGGAACGACTTTGAAACTATGCCGTTCATTTGGTTGTGAAAAAAAATGTATGTTTGGTTGTTCAGAAATAAGAATGTAATACACTTTCAAAAACAAAACAGTTTTTTTCAACAAAACAAAAAACAAGAAGAATTAAAAAAGGGATTTTAGGCTCTATAACCATAAAAGAACTCTAAATAAAAGAAATGATCATAACAACAAGTGGCTACGATATTCAGTATATAATATGTATTAATGACGATAAAGACCCTATTTTAAAATAGAGAATGAAATTTATTGGCTCACACACTAAATAAAAGAAACAATTTTTAGAATTCTTTAACCTTCTTCATGTCTCTTCTTCTTCTGCGCCTCACAAACGAATCTGTCTGCGAGCTACTCCATCACAAATCACGAGCAAGGACGTTGCAGTCACAAATCAAGGACAAATGAGGAGAAGGGAAAACAATTTCCTAATTTGTTTTTGAATCTAGATTACTCGTCAATCGATTGGACGATGGAAGCATCGGTAAAGAGCTACGACAACGACAATGGCGTTCTTTTGGAGAAAGAGAAGAAATCCCTAATTTGTTTTCTCCAATTTATGGGTCTCTAACAAATTGAAATCAATTGATGTTGATTAAATCAGATTCGATTTGAAAGCAGTATCAACACCTGCAAATATGAACGCTAATCACATTAATGTTTCAAATTTCTATGCTACTATATGTAAAGTACCATTATGTTGTTTGTGTGTAGTATAGTAATCGAATTTGTTGTTTGCATGTAGTATAGTTTGTTTATAAATGCTTTGTATTTTGTACTAAATTAACGAATGCCTATCACTACGATAATTACTTCTCTGCTTGTTATACTACATGGATCCACCATAATGGTATTCATCATAGGAGTTTAGTATTTTGGCACCAAAATGTGATTCAATGTGTGATTGAGAGGAGTATATCGATTAATATGTTGCAGGCGAAGAACATTGATAAGAAGAGAAGTGTATATCCGCTAAACTTGAGATAGTTAGGTTGCTCTACTTCAATACTATGCTATTTATCGTGGGTCCCATGTATATTGCGTCCTTGTCGCCTACATATTCTTCCCGCCAATTTTTTGTAGGGGCAATTATCGTCCAAAAAAATATAGCATGGTTACGTGATGAATTGGAAATTTGCTATGGCTATATCCTTTGATATTGTGCCCAATATGGTTATCTACCTCAAAAGCCCATTAAAAAAGGCAAAGAAAAGCTTTCAAGAAAAAAAGGTAAATTGTTGACAGAAAAATAAAAAATAAAAGAGTAGACTGATTGAAAATAAAAGAGGATTAACTATGTTCAACACAAGTGATGATAAAACGATGGAAACAACAAACAAAACACATATAAAAGAAGCAAACTAAGTTCTTACGAGAGTCATACACGAATATCATCACTCCAAGAAACTCATGTTTCGGTGGTGACTATCAAGGCTCAAGAACTCACTCGGGTTCGCTTGACTCTCAGAGTTGCTCTGTTCCTGGCTCTGGTTCTGGTGGCTCTGATGCTCTGGTTTGTCACCTAATCCCTCTGAGTCAAACAGAAGCTTAGCGTTGACATTGTTAGTCAACGCATTGAAGAAAGATAGCCCGGTGGGCCATTTCACGTCGGCGTCTGGTTCTTTGTTTGAATGTGGCATCACCGGGAAAGGCATGTGAGGCTGGTAGGTAGGCAGAGGGGATTGAGCCATCATCGGTCGTTGGCTCGTACCACTCCAGTTGTAGTGAGGAAGAGATGGTTGCAATGGCTGAGTCTGTGGAGGAAGTATAGGGTGGTTCGAGCCCATGAGCGATGTGTTTGAAGACGAAGTGGTTCGGTTCGAGGAAAATAGCTGCGAGAGATAAAAGCCGGATTGGTAGCCGAGTGATTCAAACGTGTGCCTCATCCGAAGTACAAAGTGCAAATCTTCAGGTATCTGAGTAAAACCGGTCGGTTCAGGGAACATATAACCGATAGAAGTCCCAGTAAGAAATTTAATTTACTGTGAAATACTTACAATCTTGCAAGAACCGAGTTGTAAAAGGCCATGTCCAGCTTGAATAACAGCTATGGTCTGTTGTATTCGCAACCAAAAACATCAAAAAGGTGACTTGAGAAACAAGAAACCAAGAACCTCAAGAACATTTCTATACGATTAGTGCTTTTTTATCTTACCTGAATTCCAGATTCGAACTGATCGTTCCACTCTGAAGGAATCTGAAATTTTTAGAGATATATTGATCTCGGTCGGGTTACAAATTTGCAGATCCAAGTCTTAATTATATATAAATGTTTCATTGGTTTTATAAAAAGAAAATCTTACAGCATCGAAGGAGCTTTGCCAGTAACTTGAGGCATTAGATTCAGATTCAGTTTGTTCCTTGAAAACCCATTTATGGCATTTATCAGAAGCAACCTTCCCCATTAACCTGTTAGTCAAAAATATGATCCAAAACCCAGAAAAAAGGAAGATAAATAGTTTCTATTTGTTATCAAAAAACAAAATATAGTTTCTATTTTTTGGGGTAAATTTGCAGTGATGAGGTCAAGAGTTATGTATATTCTCATACAGCCAAAAATGATGATAAAAAAAATGTAATTAAGGACCTACCAAGTACCCACCCTTCGCCATAATTATATAACTGAATTGACATTTTGCTGAAAGATTTACGAACAGGATCTTCTCCTTCCATGTCTCCATAGCAGCCTCCTGATCCTCCTCTTCCTCTGCAGTATCCATCTTCCCACATCAACATCCTGTAGCCCCAACACATCAATTTGCCAATACATATATAGCATATGGTTACTAGACAAGATCGTCCTCGTTATATATAGCCTACAGTTGATGTATTTTTTCAGCCGATCATTACTCTTTTAAAAAAAAAACAATTAAACTGAGGAATCGCATATCTTTGTAATCATTTTGTCTAACGTCATATATAAGAAAGAAAGGTAAATACAACCCTTTAACAAAAAAAGAAAGAAAGGTAAATACAATCGTTTAGACCAAAAAAAGGTAAATACAATCGTAGTTTTTTTCTTCTATAAATTGATCATGTCTAAGTTAAATCTTCATGCAGCAATTTTTGTAATTATTTTGGATAGTTCTTAGTTCTTACTCAAGCCCAGAGTAATAGTAATAGTCTATCCAGTTTCTTGTTTCTTGTCGGGAAATAGGTTTCCGGGCAGAGTTCCCGGCGATAAACCACAAGTGGAAAAATGTTGACTTTTTAATTATATGGTTCAAAAAAGACTAAACTATATAGTAAGCAAAGTCTTGACCATTGACTAATGTAAATAAATTTGTTAAAAGTGTAACTTACAAGCTTCCATTGTCGTCACCGACCTTGCAGCCGTTGCCACCGCCTCGAACTCTCCTGAAGAGCAAAAACGACATCGCTTTGAGGGGGAGAGAGAGAGAGAGAGAGAGAGGGAGAGAGACGTACGGACGGGGACGGATGGACCAGAAGACAGAGTAAGTCCAGTCGGTGTTGAGACAAACGGTTCTTAGGGCCTCGTGGAGAGCCACCATGCCCAAAGCTTCTTTGCTCCTTTGTTGCTGCTGCTGCTGATTGTTTTGATGATGATGATGATGTTCCGAGCCCACCATCTGTATAAATATGTCGATGTGTATTAATTATATCTATGTATGTGTTATATATGTCTCCTCTCGCTTTGGCTTTTTTTGTTCTTCTTTCCTGCTTTGCTCAAGCTTCAGGCTATAGACTCTTTTATGTTATAAATCTTAAATTTTTTAAAAAAGGTTTTTTTTTATTAGGCTAATTATCTGATTGCCAAACCAACATTTACTGCTTGTCGACATAATAATGTGTTATTTTAGTTCTGATTACTTGGTTGGTAAAATCTTACAATCTTGTGGCAACAGGATACGAATTTCTTGGGGTTTGGTATAGTTAACAATAAAAAATAGTACATAATTGGTTCATGATAATTACCAATTGAACACAAGGTTAAAGTTTTTGCATGAAAAAGGATTGATCTCTTAGGCCAAGAAAGTCAAAGATACGTGAAAAAATTCGTGATAAAATCATTCTAACCGGCTTTATATTTCTTTTAATGGAATCCAATTATCAACCGCTGATTAATACTATAATTAATATTGCTTTTCCGAAAGAGAAAATAATCATATAGTTTGGAGTGGATATAAACTGTTGTTGTTATGATTAAAGTTGCAATCAGACTATATAATTAATCACTCTATATTTTTCCCCACTAACAAATTATATATAATGTATATATATAAGTATAGTGATACGTATAAAATGTAAAATTTTGTTTTCTTTCAAAAACTGAAGAGAGAGGCTAGTATTATCTTTGACATCGTGAAACTTGGGAATTGGTTTTGGACCAAGATTCATACTATTACTTGTGTATGACACGCACGCAGATTAAGGGGGCACGACAAAGAGAATATATAGGAAGAAGAGATTTAAGAGTCACGTGCGCACGTGCCCGTGTGTAAGACTCGACTGGCTTTGTCATCTGGTTTTGACATCAAGCGCGTGCATAGTCCACAAGAGACAAGAAAGGTAGAGGAAACCAAAGCACGTGAAGAATACGCGTTAGGATGGCGCGTGAGAAGTGTGAGTGATTGAAACAAAAATAAAATAGGAAACTCGTAAACAGAGAGAGTTGGTCTGGTTGCATCAGTCTGAAAATTCTGACGGGTCTTTGCTCCGCATTGACCGGCTCTGTTCTTTACTCAAAACAATTTTTCTTTTGTGGGGACCCACCGTTTTTTTATTTTATTTTTTAATAAGTTTACGAGTACTACTACTAAATTTACTGATCGTCAAATGATGATGGTGCGATGAATTAAGGAGCGGTGATTTTAATATTTTCTTTATGACGACGACGTAAAAACAAGAAATAAGCGGTGATTTTACGAAAAACTATTCTCTTATTAGGCCAAAGACTGTGTGGTTGGCTTTTCTACTGGTGTTCTTTGATTTTAAACTGGGGATAACAAATAGTAAATGATTCTTGTCATTTACATGGGCCGTTATATGGGCTATATAAGCTATTGGACTTTTAATGCTTTTAATTTGGGCCGGGTTGTTATTCTCCACTTGATGGATCATGAGCTGGGTCAGTTCTGTGTGAATTTGTTTCGATTTTTGGAAGGAAAATTAAAAATCGAGAGAAATGATTGAAAAATCAAACCGAGGAAACTTCATCTGCCAACAGTTTCTCTCGATCTATTTGGTTGCTCGAGAAAGAGCTTTCTCGGGAATGCTACAGAAAACGAAAGGGAAGACGAAACAAAAAAAGAGAGATCTGTTGGTCACAGCATTTCGCATGGTTATTCCTAACATGAAGCTATATAACCTATGCAGAAATTCTGGCGGTAAAGAAAAAGCACTTCCAAGATCACAACAAGTGAGTGATGACGAAGATGACTCCATATGGGATTCATTGCATGCATCGTTGTCAGTATTACTCATACCGTCCCTAAAAGAGGTGTGCATCGATTTTACTTGGATATAACCCCCAAATAAAAGAGTTATTGGTGTTTGAAATGTTTAAAAAAAAACAAATACCAAAAAGATCATGTACTATGGTTTGTGGTGTAGGCTCTTGGTGACGATTCAAAAGGGTCTATAGGACATAGAGTGTCGAGATCCCTCGTGGCAATGAAACGTGAAAACCTTGGTTCCTGTGAAGCTTTTGTTGCCAAGCTGGTTGAACTTTTGTGAAGGTAAATGAAATTTTGACAGAAAAGAGACGCAAACACAAGTTTGGTCATCTGATTGTGGATTATTACTCGATCTGATGAATCCTAAATTCGTAAACAGTTCAAAAGAAGCTTCGGTGAAGGAAGTGCAGGACATGGCGGTCCGTGTTTAACCCAAGTAGAGGCTGCAAGAAAGAAGAGACAAGAAAAAAAGCAATGATAACTTCCGTACGCATCAGAAGAATCGTTCTTCCAACAAAACAATCATAATTCCAACAGAGAGATGATCAACACATATAACATAATACATGTTTTTGTGTCCAGACGAAATATAACAAAGCATTTTTTATCAACCTAATTTGGAGATGAAGAAGAGCAGCGACGAATAAAGGGGTAAGCTTGATCAGGTCCTTGACGACCAAAACAGAAATGTAGTTTCCGATGAAGTGGCTGACGTTTTCGTTAAGCTAACGATAGTAGAGTTAGGTGTTGCCGCGGAAAACGCTAAATGGCGGCGTTTTGTAATTGTTTAGATCATCCGTTGTTAGCTTAACGAAAGGGTAAATTTTAAACAATTTGTTGTTTAATAATGATATTTGAAAAAAGTAATGTATACTTTATTAAATATATTTGAAATCTTTATTATAGTCTATGATGAGTCTTTTTTTTCTTTTTTTCCAACTGAAATTATAGTAAAACATCATAGACTCATTATAGATCTCATATGTATCATTCTTTGTAGTCTATGATGAGTCTATGACTAAAGATATCGACTAAAGATTTCTTGTTTACATGTATTCTTTTAATACTTAGTTTTGTACTTTTGTTAAATATTTCAAATTTGTTTTTATTAAAAGCAAGTGTGAAATGTGAGGAGTGTGAAAGGGGGTGCCGAGAACAATTTCAAAAATCAAAATTACATAATTGTATATATTTGTTTTTTAAAAGGAGTTGACGGCGTCATTATAAATGTCAAAACGGACACGTGAAACTAGGGTTGGGCGTTCGGATTATCGGATCGGATCGGATCGGATATTTCGGGTTTCGGATATTTCGGGAGTCTAGCTTTTGGTACCGATCGAGTATAATTAGATTTCGGATCGGATTCGGTTCGGTACCCTACGGGTTCGGATCGGTTCGGATATCATATTTCGGATCCGGTTTTTTTCGGATTCGGTTCGGGTTCAAGTTTTTTTATCCGAAAAGTAACCAAAAGTAACCAAATATAACCAAAAATACTCGAAAATAACCAAAAATCTAAACATAAAAATTCAAAAGTAAGTAAAGTAATATATATTATAAATCCAACTAAACATTCAAAATTCAAAACCAAAATAAACATTCAAGTTTCAACTTCAAATTGTCACGAAATATAAAAAATACAAAGAACATAAAACCAAAAAAAATTCATTACATAAAAACAAAATAAAATAAGTTCAAAGATAATTTATGTATTTACATAAAACCAAACTAGAAATATATATGTATTTTTTGGTTAAATTTATTTTATATAAAACCAAAAAGATAATTTCATAGCTAAAAATGATTTATTGACGTTTTAGAGGAAAGAGAGACTGCGAAGAAACGATTAAGGTTTTACAGATTTTTAGATTTGCGAATGATATTTTTTATATTTTGTGGTTCGAAAACCGGGATAGAGCGAAGTGCAATTAATAAGAGATAAGGGAAAAAAATTAAGAATGGTATCTTAGAAATAGTATAATTCAGATATTTTTTCAGATATTGGATCGAATCGGATATTATCGGGTACCCGAACTAAATGAAGATTACTTCCGTTCGGATATTTTGATGAATCCGGATCGGTTCGGATCGGATATTTTCGGATCGATACCGAATCGGATTTTCGGATCCGGATAAAATGCCCACCCCAACGTGAAACCCAATAAGGTCTCCTCGAAGTTTCATGGAAAAGACGACAGTTCAGCTGACCTGACACATCATCGTCACCCAACACTCTCATATGCCGCGGCTAACGGCGCTTTGACGGTAACGGAAACCGCCCAAAATGCCCCTTTTCCATAAAATAATACTACTACTATAAATAAATTAATAACTTTGTTTTCCCATTTACCAGTATGAGTAAATTACAAATCAGGGTGGAAACTGCGTTTCTAAGAAAACTGAAAAATATGTCATAATAAATTAAAACTCGTAATAGACAGTGTCTTTCGAAATTATTCAGACGATGATATGAGTTGTTTTTGTCCCTTTTTCTAAATGAAAACAAATAATAAGAGACACGAATGTGTGTTACAGCGTGTGAATAAATAAATACGTAAATGGAATAAGTGGTCATCGTTTGGTTGCAGAGTTCCAATAAGGTGTTTTGTAGTAAGCACAACTCCAACACGTGGCTCACGCGCCGCGCTAACACAGGCACTTGGACCCAGTGGGTCTAACTTCACGCGCTCGCACACGTGGGAATGTTATCAGAGTCACCCAGCCGACGCAACCATTTTCTATAGTGACTGTCTGTCACGTTACGACATTTCACAGCGCCACCTGTCCCCATAATCGGTAACATGTGTCCAGGTGAAGCTACTATCGTGGCAGCTTCGTATTGGTTGATAGTTTTTAAATGAAATTTACTCCCCCGTATATTCTCATTCTTCTTCATGCGAACCCCTTTATTTTCAGGAGTGAATTTTTGAGGTGCAAAATCTATGAAGCTCTCGAATGGTAGGATCGACAAATGTTATTGATTATTTATAATTACAGAAAAATCGATTCAAACTTGATATAATAAACTCTAGTGTTAGCTTCATTAATCGCATAATTACAAAAATAAATAAATAAAATTAGCTTCATAAGAAAAAAAAGTATCTTCTCCAGTTAATGAAATGCCGGTGATTGATGTTACTTTCCGAAACCAGTTTCGAAACTGTACTTGTTGGATCTATAATTAATTTCCTGGGAGGTTTAATTAAATGCAGCGTTCCATAAGTGGTTAGGATAGTTTTAATGATTAATAAATGATGGGGCCAGTAGTCGTAAAAGCCCAGAAGAGAAGGGGTGAATAAGCAATATAGCGATAGTGTGTGTGGTGTAATTGGCCGACTTCGTATCGGGTGAGAAGAAAAGGGAGGGAAAAAATCTGGTTGGTTGGGATTGAGATTCTGGATGACCTTAATATGAAGCGTGTGGGTCCTACCCGAGGAAAAGCGGCCGCCGCAGCTAATCTTGTTTCACACGTGTCCTTCACATTTAAATGAATTATTCCCACTCTAATATTTTAATATCAACACATATTTTATATCAGGGAATTGGCTTTTTTTATAAAAATAAAATATGATGTGATCCTGATAGCCGTATCTGCAACTAACCTGTATCTTATTATTAGTTCTGTTTCTATATAAATTAGTTAGAATTCTATACAGTAGCTTAATACGTACATGTACATCCATGTGTATAACTGGGTGTGCATTTTTCTCGGCGTTTTCCCCTTTTTTTTAATTTTTAACCAAACACATAATATATTTTAATCTGAAATAATTCTGATATGGAAAAATCGAGGAAGTGGGGTTGTGAGGGGAAACAGGATGATGAGATGAGGGGCCAAAATGGAAATACCTCAATTTACGGAGTCCTTCACGTAAACAAATGGTTAGGTTATTAAAATAAAAATTAAACAATAACGAAAAAAAAGACAGTGAGCATCAAACTTTATCGGACGGTGGAGATGCACGTGAAGACAACCCAGAATCCCGACATGAACCTCGTCAACACGGAATTTACATCCCATGCCCCCTTCACACGCGCCAGATGCTGCTCTACCACACGCATTTTGCAATTTTCGCTTAATACATTATTATACATCAACATATCGAACCGGGTTTTGAAATAGCAACCTTTTAAATTCTTAATCCTTCGTTGTTCACTGAATAATTTTATTTTATTTTTACGCAAGGAAACAACAAATTCAACTACGTTCGTAAAAGAGGCTGAGAAAATGTTTTTACCTTAGAAAACATATATTTTCTGGATGCAAGAAATTGTTTGTACAATTCCATATTAGCAGTTTCTTAATTCAAAAAAAAATAACATATTAATAGTTTTGGAAATAAGTTTTACTCCCTCTGTTTCACATAATTTGATTTTTTAAAATTTTCACAGATATTAAGAAACAATTATTACTTACTTTTCTCTATTACTTTTTGAAAAAATGAATTTATTAAATCTAATCTAGAAAATGGGGAACAAAAATAAAATCTAAATAATCAAATTATGTGGAAAAGAGGGAGTAAATGTTTTTATGGAGTCTTTGAGGAGAAAGACTTTGAAATACTAATACGAAGGGAGTATTATTTTCATTAAAAAAAGGTATTATGATTATAAAAAAAAAGGTGGGAAGAAATGTGGGCGCCACCGTCTCTGATTCGGTCTCTTGTGAAAAGGATTACTCGCGCTGCTTGGCCGTCGGTGCCGCCTCGCTCATTGTTTTTCGTAATTAAATAATACGGAATATTGAGATCCATCCACGTGGACAAGAAATAGAATCTAACCGTTGGATCTACACGCGAATCACGAAGGGATAGTAGTTCTCTTACCCTTTTTGATTGCGGAGTTGGAGACAAGAATCCAATCAAACCTCTCTTCTCTGCCTCTCATTACGAAGCCGCTTTCTCTCTCTCACCCTCTCTCATACGTCGTCGTTTTTGTTTCAAACCCACTATTATTATTACTCTTTTCTCTAAGACCATCATTATTGCATCTATTTACATCATCACACCCGCAAATTCCTTTTGAACCCGCCATCTTGAAAAATAAATATCCGCAAAACTACACGATTAGTGTTAACAGGTTGAATGATAAACTCCGAATCAAGCCAATGTTATATCCTTAAAAACAATAATCTATGTTTGATCAAATATTGAGATAGTACCAAAAAGGTATCTCGCTATTTATGTTATTTATTTTTGACAGGATATTATTGTAAACAAAGTTGTCAGATACAACAAAAAAAAAAAAAAAAAGATTGCTAGGCTAGTTGTTTCTTAAAAGAATGTGTTTACTCAATTAGAGATCTTGTTCTTAATTGGGAAATTATAACACTCTTTGTCTTTACTTTTTTTTTTGTTCCTGCATTAGACGGGAGAATCTATCAAATTAAAAATCTAGGTTCTCTCTGTCAGAACCCAAAGACTGTTGCTAATATCCATCCTTCAAAACTCAAATTTCGAAGCAGAAGGAGAAGAAAAGGAGTATGTCCGTACTCTGTACGTGGACCCTATTTGGGTGACGTAAGCGCGAAGAATTTTTTAACATACGCCATAGAGAAAAATGGAGGCCCCACACACGCCGGCTGCGTGTCTGCTGGAAACTTGGACCATTGTTAAAAGCCGACGATACTCAACTATCTTTTTAATACTACTTCTGTAATAATCTCTCTCGCTTTTAATTTAGTTTTCTAGTACTTCAACTACGATTATTTTGTGATTTTTATTAAAACAATGCCAAAAAAAAAAATAACAAGTCATTTTAGTCCTTTTTTTTTGCCCCTTCAACTTGTATACTTATTTTGTTAACGACCGAAGTGGGAGACCAATAGAAGATGCCGCCGGATTAGTACCCAGTATTAATGATTTAAAAAATTTAGGAAAAATTAGATAAACAACATGATTCTCAAGATTACCAAATTATTAATTGAAAATTTGGAAGAACAACAAAAAAAAAAAGGAAAACTTAAAACGGTGGAACAACATGGTGAAGCCAAGTCGCAAAAAAAAAAGCACACAACAAAAGTTCAGATCTCCGGTTATGTAATAATATGTACATAACGATCCAGGTCAGCTAAAATTATATTTCTTCTCTCTCGATTTAATTTTTTTTTTCTTCTAAAAACTGATAATAATAATTTTAGAGTGAGAGAGGGAGAAAAAAAAACTACGAGAAAACGAATTCTCTCAGCTCCAAAACGTAAAAAACGCATGCGCGTCGGAAATGAAACGACACCACCAAAAGCTCAGGCTTGTTCCGATGGAGGAGGCAAGTTTAGATCTAGATCTAACGGCTGAGATCTCTTTTCCATCCCACCTTCGAAATCAACGACCGAGGACGAATCAGAGTCGCTCTGGGACCCACAGGCCATCTTCGTCCCTACATGCACCACCGACGACTTAAACGCCGACGTAACCGGAGGCTGGGCACGAGCTCCGTTTCCGATTCCCATAAGGTCCAAATAGTAGACAGGACGCGCAATAGGGATCTGGTAGCACGCGCCGCCGCCGCCGCCGCCGAGGCTGAGCTCTAGCTGCGGCGGAACAATCCCAGCCGGCGCCGGCGCAACCGGCGTCGGAGGAGAAGCGCAGTCGAGGGTGCTGCTCTGGCTAGGGCTACGGGCGAAACCGCCGCCTCCTCCGACGGGCACCTTGTCACTCAGCTCAAGAAAATTCGGGAAATTGGTTTTGGCCTTGGCGCCACGAAAATCACGCGCCGCCGTATCGTAAGCACGCGCCGCCTCCTCGGCAGTATCAAAAGTTCCAAGCCAGACCCGGGTTTTCTTACCCGGATCTCGGATCTCGGCGGCATAACGGCCCCATGGACGCTTCCTAACGCCTCTGTAACGAATCTCCTTGGCATTATTGGGTGTCGGGTTAGGAGTAACCGGGTCGGGTTTCAAACCCATCTTGACCATTACTAACAACAATCGGAGAGAGGGAGAGAGAGAGTGGTGTGATAATTGAAGGTGGAAGAGAAAGGAAGGTGGTTGTTTATATATATATAGATGGAGAGAGAGTAAAAGCGACGCTCCTTTTGGGGCGCTTTGTTGTGAACAGTCAAAGCCTGAAATGGTTTTAGCGGCTTTTCTTACAACAATAGCGGTTTTCATGGTTTTCTTTTTAACCTCCACTTATCCTCTGCCACGTGTGTCTGTTTCCTCCTTCAAGGAATCTTGTTTTTTTTATCTACCCTTCGTTTTTTTTATTTTTACCACCAAGCGTTNTGTTTATATATATATAGATGGAGAGAGAGTAAAAGCGACGCTCCTTTTGGGGCGCTTTGTTGTGAACAGTCAAAGCCTGAAATGGTTTTAGCGGCTTTTCTTACAACAATAGCGGTTTTCATGGTTTTCTTTTTAACCTCCACTTATCCTCTGCCACGTGTGTCTGTTTCCTCCTTCAAGGAATCTTGTTTTTTTTATCTACCCTTCGTTTTTTTAATTTTTACCACCAAGCGTTTTCGTTTATGTTGCTCATATTAAAAATGTATTAACCATTTAAAATACAATGTCGAATATATATATATATATATATATTCAATTGATTTTATAATTCTTTTGGATAACATTTTATCAATATATCCTTTTTTTAAGTTGATGAATAATTAATTAAAAATTGTTTAAGATTTGCATTACATTTTAATGATATAAGGTTAAAATTAGAAAATATAACTGAACTAATGAAATATATTTTAACCAACTCATGTTTTTGTAATTAATCTATATTTCTCGGTGGAAAATATTCGATGTTTTTTTGGTAAAATATTTCATCTTATCTAATGTATTTAAATTTTTTTAAAGAAAGTGATGTTATGTATATTAAAAATTATCTCTGTGCAAGAAAATATAGATGCAAGGGTAATATATTCCACGCTAACTCTAGAAAATATTTGAAGAAATCTTGCATCATTTTATGCATTTAATGGAGATGCGTGGAGTTTGCTGTGTTTGCCCACACAATGTAATCGCATAAATGCTGATTAAAATTTTGATTTTTTAAATCAAAGGAGTTGAGAATACAATCCCATATCGGAATTTGACTGATTTACGTAATTAACCAAGTTCTCAATTTGAGTTGTTTTGTGCCGCTTACTCACGTGATTTAGGATCTGATAGCTTGCTTTCCTCTAAAAGATAGGTATAGTAAGTACAACTAATTCTTGTTGCGTTTGAATTTGCACGCTTAGTTATGAAATTCTTTTAAACAAGTTTGTCACCACACAAAATGTACCACTTTGTTGCCATACAAAAATATAAGAACTTAAGTATACTTTTTGATTTAGAATATGGGATTTTTATTTTGCCGAATCGAAAAAAATTTGAATGAATTTATGGCTAATTTTATTTACTAATAACTAAATTTTCCAGATAAACCTCAATCTAGCTTTCTTTGAACACGATTAGAAAAAATGAAACTTGTGAATCTAAATTCAAAATTAGAATTATCTAAAAAACTTTATTTAAAATACTACGAAGCACACTCAGATATGGAGCTGAAAGACTTGGAAATAAATTAGCAGCGCCGCCTGAAAAGCAGAGAGAGACCATACCATATTGGATGACGCGAACATATCATATCAATACGTGGCATCACCTCGAGGACGCGCGGCTCAGGAACCGCGTTTCCATGTAGGCGCGTGAATCTCACCGCGAAACACGTGCCGACGGCGATCGCGTGAAAGAGCGTTATGCGTGACTTCTTCGACTCAGATCCATTTCAACGTTGAGTTTGACTGCTTTTTTTATTTTTCATTACTGAAAAAAAACAAAAGGCTATATAGCCGCCCCTCCGCTAAATTTTTTTTTATTTAAAAAAAAACAACATGGACCCACTAACGCACTCACTAAATAAACAACTAATAAAAGTTGTTATTTTCCTTTTAAGATCTATAGTGCCACGTGGTCAACGCGACGCGTGGAGAATGATCGAGAGAGGAGACAAGGAGAGTGAATGGTGGCCGCGTCGGCTAACCGAGATTTTAACGGCGGTGGGCCCGCCGTCTGTTTTGTTTCTTTTGCTTCCTAAAAGACGGTAATTACACTGACGGCAGGGAGACGTGTGATTAAAGAATAAAGCTTAGTTAGTTAATTTAAATTGGTTAATTGATGTTAATTGGTCGACAAAAAAACAATTGATGTTATTTATTCTTTGTTTTCTCTTTAACGACAGCTACATATGTCTTCACGCCATGGATAATGGATTGGGCTTTCTCGGGCCACAGAATCTGCTGGATACAAGAATTAAAATACCATTTCTTTTAAAACATCATAGTATTTTCTTTCCATTAAGATCAAAGAAGATAATGAACTATTAAGGCACCGTTTGTTTTCCTCTAAAACATGATTATATAGACTAGTTAGCTTATACGGTTTATACTGAATCTTTTGCAAAAAGGACTCAAGCTCGAGATTTTAGTTTTTTTTTCCATGTGTATTATTTGCTGGTTGAACTAACGGAACACACTTTGTTATATATATAAAAAAAAAATTCTCGGGTTGTATATTATAATGTGTAAATCATTAAGGGACGAATTAGAAGAAATATTATGTACTAAACTTTTGATTACCATTCTTATTTCAAAACTATTCCTAGAAAATAGTGTTGTTCTGAAACAAATTTACATAGTACTAATTCTAGATTATCCCTTTTATTCTTAAAACTTTTGTGCTGTCATGTAAGATTTTTTTTTTTTTTTTTAAACTTTTGTCGTACTTAAAAGAGTTTTTAACAAAGAAACCCCTCAACTAAAGATGAATCGAGAAAAAACCCTTCAATTATTAATTTAATGTAAAATCCCCTAAACTATAAGTCTGTTAATGAAAAAACCCCTACGTCTACAGTACCGTTAAAACTTTAAAGTTTTTAACAAAAAAAAACCTCAACTAAAGATGAATTGAGAAAAAATCACTCAACTATAAATTTAGTGTAAAAACCCTTCAAGTTCAAATGTATCAAGTATTTATCACTCAACTATAAATTTAATGTGAAGACTCCTCTATTTCTGTCTACAATAACATTAAATTAAAAATAAATACTCAACATTAAATTAAATACAATTTTGATTGTAAAAATTGACATGGATAAGATGTGATAATGAGATTCTCCGTTTAATCATAATTTCAGTACATTAAAAAGCTGAATTTATAATGTAATTGCAATAAATAGTCACAAAAACGTTAATTGCAATATACGTTAAGTTATAAACGTTAATTGCTATATACGTAAAGTATATAACGTATTATTGCTCACGGAGATCGATCCTTGGAGAGTTTTGTGAAAAATGGGAGGGAAAAACAAAGTTGAAATCTTATTTCAGCTACAGAATGCGCTATGGCGACGCCGGATCTCTTCTTCCTCATCCTTGGCTGCTATTCGCCGTGTTGTTCCTTCGGAGAAGCCGAATCATAAGAACAACATCACTCTCTATGGGTTCCGCTCTCTCGGCGCTTATAAAGCTGCGCACTTTCTTCATTCTCTTGCAGCTCCCGACAGAAATTCCACTGGGTTCGACGAAGATCAAGACAAGAAATCTGCTGTCTATGTTCATAATATCATAACGAATCTCCGTGGAAGTTCATCTGAAGAAATTGAGCGGATTCTTGATAAGTGCGGGATAGTGTTTACCGAAGGGCTGGCTTTGGAAGTGGTTAATCGGAATCGATCTGATTGGAAACCAGTTTATATTCTTTCTCAGTTGATCCTTAAACGATCTGTTTATCTATCCAGCTCCTCGGTGTACAACGAGATTCTCGACGTTCTTGGGAAAATGCGACGCTTTGAAGAGTTCCACCAAGTGTTCGATGAAATGTCTGAGAGAGATGGTCTTGTTGACGAAAAGACTTATGAGGTTTTGCTAAACCGATACGCTGCTGCACACAAAGTAGATGAAGCCGTAGCGGTATTTGAGAGGAGGAGAGGGTTTGGGATAGAGGACGATTTGGTTGCGTTTCATGCGCTCTTGATGTGGCTGTGTAGGTATAAGCACGTCGAATTTGCGGAAACCTTGTTCTGCTCGCACAGAAGAGAGTTTGGCTGCGATATAAAAACGATGAACATTATTCTCAATGGTTGGTGTGTTCTGGGAAATGTTCATGAAGCCAAGAGGATTTGGAAAGACATCATTGCTTCTAAATGCAGGCCAGATGTTGTCAGCTACGGGACAATGATTAATGCATTGACGAAGAAGGGTAAACTTGGAAAGGCCATGGAACTATACAGAGCAATGTGGGAAACCGGAAGAATCCCGGACGTTAAAATCTGCAATAACGTCATTGATGCGTTGTGTTTCAAGAAGAGTATCCCAGAGGCTCTTGAATTATTCAAGGAGATGAGTTAGAAAGGTTGCTCTCCGAATGTTGTCACCTATAACTCGCTTTTGAAGCATCTTTGCAAGATAAGGAGAACAGTGAAAGTTTTGGAGCTATTGGAAGAGATGGAACATAAAGGTGGTAGTTGTTCGCCTAACGATGTGACGTTCGGTTACTTGCTTAAGTATTCGCAGAAACCATTGGATGTCGATGCAGTTTTGGAGAGGATGGCTAAGAATAGGTGTGATATGACAAGCGACTTGTACAATTTGATGTTTAGATTATATGTGCAGTGGGACGATGAAGAGAAAGCGAGAAAGATATGGGATGAGATGGAGAGAAGTGGATTAGGACCAGATCAAAGAACATATACTATCAAGGTTCATGGTCTGCACACAAAAGGAAAAATTGGAGAAGCATTGGGTTATTATAAAGAAATGATGTCAAGAGGAATGGTGCCAGAGCCAAGAACTGAGATGTTACTAAACCAGATCAAGGCCAAGCCAAAAGGAGAAGATAAAAAGCTTAGACCCAACAGTACAAAAGAAGAGTCTGAAAGCGACTGAATTATACATGAAGAAACAGATTTGATTTTGAAAGCAAATTTTCACAACAACAAAAACAAATTTCCATTATCACATGTTCTTTACGCAGCCATGGTCACAGCTTCTTCTGCTGCTGCTGCTGCTGTTGCTGAGTCTGGGACGTACCAACCGTGGTGGATCTCAACGGCCTTTTTCCTCCTAGCCAACCGAGACTTCCTACGCGCACCAGTGTTCTTGTGTAGTGCTCTAACCTTCACCGCTTTGTCAATTGCAGAGTAAGCCTCTCCTATCAGTTTCTCCACGGATACAATCTCATCGGGTTGCGCATCTGCTTTTTTCTTGATCCCCTCGAGTGCTTCCAAGACCTGTTAGTATATTGGATTTTAATCTCGTTCATATGCAAAAAACCATTTCTTGGAGATGTTGAGGATAATGAGATGTTCGAATATATCAAGACTTTTTTTTGTATTAACTCTCCCAAGTTCTAAGAACAATATGAATGAGTTAATTTTTTCTATACATTGGTTGCAAACAATGATCACTCATCCACCTCAAAGCTCAACATTATCCATATCCCAATATGACTCGATGACTTATATTCTGAAGTACAGTTTTGTTCACAGGTTACTACTACAAGAAGTAGAAACATTCCCTAATCCGTTTCTACCAAACTTGTCACTACAACTGCAGAGGAACGGCACAACAAGCTTATCAACAATCTTGAATCCTAGAATTTTCAGAAACCACACATTTGGATTTGGTCCAACATATTTTCACATAAAGTGCACAAAAACTATGGCATTACCTTCTTCATTCGTGTGCGGGCTTCAGATTTTTTAGATTTGTTGTAAACGCGCCTCTTCTCGGCTTGGCGAGCTCTCTTTGCAGCTGAATCAGCTTTCTTCGTCGGAGCAGCCTCACACACAATCGATTGCCTCGTTGGCTTCTGTACCCATAAATTCCCTGTCGACATATACACATATATCCCCAAAATTTCAGACTTCAATCTTAAACCCTAAAATTGGCCACTACTGGAAACATAAGAGCACGAACCAAATGCAAAATGCGACAACATTCAAAATCGTTTCATTACTAAGGAATTGATACACGATTCTAAACGCGGTGTTTACCGGAGGAGAAGGCGACACATTGAGAAACGCTCTGAGAGAAGCTAAGGGAGGAGCATAGAGTAGCCGACGAACCGCGACGAGCGGAGAAGGAAGAAGACGAAGATGTTGCTGACGACGAAGAGGAAAAAGAAGAAGAAATTCCCTTGAGCGAAAGGGCTTTGAACTTGGAATCGAGGGTCGCACAGGTAGAAAGACACTGCACTATCGTCGCCATGGATTTTCTACACGCTTCTCTTCTCTGCTCTGTAAGGAGAGTAATGGTTCCATTGTGTTGTTATCCATTTAGAAGATAGGAGATGCCTGGAATGAGAAATTACCAATTTACCCTTGGTTGATTGACTTAACAACCGATTTACCCATTTTGTTTTTGGTTCCCCCATGGGTCATCATCGTTTGCGATGGGAAACGGACTAAAACTCATAATTCTTTTTTTCTTCGTTTAACGTTCAACACAAAAAAGTAAAACACACAAATCTCAAACGCCTAAACGATTTGTCCTAGCCCGTTTTGAACTGTTTAGAAGAAAGGACTAAAGTTACTCATCGAACAACGGAGAAAGTTTAACTTTGGTAAACGAAGAAGTTTTTCACTTTTTTTCCTAGTTATGTCATTAGATTCCTTCGGCCATCATTACTTCTGGTCGTGCGTCTCTGTACTTCTTCGACATATACGGCCCACTTCGAACAGCTTCTTGCAACTGCAACAACAAATTTAAACATGTCAACAGCAAGCAAAAGTACAACGTATCATAGAAAAGCTGGAGAAAGATCCAAACCTTTTCACCAGTTTTTAGACGACGAGGGTCATCAACGAAGTTACTGCACAAGAACGCTTCGTGAATTGATTTGCAGCAGTTATACCTTGCTTCCATTGCTGAGTCAAGAATGGGAGGTTTAGACCCATAGATCAAATAGATTGAAGAAGAAGCCAGTCCAATGGCTTGATCTGTGATAAGAGAGGACTTCTACTTAGTTTACCTATTTTTGCAGTTTCAGTGGTTGCATCCGTCACTATGTTTATTATCTCTTCTTTGGACAAGATTTCAATCAGGCCCCATGGCCGAGCCACCAACGCTGCTAATGTTCTATAGCCCTGAGGATGGACATTGTAAACAACATAGGATTAGCAAAATGCATAGAGACGGAATTAGAAGACACGTATCTGAGTTTTGCGTACAAGGAAGAGAGGTTTTAAATTGAATGTAACGTAGCGTGCATTCTAAAATTTCCTATTAGGGAAACAAAGGAGGAGAAGAAATGAAAGATCAGATGCTGAGGTTAAAGGTTTTACCGCGAGACGAACTTCTGAGCTTTGTTGGAGAACTGAAAGGAATAAACCCTGCGATTTGATGTCACGTGCTTAAATTAGCTCATGATATGGCTGAAACATGTTTGGCAAAAAAGGGAAATCAACTTACGGATGGGGTTAGTTTTGTGCTCTGTGCTGCCACATCATATATCAAACATCTAAGGCTTTCTTCAGCTTTTCCATCAACTACTCTGCTGCTCTTAGGCCGTGTTTCACCTGCAATGTATGCCAGTGCGTGAAGTGCAGCCTGTTACAAAACAGTAATATGATTTCATTAATCTCTCTACTAATGAAACAAAATTTCAACCATCGATAGTTAGAATTAGAAATCCTAAAATAGGAATAATTGCATATTCAAAAATGTCTTCCAAGAGCATATATAGTCGGCAGACTTTCAACTGGTGAGAAGAAAAAACATACTAACCAACTGTTTTCCATGTGCATTACGATCAAACGCAGAAGCTACAACGTGTCTTGCAGCTGGAGGTGAAGCTGAAAGGACTAGATTCGCTCCCTTCGTTGCTAAAAGTCATTGTAAAAATATAAAGACATAAGACTCTTGCAAGGGAAACAAAATCTCTTGTTGGTCGCCATTATAATTATAAACTCCAAATGTATGACCTAGCTAAATATCTCTTTTTTGTAGAAGACTGGAACAAACGCATTCAAAGAACTGAGCTACTTACTTGATCCAATCTGACCGAGTGCATCAAGCGCAGCTTCCTGTGCATCTGTATCATTCATCTCCGGTGACTCAAGACTCCCATCAATAGTTGAAATTAACGCCTTCACACCTGGATTCATGACAAAGTTGAAAGTGAATCTTTGTTAGCTACAGTACAGCCTAAAATATATATATATATATATATCTATTTCCGTAAAGCTATAATCTCTTTCTCAGCTTATATCCACAAACAAAGCAATTCGTAATTAACTTGTGTCATCGGCACAGCAAACAGAGGCAATTGGCTTGCATTATCTGATAATAAGAGCAACAATAACCTAGGATATTTGAGGCAGGGAGCAACTGCATAACTTTTCCAGTCTTAACATAAGATAGTCGCTAAAAACTCCTTGTTGGGAAAGCATATAAAAAAAAATCCAAGCAATCACATTTTTCTAACCAACAAAGGCAAAAAAATATTAAAATCTTACAAGCTTCATCCACGTTCTTGTAGATATTCTCCTTCGAGAGGAGCCTGCCACTTATCATCATTGCTCTTAACTTCAGAAAGAGATCCATTGATGTACCACTATACAAATTTTAAGACCCCGAGAAAAAAAGGATGAGCTAAAGCAAGCTTACTTGGTATCCATATTCTTTTTGTTGTAAAAATGGGTAAGGTTCAACAGTGCTTATACCTGATGATAGAACACAACAGCTGTATAAGAGAGGCCTGTGGCACGAACTCTGAACTGTGCTCCACTTCCATTAACTTCAGCGTTACTCATGCACAAACATTCAAAATAATTATATCTTTTCTTTCGAAATGTAGGCAACAAAGGAAAAAGACTCGATACTAATCTTGGAAATCAGAGGCCAACCTCGTAGTAGAGTTCGAGAACATTTAAGATCACAAGAGTGTCTTTTGTACCCTTCATCTCTGCCTCCAGTAAATCAAGAAGCCCTGAGTTCTTAATTATTGAAGCTACTTGCGGAGAAATCGAAAAAAGCTTCACTATCAAAGACAGAACCCGGACTCGTGCCTGAAAAACAGCTGGAGAATTGTAAAGGGATAGAAGGAAATGGAACTTCAAGGTAAAAATAATCTATAAAGCGGTACATTACCAGCGATGAACTCCTTACAGCAAGGTTACCAAGGTGTGTAGCATCGTTGGTATCAGCAGGGAATATTACCGGCTGTGAAAAAAGAGGTTTGAGAGTTATGCAGCAGGAATAGATGGTGTAAAAGAACTATCCACTAAACAAAAACGAAACCGTTTAAACACAGACCATAGCATCTGGAAAGCGTGCTAGGCTCTTAATGGTCTCACTTGCAGCATGTGCCACTTCATCATCGCTACAGACACACCAAAAAAAACATATCAAAGGTGAATTCAGAGGCAAAGCAACTATTTGGAGATAATAAAGCAATATTCCAAACCCGCAAGAGTCAAGACAAATCCAAAGCCTCTAGAAACTACAAAGTAATCATTATGCTCCAAAAACTTTCAACTTGTTCTTTCCGGTTGGTACCTTGATGGCTAGACAAGAGTAATCATTCCCATAGGAATGAACACAACTGTAAGAACTATAAGCATGGATTCTTACCTTTTTATGATATACTCAAGAAGATGAGGGTATATGCCATTGCTAACAACCAGCTGAACAGGTGAAACATCGTTTGCATCGCGATTCTCCAAGAGACGAGTGACCTTAAATAAAAACCGAAACGAGACTCCACCATTAGCAAACACTGGAAACTATGAGAAAGCATAAACCGACACTTTTAAGACACTTACAGTTTTGCAAGCCAGGGATTTCACTACTGCAGAATCTGCCTTGAGACCAGCTTGGAGAACAGGCTTGACAAACAGCAAAAAGTAAATCAGACTCCCGAATATAGAAATTGTTGTATAAATAGAAATCGAAGAGTCCTACCATATACTGAGGAATGAGTGAGGCGCCATACTTGGTCTTAAAAACCCTTTCCAAGCAAGTTACCAGAGTGCTCTCAAAGCCTGGGATATCCGGATCGGTTTGCAAGGCACTGCACGCGAGTATTGCGATTTCCAGTTAAAAAAAAAAAGCTATGGCAGTCTCATAGAACGCAAAAATAAGTCTAAGAAATTAATAAAACCATAAACCCCAATAATCACAAACAAACGAAACGCAACGAGAAGTGAAAGTTGAAGGAAGACAATCACTTGAAAATAACGGGAAGAGGGAAGCGATCGAGGAATTCCTGAACCGAGGTTTCGCTTTGAGCTCCTGAAATCGAAACGGTACTCGGATTTCAATCACGTCACACACAATATGTGAAAAATTTGAAGTGGTAAAGAGATTTCGGAGTAAATAAATGCGTAGCTTAGTTACCGGGATAGTGTGCGAACTCGAAAGCAGAATCGAACAACTGGTTAACGTCTTCCATGGCGATTGTTTTCTACCAAAATTAATATTTGCACCGTCGCGAACAGAAGAAGTAGTAGAGACGAAAAGTACCTCTTTATGACGACGATGACTGCTTTCATCATGTCGCAGTCGGCAAAAAAACTCTTACTAAGGCCCAACCCAATTATGATCAGGCCCAAAAAAAACTTTTAACAGTTAACACCAATCAATGTTTTTCTCACGTACAATCCAAATATTTAAAATCAACTATAAAATATAGTGGTTTTTGGCAGTAAGAACCACGAGTTATATAACATTTACTACAAAATATATCATCAACTATTTCAATGTCGCGTCTTGACATTCAAAACAAAGTACACATGCGGTTGCCTCTTTTTGTTTTGTTTTGAAAAGATACATACTATTAATGTTTCATATTGAGAATCAAAGATTAATGTCTTTGTCTCACATACAATAGTCTAAGGCCCTGTTCGTTTTTGTATCTAGACGCTACATCTGGATGCAAATGTTCAAATGTTGTTCGTTTGAACACTTTAAAACCAGCATCTGGATGCTGCATCTAGATGCAAAATCCAAAAAATCCAAAAAATCTGGATATTTGAGATGCTAGAAAAAGTAGAGTTTGGATGCAAATTTTGCATCTCAAAAACCAAAAGACTAAAATACCTATAATCACATTTTTCCGTAAGACCGTAAAATCGCGTTTTCCCGATAAAACCGTATAATCACGTTTTTCCACCAAAACCGTAAAATTGTGTTTTCCCGACAAAATCGCAAAATCACGTTTTCCGCCAAAAACCTTAAAACCGCATTTTTCCGCCAAAACTGCAAAATCGCGTTTTTCCGACAAAACCGCAAAATCACGTTTTCCGCCCAAAACCGTAAAATTGTGTTTTCCCGAACAAAATCGCAAAATCGCGTTTTTCCGTCAAAACCTTAAAACCGCATTTTTCCGACAAAACCGCAAAATCACGTTTTTCCGGCAAAAACATAAAATCGCATTTTCCTGACAAAAACGCAAAATCACGTTTTCCCGCCAAAATTGTGTTTTCCCGCCAAAACGGTAAAATCGTATTTTCGGGACAAAACGCAAAATCACGTTTTTCCGCCAAACCCGCAAATTCGCGTTTTCCTGCCAAAACCGTAAATTCGCGTTTTCCCGTCAAAACGGTAAAATTGCATTTTCGGGACGAAAACGCAAATTTACGTTTTTCCCGCCAAAACTGCAAATTCGGGTTTTCCCGCCAAAACCGTAAAATTTTGTTTCCCCGCAAAACCGTAAAATCGCGTTTTCTCACAAAAACCGTAAAATTGTGTTTTTTCGCCAAAATCGTATATTTGCGTTTTCCCGACAAAACCGCAAAATCGCGTTTTTCGACAAAATCGTAAAATTGTGTTTTTCCTCTAAAACCGAAAAATCGCGTTTTTCCGCCAAAACCGTAAAATTGTATTTTTCCGCTAAAACTGTAAAACCGCAAAATCATGTTTTCTCGCCAAAACCATAAAACCGTATTTTCCCACCAAAATCATAAAACCGTAAAACCGTGTTCTTTCTTTATTTTTAATGTGTTATTTTTGTGTATCTAAAAATTCAAAAAATTATTTAAATGTGTTAATTATTTAATTTCTAACGTTGCATCTAGATGCTATTGCAAAATCAAAAACGAACATAATAGCTTTCAAATGCAATATCTGGATGTTGTTCCAAAATCAAAAACGAACGGTATTTAAATTCAGCATCCAGATGTAGCATCCAATGCAGCATCTAGATATAACATCCAACTACAAAAACGAACATGGCCTAAATGTCTTAAACTCAATTATAAAAATACCAATTAATAGAAAGCCAACGTGGAAAACCAGTTAATTTCACATGGAAGTCATCTTAAAACATGCATAAAGACATTACAAACACATACGTAAACAAAAGGCGCGACAGGCAAATTAATGATTCGAGACTAATACAAGCCACTAATTAACCTCCCAAAGGTTTTTTTGTTTCGTTGACTAAGATTATTAGAAGGTAGAGAGATAGTTTTGTGACCGCATCCCATAACGATCACATAGCAAACGGCCAGCAACTCACGGCGGAGCCGCCGTACCGGGCGAACGACTGAGGAGGAGGAGGAAGAACCGTTGGAGGCAGCGAAGGCAGATTCGGGAAGAACGACGATGCGTCCATGTTAAAATGTCCAGGAGCTCCCAGATCCACAAACTGACCAAACGCCACGTCATCACCGAATCGACGTGGCTGACGTGGCAGTGACGGTGGTGGAGCGGGAAGATACGTAGGAAAGCCCGAATCGGCTTGAGCAGTAGCAGAGTTATTGGAGAAACAGGACACGTGCTCCGTCGCAAAGGCGTCGATGATCGGAGCAATCACAGATCCGGCGGACGAGGAGCAATTGACACCGGAGGAGAATTCTCCGGCCACGGAGGAGTTAGAAGAGAACAACTTCGTCTCTCTACTGACTACGCTACTCTTGAGACAAACTTTACAGAGAACCCATTCATCCTGCGTAATGGGAAACAGCAAAAAGTTAAACATTTTGATTAGTACTATTAGATTATTTACTCGTTAGCTATATAGAAAGGGTTTCGAAATGACCTTAGCGGAGGAAGTGATGTAATGGTAAGAGAATTTGCCGTCGAGGCGATACTCATGCATGACCCAACAGCTTTTTTCTCCTTTAGGAGCTCTGCCTTTGTAAAAGACGAGAGTTTTCTTCATCCCGAGAAGCGAACTTGTCTTCGAGCTTTTGATCTCTCTGTCTTTACCAGTGGCTTTCCAGTAACCAGCTTCTGTTGCTCTGTTCGTCCGAAGTCCCGTTGGGTATTTCCGATCTCTTAGCGTGAAAAAGTACCACTCTTTCTCACCCATTTTCGCTTTCTCTGCTCAGATGGGTTTTGCAAAGAGGTAAAAATGTCAAGTTTTTACATTAAAAAAAACGTTTCAAGTAAGACTCTGTTTTGACTGCTGATCATGTAGTTTTCTTTATATGAAGCTTACTAAAAGTTTGATTTCCTAACAGTGATCAGATTTCGTAGAGATACTTATAACAATGTAACCCTCAGGAAGACCCTTTATCCTCGTATATATATCTACGACGGTTTCTGACAAGAGAAAAGTCTAAAACTTCGTAGGCTCAAGCAATGGCTTTCAAGTCTAAAGGTATAATAAAGTCTGAAACTAAAAACCTATAACGAGGATTTATGACATTTCAACTAGAGATTGGTTTTACCAGGTATTGGAGAGTTTAATATAGTTTTAGTGAGCTTACCAGGAAGCTCCCAAGGCTCAGACTTGTTGAGATCGACTTGAGAAATGGCTGCACAGGAGAAGTTGGAGTCGAGAACCTTCTTGAGGAGATAGTAAGTGATGAGCTCTTCATCAGTTGGATGAAACCTAAACCCAGGTGGCATTAGGGTTTCATCTTCAAACCTTCTTGATCTCTCCCAACCATTAAACACATCAATATCCATCGTTGGGCCAACACAAAGAAGAAGAAGCTCTAAAGCCAACAACAAACCCCTAGATTTTTCCAATGTTTAAAGACAAAGGGAGAGAAAAAGAAGGGGAAGTAAAAAAAGGGTCCTTTTTTAATGATCTGTGTTTCTCCTGTTCTACAAGCAACTGATGTGATATTTGACAGTAGCTAGTGACAGACAGAGTTGATGTTGATGTGTACAATACACCACACAAAACGAATATATATATTATATTTATATATATATACATGTGTATACTATTTATGCGTGTGTATATGCGCATGTACATATTAATATCGGTAAATTGTACTATTAGGATCTAGGATAATATAATTGGGACATTGTCTTTTGAGCATGCAATGCGTGCGTGACTGGAAATCTCAGGGGATTATACGTCAGCCAAATCATTTTTTATTTTTATTTTTTTTTAATAAATAATGAAGTTAACTTTAATAGCCAATAGATTATTGGATACTACTTGGATCTTTTGTCTGTTGAGCAGTCTGAGCTTCACCATGAACAAGATTCTTTTTACGAAAATTCTTAAACGCATTAATATACTCGAGACAAAACTTTATTACAAGAAAAAAAAAACACAAAAAAAAGAAGAAGAAGAGAGAGGTGCATGGATGCATCAAATCATAAGAAGCAATCACATCCATCCATCAGCGTCTGGAACAAGAAACGGACGGACAGGATAAAGACGCGTCATATCTGTCACAAGGAAACGTCGCACATATATAATAAGAAAATAGAAAAAAGGATGGAGTCGCAGGCTTTACATCAAATCATATTCCCATCCTATCTTTGCATGCATCTTTCATTTTTTTTTTCTCCTTTCTCCTGCTATTTTTCACCTCTATGCTTTCCCCACAAATAACTCTTACCTTTATTTCTTTTTTATTTAAAACTTTGTTTTTTTCACACGACTCTTCAAGATTAAAAGTTACATTTTTTTTTTTGTAATTTATCGATGGTTAGTTTCAGGTCGACACGTTTTGTTGATTAGGACTTAAGGAGAAATAACAACACATGGGTTTTTTTTTTTTTTTTTGTAGAGAATACGTTTCATTTATTTAAGAAGAAAAAGATACTTGGAAAACGAGAGATCATTCATTGTCAACCACTGATTTTGCGGGGAGGAAAAAAAAAATCAAGATTTAATAAATAAAAAGTCATAATGATGCTAATAAGAATCAATAATTGTGGATTGTTGTTCCTGCAGCATGAGAAGAGAGATGGAGAGAGAGAGAAAACTCGCGCACCGAGAGAGAGAGAGAGAGAGAGAGATCACAGAGATTTAAGCCGAGTGACGTATTTATCTCAGTGGTGGAGGAGAGAATCATCTCCGCCGCCCTCCGGCCTCAACCCTACGGCGTCGTTTTTCGTGTCTACGGCAAAGCTTGGGACCCACCTCACGTATTTTTGGCATTTTCCCGTTCGGAAATAGGATCAAACTCGGTGATAGCAAATTCGTCATAATTAGGTCGGATATACACTACACTATTCAAAAATGGAAGGAAAAAACAAAATCTGTCCAAATCAAAACCGGATTCAATTTAAACCCGGATCTGAACGGGTCGGATTAGTCCAACATGCAATAAATTTGTCCAATTTTTGAATAAATGTTACAAAAATTACAACTGCTGGCAAAAAATGGATTTGCAGATGTGTATACACACACACAAAACAAGCACCAACCTTTTGGGTTTCACTATTCACAACAACACAACAATTTAAGAGACTTGACTTCTTTGATCAGTTTTTGGGGATGACATCAGAGAAAGCAAAGTCATGGAACGGAGGACCTACAAAAAAATAAAATTTGAAACAACTTTACATCTCTTGCAACCACATTTATAGTCTATATCTCTAGTTGATTAATCATGTGTTAAGAGAGGAGATGAGAAGAACTCTCTAACCTCCTCCTTCACTAAGAATGTGAAATGGAATGTTTGCAACCATTTTTTGCCCGCCCTCGCTCCAGTTAACTGTGCCCGGAAACCGTTTTTCTGAAATCCGTGAAGGTCCTAAAACAGACCAACAGATTCCTGGTTCGTTCATTAGTCCTAAGTAATCATGTGCTCGTCTCCAAACCCTTGCATCAGATATCCGAGACCGTACAACCTACACACATGTTCATAATTTTGCAGCTCAGCTTTTTTTTTTTTTTAAGACGAGTGATCATTATTAAATGCTTTAATGGATGGATTCAATGTCTCTTTGTACCTTTCCCAAGGCAACGCGGGCTCTAGGCAACAATTCCCGGTGATAAGTTGCGAGCTTTGCGATAGCTGTCACTACAAAACACAAAAGCCTTGACTGTGCTGTTCTTCTGGAAGCATTCCCAGATTCTTGCCTCAGACCTAGCCGGCTTTTTTGGTTGTTGGAAGCAAATATCCAAAAATTGTTTACATACCGTTTTTTTTTTGTGGCTGAGAAAGCAGAATGATTAAAGTTTATTGTACCTTGATGAGAGATTCTCATACAGAAGCAACTCTAAACTTTCAAAGAGCTCGCGAGCAGCATCCTTGTGTGATTCCCCACCACCACCTTACTCTCCAATTGCCCAACATAGCTGTAAAGCTAACTCTCTCTATGGAAGAAAATGTTTAGAGGAGATAATCTTACAAATCAACCGTGGAAATATTAGAAACTGACCTTAGCAGGGTCATCATAAGCTTCTCCAAGCCGGTCAATTATAGGCTTCTGCATTACGTAAGATGTTAAGAAAAAAAATTCAGCGAATTACATTATAAAATATGCAGTAATCATAAGACCATGTAACCGGTGGAGATAGTGTGATTTTGACTGGCATATCCACCGATGCGTGTTAACTGATCCTTATTCCAAATTCTAATGTTATTACCACCACAAACCCAAAAAGGAGATAAAAGTAAGACATTACCTTCAACAGGGCAATGAAATTTGGAGACCTCTGAAATGCAGCTAGCACGAATTCCAGTAGCCTCCTACGGATCTGTATACACATACCATATCTTTGTAATACAAGGTTTAATATAGCAGCAATACAGGTTCATATACCAAAGGTCAAAATCGCCTTGGCATTTCTGAAAAACAGTTGAACATCAATGGACGATACTCAGAGTCTCAGATCCAGAGAAGAGTAATGAACAGATATTGTTATTTAGCATTTCAAAATGCTAACGGAATTATTTTTTCTAAAAAAGGATATATCATATATACAATACAGAAGATGCTTGATACCTCATGAGAAAAATTCTTATCAGGAAACATTGTAGAGTTTCTTGTCATGAGTAGAGGGATTAATGCACAGATCAAAGCTGCAAAAAAAAATTAAAGCATTAAATAAGAAACAAAAACAAGCATGAACGGACTCAATAGCGGTCAAAGGCCTAACTACGTCAGAAATTATCCTCCTTTAGCAGCTAAAGAACACTAGGAAGGCTGTAAATAATCTTACAGTCGTTTGCATCTCGCAACGTAACACTAAAGTAGACATCAAGAAGTCGGGGAGCAATCTTGAGTGTCTGCTTCATCCTCTCTGACCGAGGACCACTTGCAGCAGCCTGCAGCGCTGCATTTAATGCAGGAGAAGAGCGGTGTCTTTCCTGCAACACAAAGTTGACTTAAAACTTTCAGTTTGTCTAAAATATCAGGTAATAAAAAAACTACCGTTTGTTAAGGTTTACTATTTTACAACATTTATATGGAACTGTTTTCTGAATAAAGCAAAAACTGAGGCAGGAGGCATACAGCTAGACCATCATTTTCATCCTTGAGAAGCTCCAGAAACAGAGGATCAGCTACATCTATTGTATTGTTATCTTCAGATTCTGAGTCATCCCCACCATCCCCGATGGTTGAACCAGTATAGGTTTCATCCATAAGTGCAAGTAGCATCTGAATTCACAGGGATCCTTGTCATTCATTGTCTATCTGAGAATTGTCTACCAAGTATATGTTTTAATGAATATATTACCTCCGGAGCTGCACTCTTCTGGATTGAAGCAATGCTACCTCCAACCTTTGACCCCGACCCCGAGCTCCTTTCCACTTTTTCTAATGCCACAACCAATACTAGCAAAAAATTAACAACAAGATACACAATTAGTACGCATAATACTCATAAACTCAATTAGGCTGAGAGAGTACATAAGTCCAAGCATCAACGCAGAAATACTAGACAGGCTAAAAACCATGGAAATTACCAAACCAGCAGACTGTGAGTCACATAAATGGCCTCCAATCCAAATTACAGTACACACAAATATAAGAACTCGAGAAGCAGTTTTCAGACAAGTGGGCTCACTTGGCAAGTCTAGAATGGATGGAAACAGAGGAAGGAATGACCCAGGTGATATCAGTCCAGGAAATATCTTCAGGAAGGACTTCTCCGACCTGAAGTAAAATTTCCTCGAGGTGATTTATGGAAAAAAAGAATTAATTATATCGCAAGAATTTTTCAGCTTACTTCTCCCAATTCCAGGCAATGAGCTTAAGCAACAACGGGAAAAACTGCAAATACAATTTCTCGTATTAGATGGAGAAGATGGTATATATGCAGATTCTGGCTTCATTGCTCAAGCAGTGGAAATTTAAACGGAATTGGATTAATATTACATTGAGCAGTTTATACCTGGGGTAGTAAGTTTGGAAAAGACGCTAAGAGTTTTCTCTTGTTCTCGATAAGAAAGTCACAAGTTGCCTCTGCAACAGCAGAATCTGAGAACTCGCTACAAGGAAAATTAATGACAAGATGAGCAAATGTACTTGATAAATACCCAAGAATTATCTACATGAAGGGATTGTAGCAAACATGCATATAAGCAGAGACCCACAATATCACCCTAGCTGAAACATAAGCAAAGTCCATACCGGCTAAGACACGAGCGGAAGAATGCCCTCAAACTTGGGTCAGCATCGTGCAGAACCATATCTCCAAAATCAAGAAAAAACTGAAGAATGGCCTAAAACGCAATAAAAACACAAACAGATAATCCTTGAATGCACCATACGATAGACCAAAAACCATAACTAAAAGAAAAAGAAGAAAAAACACATTCATCTGGGTGGGTAAAAGCTCAAACAAGGCTAAACAGATTGACTAAAAATTCTCAGGGAGAGTAACATACGAGCAAGAGAAGGCCTTTGGACGTCACTGACTCGGGCTGAGACAGTGAAGCAACAGACCGCTGGAAGACCTTATTGATTTGCGGATAAATTCTAGCCACCAGATCATCTGAATTCTCCAATTTACAGAACCCATGAAGCTTCTTCACCTAATCCATAGACATTCAAACAAAACACAATCAATGAATCCCTTGTTCATGGAGAAACACATAATTCTCGAGCCAGTTCTGTATTCATATATATGCACACACAAGATGCTTACTGATTGTAGTACAGATGGATCAGAAGCAGGATCCGTGGAATCTCGCGCGCAATTGCTTAGGATTCTGAGATAAAAATTCCAGTCTCCGTCTTGATCAGTCATGTTTTCAAACAAAAACAAATGATGGACGAAGAAGATGGAGGAAGCTATGGATTTTGTTTGTTGTTTTGTTGAATACGGAAGCAAAGGCCTTCGGCTTCGGAGAGACTACGAGCCCAGAGCAGGAGGTTTGGAGCCGGACGACGTCGTTTTACCAAGATCTGTATCCTTTAGACTGCATGCCGTCTTTAGTTGTCTACATGTCTTCTCCAAACGTTTGTTGAATTGGTTTGGTTTTAGTAGCAGAAGACGGAACGCAGTTTGTAAAGCAAACCCTGCACACGAGACTGGATTGGGCTGCGACGAGACGACACCGTTTAGTCCACCGATTCTAGTCTTAGAGACTGCATGTCATTTACAGTAGCGGAAGACGGCACGCAGTTTGTACAGCAAACCTCGTTTTTTACCTTCACAAATCACAGAGGCTTCCCCACTCCGTCTTCTCATTCTCCCTCCAAAACAAACCCCGGACGAGAGAATTGGAGCGAACGAGCGAGAAATATGGCGTCGGCGTCCTCTTCCGACGGAGTTGCCGGAAGGATTCGGAACGCGTCGCTGGTTCTTGTGTCCGATAACAATTCCACGATTGCTGTGAGTATTTTCGCTCAAAGCACCATCTCTTGTCTCTCCCCCTTTTTTGGATGTAATTATTATTATACTCCGCACAATGATCTTGTTTTGAACATCGATTTGTGATAATTTGAGCGATAGGAGCTTCGGCTGATGATTGGTACTGACTAATCAGTAGTGAATCCTAAAAAAATATATGTTTTTTGTTTTGCTTTCCTGTTGCAATCAGGAAACAAAATAGTTGAATTCTCGCTGTTGTCTTCCTATGATTCGGCTTTTCCTCCTACATATTCATTGTAGACTGGTTTTGTTTACTTTTTTTTTTTGGCAGGACGTCCGCAAAGCTGTGACTATGATGAAGAACATTGCTGTTCAGTTGGAGAGAGAGAATCAAACTGAGAAGGTGGGTTCTTATTCTGGATTAAGCATTTCGTTTTGTCTGATCAAATCTGTGAATGTTCTGAATTGAGAGCAAGTGTATAACGCAGTTGTAGCCGCTTAGCTTCTATGCTTTAAGTCCTTTAATTGATGGGAGTTTCCCCTCCTTAATGTTTTTTATATTGGCTAATAATCATTAGTGACTTCTCTATAACTGGTGTGAACTGCTTGGACTTTCATTCTTTTGATCTTGGTTGATCATTCATTGCCTCACTGAATTTCTTCTTCTGCTCAACGTGTTATCACATCTCTCTTTCTTTCTGACATTGTATTGTCACCTCGAAGCAAACTCTTTCCTTGATCTCTGTTTTTGTTTTTGGGTTCCACAGGTTAAAGACCTTGAAAATTCTGTGGCTGAGCTGTTGGATTTATGTGGTGATTGTGCTCATCGTTCGTCAGCAATCCAATCTGTTGCAAATGGGTACCAGCCTGGTGAACAGGTAAACACATTCCTCCTTCATGTGTTAATCTAAATGCTTATTCGGTTGCTTACTTTTAGTTTTAGCAGATTGCTTTCTGACTCGCTCTAATGACCGCAGTTAACTGACTTTAAAAAGTTGCTTGACGACGAGTTCACAAAGCTCAAGGCTACAACTTCTGAAGTGCCACAAAATGATCATTTGATGCGCCAGTTCAGGGAAGCAGTTTGGGTATGCCATTAATGACAGATCTATTTAGGTCCTCTGTTTTCTCTCTTTTTTGTTCATAATAATATCGTTGTTCAGTTAAGTTCTTAGCTTACATCAAATAGGTCGTTCGATTTCCTTTGAGTTCTTGTCCTTGTTTTGCTGCAGAACGTTCATCATGCAGGTGAACCAATGCCTGGTGACGACGAAGAGGACATTGTCATGACCAGTACCCAGTGCCCTCTTCTAAACATGACATGCCCTCTGAGCGGGAAGCCTCTCACTGAACTAGCAGATCCAGTTCGCAGGTACAATGGTTGGCTTGATTTTTTGTTTTTTTTCCTTGTCTTGTTTTGTTTGGATGATTTGCTTGCCCTCTCCCATTCTTGATGTCTATGTAGGATGATCCTTTTAAAGCCATATTTATTAGATACTGAGTTCTATAAATATGGTTTCCTCTTTCGTGTAGCAGTAGAACTAATCACTTTTTGTGCTGGATACCTACATGAATGATAGACCAATGTGGGGTGAACTGATACCGAGTCTTTGTGATCTTCTCTGGTTGCAGTACGGTTTGCAAGCATGTCTACGACAAAGCCGCAATCATGCATTACATAGCCAACAATCACAATGCGAAATGTCCTATAGCTGGTAAGAAGATAGTTCTTGCTCAAACGTCTTATAAACACCATTCCCTTGTATTTCCATATGCTGATTTGTGATTCCTATGGCGCAATTCGAATCCTCAGGCTGCCCAGGTAGACTGCAGAATAACAAAGTGGTTTGTGATCCAATGTTGAAGTTTGAAATCGAGGAGATGCGCTCGATGAACAAGCAATCTAATAGGGGGGAAGTGATTGAAGACTTCACAGAAGTACTCGATGAAGATTAGATCAAGACATATGGTTTTGAAGCCATATATGTTTCTACCAATTGTTTCCACTTTTGGATGTAAATAGGCAAATACCGCTCTTTATTCAACATCTCGTTTTGGCTAAGTTCATTTTCTGAGGCTAGTCGAATCTTATTTCAGTTCCTTGTAGCTGTAGCCTGTAGGGGTGATTTATGAAATGAATTACAGAAATCGAATGAAAACTGAGTCAATTTGTTTTACTCGGTTTATTTCCCTTCTTTTTATTGTGGTTTGGTTAGTGGATGTAAATCAGTTTGGTTTTCAAATTAAATGTTGGTTGGATTTGGATCGGTTAAATTGGATTGAGCAATTTGATAACAAACACGGCTTTTTTCACTTATACCGTTTTGTTTCGGTAGGCGCCAATCGTCGTCACTCGAAGTCGAAAGGAGGCATCTTCAATCTTGATGCTATTCGACGAGAATGGCTTCCGCTCTCTCTGCATTTAGGATTTCGATGTCCAAAACGACTACGCTTCGTGCTAGCCGTTTCTCTTATCCCGCCACTTTCCTTTTAGCCCATACAAACCGAATCCTGTGCAACTCTTCGCGTTCTGTATCTTCGTCTCCTTCTCCATCTGATACTTCTTCTTCTTCTTCCTCTTTTTCGTTGATGGAAACAAATGAAAATCAGAGGTGGAGACCCATGTGCTTGTATTACACTCACGGGAAGTGCACAAAGGTAAACATCTTTCTTGTTAGTTTGTGTTTTTTTGCTACAGCGAATTAATGCCCATGTGTTGCTTGACTTTTTTTATTGGTTCCTGCTCCGTGTGCTGTTCCGTAACAAAGACTTTTGATTGTAAATTTTTATCAACTACGCAATGTCCCCGACCTGTTCGATGGAATGCCTGAACGAGCGATTTAACTTGTTTTCCTATCGAGGAGGCTATCGTTTGTGTCTCGATCGTTATCATTATTCGTTATTCGTTTTTTTTTTTATTATACTTGATCAAATCATGGGTAATAAAGCTTGTGTTGGTGACGCTCAGATGGATGATCCTGCCCATTTGGAAGTTTTCAACCATGATTGTTCCAAGGAACTTCTAGTGACGGCTGCTGATCTAGAGAGAAAGAACCCACAAGAATTCAACTTTTTCTTGGTTCTTGACTTGGAAGGAAAAGTTGAGATTCTTGAGTTTCCTGTTTTGATCGTAGACGCCAAAACCATGCAAGTCGTAGACTTGTTCCACAGGTTATAACACCTCTTTATCTTAAAAGAAGCAACTTTTTTTTCAAAGGGTCTCGGGGTGTTTGAATTGTTGAGTTTTTGTGTCATTGGTGTAAGAGGTGTAAGTGCGTAGTTAGAGATAAGAAGGATGGCTAGGAAATTTCTATTCTTAATGAATTTTATTGCTCATGGCTAGATTTTCACAATGTGGTTGATTATTTGTTATTTATACTTCATAAGGTTTGTAAGACCCACCAAAATGAGCGAACAAGCAATTAACAAGTACATCGAAGGCAAGTATGGGGAACTTGGTGTTGATCGGTATGTATCTTACTTTGAATGTAGATATCGTGAGTCGACTATAATGCTGCTTGTGTTTATTTTATAGTTGCTACCGAGTTGCAATAGTGAATTATATTCTACCATAAGATATGATAATGCTAAGAGTTGGTTTAGAGTTCACGTAACTTCTCCAAATATCTCCTTTTGTTCTCTTTGGTTACTGAAACCGTCCCGCTAACTTTGTCAAAGTCGAATTGCAGCGTGTGGCATGACACAGCTATTCCATTTAAGCAAGTTGTTGAGGAGTTTGAAGGCTGGTTAGCTGAGCATGGCTTGTGGGGTAAAGAAACAGATGGGGCTCTGAACGATGCAGCTTTTGTAACCTGGTGAGAATTAATAATTATAAGAGATGAGCTTGTAATGTGAATCTTTTGAGTTTCTCTTTGTTGTTTCCTTATGCATAGAAACTTTCCTCATGGATTGAATAGTAGTACTTTAGAGCTCCTACCATCTTTGGGATACTGATTAAGTTACTGTTATCAGTGGAAATTGGGATATAAAGACAAAGATACCCGAGCAATGCGTAGTGTCAGATATCAATCTTCCGCAATATTTTATGGAGTGGATCAATCTCAAAGACGTCTACTTGAATTTCTACGGACGTGAGGTAAGTTGGATATATTATACTATGTCTCATCCTTGTCTATGCTTATTATAAACTCATCAATAATGGATAACATGAACAGGCCAGAGGAATGGTGTCAATGATGAAGCAACGTGGAATAAGGCTCATGGGAAGTCACCATCTGGGCATTGACGACACAAAGAACATCACGAGGGTGGTGCAACGGATGCTCGCGGATGGTGCAGTATTCAAGATCACAGCTCGAAGGAGCAAGTCCAATATGAGAAGCGTCGAATTTCTGTTCAAGNGACGACACAAAGAACATCACGAGGGTGGTGCAACGGATGCTCGCGGATGGTGCAGTATTCAAGATCACAGCTCGAAGGAGCAAGTCCAATATGAGAAGCGTCGAATTTCTGTTCAAGAACCGGATCAAGTAAGCTCTGAAGAAAAACGACAAACCCAACAAGCTCTATCATCAAGAAATGAATAAGTCTCAAGTCATTTGAGTATTATCATCAGTTAATGACAACTCTAAGGAGAAAATGTGATGTGGTGAGATGGTTTTTGCAGATTCACAGGTTTAAGAGCTGATATGTATCATATAATAGATTTGCTAAGATCACTACTTTGTGTAGAATCTCTGATCAAACTAGTGTTATCTTTTGAGATTAATAAACTCATTTGCACGGAAAAAATGAACTCCAAAAATGCTTGGCGGCAATCTTTAGTAGGAAAATAAGAGAAATTTCAAAATAATTATGAGGCCCAATCTCGACTCTATTAGCCTCTATGTGTGCTGGTTCATTCGGTTTTTTCGGTTCGGTTTATTCTGAATCAACGACAAAACCGAACCGGAAACCCGAAAAAACCGGATGGCCAGGCCTAGGCACAAACTCTTGTTTTATGTTGTCAGCATCTTCCTACTGTAGCTCTTCACTCTTCGGTAACTCTCCCAAGTGATCATCATATTTTTTGCTTATGGAATTGAATTTGTAATTACCGAACACACAAAATTTAGATTCGTGTTTTATTCCAACCAGAATTCACCAATGATTCTGAATCAGCGACAAAACCTTGTTAGATTCTTGCGGGTTTGCACAAAGAATGGGCTTTATAATCAAGGGGGTCAAGTTCATTGTTTTCTTCTCAAGTCTGGATCAGGGTTGGATTTGTTTGTGAGCAATTATCTTATCGACATGTACTGTAAATGCAGAGAGCCCTTGATTGCTCATAAGGTGTTCGACAGTATGCCTGACAGAAATGTTGTTTCATGGACAGCTCTCATGAGCGGACATGTACTTAATGGTGACCTTGAGAGATCCTTATCACTTTTCACTGAAATGGGTCGTCATGGTGTTTACCCAAACGAGTTCACTTTCTCGACGAATCTAAAAGCTTGTGGTTTGCTTAACGCACTTGAAAAGGGATTGCAGATCCACGGCTTTTGCTTGAAGATTGGTTTTGAAATGATGGTTGAGGTGGGAAATTCTTTGGTTGACCTGTATTCAAAATGTGGAAGAATCAACGAAGCTGAGAAAGTGTTTCGTGGGATGATGGATAAGAGTCTCATAACCTGGAACGCGATGGTAGCTGGATATGTACATGCGGGGTATGGTAGTAGAGCTTTGGCTACGTTTCGGATGATGCAATACGATACAGTAAAGGTAAGGCCTGACGAGTTCACATTGACTAGCTTGTTGAAGGCTTGCAGTAGCATTGGTATGATTCATGGAGGAAAGCAGATACATGGTTTTCTGGTCAGGAGTGGGTTCCCTTGCCAAAGCTCTGCAACCATCACCGGTTCTCTCGTTGATTTGTATGTCAAGTGTGGAAATCTCTTTAGTGCTCGGAAAGCTTTCGATCAAATCAAGGAAAAGACAATGATCTCATGGAGTTCATTGATTCTTGGATATGCTCAAGAGGGAGACTTTGTGGAGGCAATGGGTTTGTTTAAGCGACTACGGGAGCTAAACTCTCAGATTGACAATTTTGTTCTTTCTAGCATCATTGGAGTCTTTGCTGATTTTGCGCTCTTGCGGCAAGGGAAGCAAATGCAAGCACTTGCTGTTAAACTCCCATCTGGGTTAGAAACGTCTGTTTCAAATTCAGTGGTGGACATGTATCTCAAGTGTGGGTTAGTTGATGAGGCTGAGAAATGCTTCTCTGAAATGCAATCGAGAGATGTGATCTCCTGGACGGTAATGATCACTGGCTATGGGAAGCATGGGCTTGGAGAAAAAGCAGTTGGTATTTTTAACAAAATGTTGAGACATAACATTGAGCCTGATGATGTGTGCTACTTAGCGGTACTCTCAGCTTGTAGCCATTCGGGTCTGATCAAAGAAGGCGAAGAACTTTTTTCCAAGTTATTAGAGACACGGGGAATCAAACCTCGGGTAGAACACTACGCATGTATTGTTGATCTATTAGGACGAGCTGGT
This sequence comes from Alliaria petiolata, assembly GCA_020283515.1. Classification (NCBI taxonomy): domain Eukaryota; kingdom Viridiplantae; phylum Streptophyta; class Magnoliopsida; order Brassicales; family Brassicaceae; genus Alliaria; species Alliaria petiolata. Next base: position 190,964,196 of record JAHZTW010000001.1, on the reverse strand, counting down.
CGTTTGAAGGAAGCTAAACATCTCATTGACACAATGCCGGTCAAAGCAAATGTCGGAATATGGCAAACACTTCTTAGCGGCTGTCGAGTACACGGGGACATCAAGCTAGGTGAAAAAGTTGGTAAGATTCTTTTGAGGATGGATGGAGAAAATCCTGCAAATTACGTGATGGTGTCCAACCTTTATGGACAAGCCGGTTATTGGCACGAACATGGGAGGGCACGAGAGCTTGGGAAGATAAAAGGGTTGAAGAAAGAAGCTGGTATGAGCTGGGTAGAGATTGAGAGAGAGGTTCATTTCTTCCGTAGCGGAGAGTATTCACATCCCCTGACGCTTAGGATCCAAGAAACTTTGAGAGAAGTTGAAAGAAGAATGAGAGAAGAATTGGGATATGTATATGGCCTAAAACAAGAATTGCATGATATAGACGATGAGTCGAAGGAGGAGAACCTTAGAGCTCATAGCGAAAAGCTAGCGATTGGTCTGGCATTGGCATCAGGCGGTTTAAGCCAGGAAGGAAAGACAATAAGAGTGTTCAAGAACTTGAGGGTATGCGTAGACTGTCATGAGTTTATCAAGGGGTTGTCTAAGATCATGAAGATATCGTTTGTTGTGAGAGATGCTGTTAGATTTCACAGTTTTGAAGATGGTCGTTGTTCCTGTGGAGATTACTGGTGACACTTAAGCTCGATTACTTCCGCTAAGACCGTTAAGCTCACTGTTATTGGACTCTGATTTTCAGAAGAAAAAGAACGGTACAAATAAGTCCATACGGCAACCTCAGGTGTTAAAGTTCCTAGATTAGAAACATCTCAGCAGGGCATCTCAGGGTTGCTCCATCAAAATCTGAGATCAAAGAGGTTAGCTGAAGATCTATGTTAGATCACATTGCTTGATTCAACACTGTTGTGCCTTGTGAGTGTAGATTAGCTGGTGTGTGTGTGTGTGTGATTAGGTTTTGTTCATCACAGATTTTTGAGTACATATTATTTAGGATCTCGTCCGCTTACTTCGTCTGACAGATACCTAATCAAAGTTTACTTGACTGGGTGATGTTGCATTCTAGATTGGTTTTGTTCTTTGGTCAGTATCATATTTGATTTCTGGCTTGGATTTTTTTGTTCTTCTCCTGATATCTTAATGGTGCAATTCTCAAGATCACAAGCTAGAAGGAGCAATTCTCGGGAATTTCTATCAAGAACAGGATCAAGCCATAAATATTCAAGTCACAAGTTTTAAATGCGACAGAGCTTTAGAGTATTAGAATGATAATAATTCTTTCTCTAAGACACTGGGAAGAAGACAATGCGATGTGGTGAGAAGGTTTTGCAGATTAATAGGTCTTTGTGTTCTAATGGTGTTGTTTGGCTTAATAAGAGGAACTCTCTCTCTCCCATGGCTTCTCTTTTTATGAGATTTGTTATAAAATTGGCTGAAACAAAAAAACTTGGCGGGCAACTTTTGGTAGGAAAAAAAAGAAGAGAAATATCAACATAAAAATGAGGCCCAGGAGTAGGCCCAATCGAATGGAGACATATGTAGATCGTATCTTATTGGTCCTTAAGAGATCAACGGTTGTGTTTACTCTTGACTTTGGTATCGCGCGAGTGAGATTCCCTTGCTTTACAGGAGCGTGGGTATAAAACACACGGAAGAAATAAAACTATTCTTAAAATATTAATATTCATGGGATTTTGTGATTTTATATTTTTTCTTTCTTTTCCCAGTAATTTATTTGACTTAACCGTGGAGCCCTAAGCCTCCGAGGCTAATAGCGGAGGAATAATCATCGGAAAAATCGAAAGTTCTCGGAGGAAGAAGATTTCGATTGTATCACGCACGACAATCCTAATTTTGAAATTCACATGTTGAATTAGTGGAGATTAGGATTTTTGGGTTAATTCGGCTCCTGCAAATTTGGGCTGATCATGGAGCTAAGGTTAGTCGCTCTGTTGCGTTTTCTTAAGCATCTCCGTCGCAGTGGCCGAAGCAACACTGTCTCACGAGCTTAATTTTGGAAGGCGTGTGGTTCGGTGAGCGCTGATTTTTCTTAATCTCATTCGATCGGCCTCGAGAAGAACAGTTGTATGCATATTTGGATGCCTATTGATTGATTTGTCATGACATCCTCGCGTGAGGTAAACAAGTATCAGAATCATTCAGGTTCTCCTTCTGGGAAGAAGAGTAAGAAGCTCGCCGCAATATGTGAGGAGGAATACAACAAAAACCATGGAGAGTCCAAGGACAGAGATGGTAGGTCTGCGTTGGCTTCTGCTGACTCTGAACTTAGGCGGAGCTCTAGGGTCAGACGGATTCCGTCCATCCTGGACGCTTCTCCTCCTCCTCCGAAGAAAAGGCGGCGTTTTAATAATCACGGTGGTAGGAGTTCCAAGCTAGGGAGAGTGGTGAAGGAGGAGAATGGTGATTCGGATAACCCGGATGGTTGGAAATCCAGGTTGAGGTCAAGGAGGAGGAACGTTGGTTTTCAAGCGAATGGGAGACAGACAGGTGTGGTAAAGGGGAAAAGAAAGCTCGTTTTCGGAAGTCGTGCCAATGAGCCGAGAGATAAAGCAGCGTCAAGAGGAGCTCCTAATGGTGGGAAGCTGATGAAAAGAAAAAGGCAAGTGGAAGTTAAAGAATGTGAAAGTTCGGAAGGTGGGGAAAATGAGTCAGACACCGGTAATGCTGAAGATGAGAGTGCTAGCGAGTCGGAGGAATCAACGCAGGCTGACAGTGAAGCTGGAGAGGAGGGTGAGGAGGAGAAGACTACCAAAAGATCAGTTGTTTTAGGTGATGCTGAAGTTGATGGAACGGAGAGTGAGAGTGAGGATGGAACAGAGAGCACTGAAAATGAGATTGAGGATAGTGATGAAGAGGGAGAAAGTGAGACACAAAGTAGTGCAGAGAAGACAGGAAGTGAGAATGGAGCTACTGTGGATGGAACCACAGCTGATACTAATGTTAGAGTGGAAGCAGTGGAAAATGAGAGCGGGGATCAAATGGAAGGATTGGAAAATGAGATTGAGATGGAAGTTGAAGGAATTGAGAATAAGGAGCTGGGTATAATGGTTTCTGAAAGTGGAATTGGCACTGGGATGCCAGGGGATGATAGTGATTTTGCTCATAATGTTAAGACAAAAGAAGGAGATACTTTTCATCCTGAAATACTGCAGAACGCTAGCATCGAGGTTAATGAGAGTTTGAAGCAGAATGATGATATCGGAGAGCAAGGTGTTTCTACAACACCATCTACTGATAAGACCAAAGAACATGGTGACTTTCACGATGGAAGGGGTGAAAGTGTGGAAATGCTTGACGAGTTGCCTATTCAGAATGAAACTTGCAACAAGGTAGTTGACTCAATTTGCACTTCATCGGATAGACTTGCTAAGCCTCTCTTCAAACAAGCCAGAAGATGTGGTTTATGTGGAGTTGGCACTGATGGCAAGCACCCGAAGAAATTGATACAAGATAATGGTGACAGTGATATAGAGGCACATAGCGGGTCTTCATCTTCAGAGGAGCCAAACTATGACATATTGGATGGTTTTGGCGATGATCCTGGATGGCTTGGCCGTCTATTGGGCCCTATAAACGATCGTTATGGAATTTCTGGAACGTGGGTTCATCAGCACTGTGCCGTATGGAGTCCTGAGGTAATGTGTGGTTCTGATTATTATGACATAACACGCCTTTTGATTGCTTAGGTGCATTTACATGTGTTTATCACTTCATTATTATATGTTTCTTGGGTTCATTGACACACAATGTGTGACAGTAATAGTGTTTATCTCTCTTTACAATTCTGTGTTTTTTCTCTCGCTTAATCTTTAGTTGTTCTGTAATTTCTTGTTTGGTTGTCATTGTTGGTAAATATTAATATATCTCTGACATTGTGTATTCTTCAGTGCTGCTCTTGATGAAAAATTAAGGCTTCAGTTGTCTTGTATACAAAAGGGCTTGTCAATTTTCTTGATATTTTAGTTGTCTGTATTCCTTGATCTAAGGATACAAAGGTTCTCTACATTTGTTTTGTTTCATAAATTAACTATGCTCTTACTGTCTTCTCATTAATTTTCTTTTCCTAAATCCTGTTTTCTGTAGACGTTAATATTCAATACTCTTGTACTGCAGGTCTACTTTGCTGGTGTAGGATGCTTAAAGAATATAAGGGCGGCACTTTGCAGAGGAAAGTCATTAAAATGCACTCGCTGTGCAAGACCTGGGGCAACCATCGGTTGTCGTGTTGATCGATGTCCAAGAACCTATCACTTGGTCTATTACTACTCCCTATCTGGTTTTCCTTCCTCACTTCTGAGATATAGGCTAATAAACTTGCAGCTGTTACTGTTACCATATTATGCTCTGATAACTTCTTTGTGGTGTTCGGTATTTTGCAGCCTTGTGCACGAGCTAATGGTTGCATCTTTGATCACCGTAAATTTCTGATTGCTTGCACAGACCATAGACATCATTTCCAACCCCATGGTCGTCAATGTCAAGTCAGAATGAAGAAGATGAAAGCCAAGAGGATGCGATTGGAGATGAGGAAGCACTCAAATGATGCCTGGCGTAAGGATGTGGAAGCGGAAGAAAAGTGGTTTGAGAAATGTGGTGAAGATGAAGAATTTCTAAAACGTGAAAGCAAGAGACTACATCGAGATCTAGTAAGAGTTGCTCCCGAGTATATTGGAGGCTCTGGTTCTGAGGGTGGAAAGGCATTTGAGGGATGGGACTCTGTTGCTGGGCTTGAGAGTGTGACTCAATGTGTGAAAGAGGTTGTTCTTACTATATCCAGAATTTTTTGATAACGTTGGATTCACACCTCCAAGGGGTATCCTCTTGCATGGACATCCTGGAACTCGAAAAACGCTTGTGGTTAGAGCGCTGATTGGTTCCCTTGCTCGTGGTAATAGATGGATTGCCTATTTTGCCCGGAAAGGGGCAGACTGTCTGGGAAAATACGTTGGTGATGCTGAGCGTCAGTCAGTTGAGGCTCTTATTTCAAGTCGCCGAAAAATGCCAACCATCTACCATATTTTTTTGATGAAATAGTTGGTCGCGCTCCCAAGCGGTCAAGGCAGCAGGATCAAACACACAGCTCCGTTGTATCCACTTTACTCGCTTTACTAGACGGCTTAAAGTCGCGTGGCTCAGCGGTGGTCATAGGTGCAACAAACTACCCTGATGCTATTGACCCAGCATTAAGGAGGCCGGCCTGGGAGGTTTGATAGGGTGATTTGTTTTCCACTACCATCGCTCGACGATAGGGCTGCTATCATCTCACTCCATACTAGGAAGTGGCCTAAACCAGTGTCTGGATTCTTGCTCAAGTGGATTGCTAAAGAAGCTGCCGGTTTTGCTGGTGCGGATATACAATCTCTCTGTACACAAGCTGCCATGATTGCCTTGAATAGGAGTTTTCCTTTGCAAGCATATTTGGCCGCTGCAGAGTTGGGAGTGTCTAGTAGTATTAGTGTTGCTCTTCCATCCTTCTCAGTTGAAGAAAGAGATTGGTTGGAAGCTTTATCCCGCTCCCCACCCCCATGCTCACGTAGAGGAGCAGGAAAATCAGCTAGCGATATATTTTCTTCTCCTCTTCCTGTTTACTTGGTGCCTTCTTTATTACCACCACTGTGTTCTTTAGTTGTTGCTTTCGATCTTGAAGAGCACATCGGGCTACCACCTCTTCTTTCCAAAGCTGCGGTTGATTTCCAAAATGTGATCCGTTCTGCTTTGAGCGACAAGAATATTACTGGTGGTCTCATGTTGAGACTTGAGAGCCTTCTCCAGGAGGTAGATGTTGTAAAGGATATAGTTCAGAGGCTTTCTTATGCTGGGATACTGGATGGAGGATGTGACTTAGTTAGATCTGTTCCAAGCACCCCTGGTGCTGGCGACAGTAGTTTGGGCTCTGCACAATTCATGGTACACAGAGTCTGCCAACGTCCTGTTTTGGGGAATGCTCCTCTAGAATCAGTGAGCAAGTCAGGGTTCCAATTGCTTATTGCTGGAGGACCCAAATCTGGTCAACGACATCTTGCTTCTTGTATCTTGCATTGTTTTATTGGAAATGCAGAGATGCAGAAGATAGACACGGCAACAATTTCACAAGAAGGAAATGGGGATCTGGTGCTAGGCGTTACTCACTTATTAAGTACGTCGTTCGTTAATAAACTTTTCATGCTGTTACTTCCCCGATGATGTTTAGGCAGCTACATACATTTTTTTCTTGTAGTCTTTCGTCATCTGCAACTTTTTTTATTTTCTTGGTTCTAGTCCATTTCCAGAAAACGTACTAACTGGTACATCTGCATGGCTTGTAGTTAAATGTGCTAGCAGGAAATCATGTGTGGTATTCATGCCAAGGATTGACTTGTGGGCTGTAGAAACAGAAACTCCACTGAATGAGGAGGTCGAGTGTGATGATGATTCTGTAGATGAAAATTCTTCTCCCGTTTGTCCAGAAATGGTAGAGAAAATGGAATTGCAGAATTCTGCTCGAGCTTCACATGCTTGGAACACATTTTTTGAGCAAGTAGAGTCATTGCGAGTGTCTACAAAGATGATGATTCTGGTATGCTTAACTTCTTACTTCCTTAATGTTGTTTTCTCCAATATATTTTCCTTGTTTTGGTAGTTGATAATGGGCTGTCTGGACTTCTTGCTTATTTAGTTACTTTCGGTTAGTTTTTTTTTTTTTTTTTTTTTTTTTTGGGTATTTTGTGAAAGGTAATGTAAGCCTTAGTCCTGTGTACTCTGCTTTTGCAAAAAAATTTATTCCCTATTTTGGTTGATTAGAGTCTCTGAGAATACTGTCAACACTTGAGACTAAAATTGTTCCTTTTTTTTGGGTGATAGGCTACTTCTGGCATGCCCTACAAACTCCTACCTCCTAGGATACAACAGTTCTTTAAGACGGACCTATCAAATGAGTATCAGCCAACTATGTCTGAGGCTGTTCCACAATTCACTGTACAAGTTGTTGAAAATTCTGACCAGGACATGGCCATTGACCTGTCTGCTACTGAGTTGTCAAGACGGGCAATCCAAGTGTTTCTTCATTTGGTGCATCAGGGAACCCATACTCACTATGACTTACAGAAGAAATACAAAAGAGAGGATCCTGAACAGGGTTGCAGTGATGCAGCTTATCAGAATAATACTGATCATTGCGCAGGGGAAGAAGTAGGTGTTAAATCAAAACCTCCTTATGATGGTTCTTTAAAAGTGCCACCATTACCTACCAGCATACATGTGAAAGCGAAATCAAGCCTGCAGTTAGCTGTCTCTACATTTGGTTATCAAATTCTACGGTATCCTCAATTTGCTGAGCTTTGTTGGGTGACATCAAAGCTTAAGGAAGGGCCAAGTGCAGATGTTTCGGGTCCATGGAGAGGATGGCCGTTTAATTCGTGTATCATTCGTCCTTGTAATTCATCAGAGCAGACTATTACTGCTTCCGGTTCCAACAATGTTAAAGGCAAAGATTCATCTGGCATTGTCACAGGCCTCATTGCTGTTGGATTATCAGCGTATAGAGGAACCTATATATCGCTGAGGGAAGTCTCCTTTGAGGTACGGAAAGTTCTCGAGCTCTTAGTGGGGCGGATCAATGTGAAAATCGATGCAGGAAAGGACAGATGTCGATATATCCGAATTTTGTCTCAAGTTGCTTATCTCGAAGATCTGGTTAACAGTTGGGTATATACAATGCGAAGGTATGCCTGAAATATTTATGTATGTTTGCTCTAAAGCTTGCTGCATATCTAACATAACTTCATTGTTTACAGTTTTGAATTGGATGCTCAAACAGAGTTGACGAATCCATCAGTGAGAAATGAGCCAACTGAGCAAGAAACATCTGATCCATCAAAAGTGTCAGAAGAAGACCCTAAAGAAGATACCCAAAACATGAATTGTCCAAACCCTATAGCATCTACTAATCTTATCGACAATCATCAGCCAGTTGTAGAGATTGCAAATGGTCATCCTGAAACAAATCATGAACCTTTTCTTGAAGATACTGGTCCTCTTACGACCCATAGTACGGATGGCTTAACTATCAAAGACAATGGTGATGATACTTCGAATTTTGCAATGATGATGGAGGATTCAGGAGTAATCTCCGTTCGGCAGGCGGTTCTCCTTGATCTTAACTCTCCTGCAGCTGACCATGAACCGAGTGAAACTCACCATGGATCACGCGAAGTAGAAACTACAGCAACTGCCACTGCTTTGCAAGGAAAAGTTAATTCCGAAAACAATGATATTGGATCTGGGGAATCCAATTCTATCTCCCTGAAAGATCCCCACAAATCAGCTGACTCGAGTAATGTTGAACCGCGGGACGAACTTCATGGCTTAGAATCTGTTAACAGCATGCCTGAACCTGTTGAACAAGTTGAAACAACTGCAAGAATCAATCCTCTGGATGACCCTAGTTTCGTGTGTTTGTACCGTTGCTGCTCCCAGTGTGTCTCCATCCTCCAAGATTCAATGCACAAATTAGTTACTCGCGAGTTGAGACTTGGTAGGAGTTACATCACAACAGAGGGTCTACATGATGCCGTTTCTTCATTATCAGTGGAGCTTATTGCTGCTGTTAGGAAGTTCATCTCTGCGAAAAACAATAGCACTACACAGGAAGCAGAGGTTGAAGAACGTGATTTAGAAAAGGAAGCATGTTCTTGCAAAAGCTTACCTGGTAATTTTCTTGCCTCGTCTGAATGTTGCAGTCATTCTGCTGAAGAGCAAGGGAGCTTAGATGAAGCAAATACATATCCAAGCCCTCCTAAGACTTGGCTTGAACCATCATTATTCGTTTTCAAAGATGGAATATTGGTTCCAGTAAGTACTGAAGATGATCGTGCTTTGCACTGTAAATATGATAGTTTCTGCCTTGGTTCTCTCGTAGAGTTGATTGCAACTGAGATGAAGCCTTTTTGAGTGATTTTGATCTCTCTTTTTTTTATCATTTACTTAATCAAATCAACTGGTGTCTCTTCCATTGATTTGTTGTTACAGACTGGTAAATTTATCTCAAGAGGTATTAAAAAAAAGTTTTCATTCTATTTTGGTTGCTAACTAATATCTCTCTTGGATTTACTGTAATGTGATTCCCCTAACTTCTCTGAAGCATACTTTTTCTCAGATTTCAGATTCGTCAACAAATCTTCAGGTACGCAGCTAACTTCACTCTCTATCCATCACTGATTAGCCTTCCTTAGCCACATGTCACGCAACAAAGATTACGGCTGATTAACATAATTAATGATTTAATGTTAATTATTGCCGTATGCAAATGTAAGACTATGGGTCCAAATGGTAACATATATATTTTGCTTAATGTGGAATCTGGCTGAATTTTTGTGTGCTTTTTGCCAGAATCTGGCTGAATAACTACAAATTCAAATGGTAACCGAAGAATTTAGTTGAATAACTGAAAATATTTATAAGTTAAATGGTCTAAATGGTTACGAAATAAATAAAATATATTGCTAAGAATTTAAAATTTTCACTTCAGTGTTTACTTATCATATTATAAATTTTAAGTTAAAATTTATAAAGTTATAAGTATTCTATTTTTAAAATAACAAAGATTTTTTATTATTTAAAATTAACAATTATTTTTGAATCCTTAAATATTTTTTAATTATTAACTGATTTGCGTTAGATAGTCATCGGAAAACACTCTTCGATCGTGTTTTCGGAATATCACATTTATTTTTAGTAGATTTTTTCCTGTAAAGAAATAAAAAATATCTTAAATACAAAGCTTAAAATCAATATATTGCGGAATAGCAAAAAAAAACAATTTAAAATAATTAACAAATATGAATTAAGTGAATAAATATGTGAAAAAATAAAATTGTTTTAATGTATTATTAATGTATTAGACAACATAAAAATGGACAAAACAGAATGAAAAACTTAAATAAAAAGAACTGAACCGAGAAACTAGGTATCCAAATAATCTGAAATATAATTATATATCTAAAATATTAGTTATATTTAAATTTACCATAAATGAAATAAAAATATAATTCTAGCGGAATATCTAATATTTCATTTTTCATTTTATTTTATTTGTCATCCATCAAAAATCATTTGAATATATATTTTATATCAAGTTATATTATAAATAAAGACAGCGTTAATAAGCCTGAGTTGTGTGGCTAATTAGCGGAAAATATAATATTTAACATTCAGCCCAATTCCTCAACATTCAGACCAATTCCTCAACATTAATAAGTCTGTCTTCAACTGGTACCCTAGATGAAAAATTCAGCTCAATTCTTCAACATTCAGCAATTCCACATACACCAGAGCTCGAGACCTTATTAGTGCCTATAACTTAGGTTCAGAGCTCGAGACCTTATTGCTTACATGTATTTTAATATTATCAAAATCTTATGTATTTATTAGGTTACTATAATTCTTAGCTGTCGCATAGGAGGCGATGGAGAACAAAAGAATATTATATATAATAAAACTGTAGTATAAAATACTACAGATTTCAATTTGTTACATATTAGTTTATGAATCACATGGCATGTTGACTGTCATGACAGGGCTTATTATGCCGTTTCTTCAGCAATCATACCTTTGTTGGAACCTTATTTTTCTTAGTTGTTGCCAGAAATCCTTTCAATTTATTGTATAATTTTATTTTAATTATTGATTTTTTTCTTTTCCAAAACTACGTTTGGTTTATCAATTTGTCAAATAACTGCAGTTTAGTTTCTGGAACGTCCTAAACGAAAAAAAAAAAAAAATCATTTTTTATCAATAAAATTGAAAATCAATATTATCTTTTGGAAGTTATATATTGACTCCAAAATCAGAATAATTGGAAAACGAAAGAATCTTATCTATTTGGAATAAGTCTCAATTTATTTCCTTTTTTGTTTTCACGCAAATTTCTCTGTCTTTTTTTCCATGCAATAAAACAAAAAATTGACTCCACATAAAACATTAAAAAATAATATTGAAAATAATAAGTGCTGAATGGTTGCCCACATGGGCACTTCCTAATAAGTCTCCAGAACCTATGCTTCAAATACAAACCGATCAAAAGAAGAAGAAGAAAGACCGAACGAATACTTATCTCTTTTTGTTATCTTTTGTCTGAACTAAAAGATGGATCCTACTTCGAATGATCACCAAGAATTGGAACACGTAGAAGCCATTGATGATCTTCTCGAAGATTTCTGGTTCTTTGATAACTTACTTGATAGAAGATCAAGAATTTTGAGGTACTGTCATTCAGATCCTTACCCTTTTTCTCCTTCTTCTTCCTCTTCCACTTATCCCAAGCCCGAAATCCCAAAAATTGGAGATTCGGATTCGGAGAAGAAGCTTCTAGAAGCTCCTACAGGGGGAGACTCGGTTCCACCGCCGTGTACAGAGAAAAAAGAAGGTGGAGGCGAGCCTGAGAAGAAGATAAACAAGTTGAGAAGGCAGTTCTCTGAGAAGATTAGGGTTCAAGAACGAAGAACTTACTTGCAGAAGAAGGAACCTGTGGTTCGAGAAAAGGGAATTAAAGAAAGTTATAGCAAGAACAGAACTGATAGTAGTTGTAATAACGATAGTATCCAGTGTTACCCGATGGGAGGGAGTTTGCAAAGAACTCAGACATTACCAAGTTACATAGGAAGAGAGGATGATGGAAATGAGTTTCAAGATCAAGAGAGTGACGATTCAAGGATGGGATTCTTGATCCGTGAAGCCATCGCAAGCTCTTCTTCTGGGTTTACTCCGACGAAACAGAATACCCCAAAGGTGATCTCTTCTTTTTCATTATATTTTCCTATTTGTTGGATGATTTGATTAAATTTTTTTTGTTGTGGAGATTCTGAATTTTGATCAGAAACTTTGTGCAGATGTCAAGCATTCCAAGGCATAGACCACCGAGAAACTCGAGATCAGAAGAAGCTATTCAAGAGATTGTAGCTAAGTCCCAAAGAATCCCCAATCGCAAAACGCTGCGTAAGACGCTAAGCAGCATCGAGACGAAAGAAATTTTGATGTTGAAAGAATTGGATATTAATGAATCGAAGAGACAAGAAAACGAAGATGAAGAACAGAGGAGGGACCCACGCGCCGCCGTGAAAAACCGTTCTGCAGCAGTGGTGGGACAGCCAGTCCCGGTTTGGGTACCAAAAGATTCGAGTAGAGACATGAAAGCTCAAATCAAGTTTTGGGCTCGAACCGTCGCAAGTAATGTTCGGCAAGAATGCTGAAAATCATTAACAACAAATGATTTCTATAAATATAATAACACTCATTTCCATATTGTTTCGTTCCTTTTTTATTCAAAAACATTCTATCTTTTTATTTTACTAAAAAAAAAAACAAGAAAACAAAACATAATAATAATGTGTCTAATGATTAGTAAACGAACTGGAGTAATATTTTATTCTATAGCACTAGAAATACTTTATAACTCACATCTTAAAAGAAAGAAAGAAGAACATGTATGGTATTCACAAATCAGAACACTCTAAACGAGAGAGAGGCTTCGAGTAAGGATATTTGAGGAGCCACCAATGTTAACGGTGAGATAAAATCTTCGACGGCTAAGAAAAATGCTAGTGTTGCAGAGCCACCAATGTCTCTTCTCCTTCTCCACTTCCTCCTCCTCTCTACCTCACCGCCGTCGCCAGACGACGCGTCTTATCTCTCTCTACCGTCCACCGGATTCCATCTCTCCAATCCCTTCGCTCTACGCTTCTACCCGGATCCGACCCGATAGAATCCTGGTATCTGCCGTAAAAGAAATCGCCGATGTGGCGGACGTGGAGGGGGAGGAAGAAGCAGGTCCCATCGAGCTTCCTCCGCCGTCGTCGTCTCCGTTTTCGTCCACTAACTCAATTTTCGCCACTTCCGATGACCCTTCTCCTCTCCAGTTGGCCACCAGCGTAATGCTTACCGGCGCCATCACTATCTTCCTATTCCGATCGATCCGACGGCGAGCCAAGCGTTCGAAAGAGCTGGTAAATTTTTCAATTCCCCTCTCGTTAAAACCCGTGACATTCTTAAGTTAGCACCACCAAGGAACAATTTCTGCGAATTAGGCAGTCGATTGTTTGATCAGTTATTCCACTTGAATTACGGGATAAGGAAGGAGAAAAGTGTGACTTGGATGTGAAATTGTAGACATTCAGATCAACGGGAGCAAAGAAATCGCTCAAAGAAGAGGCAATGGAGAATCTGAAAGCAATGGGTTCAACTCCGATAGAAGGCGGTGGTAAGTCGACTCCATCGGCGGCTCAGGCGTTTCTGGGCGCGATTTCAGCAGGAGTCATTGCTCTCATCCTTTACAAATTCACTCTTACCATTGAATCAGCACTCAATCGCCAGACTATTT
>JAHZTW010000001.1:190874870-190947899 GCA_020283515.1 Alliaria petiolata | reverse complement strand
ACTACACAGGAAGCAGAGGTTGAAGAACGTGATTTAGAAAAGGAAGCATGTTCTTGCAAAAGCTTACCTGGTAATTTTCTTGCCTCGTCTGAATGTTGCAGTCATTCTGCTGAAGAGCAAGGGAGCTTAGATGAAGCAAATACATATCCAAGCCCTCCTAAGACTTGGCTTGAACCATCATTATTCGTTTTCAAAGATGGAATATTGGTTCCAGTAAGTACTGAAGATGATCGTGCTTTGCACTGTAAATATGATAGTTTCTGCCTTGGTTCTCTCGTAGAGTTGATTGCAACTGAGATGAAGCCTTTTTGAGTGATTTTGATCTCTCTTTTTTTTATCATTTACTTAATCAAATCAACTGGTGTCTCTTCCATTGATTTGTTGTTACAGACTGGTAAATTTATCTCAAGAGGTATTAAAAAAAAGTTTTCATTCTATTTTGGTTGCTAACTAATATCTCTCTTGGATTTACTGTAATGTGATTCCCCTAACTTCTCTGAAGCATACTTTTTCTCAGATTTCAGATTCGTCAACAAATCTTCAGGTACGCAGCTAACTTCACTCTCTATCCATCGCTGATTAGCCTTCCTTAGCCACATGTCACGCAACAAAGATTACGGCTGATTAACATAATTAATGATTTAATGTTAATTATTGCCGTATGCAAATGTAAGACTATAACTTAGGTTCAGAGCTCGAGACTTATTGCTTACATGTATTTTAATATTATCAAAATCTTATGTATTTATTAGGTTACTTACTATAATTCTTAGCTGTCGCATAGGAGGCGATGGAGAAACAGATTTCAATTTGTTACATATTAGTTTATGAATCACATGGCATGTTGACTGTCATGACAGGGCTTATTATGCCGTTTCTTCAGCAATCATACCTTTGTTGGAACCTTATTTTTCTTAGTTGTTGCCAGAAATCCTTTCAATTTATTGTATAATTTTATTTTAATTATTGATTTTTTTCTTTTCCAAAACTACGTTTGGTTTATCAATTTGTCAAATAACTGCAGTTTAGTTTCTGGAACGTCCTAAACGAAAAAAAAAAAAAAATCATTTTTTATCAATAAAATTGAAAATCAATATTATCTTTTGGAAGTTATATATTGACTCCAAAATCAGAATAATTGGAAAACGAAAGAATCTTATCTATTTGGAATAAGTCTCAATTTATTTCCTTTTTTGTTTTCACGCAAATTTCTCTGTCTTTTTTTCCATGCAATAAAACAAAAAATTGACTCCACATAAAACATTAAAAAATAATATTGAAAATAATAAGTGCTGAATGGTTGCCCACATGGGCACTTCCTAATAAGTCTCCAGAACCTATGCTTCAAATACAAACCGATCAAAAGAAGAAGAAGAAAGACCGAACGAATACTTATCTCTTTTTGTTATCTTTTGTCTGAACTAAAAGATGGATCCTACTTCGAATGATCACCAAGAATTGGAACACGTAGAAGCCATTGATGATCTTCTCGAAGATTTCTGGTTCTTTGATAACTTACTTGATAGAAGATCAAGAATTTTGAGGTACTGTCATTCAGATCCTTACCCTTTTTCTCCTTCTTCTTCCTCTTCCACTTATCCCAAGCCCGAAATCCCAAAAATTGGAGATTCGGATTCGGAGAAGAAGCTTCTAGAAGCTCCTACAGGGGGAGACTCGGTTCCACCGCCGTGTACAGAGAAAAAAGAAGGTGGAGGCGAGCCTGAGAAGAAGATAAACAAGTTGAGAAGGCAGTTCTCTGAGAAGATTAGGGTTCAAGAACGAAGAACTTACTTGCAGAAGAAGGAACCTGTGGTTCGAGAAAAGGGAATTAAAGAAAGTTATAGCAAGAACAGAACTGATAGTAGTTGTAATAACGATAGTATCCAGTGTTACCCGATGGGAGGGAGTTTGCAAAGAACTCAGACATTACCAAGTTACATAGGAAGAGAGGATGATGGAAATGAGTTTCAAGATCAAGAGAGTGACGATTCAAGGATGGGATTCTTGATCCGTGAAGCCATCGCAAGCTCTTCTTCTGGGTTTACTCCGACGAAACTGAATACCCCAAAGGTGATCTCTCCTTTTTCATTATATTTTCCTATTTGTTGGATGATTTGATTAAATTTTTTTTGTTGTGGAGATTCTGAATTTTGATCAGAAACTTTGTGCAGATGTCAAGCATTCCAAGGCATAGACCACCGAGAAACTCGAGATCAGAAGAAGCTATTCAAGAGATTGTAGCTAAGTCCCAAAGAATCCCCAATCGCAAAACGCTGCGTAAGACGCTAAGCAGCATCGAGACGAAAGAAATTTTGATGTTGAAAGAATTGGATATTAATGAATCGAAGAGACAAGAAAACGAAGATGAAGAACAGAGGAGGGACCCACGCGCCGCCGTGAAAAACCGTTCTGCAGCAGTGGTGGGACAGCCAGTCCCGGTTTGGGTACCAAAAGATTCGAGTAGAGACATGAAAGCTCAAATCAAGTTTTGGGCTCGAACCGTCGCAAGTAATGTTCGGCAAGAATGCTGAAAATCATTAACAACAAATGATTTCTATAAATATAATAACACTCATTTCCATATTGTTTCGTTCCTTTTTTATTCAAAAACATTCTATCTTTTTATTTTACTAAAAAAAAAAACAAGAAAACAAAACATAATAATAATGTGTCTAATGATTAGTAAACGAACTGGAGTAATATTTTATTCTATAGCACTAGAAATACTTTATAACTCACATCTTAAAAGAAAGAAAGAAGAACATGTATGGTATTCACAAATCAGAACACTCTAAACGAGAGAGAGGCTTCGAGTAAGGATATTTGAGGAGCCACCAATGTTAACGGTGAGATAAAATCTTCGACGGCTAAGAAAAATGCTAGTGTTGCAGAGCCACCAATGTCTCTTCTCCTTCTCCACTTCCTCCTCCTCTCTACCTCACCGCCGTCGCCAGACGACGCGTCTTATCTCTCTCTACCGTCCACCGGATTCCATCTCTCCAATCCCTTCGCTCTACGCTTCTACCCGGATCCGACCCGATAGAATCCTGGTATCTGCCGTAAAAGAAATCGCCGATGTGGCGGACGTGGAGGGGGAGGAAGAAGCAGGTCCCATCGAGCTTCCTCCGCCGTCGTCGTCTCCGTTTTCGTCCACTAACTCAATTTTCGCCACTTCCGATGACCCTTCTCCTCTCCAGTTGGCCACCAGCGTAATGCTTACCGGCGCCATCACTATCTTCCTATTCCGATCGATCCGACGGCGAGCCAAGCGTTCGAAAGAGCTGGTAAATTTTTCAATTCCCCTCTCGTTAAAACCCGTGACATTCTTAAGTTAGCACCACCAAGGAACAATTTCTGCGAATTAGGCAGTCGATTGTTTGATCAGTTATTCCACTTGAATTACGGGATAAGGAAGGAGAAAAGTGTGACTTGGATGTGAAATTGTAGACATTCAGATCAACGGGAGCAAAGAAATCGCTCAAAGAAGAGGCAATGGAGAATCTGAAAGCAATGGGTTCAACTCCGATAGAAGGCGGTGGTAAGTCGACTCCATCGGCGGCTCAGGCGTTTCTGGGCGCGATTTCAGCAGGAGTCATTGCTCTCATCCTTTACAAATTCACTCTTACCATTGAATCAGCACTCAATCGCCAGACTATTTCTGATAACTTCTCGGTTCGTTTCTTCTCTCTCTCTCTCTCTCTCTCTTTGGTACCCATTTGATCATTCATTGCTTCATCATGGTGTCTCCATATCAGTAAATGCCCATAATTGAGAGAGACAAAGGTGATGAATTCAGTGTGCAACTGTAGCTATATTCATTATGAGAAGTACCTACTCTCTAATAACTCTAAAGATTCTCTGTTTGATCCTTCTTTCACATACCCTTTTTGATCATTGCTTGCGTACTAAGCCTAATCCATGGTTTCTGAATTCTATATACATTCATTGATTGAAATGACTTTTTTCGAAACCATGATCTTCTCTAAAATAACTTTATCTGTTGTTGTCTTTCTATATTCTCTTGCAGGTTAGGCAAATCACAGTAACCGTAAGGTATATATATAAGCTTCTATGTATTCACCTCAAAGCCATTCTCGCAATTTCTTAGATCAAACTGTTCGTTTTTTTTCCTACAGGACTATCATCAACGGTATATGCTATCTCGCAACATTTGTTTTCGGTATCAACGCGGTCGGACTCCTCCTCTACTCTGGCCAACTAGCTTTCAATGAAGATTCTGATGAAGAAACCAAGGCCACAACAGAGCCTGGAGACTCATCAGGTAACAATACTGAAGTAAATAAAAGCAACGATGATCAAAGTTCTGGTGATTAAAACCTGTCTTTGTATTTGTTGTACTATGAAACATGTAATAATAATAATATCATATTCATTATAGCAAAAATATCTACAAATTAGTATTTTATTTGAGTTTATTGTAACTATCTGTATCTATTTGTTGGGAAGTGATTAGTTGTTTGTTTCGATGGGACTTTATCTACCAAGGAGAGAGACATTAGACTAACGGACAACAGAAGGATACAGATTTTCATGGGAAAAACATTGCCATAGTGAACGAAATGAATTATGACTAACAAAACTAATTTACAAACAAGGACAAATAGTCTTTTGAAATTACTATTACACCCAAATAGTTCTTTTATTCCCCCACTCCAGTCTCCTCCTTTCTTCTAGAACCCTACCCCGGCGGCGCCGACTCCGACCGTAGCTGGAGGGTGCGGCTCTAGCTTCCGATTTTTCCAGAAACATGCTTCCGGCGCAAGCTTCGAAGCTGACTTCCTCGGCTCCGATTTGCAACGTGGCAGCACTGGTGGCTCGTATGCCTTATTAGCTCCGGCTACCTTCTGCTCCGCGGCCGCCGTTATTTTCGGCGGAGCTGCTGGGTATGAACACGATGACCGTGGCGGCTGTAGCAGCGCTTGGTGGACGGGTGGTTTATCGATTGAACGCCGGCGAGACGATGCGTTGGAATCAACGGCGGTGACGATTCGTTTCTTGGGTTGATGATGATGATTATCTCCGGCAGCTTCTGGTATCTTCTTCGCCGGAGGTCTTCCTGGTAAACATCTGACGAAATCTGTACTACAGACCCAAGTCTCCTTGGAGACTTCCATTGATAGCTTTGGTTCACACATCATCAGCAATAGACAATCTGGTAACACCTTATACGGCGTGGCCGTCGTCTTCTCTTTCTCCTCTTGTTGACTTCCTCTCATCACCACTTCCGGACTCGGGTCGGGTTCTCGGTTTCCTTGTTCGGATCTCTCTACGTTTGGGGTTACAGAGGCAACCTCGTTGCTTTCTTCTTCTTCTTCTTCTTCCTCCGCCTTAGCCACCGCCGCTAATTCTTCCATCTCTGCCATATGCTCTTCTTCTTCTTCTATGGCGTTTCTGATATCGTCTTCGATCTTTTTAATGATCGTGGCTTCAATTTCTTCCTCAAACGAATCTACCTCCTCCTGGATTTTCGAAGCTTCTTCTTCTTCTCCTTCTTCTTCTTCTGCTGCTTCCACGGCCGAATCTTCCAGAACTTGGACTGTTTCTTCCTCTCTCGGTGGATTTGAAGCCAAAGGAACTTCTGCTTCCGCAACGGGAACTACAACTTCTCTCTCCACTGTTGTCTCGCCGGAAATCCATTTCTCGCATAACTCGATCCGTTTCTTGTCTTCCAAATCCAGCTCAAACCTTCTTCTTCTCTCTTCATCCTCCTCCTCGTCTCCTCCTTGTGCGCCATCGTTGAGTGACAACTGCCTTTCCCGAACCCGGTTAGCTAGCGCCGCCACCTTGACCGGATCAGATCTACACCGCATCAGCAGTAAAGCGTTCTTCGGCGGAGAACAGATGCTGATCCGTCCAACTTCTTCTCTCTCTTTCTTCTCCGTCTTCATCTCTATCTCGCTCAAATCGATCCCCTCGAAAACGTGTCTCCGGCGACTCCTCCTCCTATCCTCCTCCGCGTCGTCTTCTCCGCCAACAACAAGCTCAATCTCCCTTCTCTTCCCTCCGGTCTCCTCCACCGCCACAAACCACCGCGTGAACACCGCACCACAGGAATTCCCGCCGCCGCATCCGTCGTCGTTATTCTCAACTCGCCTCCCATCTCGATCTCTGCTGTGGTGGCTATTGTCCGTACACGAGGATCTACAAGGGAGGAAGCAGTTGAGCTCAGAGCCAAACGCTCTCAGCGACTCACAGATAGTCACCGGAAGATGCACCCACCGATTCTCGGTCGCGTCGAAACGGCATCCTCCGTCGTTTTGGTCGCTCGAGGATCTCCTGAAGCTCGTCTCACCTTTCCTCCTAGATCTCGCTCTCATCTTCTTCTTCACATGCTTCCTAGTCTTCACCCTAACCTGACCGATACACGTCACCTTCGGAGACGACGGCTCGATGTTATTATTCTCGTAACCAGATCCAGATCTCTTCCGCCCATTAGCACCGAACATCGGCGAGTTAAGAACTCCGGCGGAAGCGCTCTTCAAGCTGCCGCTCGTACGGAGACGACGGCTGAGAGAAGTCGTGAGACAGGCGGAGCGGGCGGGGCTGAGGGAAGAGAGACGCATGGAAGAAGAAGAAGAGAAACGAGAGGTGAAACAAATGAATAGATCGGTGGACGAAGCATTCGTTGTGTTGCTGCTGTTAATACTTGAAGAACGGTGGGGTCTCTCAGTTTCCGCCATTGTTATCTTTGTTTTCTCTGTTTGTTTGTTTTTTTTTTTTTTTTTTCTGTGGGAGTGAAGTAGCTATCGCCATTGGAGATAGTATAGTAGTATCTGTTTTCAGTGTGTAACGGAATCGAGAGACTATAGGGGTCCCGTTGGCAACTACGAAACTACCCCTCGATCTGATTGGGGAAAGATTCGTTCTTCCTAAATCTCACTAATCGGCTTTGACTAATCAAAAAATTCAAGTTGTTATTATAGTTATGCGGTAATGGTAGTAGTGAAAGGGCGAATTAGTAATTGTGTGTAGAGTGAAAGGTGTGTGTGTTGTGGGCCCATGAGAGTGAAATGAGTTAAAGGGTTCGTCGTACGTCTGTGGACTGTGGATACACACATGTGCACACTAAAGGTATTAGCTTTCCCAAAAACACAAACACTCAGACACGCATGTCTCTTGTGTATTTGCATGTATTTGTTTTCGTAGTCCTTTTTTTTTTTTTTTTTTTTTTTTTGAGCTTTTGGATTTTGGTGAAAATAAATATAATACAAACTTTTCTTTTGGAAAGATATCACCTTTTTGTGAAATTCAAAAGTTTAGGATATTTGTTCTTGTAGCTTAGATTATTGGACCCCATGGACCAAGTGTTTTCGTGGTCTATTTTGAGTGAGATAATATCATACGTATAGGAGGGATGTTGGATGTTGATTTAAAACCATTGGACATTATAAAAATTGCGAATACTATGATGTCCACAAAAAAAGTTTGTGAATACCATATACATATGAATATACCATGAAAAAAAAAAAAAAAAAAAAGAGCAAACCACAGCCCCAATTTGGCTGCAAATTGTAATGTGTATTTTTATCTAGTATAGTAAACGTATATGAAAAACAGCTTTTTGTCATCTAGTGTTATGGATTTTTATCAAAAATATTCTAATTCAAACCGCTCATGAATATATACAGTTGTAGAAACAAAAAGTCAATTTCTAGTCATTTCTAATTTGCATATTTGATTTTTAGACAGTACGTTGATTGATACGGGTGGTTAGAGATGTTAGGATTTATTCCACGTTCTGGATTTATTCAGATGGATTTTCGCGAGAAGATATACATGACAATATCCTGTTTACGTTATAACAAATGCATTAGGATAGGAAGACCCAAGTGTTCAGATCTATTGGATACTCCTGTTGTGCTTAGGCTCGAAATTATATACTATTATTTTAGCTAAACAATTGACGTTTACTCATCTTAGGACCAAACCATTTGGGATTGCAAAACGAACGGGAAAACTAACCAAACCACAAAGAAAGGTGGAGAGGGAGCGAAAATAAATAAATTATTTGCTTCTTATTCAAATTTCCGAAAACCCAATTAAGGGACCATGGCCTTTCTTTTTCTTTTTCATAATAATAAAAACAGTAGACCGGAAATCCTAGTCACATGGTTTGGGCTAAATACGGTCGAAGACAAATAATAGCAGGGAGATAATATTTATTAATAAATGAAAGAAGAAAAACTTAGTAGTAATATAATATTACAAATAAAAAGCATTATAGAACACAACAAAAGTTTGCACGTGATCGGACTACCGAGAGATAAGGGTAATGAGTCGATATGGCCGTTGATTTTCTCATGTTAGCTATAATTATAACATTTTTTTATATGTAATTAGTGAGTTTTCTTCTCGTGAAGTTCTCTCTCTTTACTTTCTTTCTTGTGTGGATGCATGAAACTAAGGGCACGTCGTGTCGCTTTTTGTAGCACTTAAGCAGTCGGACCCACTCGCCTCTTTACCATTTATGTTGTTCCGAGTTGGAGTATTGTCAAATAATTAGGGACATTTTTTTTTTTTTTTTTTGTTCAAAAATTAGGGACATAAATTTTAAAAAGCAAGAAGACAAGTCGCTGATTAGAGAGAAAACTCATACAAAACTCATACGATGTTAAGAAGAGCGCATTTTCATGTACAGAATATAACATATTAAAATATACTCCAAATTTGCTGCATTCAATTGATCCATTTACATAAAAAGATGCATGAACATTAAAATTGGATAAAATCACGAAAAATGGCGTGAGAACAAAAAAAACGCGCGTAAGCTGCGTAATGAAGCGCGAAAGAACGGTCATAATAAACAGAAAATGGAGGAAGATGGGTGGGTGATGTGGCAGTCACACAGAGAGAAGAAAGGAGTTTGACCAGACCAGACCAGACCATTAAAAGACTAGAGGACCACACTACACAAGCCATAAACATTGCATTTACATGCTTTTAATAACGCTTCTACTTTTTTTTTTTCTTTTTTTTTTTTATCACGTAGACGGACCGGACCATATTTTGTCTGATAACAAAAAAATTGTTTTTCTTAACCATATATATCAAATACTAAATGCATACTTTCTTCGCTATTTGTTACAAAGACAGTTTTGATGCATGATATGTAGAAGAAACTACTCCATATTTGCTCATTGGTCCCCAAAAATAATAAGTGAGTAGTATGTAGATTGTAGAATATAGGGGCCTGTATGATATTTAGAAGAAACTAAAGAAGGCTTCGGTTTCGAGGACTTAGTCACTTAGCAATAACATTTTACCAGAGCCACCCACAAAAGTTTCGAAGACTTGTTGGAAGCAAAATACTTGCAAAATAGAATGTTCCCGGTCCCACTGATGACGTCGCTAGAGTTTACTAAGGTGAGAAGGCTGTGAATAACACGCGCAGAGTGGCGCGTAAGGAAAAAATGAAGTTGTTTGCTTGCTGATCTGGCATAGGAGAGAGGAGTTTGACTAGAACCATTAAAGGACGAGAACCAGACAAAACATACATTTAATAACCTGATTAACTCTGCCATGTTATGCTTTTAATGTCACTTCGAAACCTTTAACTAATTTATTAGGGTCTTTAAAAACATATTTTAATCAAGTAAATATAAAAACAGAGAGACGAATGCTAGTATTTCTTAAGTTTGAGGTTGGATTTTGATTTTGTGGGATTTTTTTGATCATGTGATCAACTTTAGCCCTGCGTCGCACAGTTAGCAATTATGTAGCGACTTATTTAGCAGAGATCACATCAAAGTTTATTGCAAGTGATAGTTTCAAAATTTTCTAAAACTCCCATGTATAATCTAGAACATCAAAATTCACAGTGGTATCATATGTGATTGTTTTATTTACTGTGCGAGTACTCAAAATTCATATGTTGTATTAAGATTCCCATAATAGATGACAAGAAGAAAAAAAACTTCTAAACCATTTTCATTACACGGCTTAGTTGGTTTACTGCAAGTTGCAACAACGTCCAAATAAAAAAAAGAACCCTTTGGAATGGTCTATACAGAAACTTCAAGTTCTTGATCTTAATCTAAGCCTGATAGATCTCATTTACAGAAAACTCCAGACGCAAAAACATTTGTTTCTCCTGCGTGTAATTTCTAAAAAGAACAACTGCTAGGGAGCTCTGCAGGCAATATTATTGTTACTCTCTCTATATATATATAGCTCAGAGCTCTAGAACCACCTTACCCGGAATCTGCTTCTTCTCCTTGGCTTCATGAGCTGCTACAACTTCGGTTATCCGAAATGTTTTTTCCACTGGTATCTTTAGCTTTCCGGCTCCAACCAACCGCTGAATCTCGCCCAGACCTTCAGGATCAGCCCTCATATACGTCCACCAATAGTCTGTTTTTTTTTCAGTTCATCATAGTCAAATTTTATCACATTAATCTTTTCTTTCCCACTAAAAAAGCTCAACGAGACAGGTCTTATTATCAGAATGGTTCCTACAAAACTGAAGAGAGACTAGTGCAGAGAGAGATCTATCATATACCTATTCCATGAGAATACTGATATTGTATCTTTTTCTTCGCTAAGAGTGAAGTTGCAAGCGGAAGCCCAACCACAAAACCGTATCTATCAGTCAATGATGCAGCCTCACCCTTCAGCATATAAATGCATAAGAGAAAAGAGAAAAAAAAAACGCTTTTGTTAAGCAAAACCCAAGACCTAAACAACTAAGGTCACTGTAGCTCGGAAAGCAGAAACACAAGAAATATTATATACCTGGAGAGTCATATAGTTTCCACCTTTCCTCAAGAAGTTTATGCCTATTCTCTCGGTTTCAGGCCGGCCAATAGTATCCAACACAGCGTCAAACTTTCCTTTTACCGCCAACTCAATGTCCTGTACATGAAACAGATCCAGGTTCATGAATCAGGGAATAATAATCATGGCTCTACTTTGGATCAGCAGATAAATAGATAACTTGTGTAACTACCTCGGTTGTGTAGTCAACAGCTTGCTCGGCACCAGCTGCTAGTATTCTATCTTTGGTCTCCCCGACGCAAGAGGCTGTGACATGACACCCAGAGGCTACAGCGAGCTGGATTGCAGCAAACCCTACTGCTCCTCCTCCTCCAAAAACTAATAGTCTTTGTCTGCAAAGAGAAAGGTTTCAAGAACACGCTATTGAAGCCCATAGACAATTTATAGTTTCTCAAAACCCATACCCTTCGATTATCCGAGCATTACTCTTCAAAGCACGCCAAGCAGTCAACGCTGCGAAAGGAATGGCACTTGCCTCCTACAAGAGTCAGACAAAAGATTAGCTGAAAACACTTAAACCAAATAGAATCAAATAGCTAGCCAATAAAGACATTCAATCAATCGAAAAACAAAAACCAAAGAAAGAGAGGTTAAAAGGGCATAACGAACTTCCTGCTTACCACATGAGAAACTGACGATGGCTTTTCGGTGAGCTCTTCTTCCGAAAGAATACCGTAATCAGTATAAGTGCCTCTTAACGCCGTAGGATGCAATGCACCAAAAACTTCTTGTCCTACTTTAAATGACTTTACTGAATTCCCAATTGCTGCAACTTCGCCACTGACATCGCGTCCAATTATAATAGGAAGATGTGGTTCGAATACAGAGCGCCCATACCCTGCTCGTATCTGAAAATCAAATCACATTTTACATCAAAAGACTTGATGCCATATCAGAAAAAAGGATCATAAAATCAATCTTACAAGTTACTACTCTTATTGAGAGTATCAAAGACATGATTTTGCTATCAAATTACGAAGAAGTGAAGCAAGTAAACATTCTTAATGGGAGATTAGTTTTTCGGGTAAGATTAATTTCACACGATAACAAAAACTCCTAGAACATACGTGAGAGATCCAAGCCAACCGATCACGCCAATTAACACAATCTCCGATTAAATCCAATGCCACTAAACAAATGAAATCAGGGTGGATCAAGCAGACAACACTCACTCTGCAATCAAGAGGGTTGACGGAGACAGCTTTCGCCCGGACGAGAACCTCATTCGGATTAAGATTCGGCACCGGAACATTCTCCCGGAGCTCCAAAACCTCCGGACCGCCAAAGCGAGGCAACACCACAGCACGGCAACCAGTAAAGATGCTCCGAAGAGAGCTCAACCTCGCCGGCCGGAAAACCAATCCGGCACCAGAATTACCGCGCAATGATCTCATCACTCGCATTTCTCCGTCGTCTACGAAATCAATTTACTCTCTCGTCTTTCTTCGTTGATGCAAAAAATCTGCGTCTTCTATTTTTAGCCTTTTAGGTTTTCTTTTTTTACACAGAAACGGAAAATTAAGACGTGGCAGCATTAGCGTCCGCAGAGCGGGTTTGTTTACTTGACTGTACACATGCAACCTCTGTCTAGTCTCTAGCTTTTAATCAACCGGTTTGGAACAAACCGAACCGATTCGACCAGAAACTTAGTAAACCAAGGAATTTTGTCAGCTCCAATGTGTGTGAATTTCGTCACTATGCATATACACCGATGACCGAACCAAAAACTGTATTTTTCAAACAACATATTATGATTTAATGCATGCACCGAAATAAAATCATTTTTTCTATTCTTCCATATGATCCAAGTTAAATTCAACTAGTACATGTGATGTAAGAATAGAGGTTTTGCTTTCTACGATAATCGAAAGTTTCCCAAATCCAACCGGGATTGGACAAAGCCGAACACAAGAACATATTAAAAATCTTTTGAAAATAGTAAATCTAATACATAAGCTTTTGTGGTATAACATTGTGAATACAACAAGATAGTACATTTGGGGAACTGATGCTAAGAAGTTAGAACTGAGAAGAAACAAAAGCACACAACAAAAATGGAAGAAAAAGAAAAGCCGAACAAAACTTTTAAGCGATTCTTGGTTACTGTTCAATCAGTTTTTGCTCTCGCTTGATTGATTCAAACAATTGGTCCCTTCCTTGACTTTCTTCTTAGGCTTACGCTTCTTTTGTTTCAGCCACATCCGTGTTTGGTCTTTCACATTTCTCTCCCACTCTCTTCTGTTCTTCTGATAAAGCATCATCGCAGCTCGTGCATCGTCAATCTGCCATGAAAATAGAGCTCAGAATTGCAGCAGATCCGAAACATGAAAAAAGGGAATCAAAGATGTTTGTTTTTTCTTCAAAATGCAACACACTTACAGGGCAGTGCTCTCCATTTTGAATGTCGGCCCCTAGAAACTCAGCTGCAATATGTTTCAGAGACTTTCTGGTTTTGTCCCTGTTTCAAAGATTACAGTTGGCCTCATTTAGATTTGCTCGAAAGGTTTAAGCTTTTGGGAAAGCGAAAGAGCGACAAGAATCAGAGTCAGAGAAAATACTTGAGAAAGGGCTGATACTCTGCTGTGTCCCTTAAGTCCTTCTTTGGGTGAGTTAGTAGCAAAACCTGTTTTAAAGTCTAATTTTGTTAAAACTATGTATTGGCAATGTAATCAGATTCCAGATTTGTGAAACCCACAGACCTTGAGATCGTTGTGCAAGGCGTGTCCCACGAGAATCTTTCCCTTGATCAACTCCGCTACTTTGGTCTGAGCAACTCGGAAATCTTTGGCTGAAGGTTAATACAAGAAATGAAATTAAGATCAAAAGGTCAAGAATGTTGACAGATTCAAGAAAGAAGGTGCAAAATGATGAAATAAAAACCAACCTTTTCTTAAATCTCGAGGTCGAATCCCACTAATATGTGTTCGAAAGTCAACAACACGTTCCACTGGACGGACAAACTCGTCGTAAAGAACATTCCCCCATTTATTCACCTGTCAATAACAAAGTGAAACAACCAGTGACCTTCACGTAGAAGAAGAGACGGATATACATACTCCTCAAGCATATGGATTAAGAGAAAGCCATTGTGAAATGACATAAACTCACTATTCAATGGCCCAGAACTAAACCAAATCGGAACGTTTGTATCATGATGCAAAAAAAAAAAAACACAATACTTGGGAAAGCAATGTATACCAAGGTAACTCGTCCAAGGGCGCTTTTGGTTCCTTGACTGACACCAACCATTTCACAGTCCATAGCCACTTCATCTGTCAAACTACCCACATGTTGGTAAGATTTGATATACAGATTGCTCAAAGAAAGATACATATTAGCAAGATCCTTTCTTTTTCACTTAGAGCAATTTCTCAACACTGTTTAGCCTATTTAATCAACCCAAGTCAATTCCACGACGATCAACATTCACAATAATTTAAAAATGAAAAAGATTTTAGCTTATAACCAAAACTTAAAGAAACCAAAGAAACCTACAATTCAACAAACCTCTAATTTCCCAGAGCAGAAAGACATTAACATGTAAATTTCAAACCAAAGAAACCTACAATTCAACAAACCTCTAATTTCCCAGAGCAGAAAGACATTAACATGTAAATTTCATGAAATTCCACAAAAAAATGTTATAAAGTGTTGTTAATCACATCGAGTATCTATCAGCTAGTTAGTCATCATCTAGCAACTAAAAGCATTTAGTGACAGAGAGTCCAAACAGCAAACAAGACCCACCTGGAATCGTCATTAACCGGAGTTAAGGGATTGATCTTAGGAGCATCCACCTCTGAATCGGATCTCTCCTTCCGCTTCCCTGCAATTTTGCTGAGTAAGTTAGGACAACTGAGAAACCAAACCATGGTCTATAAACTCCTAAACCCAAACATCAAGTTCGAATTTTTCGGTTCAAATGCTACCTAATATGGAGCTCGGATTTTCTGGGTTGCCATTATTTGACGATTTTCGATTGCCCGTGCTATGAGAATCAGTTTTCAGCTTCTGCAAGGACAATGACGATAACCAAAAAAAAAAAATCAATGGTTGAACAAAGTCTGGAAGAAAAAGGGAAAGCTAAGAGAAAGAAAGAGACTAACTTGTTGGAGGAGTGACCAGTTAGGGTTTAACTGAACGGGTTTAGGATTAATCTTCTTCTGCTTTCTCTTCAGATCAGAACTCATCTTCTTCGTTCAGCTGTCTGTCGTTTAGGAAAAAAAAGTTGAGAATCACGAACTCCAGGCCTTGAAGCGGCTCAAGAGTAATAAGGTTTGTAAGACCTATTGAAAACACTGTCGTTTGCTTATAATCTGAAACGATTCCGTTTCGTTATGTTTGGGGTTATTCGGTTTAACAAGACCAACCGTCTTATTACAATTTTTGTTATCATACATACATAATACTGCAATTTGCACCACGTTAGGCGTCTCGCTTTGATTAGATTGTGGTAATGATTAAAGAAACATGTATTAAATCGTGATTTTTAGCTTATAAAAGGTAGGAAAATATATGGCTGCATTTTTATAATGTTTTTTTTTCTTAACGTAAAAAGAAACTGAAATTATTAATTGGGCATAATTAGGTGACATGGTGGTTCAACCAAAAAAAGCACATGGGAGGCACCTCCCTATAAATATTCGAATCATATGGTTACTTTACTTGCCTCCTCGGATTCAGCTGTGTTCCGTCACAAAGAAAATTATGACAGATGAATATATGACACATTAATTAAATAATCTCTGCTTGTTCTCCTTGCTCTTGTGATAATAAATGTTTGTAAATGGAGATTGCATTTGCTGGAACGATATATCATATAAGCATAACTGATATTTTTTCGGGTATAGTTATATCGGTTTGAACAATTACATTTAGAAGAAAAATTATAATCTGAACTACTAAAAAAATAGTTAAAATTTGTTTAATTGTAATGTCTTTTACATAACTTTTTTTTCTTCTTTGTTTCAATTGTTAGGCAGTAATCATAGTCATTGACTTATTTAATTTGTTGTTTGCCTAACTTTTAACTAACCGCGCGAAAAGAAGTTAATGAAACTAAACAGGGTATAAGTATTTACCAAATTGTTTGTTAGAGTAGAAGCAAGCATATCTTCATTAATGGTTGCCAACGACATGCTTCTTTTGTTGTCCTAAACTCAATGTCACTGCTTTGGTACAAAGACAAAAGCGATCTTGTTACGTATTAAAAAGCCATAGTAATTAGATAGATGGAAAATCAAAAGATTGTGTTAATTTTGCAATAAAACAATTTCGATCCTTTACGACGTCGTCCTCATAATTAGGATATCAAAATTATTTTTAATTAGCATAAAAATATTTGCTGTCAAGAAACCAATGGAAAAAGGGAAGCCAAAAAAAAAAAGTAATTAATTTATTTTTTCAAAAGGAAAGATAAGCATAAGGAAAAAAAAAAAAAAAAAAACTGCGGAGAAGAGAGGAAAATAAAAACCTTGCGTCACCGTGAGGAAAGAAATTAGAAACAAGAAAACCGACGTCTTCCTCTCCCCCCGTCCTTGGATCTCTCTCTCCCTGATTAACTCTCGATATTCAGGTACTCTTCTCTTATAATCATCACGATAATCGGATTCTCGAGCTTTTGATTCTGAGTTTATGTTCGTTTGGTCCCCGGAAAAAATCTTGATATTTGGTGGGTTTGTTTTGGTGATCATTCATCTTTGAGATTGTTTTTTATACGAGCTGCTGAAGAATTGCATTGTTCTAGGTTAGTCGGAATTGGGGGCTTCATCTGTTCTGATCGTCTAGGTTGTTGATTTATCTAAATTTTGTATTGAGCTACAGGGGAGTTTCCCGATCATCCGAATTACAAGTAGTTTGTGTCCTAGTTGCTGAATTTCAAAGGTATTTTTTAACGTTAGCAAGATCAGGATTGTTTACTTGATAAAAATCTCACTTTAAATTTTCATACTATTATATATTTTGTGAATGGGGGTTTGATCTGATTTTGGTAAGGCATGCCTGTGACAACCATTGGCTGGGGGAAAAAACTTGGATGGATTTTAACCTATCTTCTATATGGTTTTGGGGTTTGAAGGAACTTTTATTATTTGATCTCTGAAGCTAAGAATTCGTACTTTACAATGTATTGGTGAAGCTTGAATGTTCGATGTGCTTTCTTAGGATACAGTTTCTTTGTGGCTTCACAACTTGCGATTATGACGAAAAATGTGTTCAGGGATGTTTTGAGACTTTGTGTGTTGCATTCTCGGGACAAACTGGGGGAGAGAGTATTTACTGTTTGTATCTTTTGATTTCCATTGCTAAAATTTTGATATGCTTATTGAAAAACACTAGCTAGAATCAGCTTGCGATGTACTAGCATCCAGCTTTTGCACTCTTTCTGTGCGAGTTTTACTCAGTTTTTTTTTCGCGGTAATGTGGCTGATCTTTCTAATATTCAACTAACAGGGGGTTTCTGCAAGCAGCAATATGAGACAAAGAAGTATGATGACTGGTTCAGACATGGAGCAGAATTCTCAAAGCTTTGTCCCCTATCCTGAACCTTGCATCGTAACTAGCTTTCCGCATCCAGATGTCCCACCCGTGAACGCTGCTCCTAATTTCGAAGCGCATTCTCTGCAAGAACCTTATGACAACAACTCAATGTTCTACGGGCATCCACAGTACCATCATCAACGTGCTTCAAATCTTGGTCCTGGCGTGTCAGCCGCGCCGCCGAATTTCTACCTCCCTTATCCGGCTTTTCAAGCTCCACCGAGCCAACTGTTACCTCCTGGAGTTACGTCCACTGAACATGAGAGGAATGCCCATTTTATGGGTCACGGGTACAAAAGAAAGAGTGCTGAAGTATTACCCGGAAATTCTCAGTATCTAAGCACTTCAGCAGCAGCTCCATCTTCTTTCCCCCAATTTAATACACCGGAGACAGCACCTTTCTCATTCCCACAGTTTGGTACTTACACACAACCACAACCACTAGATCAGACAAGTGTGAGGAACAGAGCAGGAGCAGCTACAATGGACCCGCATCTCTCTCATGGTCATAACAATTTCATTCAAGGAAACTATGCAGCTCATCCTTATCCACCTCCTGCCACAATCTGGTATGACCAACATTGTAATGGCAGCAACAGATCTGATGGATCATCTTCGCTTTGGTCCCAACCACCTTCTGTACCTTATATGCATGGTACTATTACTATCCTTATTCTCAGCATTGAGATTGGTCTTTCTGCAAGTTCTTGAAAATCTTATTCTTCTTCTTGAATGATCTCTTAGGTAACGTTGGTAATGGCTCCGTAGACCCTAGGCACAACTATATTAGCCATCATCCGGCGCCTCCTCCTCCCACCCTATACCCTCACATGGCTTCAGCTTCGTACGCTGTTCCCGAGACTTTGTATGATGCTTCGTACAGTCATGTGGCACCAGTTCAATCAACCGGGTTTAGGATAAACCAGCAACATCCGCGATATGATTTAGTACCTGCAGCGACCCTTAGACACCATGGGGTGCCTTACTTTAGAGGAATTCCCGCGAATGTAATATCCTCTTGAGCACATTTTTCATTTTCTCGTGTCAGTTTGTTCAAGAAGTGTTTGCTCTCCTATATTTGATTTTTCTTTTTTTCTGATAATATGTGTAGGAAGCTGCAGTTTTGGGGGAAAGAGACTTCTACGATGATTTCGATTATGTAGATCATCATCAAGACATGCGCTTGGACATAGAGGACATGTCATATGAGGTGAGTCCACAGTTGCTCTTTACCACATAGATGTTTATCTAATTCACATTGGTTTTTTTCTTATCTTATAACATTTAAAACTCGGTTGGCGCAGGAGCTTCTTGCTTTGAGTGACCAGATTGGAACTGTGAAGACTGGCTTGTCAGAAGAAGATGTTAAAGATCTTCTGAAAAGAAGAACCTCTGTTTTTTACCAAAAAAAAAGAAGAACATCTTTATCGACCAGAATTAACCTGGAAGAAGCTCCATCTACCGATCTAGAAACCAATTCTTGCACTATATGCCAGGTAAAGCCAATAAAACCTTGAGACTGCATCCTCCAGCTTATGCAAAGATTCACACACACTCATCTTAAAAGTAAAACAAAACGAGTTTTTTTTAACAATGGGGAATTGACAGGAAAACTACAAGAACCAAGATAAGATCGCAAGGCTGGATTGCAAACACGAGTACCATGCAGAGTGCTTGAAGAACTGGTTGGTGATCAAGAACGTTTGCCCAATCTGTAAATCAGAGGCACTGGCCACAGAGAAGAAGAAGAAGAAGAAGATACGGTGAAGTATAGGAGAAGAGGTTGTTGCGGATTTATCCTAAGAGAGGTTACGGCAGATGGTTTTTTTTTCGACGTGCTTTTATCTATATAGGTTTTATAAGAGAAACAGAGTGAGGGTAAGTTTCAGCCCCAAGTTCTGTAAATTTATTACATACGTAATTTGTGTGACAGTCCAAAGCTGAGATTGGCTTAGTGACTATGAAAAACTGTACAGGCTTCTTTGGTTCTTTGTACATTTATTTGGTTTGCGCCTTTGAAATTTCTTTTGCCCTCTTCAACTACAGCACCTTTCTTTGTTCATAGATTCTCGAATATAATTTGTGTAAAAAAATATATATTTAAACCATTATAAGGATCTGAGAAACTTACACCAAAAGAAGAAAAGAGAGAAGCAGCAAAAGGAAAACACAAGGGAGAATCTGTATATCTTCCATAGAAAACCAAACTATATAGTCTCCCTAAGAAACCAAAGAAAGAAACGTTACTGGAGGAGGATCGTGATCAACTTGAGCAGCATCCGACCTTCTTGACCTCAGAAACATCGTCCTTGGACCCGACATTGATGCTCTGTCCTTTAGGGAGAGTAGCCGGATCATCTCCGATATCTAGCGCTTTCTTGCTTGCCACTCGGTATATTTGAGAGAGCACTTCGGTGAAAGCATTCTCAACGTTGAGTGCTTCGAGTGCAGATGTCTCCATGAAGAAGGTGTTCTCTCTCTCTGCAAAGGCTTTGGCGTCTTCGGTTGAAACAGCTCTTAGGTGACGCAGATCTGCCTTGTTCCCAACAAGCATGATGACGATGTTGGCGTCTGTGTGGTCTCTAAGCTCCTTGAGCCATCTCTCAACGTTCTCAAACGTGACATGCCGTGTAACATCGTAGACAAGCAAAGCTCCCACAGCTCCTCGATAGTATGCGCTTGTGATTGCTCGGTATCTTCCAACATAATAAATCAATAATTTAGTTCTTGAGATTCCAAAATTTTCCTATAAACTAAGATTCATGAAGGTCCAAAATTAAGCAAGCACTTTCAACAATTTCAAGTACAAATTCTCACCCCAAATGTAAACAAAAAATGTTGATTAAGGTAACATCATCAAACAAAATGTTCATACCTCTCCTGACCGGCGGTGTCCCAAATCTGAGCCTTGACGATTTTTTCGTCGACACGAATGCTTCGGGTGGCGAATTCGACATCGATGGTGGATTTAGACTCGAGGCTGAATTCGTTGCGAGTGAATCGAGAAAGGAGGTTGGATTTACCGACGCCGGAATCTCCAATCAATACCACCTTGTAGAGGAAATCGTAATCGTCGTCAGCTCTATACGCCGCCATTACGAGGGTTACTTCGATCAGAGAAGAAGCTCTTCGTTCGAGAATCGGAGATTTTCAGGTAACCGGGAAGAAGAAACGCACAACGAGAGAGAGAGAGAGAGAGAGAGATTTAAATTTTGAGCCATTGAAAAAGAGAGACGCAAATGGATGAAACTTGCGCAGATCTGCTGAAGGGTCGGATCCGGATCCGATTATCATCGGGTTGGATATTCTAAAATGGTAAACTTTTCAGAGCATACACTCTTCTTCATTCGCTAGTCGCACAATAGACAACAACAGTCGCTAGTTTTTGAGAAAGTAAGAGAAACCGTCACTTGAAAAAGCTCTAATCACCATCAGTCTATTACATGATCCATCTATAATCCTCTTTTTTTTTAATACATTTTGAGACTAAACAAACTGCGATTTGTTACTTTGGCTATAATTATCTAATAATCCTCTGTTTCTATTGTAGAATCAATTGTGATCGAATCTTCCTCATACGCTGGTTCATCATTCATCCCGAGCCGGCATGTTAAGATCCAAACCTTCATCTTCTTCTTCATCAGCATCTTCATTAGTAGCCGGCAGGTTAAGGTCCAAACCTCTCACATCCTGCAACAATGGAGCCTGATGTTGTGGTAGACCCTGCAGATAAACCCAAAACAAGAAACCCTTTTTGATTTTGTGATAAATAAAATGCAATGACAGTAGAAAAAACGATCTTGGAAGCTAGATGTTATACCATTGAAGAAGAAGAAGGGCGAAGTTGTTGTCGCTGGTAATAGGGCATTGCAGCAGGCAAAAGTCCAGAAGTCGGTGGTCTTATAACGTTGGCTTGAGCTTGAAATCTTGAAGAACTTGATGACCCCAACATTGTAGTCGATGGTATTGGCCTGGAAGCAGAGTTTGGAGGGTGAGGATTCACACTCGATGGTCTTGTGTAGTGTACTTGAAACGATCTCGGCACGATGGAACCTCTCCCGGGAGCAAAGTAAGGACCGCGCAGGTAAGAAAACGGATGGGGCAACAAATCCCACCACCATCTGTTAATGTTGTTAATTTGAGCTCGGTTATACAATCCAGGGACTGCGTTTCGGAAAGGGCTAACCAATGGAATATTAAATGGATAATCGGGAGGGATCTGCAACAATCGACGTTGCGTAGCATTTGCGTGAGGCGCCACTATCGGGAAGTATCCTTGTGGTCTCCACAGCACCTGCAGGTTGAAGAAAAGAAAAAAGAAAAGCAAGGCTTTAACTTACGACACAAACGCAGTCAACAGTAGAATAATAGGCTAAGAATGATCTTGGATCTTATTAATAATACCAATGAAGGAGAAGGAGGCTGGTGTTGGTGTTGTTGGTAAAGAGGGATTGCAGGGAGAGGCAATGGTTGAGAAGAACTCGTCAAACTTGTTATGTTCTCTTGAGCTTGATCTTCAACATTTGCATTTGATGATGACCCCAAACGAACAGGCTCTGGTATTAGGTTGATTGACCATGATGATGACCCCGAAAGAACAGAGTTTATTGAAGCCAAAAGAACATCGCTTGGTCTTGTGTTGATTGACCTTGATGATGACCCAAAGATGGGACCTTGAAGGTTCGATCTTGCAGCAATGGCGTCAATTCGAGCTTGTCTAACTGGGACTGCAGCTGGAATAATCCAAGAATCAGAAGAAGTTGTTGTAATGGTTTCGGCATCGACGTTCACAAGAGATTGACTAGAGATCTCTACAGGATCATTTGCTGAAACATTGCTAGCCGCTGATGATGATGCTGAAGCAACGATCGAACCTTTGAATTTTTTAGCCGGAAGATGAACATCGTGACCTCCTTTCCGCTTATTCGAAGCACTAACAAGATTCGATGAATCTGTTGGCTCTCGTATGATAATCCCAGAGTTTCTTCCTCTCAAATTTGTGGCCTCTGGTATCGGAACCATCGCCGTATCATCACTCGAGTCTCTTCCATCATCGTCATCTCCATTGCCTTCGCTGCTTTCACCGGCGGCCTTGTAACCAGTTTGATTACTAGCGGCTTCGTGACCAGAGTCATCATCGCTCTCCTTGTTGACGGTGTCTTCTGATGAACCCCCTTCCAACATTTTCTTTGTTTCTTGATCGATCAAAACAATGGTTTATCGCTCTGGATTAATACTTGTGAAGGAAGATTTGAGTGAGAAAAATTAAACCGTACCGTATATATAGAGAACAGAGGCGTACCGTATATATAGAGAACAGAGGAGTCTCATTTTTTTTTTTTTTTTTTTGACAACAGAGGAGTCTCGTTTAAAGAGTTTGTTTAATAGATAAAATACATTTTGAAGCAGAGACACTCTGCCAAGAAATCCAAGAAACTAATCTATTTTTTTTTGGTATGATTTTTTTTTGTTTTAAAACTAAACTAGATTTTGGACCCGCGCACTTGCGCGGGTTATATTTTTTAAATCAACATTTTAATCGGCTTTGAGGATGGTTGACAATTTTTTTTATCTCATTTCATCTATAGAATTATTATATAGTTTACTAAATTTTTAATCTGCCATGGGGACGGGAAGCACTTATTTATTTGTTTTCGTTTTTATGTTTTATATTTTCTATGAAAACTATATTTGTGTAATGTTTGAGATGTGCTGATGATTTTAAGTATAAATTCTAACTTGTCCTTGAATTTTATTGAATGAAAAATATATTTGTGTTAAGTTTGAGATATGTTAATAATTTTAAGTAAAGATTATAACCCGCTAGATATTTTTTTTTGTTTTCGTCTAAAATTTGAAGTCAAGACTTTAATCCGCTCTAAGGATGGCCGACAATTTTTTTCCTCATATCATTTCATCTATGAGGGCGGAGATAATATTTTTTTAGATCAAATGTTTAGTTCTTTTTTTAGACAAAATATATTTGTGGATGTGAAAGTTTGAGATGTATTGACAAATTTATTTTGGTATAAAAGTATTATATATTTTACTAAATTTTTAATCTGCCATGAGAACGGGAAGCAATTTTTTATTTGTTTTCATTTTTATGTTTTTTATATTTTGTATGGAAAAATATATTTTTGTAATATTTGAGAAGTGTTGATAATTTTAAATATAGATTATAACCCGCCAGTAATATTTTTTTTATATGAAAAATATATTTGTGTAAAGTTTGAGAAGTGTTAATAATTTTAAGTATAGATTCTAATCCATCTGTTATACTTTTTTTGTAACCCGCCAGCCATTATATAAGTTTCTAACTCGCTCTTGAGATATTATAACCCGTCCGTTATAAATATTCTAACCCGCCCGTTCAAAAACATATTTATAGGGGATTATCAAGTTTGGCCGATATTGGTTGCTTTTTTCTAATTAGTTAGATATATTCCAGAAAATTTCGTGTCAAATATTAGTTTAATTCTGAAATTGTATAATTTTTTTTAAAAAAATAAAAATTAGATTTTACCTATTATATAATTTTAAGAATAGATTCTAACCCGCATGTAACTTGCTCTTGAAGTATTTTAACCAGCTTGGAATATTCTAACCCGCCCGTTCTAATTAGGTAATTCGAATATTCTTATGATATAAAACCGAATTTAGAAAATATATAATATAAAAAAAATTGCAAATGGTAACTGCATATATTAATTTCATTTCAAAAGATCAAAAATTGCAAACAGTAACTGCACATAATGTAATTATATCAAGATTTACAGATTCTCATATAAATCCTCGGATATTATACTAATCAATAAGTATAATATTTTGTTTCTAATTTCAGTTGACTACAAATATATTATCCCGATTTTGGTATCCTAGAATGAAAGATTTACTTTAATATCTTCTCTAATCGTTACTAAGATCTTATAACAACTAAATTAAAATAACTGAAGTTTAGGAGATGTACAAATATACGCGGGTTGGATGTATTTATTGAAGATTTTTTTTTTGTCAATATTATCTCATTAACAGAAGTCGTAACGGACAATTACAGAAGGTAAAAGCAGAAAGTCCATTTGTAAAAGGCCCATAACATTACAAACGGTCACGCCAAGGCAAGTGGCACCATTAGAGCAACTTTTTGAAGCACCACCGCTGTTCACGATTTGATCCACCGGACCACCGCTACCACCACAAGGCTTCAGCTATGTACCCCTGCAGTAACTCCTTTCTTCGATTGCACCATAGCTCACGCTCCAATCTTCAACTTGGTTGTCGGAATATTAAAACGTGAAACAACTCGATAGATTTAGCCACAAATAATTTGCCAGAACAATTTCTAAAGGGAAGCTCCAACTCTACATAATTTGTACTAACCCAATCGAAGTGAAACAATCTATACAATCCATAAAGGAGCCGAAGCTCCTATTGAGAAACTTTGCACAAATTAAATCCAGCAAGAGAAGCAAAGGTTTACTCTTAGATGGATGAAAGATTGAGCATAATCCGATAAACAGAGAAGACTTCACAAAAGATAAAAGACTCCAAGAGCCGTCAAGAACAAAGAAGAGAATGAGAAATTATTATCCTAAGATAGGAAAAACAAATCCGAACTAAGTCGAAAAACAACTTTCAAGATTTGGAAACACGATCCGATTTTAATCGAAAAATTTACAACCAGAAAAATATAAGAGTTTTCTCTCTCTGAAATTAGAAGAACTTGACCCGCGTGTTGTGGTATAAGGATACTCAGAAAACGACCCGCGTGTTTTCTTTATTTACACTGTCGAAAACACCCTTAATGAAACATTTTTTCTTACACATAAAATATAAATGCACCGATGGCATTGGAAGTAATATTCCAAGGAAAATNTTTTTTTTTTTTTGTATGATTTTTTTTGTTTTAAAACTAAATTCTGTATTCATTTTTCGGAGACTAATAAAACCTTCAGTGTCAAACATTTCTAAAAGTCATTGATTCTGAGATGAAGCTTTAGTGCCAAAACATGTCTTCTTCCTTGTTTATTCACAATAGACAACAACAGTCCTCTCTAGTCAGTCTACTACATGATCCATCTATAATCCTCTTTTTCTATACATTTTGAGACTAAACAAACTGCGATTTGTTACTTCGGCTATAATTATCTAATAATACTCTGTTTTTTATCATAGAATCAATTGTGATCGAATCTTCCTCATACGCTGGTTCATCATTCATCCCGAGCCGGCAGGTTAAGATCCAAACCTTCATCTTCTTCTTCATCAGCATCTTCGTTATTAGCCGCCAGGTTAAGGTCCAAACCTCTCACATCCTGCAACAATGGAGGCTGATGTCTCAAATGTTGTGGTAGACCCTGCAGATAAACCCAAAACAAGAAACCCGTTTTAATTTTGTGATAAAAAAAAAACGCAATGACAGTAGGAAAAACGATATTGGAAGCTAGATGTTATACCATTGAAGAAGAAGAAGAAGGGCGAAGTTGTTGTTGTTTGTAATTGGGCATTGCAGCAGGCAAAAGTCCAAAAGCACCTGGTCTTATAACGTTGGCTTGAGCTTGAAATCTTGAAGAACTTGATGACCCCAAAATATCTGACATTGTAGTCGATGGTATTGATCTGGAAACAGAGTTTGGACGGAGAGGTTTGACTCCCGATGGTCTTGTGATGTTTCCTTGAAACGATGGCACCAAGTTGGTGTCTCTCCAGGGACTGGGCAACAAAGACATACACCATCTTGTAGCGTCCTTAATTTGAGCTTGGCTATGCAATCCAGGGACTGCATTTGGAAAAGGGCTCCTCATTGGAATACCGAATGGAGTATCGGGGGGATCTGAAACAGTGGAGGCTGCTCTCTCAAACCATAGGGTCGTTGCATAGCATTTTCACGAGGCGCCATTCTCGTCAAACTTGGCATGATCTCTCGAGCTTGCGCTTCGACACTTGAACTTGATGATGCCCCAAAGATGGGACCTTGAAGGTTCGATCTTCTAATGGCTTCAGTTACAAGATCGTCCATTTGGTATTGGG
Source organism: Alliaria petiolata (assembly GCA_020283515.1). Classification (NCBI taxonomy): domain Eukaryota; kingdom Viridiplantae; phylum Streptophyta; class Magnoliopsida; order Brassicales; family Brassicaceae; genus Alliaria; species Alliaria petiolata. The sequence goes on along the minus strand of JAHZTW010000001.1, from coordinate 190,921,538 downwards.
ATTGATCTTGTATAACTGGGATTCCAACTGGAATATTCCAAGACTCGGAAGAAGTTGAAGTATTGGTTTCGACATAGACGTTCGCATGAGACCGCCTAGAGATCTCTGCAGGATCTATTGCTACTGCAGCTGAAGCATTGTTAGCCGCTGATGATGATGCTGAAGCAACGATCGAATCTTTGAATCTTTTAGCCGGAAGACGAACGGTGTCTCTTTTCCGCTTATTCGAAGGATTAACAAGAATCGATGAATCTTCTGTTGGCTCTCGTATGCTAATCCCAGAGTTTCTTCCTCTCAACTTTGTGGCCTCTGCTATCGAAACCATCGCCGTATCATCTCTCGAGTCGCTTCCATCATCGTCATCTCCATTGCCGTCGCTGCTTTCACTGTCATCTCCATTGCCGTCGCTGCTTTCACTGTCATCTTCATTGCCGTCGCTGCTTTCACTGGCGGCCTCGTAACCTGGTTCATCCTCGTAATCAGATTCATTGTCGCTCTTGGTGTCTTCTGATGAATCCCCTCCAAACATTTTCTTTGTTTCTTGATCGATCAAAACAATGGTTTATCTCTCTGGATTTATAATTGTGAAAGAAGACTTGAGTGAGGAAAAATTAAACCGTACCGTATATATAGTCAACGGAGGAGTCTCATTTAAAGAGTTTGTTCAAAAGATAAATAAATTTTGAAGCTAGCCACTCTGCCAAGAAATCCAAGAAACTAATCTTTTTTTTTTTTTGGTATGATTTTTGTTTTATAAAAAAAGCTAATTTGAATTCTGTATTAATTTTCCAGAGACCAATGTTAGTGCCAAAACATGCCTTCTTCTTTGTTAGTTCCGTGCCAACAATGGCACATAAGCAGAGAACAAGGAAGAAGATGAATAAGAAAAACGTGTAAAATAGTATGGGAATAAATTTGACTATGGAACAGGTTTGTCAAACAGGTCCCGTAGCTCAGTTGGTTAGAGCGTTGGTCTTATGAGCCGAAGGTCGCGGGTTCGAGCCCCGCCGGGACCAACTGAGAAAGATTTCTGATCTTTCTTTTTAATCTACTCTTTTGTTTTATCAACTTCATCCCAAACTAATCAGTAATCAATATTAACAATCTTTAAATCTCACCCTTTATTTTGGCCAGTTTCCTCAGTCTTGGCCTAAACTAATAAAACTTATCAGAAAGAACCTCACCTTGTAGTTGAAGAAAAGATCAAACACCACACCTTTCACCATTGGTTGAAATGTCAATCACCAAGATGGGTTTATTCACCACAGAGATAGCGAAGCTTCATCTCGCTCTCTCCATTTACTTAAGAACCACTCAAGATTAACCTTCGTGTGCCTTAAAAGAAAGAATACACATTAAAATCCCATCTCACTATCACATAATCTGGTTAAAGTTTTAACCTACATTATCTTCTCCAATAAAACCTTTTCTAGTACTGAATCTCTCAGGCTTACACTGATAATCTGCTGTTATGGGATCTGGATGGTTACTCCGCTCTCTCATCTGTTTAAAAGGAACAAAACAGAACAAATCAAATCGAGGCAACGTTAGTAAAAACTCTGTTTCATTCTCTTTTCTTTCTCTTATACTACTAGTGACTTCAAAAGATGTTTTTTTTTTCTAGGTACACTCTGAAACATCAAACCGTGTCAAACCGATCGAACCAAGCTCAGCTTCGACTACGCTTACCGTAGAAATCGCTGCTATTCGCATTCAAAAGGCTTTTCGAGCATACAAGGTTCGTCATGTTCCACAATTTTTGAAACTGATTTTCCCCTCCAATTTCAGCGTTTCTTGCGAATATGCAGGCGAGAAAAACACTATGCAGCTTAAAGAGCGCAAGGAGATTTAACTCACTGGTCCAAGGCCATAAAGTGATGAACCAAACTTCGATTGCAATCAATGTGATGCATTCTTGGTGCGATATACAGAGCCAGATCCGAGAACGGCGTTTGTATATGGTGACACAAGGTAGACTCGAGCACAAGAGATTGGAGAATCGGTTGAAGCTGGAGATCAAGCTTCAGGAGCTAGACGTTGAATGGTGTGGAGGGTCTGAAACAATGGAGGAGATTCTTGCGAGGATACAACAGAGAGAAGAAGCTACAGTGAAGCGTGAGCGAGCAATGGCTTATGCTTTCTCTCATCAGGTCAGTGAAAACTGATGACGTAACTCCATTAATTAACTGGTTTGTGTTTTAGATACCTTGTAGCTCAAGTAACTTTTTGGTTTTTTGTTTTTTGCAGTGGAGAGCTAATGCTACACAGTATCTAGGTCAAGCTTCTTTTAACCTTGACAAAGAAAACTGGGGATGGAGTTGGAAAGAACGGTGGATAGCAGCTCGCCCTTGGGAGATTAGGGCTAAATGCCAAGTCACTAAACCGATCAAACCAGCTGTAAAACCGGAGAAATTATCACCCAATGTGATCACAAAGAAGACCTCTGCTAAACCGGGTTTGCCAAACACCAAAGAAGCTGCAAAATCCAAAAAGCCTGGTTCCGGATGATTTTGATTAAGAAATCACCAAAATAAAAACCGGTTTATGTTTACATCTAAGGGATTGTTTTGTTTGATTTCTCAATGGTTTGTTTTCTATAAATTGTATACAAATTCATTGACGGTAACGGAAAATTTTCACCGTTAAGTTTTATAAACTAGTCTGTTTGGGCTTACTCTATTGGGCTTCAGCATTATGCCAAATTTCTAGAAATCTCATTCAGGTCCTCTTCTTGTTTTTTTTCTTTTTCTCTCTCTCTCTCTCTGTCTCTCTCTGTCGCTAAACATTAAGATCGCTAGCTGGTCGTGCATCTAATTTGCTGCTGTATTTGTTCTTCTTCCCAGAGTTGAGGTAAGTTTAATCCTTCATTCGATTCTGGATCTCCTTCTTGAATGATGATTGCTTAAATTCATCTTCTGTTAATGGGACCGACCTTCGTGTTTGCTGCAATTTCTTTTGATCGAGATTTCTGGAAAACATGACCTAATTTTCTTGTTCACGTGAGAGGTTTTTCAAATTATTGTAAAAATCCCACGTTGTGATTGAGTTCTTTCAGTAAAATCTCTTGGAAGATTTGATTGAAAACGACCTTCTTCTTACCCAGAAGAACAAAAATCGAAATTTTCAACCTTGGATCGATCTAAATTCCAACTCCACACTTTGATTTCGTGATGTTAAAAAAAACTAATCTTTTGTGGGTTCAGACTTTTTCTTAATCAGTCGACCCAATTTTTTCTGATTCGCAGATCTCAAGAAGTTAACAAAAATGAACAAAAATACACGGATCGATATCCCATCATCGTCTTCTCCAGCTTCTGCCTCTGCTTCCGCAGATGGTGAGCTGAATGAAGACGACATCTTCGCGATCGACATATCTCACGCGCCTCGACATTCCCCGTCATCTTCTCCGGCGCAACATCCGCCTGCTCGCCAGATTCAGAGGAGCAAAAGCGGTTTGAAAAACGTGGAAGCTTCTGGTATCCTCGCGGCTCTTCCCGAACCTTCCGGAAACAGTTACCTCAACCACGTCTTTCACCACAAGCCTGCGGCTGTTCTCTCAACTTCAGTGTCCTCCACGGCTTCTTCCTCGTCTTCTTCAGGCGGTGGTGCATCAGCTGCCTCTTCATCTTCGGCTCGAACAATCCCCACCGCTCCTAAACCGCCTCAAGAGAGGCTTCCGTTTGCAGCTTCATTTATAGGAGGAGGGAAGTATCCTCAATCAGCTCCGGTTCAAGTGCCATTAGTATCTTCGGCGATGATGAATCGACATAAGAAGGAATTCAAGCTGACTGATGTGGTGGACGACGATGAGGAGGAAGAAGAAGAAGGCGAAATGCTTCCGCCACACGAGATTGTAGCCCGGTCTCTGGCTCAGTCTTCGTTGCTATCTTGCTCGGTGCTTGAAGGAGCAGGAAGAACACTTAAAGGGAGAGATCTCCGGCAGGTAAGGAATGCTGTTTTCAGAAGAACCGGTTTCATAGATTGATTTCTTTTTTCAGGGTTTTTTTTTTTTTTTTTTTTTTTTTCAACAAAGACCATTCTTTAATTTGTTATCCAATTGAACCTGTTGTTTTATTTTGGCCACAGAAAACGTTCCATTGTGTATGTTCATATATGTTGTCTACATTAGACGATTTGTTACTTCATATCAAAGAGATTTGATGTGATTGCACATGTTTTGGTATGTGTTTGTAATTGCTTCATGCGTCACATGTTTTGGTATGTTGATGAGACAGACAGACTGCTTTAGAGTTGTTTTGAGTGTTTGAGTTTCATATTTTGGCGTCGGAAAGTTCTGACATTGCTGGATCGCTGATCTAAACTGATTAAATCTTTCAAGAGTTGTCATAGTCTTCCTCTCGGAAGAAAAGTTCACACCTTTTGTGTGTTTTTCTTTTTGCAATCTTTGCTCGTTTCAAATTCTTAGATTTGCAATTATTAATGGGGAAGGAGAGAAATGAAAGGGGCTCTAAAAGCTGTGAGCTTTTTTTCGGTAGATCTTTTGAGAAAAAGAAAAAAAAAAGGCATTGAGATCCTCTACAAGAGAAAGAGAGAGGGGACCATTCTTTAGTTTAAAGTGACAGCTCTTTTTACAATTTTGGTTCCATCTTCTTCAACATCCCTCTCAAACCCATTAGATATTTTGAGGTTTAGTGAGAAACGTTTTACTTGGTCATAACAGATAGATTGTACTATATATATCTAACTGTCTTACACAACAAACTTATTGATGATATTATCAGTTGACAAACGGGAAAAATAAAAATTAAATAAAAAATAGAGGGAATAAATGGTACATTGGATATGATTTTGAGTCATGAGAGATGATGAGACCTTAAAAAATAAAGATTCGGCCTTTCTTTCTATCTTTTGGAAGAACGTACTTTATGATATTTCAACACCTTCTCATTTTGGTGTGGTTGGTGATGTATTTATTACATCACATGAAAAGGTGTTGCTTTTCTTTAAAAAAAAGGTAAATTTAAATAATTCTCTGCTAAATGAAGGTGTAAAATAAGAACATCTGAAATCATACATTTAACCCCCAAGTATTTTTGACTAACTTGCAAAATCCAATATTATTGTCTGGAGATGATAGAGAAGATTGGCTTAGTTATGATCAACTTCCCACATTTAGACAAACATGGGTGGCTCTCTCTATACCTATCTCATGTCCCCATTCTTTTTATTCATCAACGAAGACAACATCACATTCAAGTTTGGTGGATCTCTCCTCCTACCACTAAAGTAGGTGAGAGAGAACAATTAATGACATCAGACAGAGAAAACAAACCCCATTTTTACTCTTGTGAGGAAAGTTTTCACTTGTAATTTAAGGGAACTGGCTAAATCCCCTGATGTTCCAGAAGAAGCAACAATTCAAAACTTACTGTTCATGGAAAATGACTAACTTTTATCATTGGGGCCAAAGGGATTGAGTGAGATACAAGAATCAACCCAAGCTCATGTTGTTTGACAACAAAGGATCTAGCAAAACCCATATATGAAAATAAAGAGAAAGTTCAAGACTTTATTAGAACATCCATGGAGTTACACACAACAAGAACAGGGAAAGTGCAATTTCTCAAAGTATTTGGGTATTACAGTAACAAGAGGAGGAAGAGGATGATGATACAAACACAACACAACAAGAAGCAACCTTAAAATCTACCATAACTGAGCTACAGAACATGGTCTAACTGGTGAAAAAGATAAAAAAAAAAAGATACAATAGGCAAGGTCGAGATATTGGAAGAAAAAAAAAGAAGAAGAACCTGAAACTGTGGGCCACATTTGCTGTTCTTCTTCTTCTCTTTCAGTCATTCCTTGCGTTTTTAGTTGAGGCCACTGAATACAAACCGAGAACGCCTTCCCTGTTCCGAACAATCTAAGCCTTTAGCTTTCAATGTGAATGGAAGCTAGACAAGCCCTGCAAAACGGGTTTATGAGTTCAATGAACAACAAGTGCAAAATTACTAAATTTGGTGTAAAAAGGACAGAATTTGGGATAACCTGGAATTCGAGGATATTGTTTCGACTGTTATCAATGGCGAGAAATAGAGGAAGCGGAGGACGGTTTGTTGGTGAGACCGTCGTGCTGCTCCTCTTCTTGGCCCTGAAACCGTGCTGGTATGCGAAAACCGGAAGAGAATTCACCTGAGGCGAATCCGATACCAGGGATTGCTGATTGGTGAACCGGCATAGGAATATGGTGGTGGTGGTGGTGGTTGAGATCGTCGGTGGAGATGGATTGATGATGGTGAGGATCAAACCAAGCACGGATCATGGGCGTGTAACTGGACTGAAGGGGACCCCTCTGAGAATAAAGCTGGCTTTGGCCGAGTACTGGCTGAAACGACGTCGTCGAAGGAGGAGGAGGAGGAGGAGGAGCGAAGAGAAACCCCCCTCCTCCGTTTCCTGTATCGGTTGCTCCGCCGCTGTTCCAAGCCACCAGTCTCTGAATCCTTCCGAATTCCGATGACTGTTGCTCCCAACCACCCGTCGATGTGTCAAACCCTAGCGGATTGCTCTGCCCGTAAAACAGAACAGGCTCGGCGACGGAGGCGGAAACAGAGTGGTGGTGTTGCTGCTGCTGCTGCTGGAGGAGCGACGGTGGACCATCCGGGAACGATTGCAGCGAGAGACGGAGATCTTGGTTTTGGCTATTTGTTCGGGAAAGCAAATCCGGCGGATGATGATGATGGTGGTGATGATAGTTGTGCATAAGCTGATTCGGAGGAGCTTCCGTTGAAGAGCCAACCACCGGAAAAAACGATTTTATAGTGTCAGCAATCGAATCTGAGTCCATCGACGGCGGGAGAAAACTCGACTCGTTACCGTTGTTACTCGGATGCTCTGCTCCTCCGTCGAATCCAACGCCCCGTGTACCAACGAACTGGAGATGTTGCTGTTGCGGCGGTGGCGGCGACGGAGAAATTTGGGTTTTGGCGGCGGTTCTTCTGGGTTTAGCGTTAGCGGCGGCGTTGCGGATTGCCTCGGCGGGATTCCAGGGAGGAAGCTCGGCGAGCTCGTCAATGGAAGTCTTAGCCTTTTTGATAAGCCAATCGACGGCTTTGCTGGGTCGGTCGAAGCCAAGCCTGTCTTGAACATCGTAGAACTGAATCGCCGTGTGAGCCGATAGCCTCACGCGCCGGTCACGTGGCCCTTTGGCCGTGCAGACCTTGCTGTGCCGATCTTTCCTTCCCGTCGACCGCACAATGTGACCTCCTTGCACCTCAACGATCTCGCCGCAGCCGCCGTTCGCCGCCTCCGACGTAGCACGGTGCCTCATTGAAGAAGGCGGCGGTGCTGGAGGAGGGTGGAGGAAGTGGTGTGCTTCGTCGTCTGCCATTGGTTGAGCATATTGAGGAAGCTCAGCGTCTTCTTCGTCGAGGCGGCGGCGGCGGCGACGGCGGTCGTTAGACGGTGGGGAATCCAGAGTAACTCAAAATGGATGTAACTCACGCATACTTGCCTCTCACCTCAAAACCCTAACCCTAGAAACCAGAGAAAGCTAAATCCTAATAAGAAAAAGAAAGAAGAGAGAAGAAGAAGAAGAAGAAGAAGAGGATCTATCAAAAACTGCAGACTAACCCATGTCTGAATCTCTCTCTACCTCGCTGAAATTATCTCTCTTGGTCTCTGTACTTACTAGAAAAAAGCAACAAGGAGACCAAACAGATGAAGCAAGCGAGGCAAAAGAGGGGAGAGAGAGAGAGAGAGAGAGGGAGATGTGCAAATTGACCAATCAAGAAAAACCCAGAGAAAGCTTTTTCGATTTTTTTTTCTCGGGAAAATTTAAAGAGATGGTAAAAGGAAAAGTAAATTAGAGAAGAAGAAGAAGAAGAAAGAGGAGAGTGTTGTGGGTTGATGATGACGCCACTGGTAAGATGACAGTGTTTTGCTCTCATTAAAGATCTCTCTCTCATCTCATCTCTTCCCACATTCAATTTCCCCTTTTTTTTTCTTTTTTTTTCTCTGCATTTCTTTCTTTTTTGGGTAATCCCAGTTTTAGCCGTTTCCCAAATTTATTCATCTCTTGTTTTGACAAAAAAAGATAAGAATCTGATTGTTTTAACAGTAAATAAATACTCTTGTTCTAATAAACTAATACCTAAATAAGATAAAACATAATTCTTAACTTTTGGGTTTGAATATTAATTTGTCAGTTATATGATAAAAAAAAACATATCATATCCATCAAACAAAGTTTTAAAACGAAACACAAAATATAGTATATATTAATCCTGAAAATTTCAGAATCGAAACGGAAATTTATGGGTACAGGACGGGAACGAGAAATTTGGGAATTAAAAAACAATTCCCAAAAGGGGGAATCCATAAGAACGGGACGGGAACGAAACGGGAACGAGAACAGGACGGGTTTGGGAAATTTTCTTACGTAAAATATTTTCCCAAACGGGTAATTATTCGGAAAAATTCGGAAAAAAAATCGGAAAAATTCGGAAAAAATAGAAAAAATCGAGAAATTTCGGAAAAATTTGGGGAAATTCGAAAAAAGTTGGGAAGTTCGGATATTCGATCTCATTCTCGTTCCCTTCCCATATCCTTCCTGTACCCGTTTGAAAAAAAATAAACTATCCCGAACGGAAATTTTTTTAACGGAAACAGAAACGGGACGAGAAATTTGAAACGAGTACAGGTGGAAACCGGGAACCCGTCCCGAAATTTGCAGGGCTAGTATATATCATGAGCATATCATAATGGCACACTTAATGCAGAATTGAAATTACTGGAAAGAACATCCGGTTTCAAGATTCAATAAATGAATAAATACCCTAAAAGTAAAAACCTATGGTGTTGGCTGGGTCAAGGTTCAATTCAGCCTTTCGTGCATCTCCGGTTATCTTCTTTTTAAGGGTTGACCCATTTTGTGGAAATATATAAAGGTCTTGTTGATGCTCCACTTCTCCACTTTTTGTTGTAAGAATCTCTATAGTTAAAAACTAAAGCAGATTTTATTCGGAAAATCGAACTTGATCACAGAAGAATACAATATAATAATATATATAGCACACAGTCTCTTCGTATTATGAAAGATTCACTTTTGATCTTCTTCTTTTTTAAAAATCTTTTCTTAGATTCTATTAACTCATATTGCTTCACTTAAACCTAGAAAGGTAAACTAAACGAGACCCTATATTGTTCTAAAATCCTATAGTACTTCTTTGTCGAGATAATTGTTTTAACCGTATCATGCATATATCCCAAATTCTTACTATAAAAGGTATTTTGAGTTATTATATACATAATAATAAAATAAACTAATAATGGAGAGTAAAAGACAATCTAAGCTTCAACGGAGATATTTCAAATCTTTAATTTTCACAAGTTCAAAAATAATTGGTGGGACTCCATAATGCTTCTTGAATCCCAACCAATTGACTACAACTCGCACAGCTAATTCACATATGGAGTTTATTGTGGTGATGATATATATAATATATATAAAACAAAATATCTCCAAATTGCTTAATCAACGAATAACAACAAAACTATTTTATTGTTCACACAATTTATAACTATTAAATAAATTTGAACACACGTACGGTAAGCCAACATAGTTTTCAAGTCGTTCAATAAGTTTTTTTTTTTTCAAAGCAAAAATAAAAACCTGACGCAACGTATCGTATCATATTATGATAAGTTATTCTTTTTTTCAAAGCAATAAGGTTTTTTTAACTTTATATACTGTACTATTTATTAGTTGGAAAATACACTATTATATATACAGCATTATTTAATGGTTTTAAACTATTCCGTCTATATACATAAATAATTATCATCAAACACACCTACTTTAATGGAATAATAAATCAGAAAGTAACATATTAGCAAACCTAATACGAACACATTAAATAATTAATTGTTCAAACGAAACAAATACCATAGTTAAATATAAAGAAAAGGAGAATATATGTCATCCCACGGTTGCATATTAATTAATTACACCAAAGGAGCTTCCACTTGGAATTACAGTCACAGATCGCACAACACACCAAAATAGAATGATTATAGTCGGATTTCGACTATGTGAAATTATGTGAAATTCAATTATTAAGCACAATAACATTATTTAATATCGTCAATTTGACATTTGACACCCTGCAACAGTATTCATTCTATAAAGGAACCTCATCAAACCTTTTTTCTAGCATTCTAAGCAACTAATATTCCCTCCGTTTTGCAAAAAGTGTCATTCTACTTTTTTCACACATATTAAGAAACATAATAAAAAATGTATTCTATCCTTTATTTATACACTAAACAAAATTCATTCTCTAATTAATACACTAATATATTAAGGTTAAAACTGATTTTTTGTTTAAAATTTTCCATTGAAAATACAAAACGATACTCTTTGTAAAACAAAAATAAAATTTTAAAACGACACTCTTTATAAAACGGAGAGAGTATGTTTTAGGCAAATAAGACCATGTACAATGGTTTCAACTTTCAACACACCCTACTTTTTACATTTTAACATTCCACATCATCTTTTATTTCTTACACCTAATGATTTAACACCCATTCAATTTTTTTACTCTACAATGGTTTTGTTTAATAAAATTCAACACCATACTCCACTATTTTTATTTTGTATTTTTTTTTTTTAACTTTTTTTTTGTATCCAAATCAAATAAAACAAGTTTCTATTTATAGAGTATGAAAAATGATGAATTTTGGTATAAAAAACATAAAAAGATAAATTAATTTACTATAAAATAATTGATTTCAAATACTTAAAATGAAAATAAAAAAAGCAAGAATTTAAATAGCTAATGATAATATGCCATGTGGCATTGTTTCTCTCCTTCCTTTAAAATTTCAACATGTTGAAAAAATTCAACACAATTGAAGTCACATCATATTAAACACCTTTTTCAACACCCTCATTGTATCAATTCAACAATTGAATTGAGTTTTCAACACTCCCATTGTACATAGTCTAATATGTATAGATCCATTTTAACAATTTTTTATGTTGTTAATGAAGCTAAGACTTAAGATTTAATTTTAATATGCTTCACTATTACATTAATTGACCACTTGGTATAAAAAGTCTAAAATCAATCATAATATTTTTTTAAAAATATATATAATATCAATATAACGTAATATAAAATAAATTTAACTGTTTAGAGTATCTACAACTTACTTATATTTTTATTTCTAAAATAGGGAAAAAAAGTAGAGATGTTATTTTTTTTTCCCCAACTCACTTTTTATTTTAGAGGACAAAAATAGAGGTTACTTTTTTCTTCAAATATAGTCTATTTTCACTAAAATAAAGGTGAATTCGAGAGAAATTCATCTATGTTTTAAAATTCTTATATTTTAATAGAAAAAATAGCAAAATATATTGGAGATAATCTTAATTGAATGTCAAACTAACTACGATCGAATGTATAACATATTCAGTTCAGCAGAATGTCTAACCAATAATCAAAGGTGTAAAGTATGGACTGGAACCTTCAAACCAACCTGATCCGGTTTTATAGGGTTATAATGGTAACCCAAAAACTTTACCATAAAACTCTTAATAAGTTTTACCGTTTTAATAGTTATCAATCAAAAAAGCTGTATAGAAAGCGTTACCAACAGTATTACACTCTGCTTTATTGTACAGCTTTTGCTTACAGCTCTTTTTTTACAGTTTTCAACTATTTTATAAGCACTTATCACTACAACTTACCGCTAAAAGATTCAGCTTAGCGCTAAAAAATTTTGGTTACCAATCAGACCCATAATTTATGGGTTACGACTTACGATTAGAAATTTCCGACTTATATATATCAAACTGGTTTTCGAAGTCAATGACAAGGGTTACGACTTAACTCTAACATTTGGACCCTAAAATATATAATTTGTTTACTAATTCTTTTAGAGATATTGTGCAAAATACACATGCAATCACTTCATCTAGAACGGCCCGCAACAAAGTAATAACAGTTTATTATCATCAAACACCGTATTATATCATAGATTAACTGAACTTAACTGCTTTTATAACGTGTTTAATTCATTTACGATAATATGTACGAAGTGTAGACTCTATTGTCGCTCTTCGTGCCTTAAGAACGACGATGCAGTCGACAGTTGACAAGACGAAAAGAACAAATGACTCGCTTATTCTTAAAAATATCAAACCAAAACATATATGATCACACAAAATAATCGATTATGTAAAGGTTATTTTATCAAAATGAGCTAGTAACATATATAGACATACGATGCTTTGTGGATATTTATGACTCTCTTGGTCTATCATCGTCAGTAATCATGTTTCAAGAATGGTCAATTAAGTAAATAAATTAATACTACTTCATATTGATATTTTTGGTCAAAGATTTAGATACGAAAAGGTATTGGAGATGTGAATAACAATTTCCGAGAGATCTGTTACACAAAATTGCAAACAATATAAACTTCTCTAAAGATAAGAAATCTAAAACGTAAACAAAGTTGGAAACATGTTTCCAGTCACTTCTCCATTATCAATAACGTCTTACATTATTTGACTCGCTTTTTGTGAGAATTGTGGTTCAAGTTGTAAAAATTGAAATATAAAGCCCAAATTGCTTTGTTTTAACAGTACAAAGGAGTGAACATGCAAATAATGCAAAAAAACAACTCATCTGAGATTTGAGAGAACACAAACACACACACACACACAAAAAAAAGACACACGTGACGTCGGATTGGCACGTAAGACATGACTTCGCTACTAAATCATGATGACGTGGCGACGCATGACAAGTGGCTCCACTTTGAATTAACACTAGACCTACTTTACCCTTCGATAATCAAACGAAATAACGATTTTACCCTTGACTGTCAAATTGGTGCTTTTTGTCGTATGTTATCGATAGTACCATTCGGATCACTTCTATAAAATCATTTGTCTCAATGTTTCCTTTATTCTCAAAAACATAAATTTGATTACATTACCTTTTTTTTTTTGAATAAATATTAAACACCCTTCCGTCCATTCGCTATCAATATTATTTTGTTTTGTTCGATATTATTTGTCACTTTCGAAGGGGTCTCTATTTATTTACTACTCATAATATTTTGTTGTTGTTGTTGTGTTTATCCTCCAATATTAACTTCAGATCGTTCTAGAGACCACGTTACACACACTAATTAGAGCTGAAGAAAAAATTAACACAATCAATAGGTATTTAACAAAAAAAAAACAGTAAGGTGATGAATGTTTGTAGTTTTTGAAAGAGTTTTTGGCTTTTGTTTTTCAAAAACCATTTTATTTGCCAATCAAGTTTTTTGATAAATAGATTCCCTAAAATTTAGGGAAACTAGTTTTTAAAAATAACTTCCAATTTGTAAGCAAAAACCAAAATCTATATTTTTGGAGTTTTTCTCTCAAGTATTATCAAAAAACCAAAATCTAAAAACTAAAATCTAAAAACAAAAACCAAAATCCAAAAACCAAAAACCAAAATCTAAAAACAACACAAACATTCATCACCTAAATAGATCTATTTCCTTATTTTCTTAAATCGTATAAAAGTTACTCCTTCCGTTTTTGTTTAATTGTCGTTCTGAAAAACGTATATGCACTATAACTGGATGTATCTGAATGTGTTTTGAGTTTAATACATCCAGATACATTTTCTCCGAACGACAATTAAATGAAAACAGAAAAAGTATTTACTAATGTACGAAGTAATTTATTTTCAAAAAGAGAACGAAAACAAAATAAAAGGTGAGACATTGAGAAGGGACATAATAATGTCCTTTCACACTCTCACTTCTTTTGACATGTATTTATTCATGAAAGTAAGAAGAAAATAAAAATCATAAAGACAGAAGGGCTCGTGATCCAACAATGCCAACAAGTACACACTTTCATCTGTTTGTAAATAAATCAAATATACTGCAAGGCAGCAGATAAATGCAATTTATAAACAAATACCCAAGAAATGCATCTTTTATTTTAACAAAAAAAAGAAAAGAAGAAGAATAATAGCGCCAAAAGGAAGAAGATCATAGCTTACGTAGCATTTATCAACAGTAGTTTTCTTTAGACCTTATTATTATTAGTGTCTGTGTCCCCAATGGTTCTCAATGGGGAATTTATTACAAGTTCTGCAGAGGAAGTAGACAACTCTGCCGGGAAAAATGGAAAGCCGGAGAAAGTAGCAAAGTAGCCAGTGTAGTCCAAAATCAATAATGTAAAGAAGCAAAAAAAAAACTCATTGGTTGGCAAATTTGATTCCCTTGTCGATGGAGGATTTGAGTTCTGCCTTGAGGGCTTCTAAGCCTTCTTTTTCAAAGTCTGAGAGTGGTCCTAGATCTAGCACTTCCTCCACTCCGTTCCTCCCAAGTCTTACCTGCCAAACCAAAGACAGACAAGCGGTTAATGGCCATCTGGTGATTTTCGATTGATGGCTTATATACTTTTTGGTGAGCTTTCTTTACCTTTGAGGCGAAGAAAGGAAGCTCGGTGATGGTAGATTGAACAAATGAGCATTCCACCACATCTGGAACACCGTTGAGTCCCTTCAAGCATGCATCAGCAAACAGTGCTCCCGCATAGCTTTCCACAGAAATCAGGTTTCCATAAGAGAATAAACAAAAACACATGACAAAAAAGGACACTTGCGTAATAAGAATACCAGAAAGAGAAGATTGCACAAAACAATTGGTGGCCAGTTGATAGTGGGTATGTTCTACAATCTTTACGAAAACAAAAAAAGTGACAATATCGAAACTTACGCCATTGACAATGTAGCTGAACCCTTTCCAGCTTTTGCCTCCACGACTTCTGTTCCTCCATCCTGAGTACGCTTTGTGAGGGCCTTGATTAAATCATCCGACAAGTTGGCTTGTGGACTGGCCTTTATATTATCAAATAAAACACTTTTTTGGTTTAATTTTTCTAAATTTTATTTATTTTTAACAGTATAAAAGAGAGGAGACAAGGAGAAGGGAGGAAAAGGCGATAGGTAACCTGAGAAAAGAGAGGGAGAATCGTAATACCAGCATGACCACCAACAACCGGAACATTAACCTCTGCGTATGCAAGCGTTCAAAACCAAACATCAGAAGCTACATCAACTCATAGCATTACAATATATTGTTTGACGCAGATAATAACTAGGTGCTAATTATTCAGCCAAATCCTAGGAAAAAGGCAAAATTAAAACAAAAAAAAAAAACAATTAAGAGCAACCTGCAACAGGGACGTTTGCTTTTCCAGCATAGAAAGTCTTGGCCCTAACAACGTCAAGAGTGGTAACGCCAAACAATTTCTTCTCATCGTAGGTACCAGCCTTCTTAAAAATCTCTGCCGCAATCGGAACAGTAGAGTTCACAGGGTTGCTGATCATGTTCACAAGTGCCTGATTCAACGAAGAGAAGAAATTTGCAAGATCACTCATTTGGTTGAATACCGGATCAAGAGCAGAGAAATTTCAACCAGATCAAGAGTAAGGTTACTAGAAGAACTACACAGAGATGATAGGATTATATTACATGTGGGCAGTACTTGGCGATGGCGATGCTGAGGTTCTTGACAATGCCAGCATTAATGTTGAAAAGATCATCACGGGTCATGCCAGGCTTCCTCGGGACACCAGCTGGGATAATGACGAGGTCAGCTCCTTCAAGAGCTTTGCCCAAATTATCATCACCCATGTATCCAGAAACCTGTCAGCNGAAAAGGCGATAGGTAACCTGAGAAAAGAGAGGGAGAATCGTAATACCAGCATGACCACCAACAACTGGAACGTTAACCTCTGCGTATGCAAGCATTCAAAACTAAACATCAGAAGCTACATCAACTCATAGCATTACAATATATTGTTCGACGCAGATAACTAAGTGCTAATTATTCAGCCAACAATCCTAGGAAAAAGGCAAAATAAATAAATAAAAAGACAATAAGAGCAACCTGCAACAGGGACATTTGCTTTTCCAGCATAGAAAGTCTTGGCCCTAACAACGTCAAGAGTGGTAACGCCAAACAATTTCTTCTCATCGTAGGTACCAGCCTTTTTAAAAATCTCTGCTGCAATCGGAACAGTAGAGTTCACAGGGTTGCTGATCATGTTCACAAGTGCCTGATTCAACGAAGAGAAGAAATTTGCAAGATCACTCATTTGGTTGAATACCGGATCAAGAGCAGAGAAATTTCAACCAGATCAAGAGTAAGGTTACTAGAAGAACTACACAGAGATGATAGGATTATATTACATGTGGGCAGTACTTGGCGATGGCGATGCTGAGGTTCTTGACAATGCCAGCATTAATGTTGAAAAGATCATCACGGGTCATGCCAGGCTTCCTCGGGACACCAGCTGGGATAATGACGAGGTCAGCTCCTTCAAGAGCTTTGCCCAAATTATCATCACCCATGTATCCAGAAACCTGTCAGCAATAAGATGATCGCACATGGAAGAATAGTATCAAACGAGAAGGATTTACAGATTCAAACCCAAAAATAGCTAGCAATTTGTGGACGATCATCGAATCAATTCCGAAATTCGAAAAAACCCACGAAATCAGAAGACTAGAAATGTAAACAGAAATGCAAGCGGAATTGGATACCTCAGATCGGGTGTTGATGTGGCCGACGTCAGCGGCAACGCCGGGAGTGTTGGCAATATCATAGAGGGAGAGAGAGGAGACGAGAGGGTTAAGCTTCATGAGGAGAGAAAGGGGCTGGCCGATCCCACCGGCGGCGCCGAGGATGACGACCTTGCGATGGGGAACAGATTCGGAGGCGAATCCTCTACGGAGAAGGCCTTGCTTCACCGGGGAAGCGGATCGAACAAGCATGGATCTGAACATTTTGGGTGAGAAAAAAGCGTTGCTAGAGAGGAGAAGAGAAATTAGAGAATCGAAGCTAAGAAGAGAATGAGCAGTGAGGGAGAAACAGTCTCAAGCCAAATAAGGATTCTTCTCTTTTAGCGGTGATGGGGTCCACTTACAATTTCAGGTTTCTTTTGTGGTTTTAGCTTTTGATTAATTTAATTAATTAGAGTTAGAGCTATGGTTTTCTTCACGCTGAACAGGTTCGAAACATGCCATTGTTAATGATTACATATTTTACAATTTCCCTTTATTCCAGAGGCTTTTGGAAGAAAGCAAATTCTTATTAGAACGTGATTATGATTAATAATTGTGATAACGTACAGAGTTTGAAGATACAAACAAAACACATTGTTATTATTTACATGTTCTCGTCGCCGTTCCTTTGCTCAAGCTAAATCAATTCCAGCCGTCTCGGATTTTTCTCTAGCCCGCTCCGCTTTGGGTTAGGAGCATCGAAGAAGGATTCGCTCAACAAAAGCAGAAAATTGTAAGCAGAAAACAAAAAAACGAATGGTCATTGGTAAGAGTATATATTCTCTCAAAGCTTTAGAGAGAGCTCAAACAATGACAGATTTTTCACTAAGAAAAAAAAATCTAAAAAATATTTCTCTGTGACCAAGAAAGAAGCAAGAAGCAAAGGTCTCTCTTCCAACTTCCAAGTGACAATAAAAAGGACCCACCAGAGACTATGAACCAAAGTCTCACTTTCTCAAATCCCAAAACCAAACTTTGCATCTTGTGGTGAAAACAAAAAAATATCGACATCACAAGCCATTGATATATTCCCGAGACAATCAGGTCAGAAAAGAAACAAAATCCACAACTCGACAGATCCTCGCTTCACTTGGAATACCACACCAAGCTTTGATTCACGGTAATAACAAAGACTGTCATACAATACCAACAACATAGGTAAAACAAAATGGGTCCCAATTTAGCATGAAATTAGAACAAGACTTCAAATTGACATTTATACGGCAATTTCAGCACGATTCAAGCTATGGTTTTGACACGAATAGACCCCCAGTACTTGAACCATTTCCTTTTGTTAAGGTATTTGTTAAGGTAGAGAAACACATACAATGCCCGGTGACTGATCAAAACATATGGCACCCCTTTACCAAGAGATCAACTGTCGATAACAGATAATCACAAAGCAAAGCCTCTAGAGCTAATTTAGATCTTCTCAAAAGTCACAGACATGTCAAATACTTGTATCAATGTTTCAGAAAGATAAACTAATCAATTAACCAGGTAATGGTCTAGGAAAAAACAAATACAACATATCATTTAAGACTCACTAATCTGACAAACAAAACTCATCTGCCAAGCATGTCCATGATAAAATAAAAATAAAAATAGTACAACATCCTATATTCTAACCAGGCATTCAAAGGCCAAGCACATTTCAGGTCAAGCGAAGAGAGGTCAAAGCAGCAATACATTTCATCATTCCAGAGATTAAAGAGGCTGCAATCAGGCAATCACCACTAAAGCACAAATATCACATCTTCGCCCAATAAGCTGTCACAAACCTGATTCAACACCCATTCACAGCTCAATTTGGTCATTAACATTCACAAAAAGAAATCAGCTTCGTGCTAACTTTAAAAGAAGATTAAAACACTAAAAAAGAAAACAAGGGCTTGCGACGCAATGCCTGGATCACATGGATGTTGTTGTCAAAACCATGTGTTGGCAGCTAAGTGAAAAGCAAATGACAAAAAATGCATCTATACATCTCTTTAACCGAAAGCCTATGGAGGCAAACAGGAAAAGAAAAAAATGCATGACATAACGCCAGGAATTTCTAGTGCTTTAGCCAAACATTCACCAGAAATCAGGGCATGAACCCAAGCAAAAAACATCCAGTCTCCAAGGCATCGCATCAAGTAGCTAACACAGCACAAACGAGCAAATATCCCTAGAAAGAGATAACCAGAGAGCTCCTACCAAGCAAAACTACCCACGGCTTGCAAAAGCCAGAGAATATCTAGCAAGCAGGGATATGTAAAAATGCAATGATCATGATAATGCAACACAGTCGTGACACAAGGCTAGCAAAACAAATAATATACAAGGGGAAAAAAACTTCACCTTTTTTTAATAGTTTGACGGACCATTGGGGTACATTCCTCCATGAGGAACTCTTGGCACAGGGGAGGTTCCAACAGCCTGATGATGCTGTCCAGGATACCCACCAGACGATGGAAGACCATAGTGCCCACTCTCGGGATAACCACCACCAGGTATCGAGCTTGGTGGCATCCTATACGGCCCACTTCCACCACCAGGCCCACCATAGCCACCACCGCCAACTCCTCCATAGCCACCAGAACCTGGACCTCCATATCCACCATAGTGACCTCCATATCCACCTGTCCCAGCAGCTCCAACACCCATTGAAGACGGTGTGGGATTCATATGATGCGGTGGTGCTCCTCCTGCGTACCCACCGTAAGAACTCACTCCACCTCCTACACCATAAGGTCCTGCAGGACGCACCATTCCCATTCCTTCACCATGACCGTGTCCGTGTCCATGTCCATGAACAGAGCCCTCATTCTGAGCTTGTGGCATTCCAGGCTTCCCTCCTTTCTTACCTTCGACAGCCAACTTACACTGCAAACTCTTCCCGTCGATCACCTTCATCGGCTCAGCAAGCGCCGCCCGCGCACCTTCCGCTGTCTTGTAGACAAACAACGCGAAGCCTCTTGATTTCCCCGTAACCTTATCAAAACCCAGAGGACCTTCCTCGACATCCCCATAAGCCAAGAAGTGATTCAACAGCCTATCCGCCGGCATGTCAAACGGCACGTTCGCCACATAGATCTTCCTCGTCGATATGTCGGAGACCTGGGAGACCGCACCTTGATTCCCGGACGCCGCGAGCTGAGTGACCGCGACGCGCCCATCGATTTTCTTAGACGGCTCCTTCAGGGCAAGCATAGCTCCGTCCACGTGCATAAACGTGACGAAGCCGTACCCTTTCGACTTACCCGTCACCTTGTCGAGGATCACGATAGCTTCTTCGAGATCCCCGTAACTGGAGAAAAGCGAACGGAGACCTTCCGTGGTTGTATCCGCCGCGAGGCCGCGGATGAATAGCTTCCGATGAGAGATGTCGGAGTCGGCGGCTGATCGGACTGATTCGAGAACGTCGGGATGGCGTACGATAGCCTCTTGCAAGATGTCGAGCAGCTGATCAGTGGTGAACCGCTCGATGATCTTCCGAGCGTCCTGCTGCGTCAATCGAGTGGGACCAATGGTTCCGCCACCATTGGTAACGAGTCCACCACCGTTCTCATCGAGCTTTCGCTTCTTCATCATATCCATGATTATAAGATTTCTCTCTCAAGGGTTCCCCTTTCGCCGGAAATCCCTATACCTAGTCCCGCCGTAGAGAAAGCGACCCAGACCAGACAAAAGTCACGAATTAATATATATTATAATAAAGAAAAAAAAATAGAAATAAAGGGAAGCTAGCACTTTATGGTGGGGTTACAAGAATTTCAATATGGGCTTTTGGGCTGAGATTTACAGATTCGGACCAAACACGCCGAACAAGTACATATTTGTCGATCTGTTCTCGTTCAAATCCAGCCTTTGGATATCTCTAAACTAATACCATGATAACACAATAAACTCGAGGAATTTAAAGCACCGCAATTTAGTAATTTTGAAAATTTTAGATTTTATCGTCTGAGGCAATGTGTGATTGGTTAACAACGAGAGCAGCAAGAAAATAAAATCATCTAAAATCGTCATGGTGAACCAAACCTCTTAAATTCGATTTAGGATAGATATATAAGCTAAAAGAAACAAAACGCAAGAGTGAATAAATTGTAACCATGCCACAGTTACAATAGGCTATTCTCTCACATAATACCGAGACTGATAAACACTGAAGACAAAAGAAGTTTTTAAAGTCTTGCTATTGCACTCTCCCTCCTTGCTCAGATTATCTATACATGGTCCAGAATGCATGATTAAGAAAAGAAAACCCACGACTGCTTCAACTACTTTAACCCTGGTACGGGTTCCCGCTGCCATCCCGGTTAGGTGGATAGTTGTTCTGGTACTGAGGCTGCTGCATTCCACCACTCTGCTGCTGGTAGTTGTTGTTACCTGACCATCCTGCATTTGGTGGTGCTCCCCCCATGTTGTTCTGTGGCGGTGCTCCTCCATAGTTCGGTGGTGGTGGTCCTCCATAGTTTGGTGGTGGTGCTCCTCCCATGTTGTTTTGTGGTGGTGGTGGTCCTCCGTAGTTTGGTGGCGGTGCTCCTCCGTAGTTTGGTGGTGGTGGTGGTCCTCCGTAGTTTGTTGGAGGCCTCTGTCCTCCCATGTTGTTCTGTGGTGGTGCTCCTCCATAGTTTGGTGGCGGCCTTTGTCCTCCCATGTTGTTCGGCGGTGGTGGCGGCCCACCGTAGTTCTGCCCCATGTGAGGCGGAGGAGGTGCAGAGCCACCCATGTTAGGGGGAGGAGGTGCAGAGCCACCCATGTGAGGTGGAGGAGGACCTCCCATGGGAGGACGTTGGGGAGGAGGGCCTCCTGCCATGTTCTCTCTCCTCCTGTCATAGTTTCTGCTTCTGTCAAAGTTGCGAGGACGGTCGTTACGCCTGTTTCTATCATTTGCTCTAGCATTGTTCCTTATCCACTCCTCGTGGTACTTAGGATCATACGGAACAGCCTTCCCATCAATGAAAGGTTCCCCTGAAAGTCAATATTAAAAAAAAAAAACAATCAAACTAACTCTCAAAGCAACATCGCTGCAACTTCTACTAAACGAGTCTCAAATTTCATCTCACTAATTAAGTCTAACATATGCACCCAAACTTATTTCCAGAAAATGTTAATTAACTAGAAATATAAGTCGGCCAATGTGTCAATCTAATACTAGGGCATGGAGCAAGCAACGAATGAGAGTGAATAATTGTTAATTAATCCACAGAGTGAAGACTAACAGCAGATACTTTCCCTGATGGACATTTCAAAACCAGCAAGTATAATGGAATAGCAAAGCAACTCCCACAATTCTCGTTTTGAGATACAGAAAACACATTAAGCCTTACCTCCGTAGTCTTTGTTCCTCACATCCAGGTAAGAATCAGGAAGAACCCAGCGCACCTTGGGCAACTCTGGAGAGTTACAGAAGGAAATTAGAAGGCAGATTTAAACACAGAAATGAGGAAAAGTAAAACCCAAGAAGGCAATATTACCTTTCAGCTTGTGAGAAAGATCTTCTGGCACAAGGGCTCCGAAAGCATAGTAGCACCGAGTTGAAACCGAGTAGATCTTCATCCTCGCTTCATCTTCACTGAAATGTTCAAAACGAGATATTTATCATATAAGGGTTTCAAAACGATTCAAGTAAACTAACAGATCCCATCATATAGATTCAAGTATATCGAAAGCTTGAGCATAGTAACCCAAAAGAAAGCGAAGTTTCTCACTTATTCAACACTAAAGTTCCTAGAAGAAGAGGCATAAGAGGCTTTAGAATTGGGGGTTTACCTGCCAACAATCTGGGCTAGGGTTTTGATGTAGCTGTCAATGATTTCGTCTCTGGTAGGATCACCCTCAGGTGGATCCACGACGACAAGCCAGTGCTCGAAATCGCAACCATCGAGCAGGATCGTCTCCTTGGGTGGCCTGTTCGACCAGTTGGGATTCGGATCGTTCAGAGAATGCGACGTAGCCTGCGTTGAGAGACATTTAAAAGACACAAGGCCGCCACGGACAACGGAGGAAAAAGCGGCGACGAGGGGTCGGGATCGGCTCAGCAGAGATGACGTGTAAAGGGAAGACGCCGGAGTTTTGGCGAGGGGAGCAGATGAAGCAAAGGATCGAGTGAGCAGAAAGGAAAGGGATTTCGCCGGTCGGCAAAGAAAGGAGCGAGAAATGGTATGCGTCGCCATGGAAGCTCTCGATGGGTTTCGCAGATAAAACCCTAGCAAGTGTGAAAAACAGATAAGCTGGAAATGAAATCAAGGGTTTTGCGAGGGTTTAATAGTAGATAATCATTCGAGGGCATTTTTGACATTTCGTAACCGAACGAATTGCAGCGATATCTTCGCTCATACCCCTTGATCTTATCAGATTAAGCAAAATGGCCCCAAGTTTAACGAAAGTCACAAATAAAGCCACTATTATTGTTAAAGTATATAATTCTGCATTTTAAATTTTTTTGAAAATTATAAATTTATCTATAAAGTCCGACGAGTATGTATCTGATGGCATTGCACCTAATTTTAGTACAATGCGATTATCAAATGGTTACAACTATTACGCCCAAGCTATTGTTAGGTAAATAAAATATATCTTGATAAGCCGGTGGAATAAAAAAATCTTCCTCATGCGAACTTTCTAGCTCTGGCAGAAGTTTTGGAGGATTGGGTTTGGGTCATATGTATTTTACATAACGCAATATAGAAAACCTCGTTTATTCATTTATAAAGACATTAAAATACACACTCCACTCAGCCAAAGCTCAAATTACAGAGTACTAAAGCCTTTTTTCTTTATTCACGTCACTCTCACACTTCATTCTTTGAATTTACACAAGTGTTGCCTTTGCAAGCTGAAGCGCTTTCTCCCGCCCGTAAAACTTCTCAACAATCGCAAGTGAAAACTCCATTGCAATCCCTGGAGCTCTGCTCGTTATGACATTTCCGTCCACCACGACCCTGTGCTCAATGTGACTCTGGTCCGAAAGTTTGTTGCTCACCACTGGGTGTGTAGTTGCCTTCTTACCCTATACAAAACATGTTTCTTATCTCAGTTTATAATGACCTGAGATATATAAGTATATAACAAAGAAGCTATAATTTCAAGTACTAATTTGCTTTATGCACCTTGAGTAAACCATTAGGCTCAAAGACGTAAGCAGGAGATGCGCAGATTCCTCCATACGGCTTGTTTGCTTCCGCTTGTTTCTTTAGCATCTTCACCAGTTTCTCGCAGCTTGCGAGTCTTTGAGCACCGTTAAGGCCACCCTGTGATTCATCAAAGAAGTTCAATTTTTTTGTTTTGGTTATTAGTCAGCGAGTCACAAGACTTTCTTGTAAAACTAATAAATTTTCATCTATTGAAAGTTAGCACTCACAGGCAACACAATCAGATCGAACGACTTCTCTGCAACCTCATCAAGAAGCACCTCTGCTACTAGCTTAGCATTGCGAGATCCTACAACTTCCAAACTGTTACCAACTGCAGCAATCACAACATTTGCTTTTGCCCGCCTCAGGATATCTACAAGCGCAATAGCTTCAATTTCCTCCGAGCCTTCAGCAATGGGAACGAGAATCTGGAACAGGAAAGAATTATCTTTCTGAATCGTAAACAATTATTGCTAAAGAAAGACACAAGATTGAGCAAGTGAAGAAATATACCTGTGGGGTATCTTCGAATGACCAGTTGGTTTGGTTAAGCTCCGTAAAGGTAAACTCCTCACCAGGGTTAGGACGAACCAGCTGATTTCAAAAGGAGAACAAGTAAGTCTAAGAGGAGACTTCATCAGCTTAACGATGCTGCTTTCTAATAGAAATCAACCACTAAGAGACAAAACATACCAAGATACTAGAGACTTCATCAGCTTTCTGTTTCCCAAAGAGCTGCTCCACAAGGGTGAGGGAGAACTCAATGGTGGTTCCTGGTCCTCGACTGGTCACTATCCTCCCATCTATCTCCACTCTCGACTCAGTAGCAGTGGCACAATTAGCCGCAAGTTTCTCCATGAAAACCGGGTAACCTGTTGCCTGCAAGAAACCCACATGTGATCCGGGACATTAGGCAAGAACTGAAAACAAGATAAATAACGTTCTCGGATACTGATCACAACAGACTTACTTTTTTCCCTTCGAGTAGACCCCAAGTACCAAGAGCCAACGCAGGAGCACAACAGATGGCTGCGTTAAGTCGTCCATCTGTGTCTTGTTTCTTTACCATGTTCTCCAAAGGTTTGCAGTTTTTAAGCGTCTCGCCGCCGGGAAGCCCTCCCTTTTACCAGTCATATCATCACAAGAAATATCAGCAAACCAATTCTCAAGTATTTCAGAAAACATTCGAAACAAGAATACTATATAGAGTCGTTTCAGAGTAAATTAAATTGCAATAGATACATCTAAAAAAATCATGCTTTATACAACCAACGTTCTAAGTAGTAACTATCAACATCACTATTGAAACTAAGTTAAATATGCTGAAAATTGATCGATTCACTTTTTCTCTGTTCCTCGTGTGTTTTGAGGTATACAACTAACAATTCGCTCCGATCATCTCCTTAATTCTCAAATTAAGCCCATCGATTAGCAGAGAGACTTACGGGGAGCACAATAAGGTCGAAAATGGAGTCCGTAATATCAGAGAGGAGAGTATCTGCGACCATCTTGATGCCATGACAAGCATCAACGCCAACCTGAGTCTCGACGGACGCCACCGTCACGTCAGCACCACCTCGCCGCAACACAGAGATCATCGCCACCGCTTCTAGAGGCTCCGTACCATGAGCAATAGGGATCAAAACCTAAAATTTCGCCAAACCAAAAAAAAAACATCGGGTCATCAAGAAAAAATTACAAAATGAAAAGAAAAGAAGAAGCAATCCGTTACGTACGAAGAGGAAAAGAATGATCTCGTACCGTCTTCGTAGGTGGAGCCATAGTTGCAGAGATTCGAGAGAGTAAAAACGTGGAATCACGAGGAGAGAAAGTGGAATTGGAGTTTAGTGTGGAAGAAAGGAGTGTCACTAATGGGGTTAAAATAGTGAGAGACTCGGTGACGACGCCATTTGCGACTTTCCTTTTTATCACTTTGATCGAAGATAGACGTGTGCGATGACGTAAGCACCGAGGAAAAAAGGCCGTCATAGAGACGTGGCGAGCGCTGATTGGTAGAACGTGGCGATGTCTTTGCTTTGACTTTTATACGTCATCGTATCGGATAAAGCCTTGATCCCACTTTTGGTTTTGGGTAAACTAAGACGGCGTGTGTAGTTTGGCGAGGCAAAAAAGGTGTTTAGAAGAGCGAGATCACGTCCCGGTTCTTGAATTTGTTCATGCACGTGTTGTTGTTTTGATATTTGTAGCAGAGTAAACCGGACGAATTTCTGAACCGGGATATTTTGTTTTTGTTAGTGGTGTTCTAAATGCTTTTTGGTAGTGTTAACCGGTCAAAAAGGTAACAAGTCTACCCTTTAAAATAGCTTTCACACGCCACTTGTTACTAAACGGAATGACCCCATAAATATTAGTGATACGGTAAAGACGGCGTTTGGATGATTTTTGTAGGCATGCATGAAGATCAGTCTTTCAATCTTTCGGTTTGGGATTAATCTCTGTGAACTCGAGGAAGAGTCGAATATCTTGCCGGTGTTGAGAAGCCAAAGACGTCACTTTTCAGTTTTCAGCGTCTAGCTCAAAATTGAAACACATTAGTTTTTTTTTGTTTTTTTCTTTGAAAAGT
Organism: Alliaria petiolata; assembly: GCA_020283515.1. Classification (NCBI taxonomy): domain Eukaryota; kingdom Viridiplantae; phylum Streptophyta; class Magnoliopsida; order Brassicales; family Brassicaceae; genus Alliaria; species Alliaria petiolata. Next base: position 190,895,216 of record JAHZTW010000001.1, on the reverse strand, counting down.
TACGTCTTTGGCTTCTCTTATCATGTGTCGTTGTCTTAAGCACCGCCTTGATTGTTCTATGCTCGAGAGTTGAGACTAACTGTTTGAATCCGGCAGAGTGGTCCTCCTTTTATTTACTCGCCGACCAGTTCTGTGATCGTAGATAGTGAGTTTTATTTCTTTGGTTTTTTTTTTTTTTTTTTTTTTTTTTGAGTCACGCCACGCTTCGGTTTTATTTTGATCTTTATCTTTTTTAAAGTAAAAAAATCGACTGTTTCGTGTTCTTCACAGTACAAAATATGTTTTTGTAAGCCATGTTCCTCTTGTTTGGGTTGACCTCACCTTTTAAAAATTCGGTCTGCAAGAAAAACAAATTTGACTATTTATATTAGATATGAAAAATTACATGTACATGTACTTGTATTTTTAATATCCAGTTAAAAATGTTCAGTACTCGTACTATAGATAGTTTTACTAGATTTGTTATCCGGATAATTTTTTTTTTTCTGACAAAATCTCATATTCTTTTTGTTTTGAATATTTCATTAAATCTATTTCACTCGGCTTTTGGTGTTTAGTAGATAGGCCGATAGTAACAATACCTGAGACTATAGTACACTTCACGACAAAGTATTCTGGATATAGGGTATGTATGTATGTATATTGAAAATTTTAGACAGATATCATATTACCTATACTAAGCCGTCAGATTTTCCAGGACAAGTGTCAGGGTACCAAGTCGGATTATAAAATAAATAATCCACTCTAACCCAACAGACAAACAAAATTACGAATCTCCATTATCCGGTCTAAAAATGAATATATCGGATATGATTCTCATACCCTTTAAATATTATCGATCACAAATATTTGAGCCAAACTCCACTTCTATCGTTAATAGACCAAATTTAACTCCACTCCTCTTATTACTTTGATCATTTAAATGGGAAAAGAAATAGCTTCGTTGATTTTAAAAAAACTTCCAATATTAGTAAAACATTAATTGTATGTTTTAATACAAAAAGACCAAATAATTTCATCTACCAACGTCGTTTTCATTAAAAATCTAGTAACAAACAAAGTAATCTAGACATGTACTTTTTTTTGGTGTCAGCAATACATCATGCATGTACTTTTTTAGATTTCTCCCATGTCAAAATCGAACGAAGAAACAAAAAATATCCCAAGATTCAGAGTCTTATTGGTAGTTTATAAATGGAAATACAAAAGACGTAATAAATTCTTCATATAAAATAAGTTAAATAACCTATTATATTTTCATCAAAACTCTGGTCGTCTCGTCCATCATCGCATGTACCACCAATGTGATATGTTGTCGTTAAGACACGTAAGGATTCCCCGCGCGGATTACAAAGCATCCACTTACCATAACTTGTACTAGAAAAATCAGACTGAACCAGTTTTCTTAAAAAAATCAGACTGTACTACAAATCATAGTGATGACTTTTTTTTTTTTTTTTAAAAGAAGAAAAAACTAAAAATAAAACCTGGCAATATGCCAATGTTTTCTTTTTTTCAATTTGTCTGTTTTTAAATGGCGAATTTTCAAAACCAGAAAACAAAAGAAGATACCTTTTTGGTGACAGCACACAAATACAGAGGAAATAAAAAAAAAACGTAAAAATAGAAAGAAAAATAAGAGAGAGAGAGAGAATAGCCAATGGAGAGTACACACACTGTACAAAGTGATATGGGGAAATAATGAGGCAGATTCAGAGGGTAGAATGATTCCGTTAATCAAATTCGTCAATTAATCGATGGATTTTTGAGGATTTAACCACCGAATCACAGCTCGGCTTCTTCCCAAATTACAGTAAAAAGCCTAAAATCAAAGAGACAAATTCAGAAGCAAATTGTGAGAGATCAAGGAGGGAGAGAGAGAGAGAGAGAGTGTGTGTGAGTGCAGAGAACGTGAAATGAAATGAAATGAAAATGCGTTTCCCACTTGCGCAAGAGAGAGAGAGAGGATTGGGGTTGGGGTCATTTCAGAGGGTGAGGGCGAATGAGGCCATTTCAGTGAGATTTCGCACTCTTTGAGGAAGAACCCATTTTCCGATTCAAAGCATTGATCCACGGATTCTCCTGCTCTGATCCATCCTGCATGCTGGTAATCTCATGCATTTGCCCCCTCTTTGAGCTCTCCTTAGGTGTAATTAGCCAAGATATCATCTCAATCTCCTGAAATCTTGTCTATGGGTTGCTCTATCTTTTGATATTTTATAGGCTTTCGGGTCTCTGCTACGCGTGATAGATTTGGCCTTTTGGGTCTCTCTGATTTGACCTTGTTCGAATCTATGTTGCGCTTGTGTGGGGGGCATGTGCTTTGATTAGCTTGTGTGTTTTAATGACCTCGTATGAATGTTTTGTTGTTCTTCCTATTTTTTGTCTTTGGTCTGAGAAATTGATGTCGGTTTCCATTTCTCCCGGAGGAACTTTGCGCTAAATTGGGTCCTGTGACAGTCTTAGCATATTAGTAAAGTGATAGTGGTAATAACTTAAAGTAGATTGGCTTATATATAGGAAGTTTCATTCTATCTACTATCCTTTATCAAAATGTAAAATGACCTGTTTGATTCATGAACTGTAGTGGAAAGATAGGAAAACTCAAGCGCAATTCATGCTTACATTTGCCTTTAATTATACTATCAATGCCTCAGACTGAAAGCCTACAATACCACAAAAGAAAATAAAAAGCATGATGCCCTTTGTTTCCATTTGTGGTTTCCTTATCTTTGCTTGCCATTAGTCAGAGATTGAAAGGCGCGGTTGTAAATAGTACGCGCTTCTGTGTCTTTTTGGATACTTGAATTAGGAGATTGACGTTTTGCTGAAAATTTCTTTGCCAAATTTTTTTATTAATTTGTCACTATTACATTACATCATTGCAGGTATCTCCACCCTCCCTTTTATTTATGGTGAAGTGGAATATGCAGTTAGTTTGTAGAGATGCTTCGCAAAGCTGAGATCGAGATGTTAGGAGATGATTGCTTTGAGGGGTCATATGAGGATCATCGGATTTTCAGAGAAGTTTTCTTTGGAAGTGATGCCGGAAATTCTACTAAAAGATGTCTTGTTACTGGAGTCATTAACTTCGAATCTGATTCCAGTAAGAATGTCAATTCCTCTCCGACTTCCAACAATGGCAGCTCTGTGGTGACTAGCGGATATGCATGTGTTGAAGGTTCTGAGCCATCTGCTTCAAAAGATGGTTCATACTTTAACAAAAAAGCTAAAAGAGAGAAGCTTTCTGGCAGTAAGCATCTGGATTCAAGGGACGAAAAGGGATCGCCTTTGATTGGTTTTCCAAGTTCGGATTTTGCTAGAGAAACGATACCTCTCCATTTAGTCGAATCATCCAACAAGGGTTTTTCAACTAGCTCATATTTGCTAAAGCAAGGCATAGAAAAGGGAAAAGAAGTTTATCTGGGTGGCATTGTCTCAGAAAACTGCAAGTCACAAAACTTGGAGAAATGTGATGGAAAGGAACTTAAAGCAATTGCGTCTCCTGTTTCTCAGGAGAGCTTTGCGACCAGAGTGATCTGTGCAGGTGCATCTACGCCTCATAGTGACAAGTCTTACTTCCCACCACAGCTGAACGACGGATCCAAAGTATCTCCTAATGAGTTAAACATGTCTGAAACTTGTTTGAAGATTGATCCTAAAGAGGACCCCCGTCCTCTTCTCTACAATTATGTCTGTAAGTTGCTAAGTTCTGCTAGATGGAAAATCGAGAAGCGCCAAAGAGCAAGCAGGAAATACCCGGAAACGATCTACATCTCTTCAGAGGGACGGAGATTTCGTGAATTTGGGTCAGCTTGGAGATCATTGGGTGAGATCCTATTAGCTGATCATAAGTTAATGGATACAGGTGTTAAGAAATGGACCGGTATCAATGACTTTTGGTCTGATCTCTCGCTTACATTGTTGGACATTGAGGAGAACATGAAAAAATTAAATCTTGCCAACACACGAGCACTTTGGTGGAGTGCCTTAGAGCCTTTTGTGAATGCTGTCTTCATTGCTAAGAAAATTGGTTCTTTAAGAAAAGGAAACAAAGTTGAAGTTGCAAGGAATTCAGTTATTGACAAGTTTAAGAAAGATGATGCAATTTGTTTGAACATGATTTCAGGCTGTCCTGAGAGTGTGCTGACGGTATTTGAGAGCAGTCTTCTTGTTTATGACGAGAATGTTAACCTCGAGATTCATTCAGATCTTGAGGATAAAACTAACATTTCCCCTGGCAAAGCTTCTTCAAGACAAGAGAAGCAGAACAGAACTGGTAAGGAAGTTTCTGGGCTTGATGAGCAGGAGGTTAGCAAGGTCGTTGGAGCTTCAAAATTGATAGCAGAAGGCATGCATGGAAGTGTTATGAGAAAGAAGTTACACAGAAGGTCGAAAATAATATCCGGAATCAAACCAGCTCCCTTTGACCAAGATGACACACTAGATTCTAATCCTCCTGGTAGCCTTGAATGCCAGGATAAAGATATGGGCATCATCCACATCATCTCAGAGGAAAATTTGGATGAAAGGTTGAGTAATGATAAGATGAAGAATTCACGTGGTAATTCAAAGAAGGGAAGAAAAAAAGCTAGAAAGCTCTATAATCAGGATAATGACCTTTTCAAAACCAAAGGTAAGGGTGGCTGTGCTAGCAGATCAAGCCAGAAAAAGAAAGCACAGAAATCAAAAACTAGAACGAAAAAAAGAAATAACAGGGGAGGGTGCAGGCTGCTTCCACGAAGCACGAGCAATGGGGAAAAACAATTTTGTCAAGGAAATTGGTCTACTTTAGGTCCAAGAACTGTCTTATCATGGTTGATAGCTACCAAAGTAATCTCCAGGGACGACGTAATCCAGTTACGAGATCCAGATGAGGATACTGTGGTAAAAACAGGCTTGGTAACTAAGGATGGAGTGGTCTGTACATGTTGCAATAGGACTCTATCACTTTCTGAGTTCAAGAACCATGCTGGATTTAACCACAACTGTCCATGTCTGAATCTATTCATGGGGTCAGGAAAGCCTTTCGCTTCATGTCAGTTGGAAGCTTGGTATGCTGAGTATAAGGCCCGAAGAAATGGATCAAGATCGGAGGAAGCTTGTGATGATGATCCAAATGACGATTCTTGTGGACTTTGTGGTGATGGAGGTGAGCTGATCTGCTGTGATAATTGTCCATCTACCTTCCATCAGGCTTGCTTAGCAATGAAGGTAACGTGTAGCTCGTTTCAGGGTATAATTTACAATAACTTTTTGCAAAGTAAATTACATGATCATTAGTATAACTAGATTTTCTTACCTTACTAGAGCTGCATTCTCAGTAAATTGCTACCCTCTAAAGAGAATGGCTGTATTACTTTTGCTCTTTCTGTTCAGGTGCTCCCTGAAGGCAGTTGGTATTGCTCAAGCTGCACATGTTGGATATGCAGAGAGTTGGTTACTGTTAATGCTCCTTCTGAACACTCTCAGGATTTTAAATGTTCTCAGTGTGCGCATAAATGTAAGCACCTCTCCCGCTCGTCAACCGTTATAAATTATTATTCATTTCCTTTTCACATGAAAGATCGCTTCTGATGGCCCACTGAGCTGTTGTCATGATTGATGTCACTGTTCATCAGTTACAGTTGCAGATGTTGTATTATCTGCAAAACAAATTATATAGATTGGAAGTCCAGTATGGCTGATAACTGTTACTTATGTTATCAGATCATGGAGTATGTCTGCAAGAGATAAGTAAACGCAGAGAACCTTTTCCAGGAACCTACTTTTGTAGTAAAAATTGCGAGAAGGTATTACTCATGAATAGTTTCTGTTACTCAAATAGTGATGTGTATCGTGGATAACTTTTCTCCTTCCAAGTAACTTTTTGATATACATTGAAAATTGATATCTTTATCGCTGTTCTTGGGCTCTTTGACATATAACAAGAGAAGTTGTTTAGCAACTGTCTAGTTTCTTAATAAGTAGCTGCAATGCAGGTGCACAGTGGTCTCAGTTCTCGTGTTGGGGTCATTAATCCTAATGCTGATGGTCTGTCTTGGACAATTCTGAAATGTTTTCAAGAAGATGGAAAGGTTCATTCTGCCCGAAGGTCGGCGCTGAAGGCTGAATGCAACTCGAAATTAGCTGTTGCGCTTTCAATTATGGAGGAATGCTTTCAGTCTATGGTAGATTCAAGAACTGGTATTGACATGATACCTCATGTGCTATACAACTGGGGGTAACGTCCTTATATGCCTTGGTTTCTGCGTGTTAGATTTGTACCTTCAGTTCTGCTTTTCATATTTAAAGATCTGTCTTACCATTTTTGAATCTTTTGTTGCACTTAAAGGTCAAAATATGCCCGCTTAGATTTTGATGGGTTTTACACAGTGGTTGTGGAAAAGAACGATGTGATGATCTCAGCAGCATCCATCAGGTTAGTATGAGTATATTCGACTTCATGCTCCAAGAATGTGTAATTTCATGGCTATCACATGTTGGGCATTTGTTTAGAATCTTCCAGGCAATGTATGAAGTTCTTTTGTGTATATATATATATATCATCTGAACAAAACAGATATTTGACACTACTCGCAAATGGATGCTTAAAACTATTCTCTCACTTCCGTACTCGAGTTAGATATGAAAACCCATTTTACTGTCTCCAGGGTGCATGGAGTGAGTGTTGCAGAGATGCCTCTAGTAGCTACCTGCAGCAAGTATCGTCGTCAGGGGATGTGCAGAATCCTCGTGACTGCCATCGAAGAGGTACAATATGTAGAATATGCTCATGTCATTGTTCTTGAGGCTCCATCCAAATTGATAATGTCTAAACTTAGTATAAAGATAGCTACTCAATAATCTCTTAGCTCATATGGTCTCTCTTTCATTTCCACTTGATTCCTCAGCTATCATAGGAATTACTCATAAGTTGCATTTTTTCTCATGCTCTGATTTCTGCTCCCTTGATTGGTTTTGGCTGCAGATGCTTATGTCTCTCAAAGTTGAGAAGCTTGTGGTAGCTGCGTTGCCAAGTTTGGTGGAAACTTGGACTGAAGGTTTTGGCTTCAAACCTATGGATGATGAAGAACGCGATGCTCTCAAAAGAATAAATTTGATGGTGTTCCCTGGGACAATTCTACTCAAGAAAACGCTATACAAGTGCACAAAACCCAACAATGTGAAAGGTAAAGCCAAACGCTCTCTCTCTCTCACTCTCTCTCTCTCTCTCTCTCTCTCTCTACTTATCGAATTCTCACTTCTGCACAGGCGTTTGTCTCGCTGAAGATCGCGATAACCCATCGAACAAAGTTGCAGATCTCGAACCAGGTCTAGATAAAGCCGGGTTTGCCATGACTACCCAACTTGAGAGCTGTGATCAGATGGTTCCAGAAGGATCGGACAGTGAGCCCGCCCCAGGCTTCCCCGTGCCACACGGAATTAACCAAACAGAGCCAACTTCAGAAACACGGAACACAACCCAAGACAGCAATGAAGCTGATAGGCCGAAGAGAACAACAGTCTCAATGGGAGAAGAAGATTGTTTGCAGGAAGAGACAGAAGAAGAAGTGAAGACAAGAGCTTCTTATTCCTCAGCAGCTTTAGAAGAAGAAAGGCAAGTTAGTGGTGTAGGAGTAGTAGTAGCAGTAGTAAATAATGTTAGTGATGAGATGTTGCTTTGTCTTGATGAACAACTCGACTCTGATAGCTCTCAAGATTCGGATTAATAATATTAGTCCAGTAAGGCTTGTGCCTACGGAAAGTTTTTTTTTTTTTTTTTTGTTAAAACATGAAGGGCCATTAAGTTTGTGTATATAGAGGTATTTCGGTCTAATGTTTTAGCATATTAACGTGATGATTATCAAATATGTACTGCAGTATACAGTAGAGTCTCTATAAATTAATACTTTAATAAATTTTGTCAGTTTCAAGTCCAGCGTAAAAATTAGCAAAATTGGATAAAATAATAAAATAATATTTTTATATATTTTTTTGAAACTCTTGTGTAAATATATGATCCCAATAATAAGATAAATTAATAATTATAAATATATGTTTATATATAGTAAAATATGACTATATTCTCGAGTTCATTTCTAATCTTTTTTATTGCATCAATAATTTTTGGTGTTGTTTTTTTTTAATTTGCATCCAAAAATTATGAAAAGTTCTACAAGCTATTAATGATTTCTGACGCGTAACTACTACCAAATATTCTATATTATAATCCTCAACTTCACCATCAACATCAAAGACGTTAGCCACATTTTTTATAAACTTTAAATTTGCGAGTATGTATCATTTTCATCTACATAGTCGAATATGCTATTGACATCTATTTTTTTTTTATAATTAAAATTATTCATCACAACTTTATGTTCATGAATATTGTTTGACTCATCTTCCAAGTTATTGATGCAACATCTCTTGAACAAATTTTACACTATTGAAAACAATTTGCTATTGTCTCTCGATGATCATTAAGAGTTCAAAGCGAAAAATATTTCTATAAATTAATAAATATATTGATTAATTAATAACTCTATAAAATAATAAAATTTTGAAGTCGCAACATTGCTCAGGAAGTTTGAGCAAAGGACGTTCCGGTGCCCTAACCGGCCTGGCAGTTTCGCGCTTGTGATGTGTTTCTTGTTCCAGGAAAGTGGTATAAGGGTGGATTTCACGGTGGCCAACAAGCCACTTCCACATGGCGGGATCTTCGAGCGGAGGACATTCCGCTGCCCTAACCGGCATGGCGTTTTCGCACTTGTGCACTACCGCCAGGTCGAGTAAGGACTGTTTTAGCATGCATAGCTCACTCCTCACACTTAGTCTTGAATCATATATGGGATTTGTTTAAGCTGTGTTTGTCTTAGCTGACGGTTTCGAGCTTTAAACTCTAAAGACTCGACGAGCTATATGTTTTGATTAGGATTTACGCATGCCTTAGATTCACTTCTTGAATAAGTCTTTTTACCTGTGATCCTCTCTGTTTAACAAGGCGAGAAATATGTTCATCACAAAATATTTGGCATAGTGATGCAAAGGGTAAAGATCTATATTCAATTTTTAAAGAATTGTGATAACATACGCTAGTTATATAAAAAATAAGTGAATTCAAAAATGTAAACGGCAGAATTTTTCTAAGATAAGAGAATACAGAGGAGTTGATTGACCAGTAGAGAAAACAAAGGAGTTGATTAACAACCAGAGAAGAGACCGGTAGAGAAAACAAAGGAGTTGATTAAAACAGAGAAGAGAAAAAAAAAAAAAAAACAAAACAAAAAACAATATAAATAATTAATGTATTTTTCAGAGTACAGGAGATGAGAAAGAGATTATTAATTGGGTTGGCCGATCTGCACTGGACTTGGAACATAAGAGAAGACGTGCGGGTAAACGTCTCTGTCCGGTTTAATCTCTCCGAGATCTAATTCTCTGAAGTAACCCTTTTCTCCAATGAAGTAAGCTGTGTTGCGATAGCTTGTGCTGCACATATCAACAACCACCACGGCTCTCTTCTCCTCGTCAATGAGGAGGAAACTCCCACCAGTACAGAACACATCCCCGGTGAGTGGATCCATATCCACAGCTAAGAACTTGCTCCAGGACGCAGCATTGGGCTCAATCTTGGTCGTAACCCAAATCTCCATCGCACATGTATCACCGTTCTGAAACAAGGCAGCAAGCTGCTCTTCTCTAAGAGTAGATAGAGACACAAGATCTCCATACAGAGACGCAAACGGCAGAGGCATACGCGGAGCAAACCGCTCTGCTGTAAAATCAAAACAGAGCAAGAAATCAGGCACGTTCAGTCGTGAAGCCTTGTCTTGAGCATACCAGTAGGTATTCCCCTTCAAAGACATGCCATAGCCTTGCCAGATAACATCCCAGTCTGTAGTGACATCAAGAGCCCTCCATGAATCAGAGTTTACATGGTACATCTCGTGCAAACACGTCTTCCCAGGGATATTGAAAGATCTCAATATCTTATGCGTGCTCTTGTCGAATCCGAGAGCATGGTTATACCAGATCCCTTGGTGGTGAGCAGGTCGTTCGACGCAGATCCACCGAGTTTCCCCAGAGTAAGGGTTCCAAAGGACGAGCCTGGTGTAGTCTTCCGTGATGCATAACAACAAACCATCGCAGTGATGTCGAGTTTATCTGAATCCTTTAGGCTAATAAGATTAGCTTTAATCATCACAGATGGATCGGAGTCGTTGTGAGTTCCATGGAGGTTGACGCTCGTCAGATGAAGCTTACGATTTATCAACATGACAGCCAAAAACGCTCCTTCCCTCCCTGCTAATGCTGCTGCCTGCGCAAGGTGCTTCTTTGCAAAGAAGCCATCTTTGGATAAAGTGTTCCACTTTTTGCAAGTCGATCGGATTCTTGTCAGATATTTCACCGGGGTTCTAGAGAGAATCTCAACCGCCAAATCCCTCGGAAGACTCGACATATTCGCCATCGGTCTTGTTTGATTAGCGCAAATTAAATTAGGTTAACCTTCAAATTAAATTATACATTTAAGGGGAGAAAGAAGACAATTAAAAGACAAATATTAAGCATCCGAGAAGCTGTGGTTTCTAGGATATATATCTCTGTTGTTGAGTACAGAGGAAAACTATGAAAACAATCGCAGCAAAGAATGATGCTCGATTTCTTCTAATTCCCCGTGTTGTTCGGAAACCGTGGATAGCAATCAGTTTCAAGATGCCAATTTTGAAGCAGAAGGAAAAACTTCTTGGTAAAATCTTGAAATCATGAACTTGTATCTAACTGTTGCTCTTTTAATTTCTGCCACCATATACATTCAAGCAATTATTGGTCCTGTCTTTTCTACATTCACATCAGTCTTTATTTTTGCAGATGATCCAGCATTGATCGTCTACTATTACTAGTGGTACACCTGGTAAACCAAAAGGAGTTGTCCACATACATAAAAGCATCAATTCCCATGTATAGATCCAACCTCTGGATGTAGCTAACATGCATCAAGTTTAGAACATGGTTTACTTAAGATAAATTTAGCCTGAGACAAGAATGAGAGAGTGAGAGAGACTTAGCTTTTTCAATTGGTAAAGGTGGATGCTGTGATAAACAGGTTCCAACCATGTACACTCGGTTGAAGCAATGGATAAAGAGATGCATGACTCAACCGCTTTTGCTGCACCGACTAATGGTAAGCAGCTAAATATCTCTCCTCAAAGCACAAATTCAGCTTGATGATTATTATTTAATTAGATTATTTAGACGGCAACTGTATTTTGAAATTCTGGTGATAATGGTTCTTACATGTTTGCTGATGAAATACAATTTCAGATGTCTGGCTCCTCTGCTCTCCCTCGACCAGTCATGCATCAATGGGAAAGATATGGCATCACTGACCAAGGTAAGTAAATAAGATTTTCCTGTCTCTTTTAGTTACCATTAGACAATACCTTAAGAAAAAGTATGTTCGTAGTTACATCTACTGAAATTAAAATTTTGCGCTAACTAATTTGTTTCCATTTCCTTAAAATTGGTCTTTTTTAATTTGCTCAAATTAGTTGCCTAACTTATGCTATCATCATTAATGTTTTAAAATTTTGTTTATTCATCTTTCATACACATAAATGTCATCTTGAGAAAAAAGGATCCGAATCCGGAAAACTGGATCCACCTGACCTGAGAAACGGAAAATCCGTATCGCTTCCCCCATTAACGACCGTTAAAAACGAAAAAGCCTGAGAGCTTCCGAATAAGTGGATCCGTTAGCTGGTCCGTTACAAAACCATGCCATCTTCTCCGAAGCTCTTTCACGCGCGGCCATCATCACTCTTCACGCGCCGATCGACGGCTTTTATCGTTTTCACCTCTCTTGCCATCGGGCTCACCGGATTCCTCTTCGGACTCTCCGCGATTGTTTTCCCGGGTCTCCGGTTATCCGGCCGGACCTGCCTCACGAACACCCCTCCTAAGACGGTGCGGATCGTCTGGGACGTCGCTGGAAATAGCAACGGTAATGGCGCTCGCGGCGTAGTGAAGAGGCACAAGGTGATGGGATTCGTCGGAATCCAGACCGGATTCGGGTCAGCTGGCCGGAGACGAGCGCTCAGGAACACGTGGATGCCGTCCGATCCAGAAGGGCTTCGACGGTACTGATTCGTCTCCTCCCCAAATCTCAATTGATTTTAATTCTTCTGCCATTGTTCTTGCAATCTCTCTGCTAGCTTCAGAATTCAATAATGTCAGAATGATTGAGCTATTGCATCATCTAAATGGGGTTTGATCTGGATTTAAATTGCATTCGCTAGATAGGAATCTGATCATTGACCAAAGTCTTAAACCTCTTAAAGATGTAGAATCAATGAGCTTTCATCGATTCTACATCTTTCTGCGGATTTTCATCGTGATCTTTCTACATTTAGCATCGTGATCTTCAATGCTTGATGATTATTGATTGCGACTTTCACTATCTCACTGAAAACCACATCTCTCTGCAGCTTGGAAGAATCAACAGGATTGGCCATCAGGTTTATTATAGGCAAAACCAAAGATAAGGCGAAAATGGCTGAGCTTAGAAGGGAGGTCGCAGAGTACGATGACTTTATACTGCTCGATATCGAGGAGGAGTACAGTAAGCTCCCATACAAAACGTTAGTTAGAGACTAATTAACACTTTCTGTCTTCACATCTAATTTCGCCGGATATAACGAAATAACTCTGATCCATGTTTTTTTTTTTTTCTGTTGTTGTATGTATAGTTTGGCTTTCTTCAAAGCTGCATATGCCCTATATGATTCGGAATTCTATGTCAAAGCTGATGATGATATATATTTGAGGCCAGGTAATTGATTCCATCCTCTGATTTTGCTCACGAATCCGTGTCTTTAGGAAAGTTTTTAAATTTTTGATAAGAGGCTGTTGTTTTCTTCTCAGATCGCTTGTCTTTACTGTTGGCTAAAGAGCGGAGTCACTCTCAGACATACCTTGGATGCCTGAAGAAGGGCCCCGTATTCACAGATCCAAATCTCAAATGGTAAGGACAGCAACAACTTAAAATGAAGAACTAACAGAGCAAGCTTCTCTTTTTGAGAAACTTTGAGATAAGAACGGTTTTGTGACACATATTCATCTCTTGTGGTTCAATATACCTAAAAATTGCTCGAAATCGGTTTGCAGGTATGAACCTTTGGCAAATCTGCTAGGGAAAGAGTACTTTCTTCATGCATATGGCCCGATATATGCTCTTTCTGCTGATGTTGTCACAAGTTTGGTTGCCCTTAAGAACAACAGGCAAGTTATGTCTCAATTTTGTTCGTCTTGGAACTTTGAAAGTTATCTAAGGATTTACGAATGCTTTAGATTCCTTTCTTGAATAGGTCTTTTACCTGTGGTCCTCTCTGTTTAACAAGGTGAAATTTTTTCCCAAACTTCAGTTTCAGGATGTTTAGCAACGAGGACGTGACAATAGGTGCGTGGATGCTGGCAATGAACGTCAACCATGAGAACCACAAGACCCTTTGTGAACCAGAGTGCTCACCGTACTCCATTGCTGTTTGGGATATCCCAAAATGCTCAGGTCCGATGATATTCACATATTCTCCGTCCCACCCTTGAGGAATGTATCCTGAGTCACTTTGCATACGCATTTCTACAACAACTTATCACAGTTTCTACTGAATTGGTGCAGGTCTTTGTAACCCAGAGAAAAGGATGTTGGAACTTCACAAGCTAGAGAGCTGCTCAAAGAGCCCGACTTTGCCATCGGATGATGAATGATCTCATCTCTTATATATCTCCTTTGATGGTCGAGGCGACACCTCCGCCATTGAAGTTGCTTCACACAGATTGTGCAAGACTTTCGGTTTTTCACTTACTCTCTGCTCTGTACTTGCGGTGGCAATGCCAGAAAAGTGACGACATTTTCAGCATTCGCTTAAAACGGCTTTAGTGTTTCTAAAACTAGGTAGGGTTAGTAATTTTTGTGTAACCCAATTTTTGGGTGATTCCTTGTTGTACAAGTATAAGATTGAACTAATTGCAATTCCGATCTCGCATTNGAGAGAATCATCTACGCCGCCCTCCGGCCTCAACCCTACGGCGTCGTTTTTCGTGTCTACGGCAAAGCTTGGGACCCACCTCACGTATTTTTGGCATTTTCCCGTTCGGATTTGTTGGGAAAAGGATCAAACTCGGTGATAGCAAATTCGTCATAATTAGGTCGGATATACAACACTATTCAAAAATGAAGAAAATAAAAAACCCCTGTCCAAATCAAAACCGGATTCAATTTAAACCCGGATCTAAACGGGTCGGATTAGTCCAACATGCAAGAAAATTTGTCCAATTTTTGAATAAATGTTACAAAAATTACTACTGCTGGCAAAAAAAAAAAGATTTGCAGATGTGTGTGTGTGTATAAACACAAAACAAAAACACCTTTTAAGTTTCACTATTCACAACAAACAACAATTTTAAGAGACTTCTTTGATCAGTTTTTGGGGATGACATCAGAGAAAGCAAAGTCATGGAACGGAGGACCTGCAAAAAAAAAAAACGAAACAACTTTACATCTCTTGCAACCACATTATAAATCTATCTCTAGCTGATTAATCAAGTGTCAAGAGAGGAGATGAGAAGAACTCTTTTAACCTCCTCCTTCACTAAGAATGTGAAATGGAATGTTTGCAACCATTTTTTGCCCGCCCTCGCTCCAGTTAACCGTGCCCGGAAACCGTTTTTCTGAAATCCGCGATGGTCCTAAAACAGACCAACAGATTCCTGGTTCGTTCATTAGTCCTAAGTAATCATGTGCTCGTCTCCAAACCCTTGCATCAGATATCCTAGACCGAACTACCTACACACATGTTCATAATTTTGCAGCTCAGATTTTTTTTTAAGACTAGTGATCATTATTAAATGTTTTAATGGATTCAATGTCTCTTTTGTACCTTTCCCAAGGCAACGCGGGCTCTGACCTGTCTCTTATACACATCTAGATGTGTATAAGAGACAGGTAGACCTTTTTTTTTTTTTTTTTTTTTTTTTTTTTTTGCAGGACGTCCGCAAAGCTGTGACTATGATGAAGAACATTGCTGTTCAGTTGGAGAGAGAGAATCAAACTGAGAAGGTGCGTTCTTATTCTGGATTAGACATTTCGTTTTGTACGATCAAATCTGTGAATGTTCTGAATTGAGAGCACGTGTATAACGCAGTTGTAGCCGCTTAGCTTCTTTGCTTTAAGTCCTTTAATTGATGAGAGTTTCCTCTCCTTAATGTTTTTTATATTGGCTAATAATCATTAGTGACTTCTCTATAACTGGTGTGAACTGCTTGGACTTTCATTCTTGGTTGATCATTCATTGGCTCACTGAATTTCTTCTGCTCAACGTGTTATCACATCTCTCTTTTCTTTCTGACATTGTATTGTCACCTTGAAGCAAACTCTTTCCTTGACCTCTGTTTTTGTTTTTGGGTTCCACAGGTTAAAGACCTTGAAAATTCTGTGGCTGAGCTGTTGGATTTATGTGGTGAATGTGCTCATCGTTCGTCAGCAATTCAATCTGTTGCAAATGGGTTCCAGCCTGGGGAACAGGTAATGTTAATCTAAATGCTTATTCGGTTGCTTACTTTTAGTTTTAGCAGATTGCTTTCTGACTCGCTCTAATGACCGCAGTTAACTGACTTTAAAAAGCTGCTTGACGACGAGTTCACAAAGCTCAAGGCTACAACTTCTGAAGTGCCACAAAATTATCATTTGATGCGCCAGTTCAGGGAAGCAGTTTGGGTATGCCATTAATGATGTTATATATCATAGATCTATTTAAGTCCTCTGTTTTCTCTCTTTTTGTTCGGAATAATATCGATGTTCAGTTAAGTTCTTAACTTACATCAAATAGGTCGTTCGATTTCCTTTGAGTTNGAAATCAACATCCATGTGGTATGAAGGGACCCTTTATCAACGACCTAACGTCCTTTGAATCTAACTCTTCTTCAACTCCACAGCTAAAGAATCCGCTGTGAACTTCCTTGAGGAATTTTAGAAGATTCGCTAATGGTCCCCTGCTTCTGCTCTCGTCTTTCTTCCTCTCTGCGTACGATGGTTTCGACTCACTGTTTATGCAATCGTGCTTGAAATAGAAGTACTTGGTGATCTGCAACAAGTTTCTCTTGTGATGAGGCCAAACATCAACAGTATCATCCACAATCACGGTTCCGCGCTCATCAGCTAAGACAAGATCAAGTGTCTTCGTGTTAGGACTCTCTCTTCTGGTTATCACTCGATCCCCGAAATAGGTTTCGTTTGGATCGATCATCCTCACCACAGCTTGAGCGTAGCCGAAATCGCCTTTTGTGTAAACGTGCATGTTAAAAAGCTTGTTGGCTTCTTTTTAGGAACTCTTTAAGAAAAGGTCGAGATTTTATTAATTGGCCCTCGAATTTCCATAGATTTTTCTTTGAACCTGATCTCTCATCTTCGATTAGATGCTTCTCTGCTTCGGAAAGATTGACAGCCGCAACGGAGTGAATTAGCGTGTGGTCCAAGTCAAGGACCAAGTGAAGCTTCTTGTGTCGGTACAGTGAGATTAGGGTTGAGAGACGCTTTGTAAATAGGAAATCCCAATTTGTTAAAAGTTTTTTAGAATTAGATACTGTCCTTTCTGTTTTAAGACTTTTTTTAACTTTCAAGTGTACTAGCCTACTAGGTAAATAGCCTGATAGGTATGTTATACACTCTGTCGTCCAAGATCATTATGCCTTCTGTAGTCTTAGTTATTAGGGAAATTACTTATCCAAATGTAGGATATTAATTACCCAAACTCTGTCGTCTGTTTCTTATCCGTTTCTTATCCAAATGTAGGATATTAATTACCCAAATTGTTATCAATATATTCCAGCAAGCGAGACCAATTGATAGGAGTTGTTGGGTACAAACCAAATTCACAAAAAAATATTTTGATATATCGCTGATGAATAGAAGAGGTATATTGTTTTATCCTCAGGCCTGGCCTACATGATAAGTTTGTCTTGTGAATCATTTCAATCAATCATTGTCTTGTTTGTCTAAGAATTTTATTGGGACGCCGGCAGAAGCAAAAACAAACCAGTAAAACCAATTGTTGAGTCCAAAAATGTAGTAGGAGATCCAAGACAAGACTTGGACACAAAGACGCCTGAAAAACTTGGTTACGATGCAAAATCTAAAATTCAATAGGAAAAATAACTTGTCGTTTACACGCGCTAAGTACAAGTTCACTTAAAAGGAGAGTCAAAACCTCTTCATCAGCTAAAATGTGAACATATCAGAAGTATATATTAACTGCGTACTTAATCGATCAGCTACTCTTAGAACATATTGAAATCCTCATCGTATACTCCTAAAACATACATTATATATCACAATGATCTGGCAATTTGAGTTCTTTCTGAAGGAGAAAGGATGACGCGTGTGAAACCCATTCCTGTCCATTCAAGAGTTTATCAACGTTACTACAAAAAAAAATTATATAGAATCGAAAGGTGTAATATTAAATATCAATACTGCAAGAGATGTGCTGATAAAATATATTACATTGTCCTCAAACAAGAATGTCCATTCATCCAGGCCTTTAGAGCATCTTCAATGCATAGAACCTTTTATGGGTTCTTAAAAATATTTTAATCATAAATTTTGAAAATTTTGAAGTTAAAAACTTTATTAAGAAAAATTAAATTGGATGGGTTCAATGGTAGAACCCATATGAGGTTCTTAAGAATAAAAAAAAAATTATTTTTAAAATTAGAATATTATAAGTAAAAATTATTTTGTTTAAATTATTGATCTATTAATATTTTAAAAATTATTGCATTTCATAAAATTTTAAACAAACATTACATAAAAACATATTAAAAAAGAAGTACAATAGAAAGAAGATGGGTTTTTTTTCTTTTTCTCTAAAAAAATATTGACCAATAGAAAGAAGACAAATATGAGTTTCTTATCAACTCTAAAGTCTCCTTGTTTATAACCTATTCTCATCTTTTATTTTGTTTTTGATTTTTTTTTTCCCTTCTTTTCCTTAGAAACCCACGTTGAGAACCTCCATTGGAGGTGGTCTTATATCCCTTATATATACACGTATTTATGAGGATGATGTTACTAGCTTGGAGGAGTCCTTAAAAATTGGGGGTGATAATTTTGTCAGAGATATCTTTCATGATGTACTTATAGAAAAACTCGCCAAAGGACTTGTGTCTAGGCGAATTTCAAATTTTTCGAGTTATACAGAGCACAAATGGAAGGAAATATATAATCCAACCAATGAAGAAATGTACACCGAATAGATGAAACATCATGGTCATATGTGTTTTTTACAGGTCATGAGCTACAATATTTTTACGATTTTCAAGACTCTAATGGCTCTGAATAGNCGACGGCTCGGTGGTGAAATGCTTGTTGTTTCGGAACATGGAAGATGGAGATTACGGTCCGGCCGGGGTTTTTGGGAGCTTTCAGCAGCAGAATGTGAAAGTTGTGTATGATTTGGAGAAAGAGAGGATAGGGTTTCAAGCTATGGATTGTGTCTTAGAAGCTGCTTCACATGGACTTTACCAAGGCTCGTGAATATACCAAAAAAAAACTTCAGTCTTTTGAGTTGTTGGTTTTCGAGTTTGTTCTTTTGCGTTTGTTTTTGTAGTGTTCTTGTTTAAGCTGTTTCGACGTTTGTTTGTATCTGTTGGGAACTTTCTTTTGATTAAGTTATGTTTGTGACTTGTGAGTTTAATTAATAAATGTCTCTTTTTTAGGATTAATGATTAGGGTTCTTTTGAGCTGGAGTCTGGAGACTTAGCTAAATATAGAGGATGAGTTGGAAACCTTTTTTTTTTTGGGTAATTGGATGAGTTGGAACTTATAAGGAACATGTCGTCGTGGAATACGAGGTGTATTGTATACATTAATAAACTGTATAAGAGGACAAAACTACCTGATCTGTTAAATCTAGTATATTGTCCTTTAAACCAAAAAAAAATAAAAAATTATACTATATTGTCCATACACATTACACAAAATTAAGTGTCAAACATATAGTTTTAAACATTTTTGATTACGCCAAATTTATACAACTCTGTACTTATATTTTACCAAAAAATAAAAATAAAATTCTGTACTTATTTCAAAAAAAAATTGTTTTATACTTTTTATTATTATTATTCTATGCATTATGTCTATAATAGTTATAATTTTTTTTTCATCTGAATAATGTTAGAAAATAAGCAAAATCAAGATATATAACCACTGGTGAGTACAGAAATTTTTTTTAATGGGATCAAAATTTAAATTTAAATTTATTTAATTAAGGGAAATGACTTGAAAATGGATATGTGGTGTCATTAGATAGTTTTGAACGTGGGTTTAAGGGTTGAATGATAATAGATTCTACCAACTAAGCTATTATAAAATTATAAATTTAGCTTAAATTTTTTAGTTATAATATTTATACGGTGTCAAGTGAACCCATATCTTTACAAATGTACTCGCCACTGTATATAACACGAGAACCAAATGGAAAAAAGCAAATAGGACAATATCACGGGCAATACTCTGCCAACAAAACCTTAAAAAGATAAGAAAACAGGTTAAACGATACCAAACCACCCACCCAATAGCTGCCACAACTAAAACTACAAAACAGAGGGTTGAACTCTCTCACCGCTAAAGACGTTTCGAAACCAAAATGGCTCGAAAAATGCAACATAAAATTGCCATCTCTCACTCAACATAACTAGTGGACGAACTAGAATTGAAGATGGTTCTTATTTTAACTTTTGGCTTTTTAAGAGTTAAAAAAAAAAACAAATTTTCTGAAAATATTTAATATTTTACATGTAACTCCATTTTTAATCTTTGTCAAAATAAATAGTATAAAACTAATTATAAAAAACTTTGCCTGCAGTATATTCAGGTCCACTGATGAAACATGAAAGGCCATATATTTGTTCTACTACGAGGTTAAATGTCTTATTCCAAGTTGGGTGTCAAAACATGCAACTTACTTTTACAGTCACCTCTAATTGTTATGGGGGCATTTTAATATTTTAGATAAATACACGGGTGGTTTTCGTAATTTCGATATTTTGTGGGTTTTTTCCTCACAAGTCTCTCGTGTCGTATAATTCACGAGCCGTATAATATTTGTTTCTTTGATTTTTCTCTGCATTTTTTTTGTTGCTTTCGTCGTCGGGAGAGAGAGAGAGAGAGAGAGATATTGGTTTTTTTTGTTGACGAAGAAGCTTCGTCGCTCTCTCTTCTCGTCCTTTTGGAACTTTTCTCCGTCTTTCGATTGTCAACGCGTTTCTCATCTGCGACTTCTTTATATTTTGAGCAGAAGATTTCTC
>JAHZTW010000001.1:190798706-190817635 GCA_020283515.1 Alliaria petiolata | reverse complement strand
TTAAACCCCTTCGAAAACCCCCTTAAAAACCCAACTAGATGACTACTCGTTCATGGGAACGAGAGACATCCTTGAGATATGAAAGGTGCGAATTGTATTGAATAAGAAACAAAGTGAGAAAACTTCTTCAAATGAAATCGATTGAAGAGATCTTCTTAGAGTATTGAAAAACAAAGAACTAAGAACAAAAGATGAAAAGGAAAGGAAGAAGGAGTGGGTGGCTGCAGAAGAATTCTCTCTCGAGGTCTTCAACTCCGGGGCCGTCGAACTCTCTCTCTCTCTCTTTCTCTCTGCGGCGTGAAAGTGTTTCTGAAAAGCTGTGTGTGAGGTCACGCCTCTTCTGAAACCTTAAGGTCCCTTTATATAGGATATCCTCTCTTCAGAAAGTGGGCTTCGCATTTTAACCTCGGGAAATATCGGATAAGTGCAAACGGGCTCGGGACGGGCCGAAATGGTTTGGCCGCGCGAGCGACTAGGCGTGGCGCGGCCACTGGTCTTCTGAGGATCTGTGGCGCGGCCGTCCTTCTTCTGGGGATGTGTTTGACGGACCTTCTTGCTTCCTTCTTACTTTGAGATCCAACCGTGGGATTGAACTCAAACCACCTTGGCATGAAAGACAGCTGAAAGGGATATCTTGTCTCCTAATATGAGCTTGATCTTGTGGTGGGAAGGTCGTCATCTGATGCTGAACTTATGGCTCCGAGCACATGTACTTGAAGTTCCCGTTTTGCTCCAAAATATGTTCTTTTTGTCCAATTTCCCTGAAATGACTCTTAAGACTAGGAATCGTGGAAATCACTATAAAACCGTTGAAAACCGGGTTAAAACATTTGTAAATGATCTTGAAATAATAGGCTTTACGAGTAAAATATGAGTGTTATCAGTGAGCCTCATCCCTTAGGTACAAAACAGCCAATTCCAATTTGTAGCCCACTGGTGCGCTCCAATAGCTTCCTCCAACGGTCTGCTCTCACTAGGTCGGTCCCACCACTGAAAGTCTCCATGCCCAACTCTCTCATGAGCCTGATCACCTCATAATAGGAAGACACTTGCGGGTCATATCTCTGTGCCTGCGGTGGCAGATCCTGGTATGCAACATTCTCCGGAAATTGATGCTGCCCCGCAGCTCCTCCTTGACCTACTCCCGGAGCTGCTCCGGCAACCGGGATTCGCTCCAACAATGGTCCGAGCAACTGCTGAATTCCTTGCATAACAGCTGCTCCCATAGCTGCAACTATAGCCGCTGGGTCCACTGCTTGAGCCGCAACTGCTGGCTCTTGGCCTCCAGCAGCCACATTCTCTTCCACAACAACTGTCACTTCATTCATTGGGCTAACTGCAATCCTGTTCTGGTTGCCGTTTCCGTTACCATTGCGTCGAGGTCCCTCCATTCTAAAAAAGAAACACTCGAATCAGATCTTCAATGTTTAAATGCCACTTGCAGAACACAAACTCAAGCTTCGATCGGTGGTGCTTTAATTTTCAAAAATTCCCATTACCCCAAAAATAGTTTGAAAATATTTTGCTTTCATAGGACCGCCTTCCGAGACAGAATCGGCTTGACAACCTTACGCTCTGATACTAAATTGAGAGACCCCAATCTCGTTATCTTAGCTGAGAGTGGTCCTCACGTGTTTAACGACTTTTAAAAAATATAACTAACTATTAAATACGCATTCAATGTCAAAAATCCATTTATTAAAATCGAACCGGAAACTCGAAGCGTCATAACAATAAAAATTAAGTTTAAACTTAAGAATAAAATAACTGAAATATCTTTTAAAAGTTTTAAATAAACCAAGGCGCCCTTTTTATTCCCGGAAATAGCACCTCTCCGACTTCAACTCAAGTCTACTAACCTGAAAAGGGAAAAGAGGGGTGAGTAACAAGTTACTCAGTGAAATGATCATACCTGCCTACTTGATCTATATGAAGCTTTACTCATAACCACATATGCATCTACTCAACCTAGCGATTAGACAAACATCAATCAACATGCAAACACAAGTTCAGAGAAAACCTATCAAACAAGTTCTCACTCACGAGAACGTCACACTTTTAAATTTAGCGACTCGCCAGCCGAAATCTCACAGGCCCGTCAGCCCCTGTATTGGCTACACTTCCTTTGTGTGCAGTCCAACCATGGTCCCACTTCGTGCAACGTCTTTCGTGAGGACAGCAAACAATCCGTACATAAGACGGAATCAATCATGCGCTCTAGTGCACCTATTCTAACACCAATCAACAATTCAAGCATCCGTTCTCAATCATCATTTATGTTCGTTTTAATTAACAATCAATCTCTAATATCTAGGTTTAGCACACACATATTTAGCTAAGCCTAACACAACTTATAGATCAACAAGTCCCGCCTCACCTTTGCGTTCGATTGAAAATGAAAAGCTGAAAGTGCGGTTACTACGGTTGACTGTCGAGAACTGCGATTATAAAAAGAACGTTTAGGTTTCCTTAAAAAGACTTCATCCTGGAATTAGAAACTATCCTAAAATAAAAACTTTCTAAAAGAAACTTTCCGAAAACAGAAAGTTTCCAAAAATAGAACTTCACTAAATTAGAATATCGCAAAATAAGAAATTTCTAATTAAATCTAGGGTTTTCGGATTAGGCTTTCTGCTCAGCTTGCTCCACAAGGAATCTCAGATCTAAGGTTTTTCTGGTTTGACAGATTAGGTGATTTCTTGGCCGGAAAGCAATCAACATAACTTTTGCGGTTTACCTCGGATCGGTGATCGGCCAATTGCAGCGGCAAAATGGTTGGATGGGCTTTCCAACTATATACTTTGCAGCGGCTGAATCGATTTGGTTCGCCGGGAAATTGGCCCGCAATATCTTCTAAGAAACTGGAAAAATAAGATTTCTGGGGTTTAATAGAGTGGTATGTTCTGATTAAAAAGGCCATAACTAACGGAATATACCTTCAAATCAGACGATTCAAGAGGCGCTGGAAAGGGCTGCCGAAGCTCACCTTAAATCGCCAGAAATCATTTTAGTATTTTGATTTGGAGATTGTATCTGGATAATTATATAAGAAATTGTGATATATCTTCTATTTTAGTTAGCGTGTGCGTTTAGAAATTAAAGTTTGACTTTTTAGAACATAATTTTTTGCAGTCAACCAAAACTTAAAAAATTTACGCACACAACTATAAGAATAAACTTGCCAATTTTAAATATTGACAGTTTTGGCCGTTTTAATAAAAGTGTTATTTCCGTTTGGCCGTTGATTTCGCCTGTTTTTTGTAGTATTTTATCAAATTTTTTTTTTAAAAAATTATAAATCTAAAGCATGTTTTTTTCTTTCTTTTTCCAATTGTTCAAAATGATATTTTAAAATTGAAACTTATTTTTTATATCAGTTAAGTGTATTTATATTTTAAATATATATTTGAAAAATTAATTAGGCTACAGAATAAAATTTGTTTGAATGGGCTTGGATCGGTATGAAAGAAAAGAGCCTAACAAGCGTAGAACGACAAGGTGACATGAATATTTTGATAAATGTGAAGCCTCCTTCTTGACACTATGAGCCGACTATCATTAGTATATGACACATGAACTCTATATATATGTACATTTTTTTTTGTATAAAATGGTCGCGAGTAACGCCAGGCTGAATCAAATTAGGTTTTTGACCAAAGATGGAGAAACAAGAAGAGAAGAAGAGAAAAGTCTACCAAAGAAGAAGAAGACAATCGAAATCAACTTCTTCCTTTCCTCTCGATCTTATCTCAGAGATACTCTTACGGATGCCTGAGAAATCTGTTGTGAGGTTTCGTTGGGTGTCGAAGCTCTGGTCATCAATCACCACCGATCCATCTTTCATCAAGTCGTTCGGAACTCAGCCCTGGCCAAGTCTTCTACTCTGCCTCCAAAACATGGGGAAGTTCTTTGTTTTCTCGATTCCACAACATGGGATTTTGAATTCTTCTTCCGAGCCTGTTGATCGTTATTGTATGAAGCTTCCAGTAGAACAAAATTACTTGTCCCCTACGGAATCTGTCCATGGCTTGATCTGCTTTCAAGAATCAGGGATGCCTATAGTTTGGAACCCTAGCATGAGACGATTTTTAACCTTACCCAAACCTAGAAAGAGCTGGGATAATATAACAGTGTTGTTAGGATACGATCCAATCGGAGGTAAACACAAAGTACTGTGCCTGCCTTATGATAGATCTTGCGATGCGTATCGGGTTTTAACATTGGGATCAACTAAAGAATCATGGAAAACGGTCAAACCAAAACATAAGCATCGTTCTGGCTATTATACTTCTGGGCGATGCATCAAGGGGGATATATATTATGCAGCCTATAAACATGAGACGTTTGTTTGGGTTATGATGAGCTTCGATGTCAGATATGAGAAATTCGATACCATACAATTACCAACGGGTGTTCATAGTAATACGTTGATAACTTATAAGGGAAGGTTAGCATGTGTTGATAAGAGTCATACAAATTTCACATTGTGGATTTTGGAGGATGCAGAGAAACACAAGTGGTCGAGTCAAGACTTTCTTGCATATTTTTTTCACCATGAACCGAGTTTGAATACCGGATTCACTCTAAAAGGTTTCACTCATGCTGGTGAGTTTATTTATGCACCATGCACGTTTCATAAGTCGTATTATATTATATTTTATGATCCGGTGAGAAACTGCTGTAGAAGAGTCGAATTCAAAGGAATCACAGACGACGAGTCTGGGCTTAATGATGGAGGTGGAGACGGTATTTATCAGCTCCATGCTTTCCCCATATGATAGTAAGTATATTGGTTGAATTATTTTATGTGAATATTATATTTGTTTATATTCTATGATCACATTATGTTCCACCATCTCTTTATTGATCATAAGATCTACGTATTTGACCGTATAAGATACAAGATCTTTAGAGCAATTTAAAAGAAAGGTATGATCATCAGAATATGATATGACCTAAAGCTCTTTATGATTCTAACTAAAACTACAAGACTTGAAGTATGTAAATAATCATAAAGCTCATTATGAATCTTTACATCTAAGATTACAAGACTTGAAGTCTATAAATAATCATTAGTGATGTTAAAAGTTATGTGAAGAAAATATATATGATGCAGAGATGTTAGAAGGCGTACTCTATTCTTTAGACAAATAATGTTGTCTTGAAAACACAATACCAGGAAAGGAAGCTGTAAGAATCATTTTGAGAATATAATGAGCTATTGATATAAAGTAATGAATCATGTCCAATTAGCTATGATCCATTCCTTGAAGTGAATGTGACATCATATAGTGGGACATAAAAGAATCATGTGAATAACACTAGCCAAGGAAGTGGCTCAAGAAGTGGTCGTAAATATGAATATGAAATGGATATGGTCAAGGTCGAGATCAAATAGTTCTCTTTCAAGAACTCAAATTCTCACAAGAAGTGAGAAAATACAGATGATAAAAACAAGAGATATTTATCTTATCTAATGATGAAAGAAACTTGTGTGTGTACAAGATCTAATAATATAAAGATTATTGAAAACACTGGAAGAGCAGATTTATTTGCCTATGAAAAAGAAATTTGAAATCATTGATGCATTATATTCTCTTAAGTCTCAAAAGTTAAAAGAATCAAAGATAGAATACATGATCCAAATTGGGTATGTAATTGATTCTAAATTGGGATTCAATTCGAGATAAATGAACCTGAAGTGTCATCATCTCGAGGGAGAGAATTGATGAATCCCACAATCAATTGTAAGTGAAACATCTAGAAGATTATGTTCACACTAGATGAACTTAATGAATCATTGATAATAAAGAAAATATTTTGGAGAGACTATATGCATTCTCTACTAGATTGTACTACACAAAGATTAGTATAATGGAGATAAATATTAAACCAGAAGTTTTAATTTATATCATTGTTTGGCATGAGCCGGTTAGACCATAACAGTTCAAGAATGATGCAAAAAGTAATTAATGTAGACATTCACTGAAGAACCTGAAGATTCTGCCTAATGATGTTTTATTTAATGCTTACTCACAAGGCAAATATGATAATATGATTATTATTAGCCAAATTAGATTTGGATTTAACAAGATGGTTGTGTGTATTCTTGTTATAGATCTACACCCTTAAGTTTGCAAGAGTATTTGGTAATGCTAGTGAATTCACATCTTAAGCGTTTGATGATAAAAGCATCAGGATAAATGTTAAAAATCCAGAAGCATTAATTCGCATATAGCCAACGTGTAATTAAAAGTTTTTCCCATCAAAACTGGTTTTGGGTCAGAACCCAAATATTTTCCATCTAGAATATTTGGATGTGCAGTATACATCCACATTGCTCCAACACAGCGGTATAAGATGGATCCTCAAATAAGGCTGGAAATATGATGGATATGAATCTCCATTGATAATTAAGTATATAGAGCTATCCATGATGGATATGTTCAACTTTATTTTCCAACATTAGGAGGAGAAAATAAACAGCTGGAAAAGAAAATAAGTTGGAATGAATTATCATTGATCCTCGGACTAAAGAAAGTAAATTGAAAGTCTTAAAGATAATTCATTTACAAAGCTTAGTAAATCAAGTTGCCAGACGTATTTACAGACCCAAATAAAGTGACAAAGTCACATACCAGCTGTAAATGCTCCAAGAAAAATTAATGTCTCAGAAGGACAATATCAAGCTGCTAGTGAGTCTAAAGAACGCATGAAGCGTGATAGACTTGTTCCAAATAAAAGAATCCTCGAAAATAAAAAGGAGCAGAATTTGACAATGGTCAGATCGAGGAAACAAAGATTTTTGAATGATCTCAAGAAGAGACATTAAACATGACAAGAAAGAAATTCAGGTACCTGAGATAATGAAGAGATCGATCTCAACAAGTTATGTCATGTGTAGATTAAAATGGAACCGAAAAGCAAATCGACGTCGATAATATTTTTGCATGCAATGTAGCAGTTGATATGATGAATGAGAAAGAGGATCAGAAAATCTATTGCAGAGTGTACACGAAAGAAATGATTGGCCAAATTATAAAGAAGCAATAGTCATATAGTTAAAATCTCTTGGAAAGAGATGAGTATTTGGACCAGTTGTCCATACACCTAAGAGTGTAAAACCAGTGGAAGATAAATGAGATTTTATGATGAATATGAAATTGATTATGAAGAGACATACTCTTCTGTGGTGGATGCAACTACTTTCAAGTTCCTTATCAGTCTGGCAATAAGAGAAGAACTTGACTTATTCGACCCATTGGAAAATGATACTTAAAGTGAAAATCCCCTAAGGATTAAGGATATAATCCATGAAAGATACAAGCCCCAAAGGATTAAAGATGTCAAAATGATACAATCTCCGAAAGATTGATGATGTAAAAATTATATTCCCAGGAACTTAAGATATTCAATCGAGTTAAGACATATATGTTTCATGAGGTATAAGTAAATATTATAAGGTTAACCAATATACCCATGTGTATTTATCAAAGGATTATGGATCAAAGAAATCCTAGATTTGAATATATAATCAAAACTCTTAAAGAGTTATCACAAGTTGTTATTTGGAAGAAAATTCTTTGGAAAGACAACATTGTCTTCAAGTGTTTCAAATTGAAATATCTAAGTAATATAGATACTATCTCAAATGATCCTTGCAGGATTACATAATGAATGCTCACATATAATTGGTCTCAAAGGACCATACTTAAAATGCTAGTTAAGCAATGTATAAATTTCTTTCATGATTGAAAGATGTGTTTTCATATGACAAGAAAGAAAGCTAAAACAATAAAGAAGAGCATGAATAAAATGTTATGTACAAGTATGTACAATACAAGTTTAGAAAACTGTATGTAAATAGAAATTTGGCTTGAAGTCCAAATAGAGTTAAGAAAATAACTTTTATGTTGTTATGGACAAGAAGTCCAATAAAGAGATTACAAGATAATCATACGATTTTATTCATTAAGCTTATGCTTATAACAACTCTCAAAAGATGGTATATGATTGGAATGCAGCTCTTGAAGAAGATGATTCCAAGGGGAGAAATATAATGATGTGCGTGGTTGTACTCTTTTTCCTTATCATGGTTTTTATCACATTGGATTTTTCCATGAAAGGTTTTAACGAGGCAACAAAAGGACACGCAAATGATAGACATTCAAAGAGAAATATAAAGATGAAATTTGATCACCCTTCCAAAGTATTTGTCATAATTTGATGAGATCAAGTGAAACAAAGAGAATGATCAAGACAAACCATTAGCAAGACTCATCCACTACAGAAGAATGGCGATGTAAGGATTCTACAAATTCATAAAAGTGAAGATTCAACAGACAGATTTACCAAGATATTACTTTCAAGAAATTATTTCATCATAATGGATTGCGTCATCTCAAAGATCTCAAGTGATGTACTCATGAGGGGGAGTTAATGCGCGATGCACTTTTTCCCTTAGCTATGGTTTTTCCCATTGAGTTTTCCTTGTAAGGTTTTTAACGAGGCAGCATCCTACGCGCTTTAAAGAATAGTTTGTATAATGGTCATCTAAGGGGGAGTGTTATGAATAATAGATGGATGCCCATTATAAGGCCCATCTTCTAGAAGGTTCTAGAGATTAGGTTTTACCTTTCTCTTCAAGTAAAACCCTCTCCTTGTATTCCTATATAAAAGACTCCTTTCCTATTGAATAATACACAGAAAATCTTCTTTCTCTCTTCTCTTATTTACAACACGTTATCAGCACGAAACCCTAACCGCTGAGTAACTAGGAAATCCTACCCACCTAAGCAAAACCCTAATCCACTTTGTCTCCGTTCTTAAACGTTGTTCCCGATCTATAACGATGTCTCATATTTCCGACGACATTTCCGAAACACTTGTCGAGATAAGTACCTTCATATTTTAATTTGATCAATAGATCTGATCGCTTTATTAATATTTACGGTGATCGTAATGTTTTGTGAATTATAAAATAATATATTCATGGCATATGATGTTTTATATATGACCAGATTCATTGTTTGGTTTAACTTCAATTTGTTAGTCAAAGTTTGCTGCTACATAACCGACCCAACTCCAATCTCACCTGTCGTTGTTACCGATCGAGCTAAGTGTTATTTCATACTTATTGCTTAATCGTGTGGTTCGATTAATTCTCTAGCTACAACCAAAAGCATTATAAATATTTATTGATTATTGATTTGGTAAATTATTGTTTTGAGTTAGTTTAGTAAATCGTTGGTTTTGATCGCTTATTGTTTCGTTGTTGAATTATGCACATGTTTGGTCATAGTTAAATCAACTAGATTAGTGATATGACTGTTGAATTTTGTAAACAAACTGACACATGTTTATTAATAAGTTCACTTGGTATTATTTAATTTGTTATGTTGAATGCTTCGGTTTTGATCCAATTGTCACGATCTGGTTAAAATATTGATCTTGAGTAGATGCAATATATATGGAGAAAGTAAACTTAGAAAATCGGTAGATTACAATACTGAAAGTTCTAAAAATAAATTTTGTTTGGTATCTCTTACGTTTCATCCATCGAATCTTGTTAATTATGGATCTATAGCATATTGACTATTGTCTTACAAATTACTTAGAAACCAAAAAGGAAGGTTTTCTAAGTAAGAACAAGAGATTAAAAGATACTTAGGAAAACCTAGGTCTTTTCCTATTTATAGTGAGCAGTGGACGACCCGGGTCAACCAGGAACAAACCGGGTATTGACCCGGTTTAGGTCTGAAAATCGGGCAGCGTATCGAGCTTGCTAGGTCGATACGCTGCTAAAAACTTTCTTCAAGGAGTGTGTCGAGCTTAGTAGCTCGACACGGATGCCCGATACGCCTTCTTTGAACTTCGGATGAGATGTGTGTCGACCTTAACAGTCCGATACGAATGCCCGATACGCCATGTTCCAAAACTCCGAGTGGCCTGTGTATCGAGCTTAGAAGCTCGACACAATCGTCCGATACGCGCATTCCGTCTTCCCTGCCGAGCTATATCGACCTTGGTAGGTCGACACACTTCTAAAACTTGTCTACTCCATGTTTGGCTCCCTTCTCTTCTTCCTCCTTGTCGCCCAACTCTCCATAGAGGTCCTCCAAGCCTCCAAAGTACCTAATTAAGACTCAATATGCACAATATGCAACAACCTAAGCTAAAACTTGCTGAACTCTAATATAGATGCAATTTGGATTAAAAGTAACTAAATGAATGCATAAATGAATGCAAAGCTATCTAAAATGGATGCTAAAATATGCTAATTTATGAGTATATCAACTCCCCCAAACTTGCCTTTTGCTCGCCCTCAAGCAACCAAACATGACAAATCCAAGAGAGAGGTTTAAAGGTGGGAGCTCATCATCCAAAAATGCCAACAAATACAATCAACTCAATGTCCTAGTTCTTAATTCTAAGGTGCATTTGAATTCATCTTACTCCAAAAGATTTAGCCATGCCCATCTCAACAATCAAATGCACTATGACCTCAATCTAGATAAGTCTCCCTATCAAGCCAACTCTTTAACATTCATTAAGTTGCAAACCGTGGATCATGACAATGCAATGCAAGTGAATTCATTTGGCTAAGGGACTAGGCTTTGAGATAAAAATGATCTCAATTCATGTGGCTTCCAATTCGAATAAGGGTTTCACTCAAAAAGGATTAAACTTCATGCATAATGCTAAACGTAAAAGACAAGTGATGCATACAAGACTAGACTCTCATCTACCCAAAATGCTATCAATGGTCCTATACCCCTCTCATTCATCTTCTTTAAGGCTCACTCAACCCTCTAAAGCTACCCTTTTCTCTCAAGGCTCTTTGTGCCTTGCTAAACCCCATGAATCTCATAAACCACTTCTTCTTCTTATAGCACTTAAGGGGAAACTTTTTCAACCTTTAACTCATAGCGAATGGTGTGATCTTTTAACAACCTAGCTCTTCTTTTTATACTTCGGTAGCCCTTTTCTCTTTCCTTGGCCTTTTAGACTCTTTTGATTTTTCTTTTCTCTTACTAAGGCTACCCAATTCCTTTTTACACTTAGAGCTATACTTTTTGGTTTCAAACACAAGATCCACCATTTCTAACTACGCTTCCCTTATTTTCCTTCCAAGCCTCTTTCATTCCCTTCCTTTCTACTCCTTCCACAACTCATCATGCTAACATGCAAGCATATAATCCATTCAACAACACCAAGCAATACTGCGACCCTTACTCCAATTCCTAAGCCTAAAACTAGTCTCGATATGTGAGAGCTAGAATCTACATGAGAGCCTAAACCTGTCGTCTCAAACCTAACACTTTATGCTAAATTTAATCAAAATAAGGCCTCACAAGCAATATCACTAGAAAATTTGGCTTTGAAGGAGGTAAGGTAGGGTGGGGGTACTACTTGAGCTAGCAAGCGAGTGGTAAAGTGAGTAAGAAAGCTCAAGTATGTCTATTATCCACGAATTCACTTTCAATGCAAGGCATGATATTTAATTGTCAAATTTCGGTTCAAGTGAGTAGAGTTGGCTATCAATTTCAAGACCCTATTTCGACCAAAATCTAGTGGCAAGTGAAGTGGTCCAAGCATGGTTCTTCCTTACTTTCAAGATTTGTTCAAATGCAACAAAGAACTACTAACTATGGCATTGAATTGATTATATGAGTTGGCATTCTACAAGGATTAGCTCATCATTGCTCCCAATGCATATGAATGCAATTCCTACATGTAATACAACTAGACTCAATCCTAAAATGCAAATGCAATCATCTAAATGACTTTCTTTTTTGTTTGGGGAAATTTTCAAATTTTTCAATTTTTTTTTTGTTTTTTCTATGCCTTAAGTGAATGCATGAGACTCAAAATGCATAAAAGGAAAATAAGACTCACAAAACACAATGTCAAATCTCTCAACCTCTCCTCCAAACTTAAATTACATAGTCCCTTGTGTAATAAAAGTCTAGAGGAGACCTCAATCAACATGACATAAAACACAAAATGAAAAGGTAAAAGAAATATATACAAGAGAGGTGGAGGTACCTCAAAATTGTGAAGAGGAGGATGATCCTAAGGAGATCGATTAGTTGCTTGAGGAGGGGGATCGGCTCGGCTTTCTCTTCCTTGGTCGTGCTTCGTAGGTGGAAGAGCGAGGTGGGTCTTCTTGGACCGGTTTCCTTGGGCGCATCTCGAATGAATGGCACCTATCAAGGTTCGTTTCACTCTCTCCTTCATATGCTTCCTCACCCCCATCGCATGTGCCCTCTTGTCTACCCCTTGTGGAGGACTTTCCCTTAATGATGGTCTTTAGCCCTTTGACCGTCTTCTTCAAATCCTTCACCGTTTCACCGAGCTTCTTGATAGCCCGGTCTTGATACTTGTTCCACCTCTTGAGGAGACCAATGTGTGCATGGGCTTCTCTCAATGCCGGGCTTGGCATCGGGTCTATGCAAGAGGCGAAGTAGTACCTCTCGCTACCGTAAACCGGGCTCGGAGCTTGATCCTCTACTTCCATTTCTTCTTCCTCTTCAAGAACTTGGCTTGGGTCAAAGTCAAATGTCCCTCTCTTGGCAATGGAGTGGAGAGGAGGACCGATAGCCGGATTGTAGAGGTCCTCGTATGGGGGAGCAAAGTCGATGTGGGAGATGTCTTGGAATGAGGTGGCTTGCAAGTTCGGGAGACAAATCTTTGCTTCGGTTTTTGTGTCTACCGCGAACTTGTAGGCGGACCGGTTGCCCAATCTTCCCGAGAGAAACATGGTCCTCCAAAGGTAGAAGATGTCCATCCACTCGGGCTCAAGACCATCCGTCCCTAGCCGATGCCCACAAGCTTCAAGGATCGGGGTGATGATCCCGCCTATGCTGAGCTCGGGGTCCTTGTCCTTCATAGTGACAACCCAATCTTGGTAGGAGAGCAGCTGCCTAACCAATAGGCTAACGATACCGGTTCCCGTCCTATCCCCTCGGACTCTTGTACCTCCTCTTGTGTGAAACCCGGTGAACCTTGCAAGACCCACATCTAGCAACTCGAGCTCCTCCTTGGCAACTTTTCCAGCCTCCTTCCTTGCATAGAAGGTGTGAGTAAGAGCCTTGTGTGCATACCTCAACGCTGGATGCCTTATCATAGTCCCCGTGCTTCCTCCCGGCTTGAACTTCCCAACCGCGATTGTCTCCCACAAGCCCTTCAACTCACACTCATCAATGGTTAGCATCTTTGTTCTCCATTCTCATTCTCGGAATCCAAAGACCTCATTTAGTTGGCGGAAGGTCATCGAGTAGATGGTCCTATGGATCTTGAATTTGATGTAGCCATGACCATGTAGCGGTGGCGAATCTTCACCCTCATAGTAGAAGTGCGCGGTGAGAGAAGATAAGAACTCACATGTCGCAAGCTTGCGAGCGGGACGAGCCATGGTGATGAACTTGGCCAAACCCATGTTCTTGACGAGGGTTTGGAAGTCCTCATAGATTCTCAAGGCACGCAGCGTCTGCTCATGTGGGTACTTCGTTGCATTGAACCGCATGCCCATGTATGCCTTGAGGAGTTCCTCGGGTGAGAGCTTCTTTTTAGGCCTCTCTTTTGTGTCCTTTGCCTTCTCCTTTGAAGCTCTTGTGACTGGCTTCTTCCTTGACCCAAGCATCAACTGCTCCTCCTCACTACTAACCTCTCGGTCTTCAACTACTTGCCTCTTCCCTTGGCTCTTTGATGACTTTGCTTGAGAGCTTGCTCCTTGGCTTGTTGCATCTCCTCTAGCTCTTCCCATTGTTCCTACAAGAGAGACAAACCTTGTAGAGAGAGTAAGCAACCCATTTTGAACAGAAAATAGCAACAACTAGCAAGTAACAAACAAGATCAATGCCAAATTTTCGAAAATTCTCCTTAATTTCACACTTAGCAAAATTTTGGCAAATTGAGAATTTTCAAATCACCCAAATTCGAGTGCTACCTATTGGCAATCCATAAGCATGATCAATGCAAACTAATGCAAGTGAAAGCCCCAAAATCTAACAAAGTTCAAGAATTTAATTTGGATTTTCGCACCATGAACCCTATATGTCAAAGTTTCAAAAATTAACCATGGAAATCCTAGTGTAGCACTCGAAATCTACTCCCTAACCGTATTCAAGCAATGTCCAAGCCTCAAACAATTAATTCGAACATCCTAAAATAAATATCCCCAAACTTTCCACCATTAGAGCAAAAGATGAAAAGCTTGCTTTTTGGATTGATTACCTCGTGAGTGGTTGATAGGATGAACGAGATTGACTTCGAATCAATAAGAGTACAAGAAATCTAGCAAGAGGCACTTGGAATCATGAAAATTGCTTAAAAATTGAGAGAGAGAGAGAGAGAGAGAGAGACCTAAAAATCGCAAGTGTGTGTGTGTAGGAGGCAAATTTCGTATTTGGGAAGGAAGAAGGGGAAGAACCGGTTTAATTCGAGTGAGTTAAACCGGTCAAACCCCGTTGACTTACCTGGAAAAGGGGCGTATCGAGCTATGTAGGTCGATACATAGATCGATACGCTTGCAGACGGGGCTTTTTAAAACTGTATCGAGCTAGGTACAGATGCCCGATACAAGGGTCAAGCTTTCCCTGGCTCGCATGTATCGACCTTAGTAGGTCGATACAAAAGCCTGATATTGCTCCACCAAATTCCCTGTAAGAGCTGTATCGACCTTGGTAGGTCGATACATAGCTCGATACAGTGCCAAAAATTCATTGGCAAGCTTTTGCTCTTGGCTCAACCTCCTCAATCCAAACCTGTCGTCCAGAAACACTAGAAAACACATTACTGAATTAAAAAAAAAAAGCAAATATATACAAAGATAGACATGGGAGTGCCTCCCAAGTGCGCTTGTTTAAAGTCACTAAGCTTGACTTTTCAAACCCTTAGGCATGGGGGTGAACAAGGAGTGGAATTGGTTTTCCTCCTCCGTTCTTGATGTACATGGTGCCTGCTCCAGCTTGCAGCACCTTCTTTTTTTTTTATAGACTTCCTTGGTGGCTCAGCTTCATGTTCAACAACTTTGTGATATATCATGGTTTTTACCCATTTTTGGACCATGATATAAGTCTTTTTATAGAGTCTTTTGGCTATTTTCGAGTCTATATAGAGTCTTTACAGGTTCAGGTACAATTGGAGATAAATTGAAGATTTGGATACATTTTGGAGCTTAGTGGAATGAAGTCGGATTGAAGAAACACGATGAGTGTCGATCGACACCAGGATTTTCAATTTCCAGAAGNCTAAGCTTGACTTTTCAAACCCTTAGGCATGGGGGTGAACAAGGAGTGGAATTGGTTTTCCTCCTCCGTTCTTGATGTACATGGTGCCTGCTCCAGCTTGCAGCACCTTCTTTTTTTTTTATAGACTTCCTTGGTGGCTCAGCTTCATGTTCAACAACTTTGTGATATATCATGGTTTTTACCCATTTTTAGACCATGATATAAGTGTTTTTATAGAGTCTTTCGGCTATTTTCGAGTCTATATAGAGTCTTTACAGGTTCAGGTACAATTGGAGATAAATTGGAGATTTGGATACATTTTGGAGCTTAGTGGAATGAAGTCGGATTGAAGAAAAACGATGAGTGTCGATTCGACACCAGGATTTTCAATTTCCAGAAGCAAGAAGTTTCCAGTTTTTGAAGAAAAGGAAATCTCCAAGACTTTTCCTAATCTTCCAAGGAATTGAAGATGCGTACCTAGGCCTATAAATATAGTTGTCAAAACCATTGTTTAGGCATAATCTCATACTTTAAGAATCATAGAAGTTTAGGTTTTTGGAGAGAAGAATTTTACTCCTTTAGAGCAGATTTGGAACTCCTTTATTTTCTTCTATTGATTTCTTTTATGCTTTCTATTCAAATAATGATTTCTGTTTTATTAATCATGTCTGAGTAGTTTGCTAGTTAGGTTTAGGATTTTTCAAAGGTGATTGATGAATTGTTAGGTCGAATTAAATTGTTAGGATAAAATCATTAGAGTTCTTCTTCTGGATTTGTGTTTAATGCTTATTCTAGCTTCGCGACCTAGAATCTGATCTTAGGTTAATTAATAGATGCGAGAGTATTATTAATTGCCTGAACTAATGTTAGATGAGCAAAATACCTATTCGCAAAGAGATTTGGTTTAGAATTTTGTGAACAATTGAACCTGAACTTTAATGGTTGTTTGGATTGTTAGAATTTGCAAAGAGATTTGGAATTCTAGGGTTTAGACATAGATAATCTTCGCAGCGAGAGTTGGTTGATTTTACATTAGTGTTTCGAGTTCAAGAACGGATCTTCATAATTCCTAACATTCTGTCTAGACCTGCAATTTAGATAACCTGAGAATTTCCCTGAACCTAGCGCCTTAGTCTCCTGATTTTAAGAAACCTAATTCGTGATTCTCATTTACTTCCTGCTTTGTTTTACTTTCATTCTATTTGACCTAGCATAATCTGAACTTAGAAACCTTAGTGTAGCATCTACTTCCCTTGGGATTTCGATACCCCTTATACTACGATTGAATTTGTTGTGCACTTGCAATAGTTTTATTAGGGTAAAACCTGAGCCCTATCAAGTTTTTGGCGCCGTTGCCGGGGAAGTAATAGCTGCCTACGGAATCTAGTACTAGGATTTTGACTAGGGTTTATTTTTATTTTTGTTACTAATTTAGTTTCTTATCTTTGGTTTCAGGTGCATGCCCAGTACCAAAAGCAACAAGGAAGAGGAACTAATCGCACTGAACCAGGAACTAGGCCGTCTCGAACGTACGAACCGCAAATATGCCCGAGCGTCGATCGACACAAGTAGCATCGATCGACACCCTACCTTAGTGTCGAACGACACCACTAGTATCGATCGACACCCTGCGCAGACTGAGATGGCAGAACCTGTGATCATGATACGCAACGAGGCAGGCGACTTTGTTGACCTACAAGGCAATAGAAGGAACGCCCAAGGCCAGAGACTTGATGAGACTGGCGCCGTCATCATAGAACCAGCAATGCAAATCGTCCCTGCAGAAGCTGGACGTGGAAGAACGTTAGGCGAATACAACCGTCCAGATCAGTTCAATGCTAATAGAGCTGCGATCCGTCCTTCTGCATTCCAAAGGAACGACTTCGAGCTGAAGCCTGCTTACTACACATTGGTGGCTCAGCATCCCTTTCATGGTCTTCCTAATGAGCATCCGATGGACCACATTGAGAGATTTGAGGACCTCGCATCAAGCATCAAGGTTAATGGAGTGACCTATGATTATCTCTTCTGCAAGGTGTTCCCTTACTCGCTTGCTGGAGATGCATCATATTGGCTGAAGCAGCTTGATCCAGGATCCTTGACCACTTGGGAAGATACAAAGAATGCATTCTTATGCAATTTCTTTGATGATGCGAGATCAGAGGAGCTGAGGACAAAGATCACCACATTCTCCCAAGGACCCACTGAAGCATTCAAGGCTTCTTGGGTGCGATTCAAGGCTTACCAGAGGGACTGCCCACACCACAGTTTCAGCGAACCGCAGCTTATCGGTATCTTCTACCGAGGGATTGATTGGAGGTACCAGATGGCTCTAGACGCTGCGAGCAATGGCAACTTCAACACAAGATACCCGCAGGACGCAGTGGTGCTTATAGAGAATTTGACCTCCTGTAACAGCACCAAAAATGCGGATTTTGAGAGAAGACAACAAGCTGGTGCAAATGGAAGCCAAATTGCTGAAGTCAACAGGAAGCTAGATCTCTTGGTGGGAAAGAAGCAAGTCCATTTTGCTAATGAAGTGGAAACTTTTGAGCCTGAGGAAGAAGAAGATAACTACATTAATGGAGCTGGTTTTCAAGGTCAAAGATTTGGCAACCAGCAAGGCTATGGTTCTTCCTACCAGAAGCCTTTTCAGAACAACAGCTTCAACAGAACTTATGGTTCTTCTTCCTACCAGAAGCCTCCTACGCAAGACAACAAGGTGGAGTCTATGTTGGAGCAAATCTTGGAAGGACAGCAGAAGTTGACAGTGGACTTCAATGGCAAGATTGATTCAGTGTATCAAGATCTGAATGGAAAGATTGAGAGCATAAATTCTCACATGAAGAAGCTGGACGTTCAAGTTGCTCAAACCGCAGAAGCTGTTCATAGGCAAGAAGGTTTCCTTCCAGGGAAAAATGATACCAATTCGAGACGCCATGTGAATGCCATCACGATTCAGAATGGAATAAGCCTTCAACCAGTGCTGAAAAAGGGCCTGAATGTTGAAGAAATCGTGGAGTTTCATGCTGATGATGAAGATGTTAAAGTTGCAGAGCAGGTGTCGATCGAAACCACTGGGTATCGATCGACACCAGTAGAGGAACTCAGAGAATCGGGCTCGATCGAAAAAGCATCCTCGACACAAGAAGCCAGTGTCGATCGACACCTCCATAGTGTCGATCGACACCATACCATGACCTCGCTGGATCAACCTGAACCTTCCAAATTTGAAGAGGAAAAGGTGTATAAACCAAAAATACCCTATCCCTTGCCTCCCAGAAGATCTAAACAGGAGAGAGAGGAAGCTAGATGCAAGGAAATGATGGATAAGCTGATGATTGAGCTACCCCTAGTTGATGCAGTCAGACTTTCACCTGCATTAAGAAGATATGTCAAGAGAATGGTTGTCAATGGTGTGAGTCCTGAGGAAGGAGCATTGCTTACCAGAGACATGAATGCAATTCTCTTGAACATAGTTCCAAGGAAGAAGAAGAAGGTGTGGGTTTCTGAACAAGTCAGTGCTGTGATTCAGAGGAGGATTCCAGAAAAGCTACCCGATCCAGGGAACTTCGTGCTAGATTGCTCAATCTCAACAGGAAGGTTTCCTCGTTCTCTCTGCGATCTAGGATCAAGTATCAACTTGATACCATACTCAGTTGCTGTTCGACTTGGAATGACTGATTTCAAGCCAAC
>JAHZTW010000001.1:190783102-190796298 GCA_020283515.1 Alliaria petiolata | reverse complement strand
CCTAAACCAAATCTCTTTGCGAATAGGTATTTTGCTCATCTAACATTAGTTCAAGCAATTAATAATACTCTCGCATCTATTAATTAACCTAAGATCAGATTCTAGGTCGCGAAGCTAGAATAAGCATTAAACACAAATCCAAATGAAGAACTCTAATGATTTTATCCTAACAATTTAATTCGACCTAACAATTCATCAATCACCTTTGAAAAACCCTAAACCTAACTAGCAAACTACTCAGACATGATTAATAAAACAGAAATCATTATTTGAATAGAAAGCATAAAAGAAATCAATAGAAGAAAATAAAGGAGTTCCAAATCTTCTCTAAAGGAGTCAAATTCTTCTCTCCAAAAACCTAAACTTCTATGATTCTTAAAGTATGAGATTATGCCTAAACAATGGCTGAAAAACTATATTTATAGGCCTAGGTACGCATCTTCAATTCTTTGGAAGATTAGAAAAAGTCTTGGAGATTTCCTTTTCTTCAAAAACTGGAAACTTCTTGCTTCTGGAAATTGGAAATCCTGGTGTCGATTGGTGTCGATCGACACTCATCGTGTTTCTTCAATCCGACTTCATTCCACTAAGCTCCAAAATGTAACCAAATCTCCAATTTATCTCAAATTATACCTGAACCTGTAAAGACTCTATATAGACTCGAAAATAGCCAAAAGACTCTATAAAAAGACTTATATCATGGTCCAAACATGGGTAAAAACCATGATATATCACCTTGATACCATCAAACATTGCTAGAAGACATTCACCATCAAAGCTTGGCCGATCGTACTCATTGTGATCAAGGGCTTCATCCTCACTCATCATCACACTAGTGAGACCCATCAGCTGCTCCTTAGGTGGTTCTTCTTCAACTTCCTTAGTTTCACATGTGATTGTCCCACAAAAACTCAAAACATAAGGTTTCATAGGATAGGAGACCTTTGCATTTACATTCTTGAGGATCACTGTAGCATCCGCGACCAGAAATCCTGAGTATGGTCGTGCGGATCATGGGATGGCCGTTGTATATACGTTCTGATTTGAGTGAGGTTAGTCCGTGTCTGTGATTAAGGTCTGTACAGTGACTGTGTCCGTGAGAGTTGGACGGTACCGTGGCTAGTGTCGAGTGAGAATGGTTGGACCGAGTAAATATTGTGAAATTTGTCTAAGTGTCGAGAGACAAAGGTACTAGGCCGTGGACCATGGTTTTACTCGAGAGAAATCGGTTATCCTTAGTGGAAAAGGATTTATCTCGATGATGGCCGAGCGGTTTGAGTTTTGGCCGAGAGAAAAAGGAAAGTTGGCCGGTTTGGCCGAGAGAAACTTAAATCGGACCGAGAGAAAGGTAAACCGTGTGAGATAAGTCGGGTTAGACGGTCAAGCTAGGGTTCTCACGTTATATAAAAGGATTTCTCCCTTGGCCGCGTGAGAAAATCGAGAAAAAATCCCGAGAGAAACCTAAAGGCGATTTTTCACCCGAGAGAAAAGGAGACTTCGCCGAGAGAGTTTCGTGTTGTCCGTGAGATCGTGAGAGCTGTTCTGTTTCTGGGAAATCTGTTCGGGATAATCGACTTGGAAGGGTCGATTTACCGAGGGAAGGTTCATTTTTCCCGAGGAATTCCGATCGGATCGTGGTTTAGCCGAGCGATTGATCCGATATCCGAGAGATAGTCGAGGTAAGTCAACTATCACCGTGATATTTGTGTTCTGATCGGTTTTCACCGAGAGATAATCGAGATATCTGACTGTAGGTGTATGTTAGCCGAGAAATCCGAGAGTTATCCGAGAGTTGCTCGATCGGATCGAGAGTTATCCGAGAGAAGGAGAATCCGTCCGAGAGATTTCGCTAAGTGATGGGATATCACGAGTTTTATTAAGTTTCTGCCGAGTAACGTCGAGTTAATCTATCTATTTTGTACTGTTTCCGAGGGGATTCAGATTTTGATTTGAGGAAAAGTGATTGGATAGGAAGTTATCCGAGAGGAGATTGGATCTCACGAGTTAGCCGTAGCGATAGCCGGTAGAACGCGTGTGTAGCCCTGGGCATTCGGGTACCCGTTCGGGTTCAGGTCGGGTCCATTCGGGTTTTGGTTACTTCGGTTTTAAGCTACAAGACCCATTCGGTTATTTTAAAAATTCGGGTCGGATTCGGATCGGTTCATGCCGGGTTCGGGTCGGTTTTGTACGAAGAACGAGGAACCGGGAATTACCCGAAATCCGATCGGTTTTGAGTACTTTTAGATTTTTATAACCAAAGTACATAACTTTACCTTTCGGTTCGGGTACTATCGGGTACTTTAAATACCGTATATAACCAATTAAGAACAATAAGTACCTGAATCCAAATTTCAAAACCTGTTTTAAACACCAAATACCATTCATTCATAAACTGAAACAAATAAATAAGACATAAGCAAGACTAAAAGAGTGCCAAATAAAATCCAAAATCTGTTTTTAAACACCAAATACCAAAAAAACATCCAAAATCTGTTTGAAATATGAAAGTCTTAAGCAAAATGAGATGAATCCGATCAGATAGAGAAAAGATAAGGAAGCAAAGGAGTGCCGAATGCAAATAGAGAGTGGTTGCCAAACAGAATCTAAGAGGTTATGAAGCGATTGCCAAACATAACCTAGTGAATGCAAATTTCCATGTTCTTGTCATGTGAGTGACAGAAACCAAATCACGAAGCAAATACAGAATTTTGGAAACAATCAATGGCTGAGTTAGAAAATACAATCTCGAACAAATTCAAATTTCCAATTCGCAACTCACAATGGTTCAAAATTTCAAATTAAGTTACAACATACTAGTTACT
This sequence comes from Alliaria petiolata, assembly GCA_020283515.1. Classification (NCBI taxonomy): domain Eukaryota; kingdom Viridiplantae; phylum Streptophyta; class Magnoliopsida; order Brassicales; family Brassicaceae; genus Alliaria; species Alliaria petiolata. Next base: position 190,793,476 of record JAHZTW010000001.1, on the reverse strand, counting down.
AAGTTAGTTTGTTACCTTATAGCCGAGTTGGAAAATTCGTCACTCTTCTTCTTCTTGTATTGTTTCAGTATCAAACTCTGAAATAAATTAAGACAAGCAAAGTGTTAAGCACTTAGACTTTCTAAGATTGTAAGAATAAAACTTAAAATCAAGTACAATAATAAAACTTATACCTCTCCTAAGCTTATCCTCGTATTCAATCTCAGCTTGTATTTGTACCACAGTAGTCGGAACTCTTGCTTCACTCAACCAAATTTCTGACATCAGCCACTGCTCAGTACACATCAAAACCTCAATCATATAGTGAGTCAGAGAACTCCTACAGGGAGTTACGATGCGACCACTAGTGCTAAAAGTACTTTCAGACGAAATTGAAGACACTTACATTGCAAGTACATCTCAAGCGATTTCAGATAAAACAGGAAACTTGGATGTGTTAACTTTCCACCAAGACAAAACGTCATATTATGTCTCACTCATAACTGCTGGTATCTCAACTGGTTCCTTGATATATCTTTCCAATTCATCTCTCGTGTCATTGACTCCCAATTCATCCACCTTTTCCTTGTACATAAAATTCATCCTCTCATAGCCGAAATCATCCTCCACTAATTGCACTGCTTCTTGCGAATGGAAACTCATTGAGGATGCCTGAGTAGATTGAGACGGTTGCCGAACTGGACCATGATGTCGAAGTGTATACTCATCAAATAATGAACGAAGAAAATCAAGGACTGATTTACTCATTTGTATAGCATCAGTCGATTCTTCCCCATACAGCTTCTCGAAACACATATTAGCAAAGTCCATCTTCTTTCTTGGATCAAATATCGTAGCTGCAATCAACATCTTGTTGATCCCTTTCATTCCATCCCAATACTTGTCGAATTTCTTCAACATATCTTCAGCCTTTGACTTCAACTCTGAATTATATTTATTACTCAGCTGAATCAGGTTTCTCTCTATGGTGACTATCTCGCCATAACACTTATACGCATTGAGAGACTTAGAAGCTGGCATAACCAATGTCGAGTTGTAAAATATCACTAGGAACTTAGCTAACCTTTCAACAGCATTCCAATCGCTCCTACTTGGAGGTCCAATCCGTTTGACACCATTTTCAAACTCTAGGAAGTAGTCATTGAATAGCTTATCTTCAGCCTCCATCTTGTCAAATGCCAATCTAAATTTCAATGCCTTTGACAACATGTCGAATGTATAATTTCATCGTTTTCTAACATCCAATGGCAAACTACATCTTGTTACCCTTTCTGAATCAACCCTCAACTCGAATGAGTTCAATCTATTTGTAGATGATCTAACATATAAAATCGCATTGCGTATGGCATTCACACTGTCATTTACTTCAGCTAAACCCTCTTTCACAATCAAATTTATTATATGCGAACAACATCTAACATGCATACAGCTCCCACTTAACACGAAAGCCTCGTTAGACAGCAATGAAAACGCACTTTCGAACCTCCTTAGAGCCGGATTATTGGCAGTTGCATTATCAACAGTTATGCAGAATACCTTCTCTAAACCCCACTCTGCTAAACACTCTAAAAGAACAGTTGCAATTGTATGACCTTTGTGATTTGTGACGTTCTTAAACCCAATGATGAACTTCTTTAACCTCCATTGTGCATCAACAAAATGCAATGTGATCACCATATAACTCGCACCTATTAAAGAACAAATAAAATCAAGTTTTAATATGAAAGAAATAAGAAAGAACATGATAACATACAAACCAGTAGTTAAGAAAATCATACCTGTAGGCTGACATGTCCATATGTATGTTGTAAGAGAGACNGATACCCCTTATACTACGATTGCATTTGATGTGCACTTGCAGTAGTTTTATTAGGGTAAAACTTGAGCCCTATCAAGTTTTTGGCGCCGTTGCCGGGGAAGTAATAGCTACCTACGGGATCTAGTATTAGGATTCTTTCTAGGTCTTACTTTTATTTTTGTTACTAATTTAGTTTTCTATCTTTTGTTTCAGGTGCATGCCCAGTACCAGAAGCAACAAGGAAGAAGAACTAGTCACTTTGAACCAGGAAATCAACCGTCTCGAACGTACGAACCGCAAGTCTGCACGAGCATCGATCGACACAACAAGCGTCGATCGACGCACACCCTTAGTGCCGAACGACACCGTCTGTATCGATCGACACCTTGCGCGGACAGAGATGGCTGAACCTGTGATCATGATACGCAACGAGGCTGGCGACTTTGTTGACCTACAGGGCAACAGAAGGAACGCCCAAGGACAGAGACTTGATGAGGCTGGCGCCGTCATAGTCGAACCAGCGATACAAATCGCCGGTGCAGAATCTGGACGTGGAAGAACACTAGGCGAATACAACCGCCCAGACCAGTTCTATGCTAATAGAGCTGCGATCCGTCCTCCTGCATTTCAGAGGAATGACTTCGAGCTGAAGCCTGCTTACTACACTTTAGTGGCTCAGCATCCCTTCCATGGTCTTCCTAATGAGCATCCCATGGACCACGTTGAGAGATTCGAGGACCTCGCATCAAGCATCAAAGCTAAGGGAGTGACCTATGATTATCTCTTCTGTAAGCTTTTCACTTACTCGCTTGCTGGAGATGCATCACACTGGCTGAAGCAACTGCCACCAGGATCTTTGACCACATGGGAAGATACAAAGAATGCATTCCTGTGCAATTTGTTTGATGAAGCAAGATCCGAGGAGCTGAGGATGAAGATCACTACATTCTCTCAAGGACCTACTGAAGCATTCAAGGCTTCTTGGGTGAGGTTCAGATCTTACCAGAGGGACTGCCCACATCACGGTTTTAGCAAACCACAGCTTATCGGTATCTTTTACCGAGGGATTGATTGGAGGTACCAGATGGCCTTGGACGCTGCGAGCAATGGCAACTTCAACACAAGGATTCCAGAAGATGCGATAGAGCTTATTGACAATTTGGCTTCTAGTAACAGCATCAAAAACGCAGACTTCGAAAGAAGACAAAGCGCAGGTGTAGCTGGATTAAACCAAATCGCTTAAGTCAACATGAAGCTAGACAACATACACAATCTCTTGGTGGGGAAGAAGCAAGTCCACTTTGCCAATGAAGTTGAGTCATTCGAACCAAGTGAAGACTGTGAAGAAGAGGACGTGAACTACATCAACGGAGGAGGATTTCAAGGTCAACGTTATGGGAACCAGCAGGGAAACAGGAACTTCACTGGGAATTATCAGAAGAGTTCCTTCACAGGAAATCAAAACTCTTCTGGTTATACTCCGAAGCCCCCATTTCAGAACAGCAACTACACTAGGAGCTATGGAAATTCTGCATACCAGAAGCCTCCTCCTCAAGACAACAAAATGGAGGCAATGCTATAGCAGATCTCGGAGGGACAGCAGGAGCTTACAGTGAATTTCAATGGCAAGATGGATTCACTGTACCAGGAGCTGAATGGAAAGATTGAGAGCTTGAGTTCTCATATGAAGAAACTGGATGTTCAAGTTACTCAAACCGCAGAAGCTGTTAGCAGGCAAGAGGGATTCCTTCCAGGGAAGACGGATACCAATCCGAAACGTCAAGTGAATGCTGTCACATTGAGGAGTGGGAAGAACCTTCAGCCTGTCCAGAAGAGATGGCTTAGCATTGAGGAATTTGAAGAGCTTGAAGATGTAGAAGATGCTGCAGACCCAGCGTCGATCGACACTACTGTGTGTCGATCGACACCCAATGAGGTGAAAGACAAAGACGATCCTGAACGTGAACCAGAAGCGAAGGAAACACCTTCTACGACGAGTGTCGATCGACACCAGGAGGGTGTCGATCGACGCCCACCACGGACAGAACCAGATCGAGCTAAGACCAAGATTATTGCTGCAGAAAGGGTCTACAAACCGAAGATCCCTTTCCCCTTGGTAACAAAGAAGTCTAAGAAGGAACTGTTGGACGCTAGATGCAAGGCTATCATGGATAGACTAGTGGTTGAAATCCCTTTGATGGATGTCATTAGAACTACTCCAGTGATAAAGAGATACTTGAAGTGGATGATGACAAACAACATGGACATGGAGGAAAGCATAATGATGATATCAGAGCAAGTTAGTGCTGTCATTCAGAACAGGCTTCCAGAGAAACTCTCCGATCCGGGAAGCTTTGTTCTAGACTGCTCCATCTTTTCAGACAAGTTTGGGAGATTTTTGTGTGACTTATGATCAAGTGTCAACTTGATGCCTCTTTCAGTTGCTCTAAGGCTGGACATGACAGATTTCAAGGCCACAAGAATCTCCCTAGTACTTGATGATCGATCCGTCAGAATCCCTGAAGGTGTCTTGGAGGATGTTCCTATCAAAGTGGGAGATTGCTTGATTCCCACAGACTTCGTGGTTTTGGCATATGATGAGGAACCCAAAGATCCTCTTATACTTGGTAGACCATTTTGGCTACAGCTGGAGCGATCATTGACGTGAGGAAGGGCAGGATCGCGCTGAACCTTGGAGATTTGGTGATGAATTTCGACATGGAGAAGCTGATGAAGAGGCCAACAATTGATGGACAGACCTTCTATGTCGATTCACTCACCAACCTTGCTGAAGAAATTTTCCAAGAGGACCACCCTACAGACCCTCTGGAACGTGCATTGACCACTTCCACAAAGGACATTGAGTGCTTGGACGATGCAGCTGCTGGATACGCGAAGATGTTGGATGCAAGCGAGCAAGTGATGCAACTAGTCGCTGCTGAGGACCTGTGTCGATCGACACCAAGCAGTGTCGATCGACACCCTTCGCGATCATCAACAAAAGCCACACTCGCTGATTGGAGTGAGGCTAAGGCACCTAAAGTCGAGCTTAAACAGCTCCCTGCCGGGCTAAGGTACGCATTTCTTGGTCCTAATTCCACATATCCTGTAATTGTTAATGCTTCTTTGAACAATGCAGAGCTCACGTTGTTGCTAAGCAAGCTGCGCAAATATCGCAAAGCTCTTGGCTATTCTCTTGATGACATTTCAGGTATCTCACCAGACTTATGCATGCATCGGATTCACCTTGAGGATGAGACCAAGTCGTCAATTGAACACCAAAGGAGGCTAAATCCGAACCTGAAAGAAGTTGTCAAGAAGGAGATCATGAAGCTCTTGGAAGCAGGAATCATCTATCCCATTTCGGATAGCACTTGGGTCAGTCCGGTTCACGTGGTTCCTAAGAAAGGAGGAGTTACAGTGGTGAAGAATGAGAGGAACGAGCTGATTCCAACAAGGACTGTGACTGGACACAGGATGTGCATAGACTACAGGAAGCTGAATGCCGCGACCAGAAAAGACCACTTTCCCTTACCATTCATCGACCAGATGCTTGAGAGATTGGCAAATCATCCATACTACTGTTTCTTGGATGGCTATTCAGGATTCTTCCAGATTCCGATCCATCCAGATGATCAGGAGAAGACCACCTTTACATGTCCTTATGGTACATTTGCATATCGCAGGATGCCATTTGGACTTTGTAATGCTCCTGCGACTTTTCAGAGGTGTATGATGGCGATCTTCACGGACATGATTGAGAGGTTCATGGAGGTCTTTATGGATGACTTTTCTGTTTATGGGTCATCCTTCAAAGACTGTCTGGACAACCTATGCGCAGTGTTGCAGCGATGTGAAGAGAAGCACTTGGTTCTGAACTGGGAAAAGTGTCACTTCATGGTCACAGATGGGATTGTACTTGGACACAAGGTTTCAGCAGAAGGCATTGCAGTGGATCGCGCCAAGATAGAGGTCATGACAACACTACAGGCACCAGATTCTGTGAAGTCAGTAAGGAGTTTTCTAGGACATGCTGGATTCTACAGAAGATTCATCAAAGATTTCAGCAAGATTGCAAGGCCACTCACTGCTCTTCTGTGCAAAGATGTGAAATTCGAGTTCACTGCAGAATGTCTTTCAGCCTTTGAACAGATAAAGCAAGCATTAGTGAGTGCTCCAATTATGCAACCTCCGGACTGGGATTTACCTTTCGAGGTGATGTGTGACGCCAGTGATTTCGCAGTGGGCGCGGTATTAGGACAGAAGAAGGACAAGAAACTTCATGCCATCTATTATGCCAGCAGGACTTTGGATGATGCTCAGAAGAACTATGCAACTACAGAGAAGGAATTGTTAGCTGTGGTATTTGCCTTTGAGAAATTTCGGCAGTACCTTGTTGGCTCGAAGGTGATTGTTCACACTGACCATTCTGCATTGAAGTACTTGATGCAGAAGAAGGATGCAAAGCCAAGGTTGCTAAGATGGATTCTACTTCTTCAAGAGTTCGACATAGAGGTCAAAGACAAGAAAGGAGTTGAAAACGGAGTAGCTGATCATCTTTCAAGGATCAGAATTGAAGATGATGTGCCCATTGATGACTTTCTACCTGAGGAGAACATATATCTTATTGAGAGTCGCTTGAAAGGCATGATCTCGGACCAGATACGCTTAGTGTCGATCGACACTAGGGGAGTGTCGATCGACACCCCGTCCGAACAGATGAGAACGACTCGCGGATCAACACTTCGAAGTTTGCCAACTTCACGAGTGTCGATCGACACCATCAGTGTCGATCGACACCAAGGGCCATTAACAGTTCGCAGGCTCTTGGATGATGTGTTCCGACAACCAATCTTTGCTATTCAAGATGCAACTCGACCATGGTATGCTGATATTGTGAACTTCCTTGCTGCAGACATTGAGCCTTACTATCTCAAGGGATATGAGAAGAAGAAGTTCATGAGGGAACATAGAAGATATTATTGGGATGAGCCACACTTATACAAGCATTTTTCAGACAATGTTTACAGAAGATGCATTGCAGAGAGTGAGGTTCGTGACGTCTTGTTCCATTGTCATGGTTCTAAATATGCTGGACATTTCGCATACTTCAAGACAGTGTCCAAGGTTCTTCAACCAGGCTTTTGATGGCCTACTATGTTTAAGGATGCTCAGTTGTTCGTCACGCAATGCGATGCTTGTCAAAGGAGGGGGAAAATTAGCAAGAGGAACGAGATGCCACATAACTTCATCCTTGAAGTGGAGATTTTTTACTGTTGGGGTATTGACTTCATGGGACCTTTTCCTCCATCTTTTGGGAACCAATACATCTTAGTGGCTGTGGACTATGTCTCCAAATGGGTAGAAGCAATCGCTTCTAAGAAGAATGATGCTGATGTGGTTCTCAAGATGTTTCAGACCATCATTTTCCCAAGATTCGGAGTCCCTCGGATTGTTATAAGTGATGGTGGTTCTCACTTTATCAACAAGATTTTCGACAAGCTGGTGAAGAAACATGGTGTTCAACATCGCGTCGCGACTCCTTATCATCCCCAAACAAGTGGACAAGTGGAAGTCTCCAACAGGCAAATCAAGCAAATTCTGGAGAAGACAGTGGGAAAGACAAGGAAGGATTGGGCAACAAAGTTAGATGATGCACTTTGGGCCTACAGGACTGCATACAAAACGCCTTTGGGAACTACACCTTTCCAGCTGCTCTATGGAAAAGCTTGCCATCTTCCAGTTGAGTTGGAACACAAGGCACATTGGGCTATCAAGAAGATGAATTTCGACTTGAAACCTGCTGCAGAGAGACGCCTACTTCAGCTCCACGAATTGGATGAACTTCGTTATCATGCTTATGAGAACTCAAAGATCTACAAATAGAGAACTAAAGCATATCATGATAAGAAGATCATCTCCAGACAATTCGAGCCAAATGACCAGGTACTTCTGTATAACTCTCGTTTGCAATTGTTTCCTGGTAAATTGCGTTCACGTTGGTCAGGTCCTTTCACCATCAAAGAGGTCAGACCATATGGAGCAATTGTCTTGACAAACTCCAAAGGAGAGGAGTTCACTGTGAATGGGCAACGAGTGAAACACTATTGGGCTCAAGCCAAGATTCCAGAAAGACACATTATGTCTCCGGATGATGCACCGTCCGCCTAAACGCATAAACAGTCAAGCTATTGACGTTAAACGAGCGCTGAGTGGGAGGCAACCCACTGTTAGGTACGTTTTTCTTTATATTTTGTCTTGGTTTTACTAATTATTTTGGCTTTTAGATAAAAAAAAAAAAAGAAGGGGAACGACCATGATCAGTGTCGATCGACACACATTGTGTCGATCGACACCAAGCAGGGACACGGGTAAGTTCTTCAAAACCCGAGACTTCTTCTTCATTCTCTCATATTTTCAAAAACCGTTCGTTTGAGAGGATTTTTCCCCAAATCCAATTTTTCTCAAATCTTAACCGAATTGAGTAATTTTTTGCTCTAATCCGTGCGGATTTTAACCCTCTTTCACAATCTATCATCCATTCATTCGATCTACAAAGATATGTTCTTCAAATCTCCCAATTTCATTTTCGGACCTAAGGTGAAAATTTTCGAATTCAACCTTTTTAGCTTGATTTCTCTGTTGAATCATGTTTATTTAGGTTGTCTAACATGGTATAGATCACTACCCAACAGTTTTTCATCCTTCAATTCACTTAATTTGAAATTTTCAGAATTTTTGGAAATTGATTATGCTTGCTGTGAATTTGGATTTTTCTTTGGGTTTTATGGTCTAGATTAGGTCGATTATTGCTATTGGGAATGATATGATTGACGTTTGATGTTGAATGAAGTTGAAATTGTGATTTTCGAGTCGGATTGGATTTTCCCGCATGGTGTCGATCGACACCCGACCCGAACTGACACTTTGTTCTTCATTTCTTAGAATGTGGATTTGATTTTGGTTTACTTTTCTTTTGCAGATGGCTCCTGTGAGTAAGAGACCACGCCACACTGAGGCATCAGCCTCAGGGACTGCCAATGATGAGGCAATTCCGTCTCTTCCTCCATGGCCTAAGCCTGAAAAGGCAAAGGTTCGGGTTACAAGACGTTGGGACGATTCACCAGCTGAGGAGGTGGCGAAGGACGCATGTATTTACAGAGATCTCAGTGAGACATGGGATGATTATGACACGCTGTTCTACAATGCGTGGCTGCGAGTTGAGATTGCTCCAACACGTTTTGTCTGCGAGAAGCCAATGCAGGAGCTTGGCATCAAAGATGACATCTTGCATCTGATGGAGAGAATTGGGATGGGCACTATTGCGACGAGGCAGTACGATCTTTACCCAGACCTTGTCCGCCAGTTCATTGCCACAGTCCGAGTCTGCTACTGGAATGAGATCAACAGGAATGCTCTGGAAGGCACATTGACCTTCCTAATCCGCGGGATCCGCTACCGCATTTCACTTCCAGACCTCTGCGGGATCTATGGATTCGCAGACGAGCATGCCACTGGGGTCTCTCTTCAGACGCAGCTGCCTGATAACCAGGATTTCTGGTCGCACTTCGGGAATGGGAGGTATGACTCTAAGACCTCCACTCAGACAGACATTCGCCATCCTACCTTGCGCTACTTGGTCCGTTTGTTCTCTACTACACTTCTGTGTAAACATGAGCCAGGGAGGATGCGAGTGTCTGAGTTGGTTCTGCTTTATCGAGGTCTTTGGTCTGAGATTTATGAAGATACAGACGCTCCAGTTAGCGCGAACTTTGGTGCTGTGTTTGCTCATCACTTGGCTTCTTTGAAGACCAAGCCTTTCAGTGGGACGAAGGCTAAGCCAGAGACTATAGGAAGTCTCCTCACTCCTATCTTCCAGCACTGCGGGATAGACACTTCCAGCTGCTCCATCATTACATCACGTGCCTTGGTCGATATGGAGTACTTGAAGAGGGCTCATTGGGTGACTGGCGAGAGGATGTGGGCATTCAGCGATGAGCAGAGAGTGCATCGCTTGGTTCAACTACATGCCAGAGACCTCACTCACATTACCAGCGATTCAGGACGCCTCGCATTTCACCCCAGTCCGAGCAAGCTTAGGACTACTCCCGTTGCCAGACGTAGAGGCATCTCATCCCGACTAGCTGAGGATGCACCTCGACCTTCATGTTCTCGGCGCAGAGCACAGACCACCTTGACGCCTATTGGTCCTCATCACCTTCCTGCTGCTCCCGAGATTCCTATGGAGCAAGCTGCTTTCCAGAGATACGTGGTTCAGAGCTTTCAGGCCATCTAGAATGCCATTGCCACTGTGTCTAACTGTGGTTGCGTTCGACCTGCTTCACCACCACGATCTTCTCCACCACGACCAGATGACGACGAGTGACTTTTCCATCCTTTTTCTTTTTTTACTTTGAGTCAGTTTTTCTTTTTACTTGAGTCTGCATTTTGTTTCCTTTGAATCAGTACTTTGTTTCAAACTTGTTGCAGTTATTGAGCTTATTGGATTATCTTGAGCTTTTAACCTTTTGTTGAGTTTTCTAACAGCTTGGAAGAATTCTAACAACAATCTGACT
>JAHZTW010000001.1:190727995-190765877 GCA_020283515.1 Alliaria petiolata | reverse complement strand
TTTTTTTTTTTTTTAAAAGGAATATATTGAAAAAGTGTTTAAAAAGTGTTTTTATGGTGAAAAGTTTTTTTTTGTAGGTGAAGAGAGAGTTTGTTTTTGTTTTTGTAGTTTTTATAATGAAGTGTTCCTTCTATATATAGGCAAAAAAAAATTTTTTTACATCGAATTACCAACGAATTGCCAACGAATTAACAAGAAATATTTTCGTGGCAAAAAAACCAGTAAAACACGTTTTTATCTAACTTTTTTTCCTCTCTAATACGTCGTTAATTTACTTCGAAATACTTTCTCGGTAATTCGTCGGAAATTAACGACGGATTTCCGAGGAATACACGTCAAACAAGTTTCGTCGCGAATTCCTCGTTAATTTACGACGAATTAGCGACGAAATATATGTTCGTCGTTAATTCCTCGTTAATTCGTTGGAATTTTACGACGAATTTGCGAGGATTTATTTTCGTTGGTCTTTCCGACGAATTACCGACGTTTTTACTTTTCCTCGTAAATTCCTCGTTAATTCGATGCTAATTTACTACGATTTACTTTCCTCGCAAAAAATCGTGGCAAATGTCATGTTTTCTTGTAGTGTAGTAAGCAATAAGTAAAATATAAAACTTAGTCTCAGGAAGAAGTAAAATCCTAATGCTTAAACCATATATCCAAACGGCAACCGCGCCAAATTGATAAGTAATTTTTTCGGTGTGGTGACTTAACAATTACTCAAGCTACTACTCATGTCATTGTAATACTTGAGGATCAATCCAAATGGAAATGGTCAAGACACTAGGAATGCATACAACTTCTTAATCTAAGCTAGCAATAAAGTTTTGAAATTTAACTAACAACCTAAGTGATTAAACAAGCCAAATTTAAGCTAATTAACAAAAGACTAAAACGAATCCAAGGATGGGGTTATCAATCTAAGGTGTTCCAAGAATCAATCTTTGATGTCAATCAATAACATAATATGCTAATCCCTATGCTTAGAACTCAATAGCTAGAGTAATCCACTTTCATGGCACTAATCCCTTCATTAATCATCATAATCAAGATCAAACTTTCATTTGTGAAAAAAAAGCTAATAAGCATTATGAAACAGTTCTAAATTGCTAATAAACACCCTAGGCAATCACTTCCATGAGGTAGGAATGTAAATCCCTTGTTTAGTTGGTTTGAGAATTTCATCAAACACCTTGTGGGTGTGAAATTTCCTAAGGCCTAGTTTTAGCTTGATCATGGATCAACTACCATTTAGAGCACTAAACAAGGAGAGAAATGAGAAGATCTAATCCTATACATCAAGATTAACCATTAAAACACCCTAGATCTAACCCATTTTTAGACCTAATGAAACTACTCACTAATCATGGTTAACCCCTCAAATTCTATGAAAGAAATAGAGTTAAACATGATTAGAGAGATAGAGAATGAAAAATTAATAAAGACAAGTACTAAATTGCATAAACTTTAAAGAAATGTCTTACAAATTACTTAGAAACCAAAAAAGGGAAAGTTTTCTAAGCAAGAACAAGAGATTAAAAGATACTTAGGAAAAATTAGGTATTTTCCTATTTATAGTGAACAGTAGACGACCCGGGTCAACCCGGAACAAACCGGGTATTGACCCGGTTTATGTCTGAAATCGGGCAGCGTATCGAGCTTGATACGCTGCTAAAAACTTTCTTCAAGGAGTGTGTCGAGCTACAGATGTCCGATACGCCTTCTTCGAACTTCGGATGAAATGTGTGTCGACCTTAGCAGTCCGATACGAATATCCGATATGCAATGTTCCAAAACTCCGGATAGCCTGTGTATCGAGCTTAGTAGCTCGACACAATCGTCTGATACGCGCACTCCGTCTTTCCTGCCGAGCTATATCGACCTTGGTAGGTCGGCACCAAGGTCGACATACTTCTAAAACTTGTCTGCTCCATGTTTGGCTCCCTTCTCTTCTTCCTCCTTGTCACTCAACTCTCCATAAATGTCCTCTAAACCTCCAAAGTACCTAATTAAAACTCAATATGCAACAATCTAAGCTAAAACTTGCTGAACTCTAATATAAATGCAATTTGGACTAAAAGTAACTAAATGAATGCATAAATAAATGCAAAGCTATCTAAAATGGATGCTTACTCCGTACAAACCGCTACACAAGATGAAAAAATGGTTAGGGAGTTGGAATGTTTCCTCGGCTTGACTCCGAGAATAGACCACCTCTCAAAGAAAGGAAGCATGGTAAGGTTCTCTCCCCGGAAAGGGAGGACGGTGGAAAGGCTCTCCTCGGAAGAGGAGGAAGGTGGAAAAGATCTCTGTCCGAGCAAGCAGGAAGTTTGTGAACTACTCATCCCCAACACAGCAGAAACCGGAGCAACAGGAACCGGAGCCATAGATTGTGAAGAACAAGAGGATGGGTCACGCTCGAAAACAGCCATTGGGCTGAACTCTTCAAAAAGCAAATTGGGCCAAGCCCACAATTGAACATCGCTTGGGAAGATAACACGAGACTTTTGGAGGGTGGAGGAAGGGAGGCTGAGTTTTAGTGGCTTGCGGCGGATGGGCAGCGGAGCGGTGGGTAAAGGATCTGGCCCCGGTGGAGGTGATGGAGGCCACCTACGGTGAGGAATGGAGAGCAGCGGCAAAGGTGGAGGGGCTAAGACGAGATGGTGGAGGGATTAGGGAAGCAACATATGACGGAGAGCTTTGAGTAAAGGCGGAAGTGACGATAGATCTGGAGGATCTGGCGGATCCGGCGGCTCTGGAGGTGGAGGGAGGTTCTTCACCACCAAGGAAGGCTTCACCGGAAGTCGAGAGGCAGCGGATATCCGTTCTGAAGAACGCAGCGCACCGGCCGGGCAGAACGGAAGAGCTTCACACCGGTCAAACATCACGGTGGGGGCGGAGGAGTAGAGACTGGAGACAACAACGATTCTTTTCGGTTATGAAGAGAGTAATTCCGTTCAGAAAGAGAAGAGATCGGAACTGTAACTCATTTTCCTTTGAAGAGCGGCTGTCTCGATCTCCGTGTCAGGGAGAGAACGAAACTAGGGCGACCTTTTCTCTCTCTTTTAAGAAACAATTTGTTTGATTGTTTAAATCATTGATTTGAGATGGTTTAAATAATCATTAGTTTACATAGACACACGCTTTGATTAATTGAGAATCATTAATTGTAAATTGACATAGAATTGTCAGTTGGTTTGATAGTTTAGTTTCACATTGGTTTCATTGTTTGGAATCATTGGTTTTCGTTATTCTTTTATAATTCCAAATCGTCGGCACTCATGAAAGAATTTGAAAGTTTATATTATAATATATTATACAATGTTTTATATATGATGGGTTTTTGCTTCTTATTGATTTATATTATTGGTGCTTACTACTTAGATTTCTAACGGAATATGATAGAATCAATTATAAAATAGCATTTTCTAGTGGATTTATACATGAAGTATGTATGGTATATTGTTGACCAATAGAGTTTTGATTAAGAATAACTTGTCACGCTGATTGATCTGATGAAGTTGATTTTAAATTTTGAGTAATAAATCGATTCTTTTAGTGTTTTGTTTTGCCAACTGAACTTGTTTGGTAAATTGATCGAAAATCTAGTTTAAAGCATATGATAGTAATTATATTGGTTGAATTATTTTATGTGAATATTATAGTTGTTTATATTCTATGATCACATTATGTTCCACCATCTTTTTGTTGATCATAAAATCTATGTATTTGACCGTATAAGATACAAGTTCTTTAGAGCAATTTAAAAGAAAGGTATGATCATCAGAATATGATATGACCTAAAGCTTTTTATGATTTTAACTAAAACTACAAGACTTGAAGTATGTAAATAATCATAAAGCTCATTATGAGTCTTTACATCTAAGATTACAAGACTTGAAGTCTCTAAATAATCATTAGTGATGTTAAAAGTTATGTGAATAGAATATATATGATGCAGAAATGTTAGAAGGCGTACTCTAATCTTTAGACAAATAATGTGGTCTTGAAGACACAATACCGGAAAAGGAAGTTTTAAGAATCATTTTGAGAAAATAATGAGCTATTGATATAAAGTAATGAATCATGTCCAATTAGCTATGATCCATTCCTTGAAGTGAATGTGACGTCATATAGTGGGACATAAAAGAATCATGTGAATAACACTATCCAAGGAAGTGGCTCAAGAAGTGGTCGTAAATATGAATATGAAATGGATATGGTCAAGGTCGAGATCAAATAGTTCTCTTTCAAGAACTCAAATTCGCACAAGAAGTGAGAAAATAAAGATGATACAAACAAGAGATATTTATCTTATCTAATGATGAAAGAAACTTGTGTTTGTACAAGATCTAATAATATAAAGATTATTGAAAACTCTGGAAGAGCAGATTTGTTTGCCAATGAAAAAGAAATTTGAAATCATTGATGCATTATATTCTCCTAAGTCTCAAAAGTTAAAAGAATCAAAGATAGAATACATGATCCAAATTGGGTATGTAATTGATTCTAAATTGGGATTCAATTCGAGATAAATGAACCTGAAGTGTCATCATTTGATGAATCCCACAATCAATTATAAGTGAAACATCTAGAAGATTATGTTCACACTAAAGATGAACTTAATAAATCATTGATAATAAAGAAAGTATTTTGGAGAGACTATATGCATTTTCTACTATATTGTACTACACAAAGATTAGTATAATGGAGATAAATATTAAACCAGAAGTTTTAATTTATATCATTGTTTGGCATGAGCCGGTTAGACCATAACAATTCAAGAATGATGCAAAAAGTAATTAATGTAGACATTCATTGAAGAACCTGAAGATTCTGCCTAATAATGTTTTATTTAATGCTTACTCACAAGGCAAATATGATAATATGATTATCATTAGCCAAATTAGATTTGGATTTAACAAGATGGTTGTGTGTATTCTTGTTATAGATCTACACCCTGAAGTTTGCAAGAGTATTTGGTAATGCTAGTGAATTCACATCTTAAGCCTTTGATGATAAAAGCATCATGATAAATGTTAAAAATCCAGAAGCATTAATTCGCATAAAGCCAACGCGTAATTAAAAATTTTCCCCATCAAAATTGGTTTTGGGTCAGAAACCAGATATTTTCCATCTAGAATATTTGGATGTGCAGTATACATCCACATTGCTTCACCACAGCGGTATAAGATAGATCCTCAAATAAGGATGGAAATATGATGGATATGAATCTCCATTGATAATTAAGTATATAGAGCTATCCATGATGGATATGTTCAACTTTATTTTCCAACATTAGGGGGAGTAAATAAACAGCTAAAAAAGAAAATAAGTTGGAATGAATTATCATTGATCCTCGGACAAAAGAAAGTGAATTGAAATTCCAAAAGATAATTCATTTACAAAGCTTAGTAAATCAAGTTGCCGGACGTATTTACATACCCAAATAAAGCGATAAAGTCACATATACCAGCTGTAAATGCTCCAAGAAAAATTAATGTCTCAGAAGGACAATATCAAGCTGCTAGTGAGTCTAAAGAACGCATGAAGCGTGATAGACTTGTTCCAAATAAAAGAATCCTCGAAAATTAAGGAGCAGAATTTGACAATGGTCAGATCGAGGAAACAAAGATTTTTGAATGATCTCAAAAAAAGATATTAAACATGACAAGAAAGAATTCAGGTACATGAGATAATGAAGAGATCGATCTCAACAAGTAATGTCATGTTTAGATTAAAAATGGAACCGAAAAGCAAATCGACGTCGATAATATTTTTGCATGCAATGTAGCAGTTGATATGATGAATGAGAAAGAAGATCACGAAATCTATTGCAAAGTGTACACAAAGAAATGATTGGCCAAATTAAGAAGAAGCAATAGTCATAGAGTTAAAATCTCTTGGAAAGAGATGAGTATTTGGACCAGTTGTCCATACACCTAAGAGTGTAAAACCAGTGAGAGATAAATGAGATTTTATGATGAATATAAAATTGATTATGAAGAGACATACTCTTCTGTGGTGGATGCAACTACTTTCAAGTTCCTTATCAGTCTGGCAATAAGAGAAGAACTTGACTTATTTGACCCATTGGAAAATGATACTTAAAGTGAAAATCTCCTAAGGATTAAGGATATAATCCATGAAAGATACAAGCCCCGAAGGATTAAAGATGTCAAAATGATACAATCTCCGAAAGATTGATGATGTAAAAATTATATTCCCGGGAACTTAAGACATTCAATCGAGTTAAGACATATATGTTTCATGAGGTATAAGTTAATATTATAAGGTAAACCAATATATCCATGTGTATTTATCAAAGGATTATGGATCAATGAAATCCTAGATTTGAATATATAATCAAAACTCTTGAAGAGTTATCACAAGTTGTAATTTGGAAGAAAATTCTTTGGAAAGACGACATTGTCTTCAAGTGTTTCAAATTGAAATATCTAAGTAATAGAGATACTATCTCAAATGATCCTTGCAGGATTACATAATGAATGCTCACATATACTTGGTCTCAAAGGACCATACTTAAAATGCTAGTTAAGCAATGTATAGATTTCTTTCATGATTGAAAGATGTGTTTTCATATGACAAGAAAGAAAGCTAAAACAATAAAGAAGAGCATGAATAAAATGTTATGTACAAGTATGTACAATACAAGTTTAGAAATCTGTATGTAAATAGAAATTTGGCTTGAAGTCCAAATAGAGTTAAGAAAATACCTTTTATGTTGTCATGGACAAGAAGTCCAATAAAGAGATTACAAGATAATCATACGATTTTATTCATTAAGCTTATGCTTATAACAACTCTCAAAAGGTGGTATATGATTGGAATGCATCTCTTGAAGAAGATGATTCCAAGGAGAGAAATATAATGATGTGTGTGGTTGTACTCTTTTTCCTTATCATGGTTTTTATCCCATTGGGTTTTTCCATGAAATTTTTTAACGAGAAAACAAAAGGACACGCAAATGATAGACATCTAAAGAGAAATATAAAGATGAAATTATATCACCCTTCCAAAGTATTTGTCATACTTTGATGAGATCAAGTGAAGCAAAGCAAGTGAAGTAAAGAGAATGATCAAGATGAACCATTAGCAAGACTCATGTACTGCAGAAGAATGGTGATGTAAGGATTCTACAAATTCATTCAAGTGAAGATTCAACAGACAGATTTACCAAGACGTTACTTTTAAGAAGTTATTTCATCATATTGGATTGCGTCATCTCAAAGATCTCAAGTGATGTACTCATGAGGGGGAGTTTATGCGCGATGCACTCTTTTTCCCTTAGGTATGGTTTTTTCCATTGGGTTTTCCTAGTAAAGTTTTTAACGAGACAGCATCCTACGCGTTTTAGAGAATAGTTTGTATAATGGTCATCTTAGAGGGAGTGTTATGAATAATAGATGGATGCCCATTATAAGGCTCATATTCTAGAAGGTTCTAGAGATTAGGTTTTACTTTTCTCTTCAAGTAAAACCCTCTCCTTGTATTCCTATATAAAAGACCCCTTGCCTATTGGAATAATACACAGCAAATCTTCTTTCTCTCTTTTCTTATTTACAACAACTTTGATATTTTTTATTGTTCCTTTGTAATTTAAAAGTAAGAAATAATATTAAACAACATGAATTGAACAAAGGAGATATTCCTCAAGAGTGAGATTGTTATTCATCGTTTTAGAATTTTTGTTCCTCGTTGTCTCTCCCAAAATTACACACAATCAGAGATTGCTGCTATCTTGTTCTGACAGAGGAGGAGAAGTAGGATCAATGAAAAAAATGAAAGCTTTACAAAGTCTCATCCCAAATTCAATCATTCTTTCATTTGTCACTTGTTATTGTGTCTGATTATATAATATCCATTGCAATCCGTTGATTGGGGGAAGACCGATAAGGCAGATGTCGAAAGGATGTCAGAACTCGAGAACTAAACTTGTAATTGTTTGGAAAAAAATTTCAATTGCAGGCAATCATCGAAAGGATGTCAGAACTCGAGAAGCTAGAGTGATGACTGATGAGCGTTTCTTAAGAAGCTAGAGTGCTTCATGTTTTAACTTTGTTGAGTTAAAAGACAATGGTGGTGATAAGACTGAAGGAAATAGAATGATTTTACTGAGATTAGCCATTCAAAATTTGTTTATCCGTGAGATTTTCATTTCAGCTAATGAGTGAGGTTACTATTTATTACGGACATTGAATTATGTATAAAAAAAGTTTTGATTTTGTAGACTTCCATTAAAAACTCGCTAACACCATTTCTATATTCTTCTTAGATAAAAAAAATTTGAACATCTCTTACACCAAATTCTCATATTCTTCTTAGATAAAAACAAAACTGTTCCACAAACAGCAAATTTGACAAAGATCTACCAGGTATGATCTACAAATTCTCATATTCTTCCCTCACGACTCTGTATGATTTTTCCAGGAATTTCATGTCAATTTCTTCTTCTTCTTCTTTTTTCCCATTGCAGTGTTTTCCCTGTGGCTTGGATTTGAAGGGATCCATATCATATTCGGATGATCAATATGATTCAGAAATCAATTAGTAGCAAATTCATATCTCAATTCGGAGACTGGAGCAAATGTGAGTTTTGACTTTTGAAATACTGTTTAAATCAAATTTGCTGCCTAGATTATGATTCGAGTGTCTCTTTTTGTTATCTTTATTGTGTTCTCATTTGTTTTGGAGTTTTTGTATCTTCGATAGTGAGATTGTTTTTGTATCTTTGATAGTTATCTCTTTTTTTTTCAGTCGGGTTATTAACCTTATTTATCAAAGATTAAAAGACCAAAATGAGCAACCAATTAGATTTTGGCTCTGTAAGATTCTTACCAATGCTTTTTTTTTCTTTGGGTTGATTTTGTTTTTGGAGTTTCATCTTATTGTTTTGTGTTTTGTCAAAAAATTTTGTCATCAGAGCGATGCAGAGCTGCTGAAGTTCATAAGTTGTCTGAAAAGGTTTTTTTTTATCTTTGTTTTCGTTACCTCTCCCAAAATTACACACAATCAGAGATTGATGTTATCTTGTTCTGACAGAGGAGGAGAAGTAGGATCAATGAAAAAAATAAAAGCTTTACAAAGTCTCATCCCAAATTCAAATAAGGTAAATATATATACATATTCTGAATCATTCATTCATTTGTCACTTGTTATTGTGTCTGATTATATAATATCATTTGCAATCCTTTGATTGGGGGAAGACGGGTAAGGCTTCAATGCTTGATGAAGCTTCAGCTTCAAGTCTAGGTAAATCAAAATCCCTCTCGAAAAGATATGATTCATTCGCTTAAAAGTTTACTATTCCCGAATCAATCTATATGAAATTACTCTGTTTTGAATGATGTTGACAATGAGGAATGGAATAAAGTCACATCCTCTGTGCTTACCACATTACACACCGTGGCTTCTTCATACGCGGTAAATAATCTCTCTTTATTTTCGTGCTTTTGCCTCGTGCAGATATCTTTGAGTTGCAAAGAACAAAATCTCCCTCTGTTCTATCGAATTGCATCCAAACTTCAAACACACCCAAAGACAAAAAAACACTCAATCATACACAGACAAAACTCAAACGCAATACAACAAACGATGTTATTTCTGGTGACAAATAATTAAAGGGGTCTATGGTACGGTTTCTAATTGGGCTTAGGAAAAGGAAACTCCTAGAAAAAGGAAACTCTTAGAAAAAGGAAACTCCTTTTCTAAGTGGTTTAGGAATCGGGTTTTGGGGCTTATAAATACAAGGTGTTAGGGTTGTAAATTATGATCACACGAGTTAATAAGAAACCCTAGAAGGATATTTGCCTCAAATCGTTTTGTCTCTTTGCTTTTTCGTTCTTATTTCACAACAAACGAGCATAACAAAATCACATCACACACAATGAACCGGAAAAAACTCAAAACGCACACTCAAACGCAACGAAACTAAAACACAGCATAACAAACGAGCAACACAAAAACACTACACTCACCACCCGAAACTAAAACTTAAATTTTTTTTTTAATATTATTGTCCTGTGTTTTCAATTGGACAATAAGGTGTCATGATTACTCTGTTTATACTTTACTACTGCTAACATAATAGTTTTCTTTGAAGAGGGGATTCGTAAGATGAAACACAAAACTCCAGGAAGAGATTTAGCAGCCAAAGAAAATATGAAGGGTTAGGTAAACAAACAAACTTTATTCGTAGATGATTCAATAACCAAAGAACAATCTGATTCTTCTCGTGTTCTTTTTGCTTCATGCATAGGTTTTTGAGCAACAAAAAACAAAAACTCTGTTTGTCTTGTTCTCGTGTCTTTGCCTCTTGCACAGGTCATTGAGCTGCAAACAACAAAGATGCACTAGCACTTCTATAGCCAATGGTCAATTAAGAGGATAAGGTTAAGTGTAACTCTCTTACTCTGTTCTCATGTGTCTTATTTTTAAGTCCACTGGGTCATATACCTCGTTTGGGTTGCTCACACTATCAAAAAACACACTCAAGCACAATTATACTCAACTCCAAAGTGCAAAAACTCAAACCACACTAAAACAAATCAAAAATACAAACACAAATCAAATCATAAAAATGAGCAAAACAAAACATCACACACAATGCACGCTAATTTTAAAATACACTCAAACACAACCTCACAACACAACGAAATAATTAACAAACCAGCAGAAAAAACATCACACAGGACACAACGAACTTACACAAAACTGAACACAAACAAAATGCAAAAAAAAAAAAAAAACCTAATAACTTCCCAATTAATATTCTTCTCATTTATCTTCCATTATCTTTTTTTTTTTTGAAGAAGGGTTAATTTATCTTCCATTATCGATTTATTTTCTTAGTTTTTTTCGCAACCATGTAGAGTTTATGAGGAATTGTGGAATCACCACTAGATGACAAAACAAAAATATTTTAATAAATAGTTTCAGTTTAGAAATAATATCTTTCTAATTTGTAATAGTTTTAAGTTTTGAATGTTTTATTTTAATTTTTAATATTGTTAATATTATAAATCAAATTTTCTGTATGTTTTTTAATTATGTTTCATAGTAATTATTTTGTTAATACGGTTAATTTTGTATAAAAATAAAAGATAAAAAGTATTATAAAACAAAGTAATTCTATGAAAACAGTTTGGTAATAATGAGAAAGATGAGAAAAATAGTGAATCAAGTTTCTTATAAGAACAAGACAAAACGGCAGATATAGCATATATACAGACGATAGAAGAAAGTAGGTTTCGATATTCGGGTACCCGTTCGGATTTGGTTTAATTATTTCAGATATTTTGGTGCTTAGGTTTAAGACCCATTCGAGTATTTTTTTTGTTTTTTTGGTTCGCATTCAGTTTGGTTTCGTCCGGGCTCAGATCGGTTCCTGGTATCTGAAATTATTTGAAAAAAAAATTATGTTGTTATTTAAAAATGGAAAACGTATAACTTTTATAAATGGTAAATTAAAATTTATAAGTATGATAAGTAAACATTAGAGTGTAAATTTTAAACTGTTGGTGATATACTTTATTTTTTTTTATATAATTATTTAGCAATGTAAATTTTAAACTTCTGGTGATATATTTTATTTTTTTCGTAATTATTTAGCTTATAAATATTTTCAGCTATTCAGTCAAATTTCTCTGTTACCAATTTGAGTTCTTAGTTATTCAGTCAGATTCTGCCAAAAATCACAATTGCTTGATAATAAATATTAAACTGGTTCAATTTTTTTAAATGACAATTGATTGATAATAAGTATTAAACCAACTTTGATATGTGTTTAAATTCAATTCAAAAATGAGAAAATAAAATTTTGAAACATATAGTCAAACTATTCATAAGTACTTATTGTCTATGTTAGGGATTATTTGTTAATTATTAATTCTCATATTATAGTATATAATCATGTTTGTTTTAATATAACTAATATTTTTAGGTATATAATTGTATTTCGGATATTTTGGGTACCTATTTCATTCTCGGTTAGGTTCCAGTTCGATTCTTGTTATTTCAGTTCTTGATTTTGTTTTTTGTATTTTAATGTTGTTTAATATATCATTAATATATTAAAACAATTTTAATTTCACATATTTATTAACTTAATTCATATTTCTTAATTAGATTAAAATATGTTTTTTCAGCAATTCAGCATTCCTCTGTTACCATTAACATTGTTAGTTATTCCGCTAGATTCAGGTAAAAATCACAAAAAAATTCCGCCAAATTCGGCATTCCGCCAGTTAACTGCTAACGTTCAAACCCATTCCCCTTGATGCATCACCCATAAGTATGAGAGAAAGAACGATGCTTATGTTTGGTTTTGACCGTTCTCCATGATTCTTGAGCTGATCCCAATGTTAAAACCCGACACTCGTTGCAACTTCTATTACGAGGCAGGCACACTACTTTGTGTTTACCTTCAATTGGATCGTAACCTAAAAGGAATGTTATGTCCTTGGAGCTCTCTCTAGGTTTGGGTAAGATTAAGAACTGTCTCTTGGTACACAATCTGTTTTATTCTTACGGTTGGGGCCTTGAGGTTTGTTTTCTTGGTGGTAAAGCTCATTGCTCGTCCCGGATATGCTCCAACTAAGGTCTCTCCTCACAATCTGAGAGACGCAATTTCTTGACTATAATTGGATTTTACAAAAAAGAACAGAAAACGAAGCAAGTTCTTAACTGACCTCTGTGTATATTTCTGAAGAGTCACCAGAGCAGGATTGTTTGTGTGAATGATGAAAGCATAATCATGATCAAGCTTGTTTTTCTTGCTACTGACATACGCTCTCTCGTTCCACTTTGAAGCCCACACCTATAAATTTTGGTGTTCAGAAGATCAGAGAAGTAGTTGGTTCCTTTCATAAGACACAAACCTTCAAAGAGATTTGATTTATACCTTCTTAATTGCCATCCACGATCGGCAAAGGAACCACCAAAAAAAAGTAAGAGAATTCTAAGGATCGCAAACTCTCAAAGAGGAGAGTGCATTCTCAAATGTAAGATAAGGCAATATGTCCCGGAGCTCTTAATCCCACCGATCAAGTACTCGCCTCCAAGCACACTTTATATATTCCTCTTTCTTCTTTCTTTCTTTTTCATAATTTTTCCTCCAATTTTCTTAACTGCTTGTCCATTGGTTTGTTTGTAGATTTCTTTTTGGAATTAAGTGAGGCAAATGGTTTAGTTATGAGTTGATTCATGATTCATATAGAAACAGGTTGTTGTGCTCCAGTGGCTTCTCTTTGTTTGATTGAACCATTTGGATCATGTATTGATCTATTGAACACTAATCCTCGTAGGTTCACTTGAAGCATTGTCGATTTGATTCATCTGTGATGTAATTCTGATTTGCTTCAGACCACTTGTTTGTTCTATAACCCAGGATTTATGTTCTTTGTCACTCTCGTGATTGACCGACTTCGCCATTACATTAGAGAACTCGGTTTTGCAGAGGAAGATGTTGGAAAATGCGAAGAAACAAAACCGAAGGATTAATGCAAGTGTCGAGGAAACTAAAGCCCTCCGGGAAGAAGAAATCACGTCATTACAGGCAAAGATTAAGAAACTAGAACAGAGTTTATCTCTTTATACGCTTGGATAGCTGCAACCTTGTTATCCAAGTAACTAATACTCAGGCGTAGAAGGTAGCTTCAAATAAGGTACATATATGTGTAATATCTCATTTGTTCGATTCTATGTTGTTTAATTTTATTTCTTACTTTTAAATTACAAAAGAACTGGTACTGAAACGAGATAGAATCAAAGTAAGATAATGAGCAAAAATTATAAGGACAATAAAATTNATGTGAGGTTTCACAAGATAAGGGAGTTGGTTGCTTCTGGTGAGATCATTCTGGAGAAAGTGCATACGTCAGAGAATGCGGCTGATATGCTAACCAAGCCAGTTACTGTGGAGAAGTTCAAGCATTGCTTGGAGCTGCTCCATGTCTTCCAATGCTAGAGGAAGAAGCAAAATGACCCATGAAGAGATTTTTTGTCAAGGTGGAGTTTGTTATTTCTGGTGACAAATAATCAAAGGGGTCTATGGTACGGTTTTCTAATTGGGCTTAGGAAAAGAAAACTCCTAGAAAAAGGAAACTCCTAGGAAAAGGAAACTCCTTTTCTAAGTGGTTTAGGAATCGGGTTTTGGGCCTTATAAATACAAGGTGTTAGGGTTGTAAATTATGATCACACGAGTTAATAAGAAACCCTAAAAGGGTATTTGCCTCAAATCGTTTTGTCTCTTTGCTTTTTCGTTCTTATTTCACAACAAACGAGCATAACAAAATCACATCACACACAATGAACCGGAAAAAACTCAAAACGCACACTCAAACGCAACGAAACTAAAACACAGCATAACAAACGAGCAACACAAAAACACTACACTCACCACCCGAAACTAAAACTTAAATTTTTTTTTTAATATTATTGTCCTGTGTTTTCAATTGGACAATAAGGTGTCATGATTACTCTGTTTATACTTTACTACTGCTAACATAATAGTTTTCTTTGAAGAGGGGATTCGTAAGATGAAACACAAAACTCCAGGAAGAGATTTAGCAGCCAAAGAAAATATGAAGGGTTAGGTAAACAAACAAACTTTATTCGTAGATGATTCAATAACCAAAGAACAATCTGATTCTTCTCGTGTTCTTTTTGCTTCATGCATAGGTTTTTGAGCAACAAAAAACAAAAACTCTGTTTGTCTTGTTCTCGTGTCTTTGCCTCTTGCACAGGTCATTGAGCTGCAAACAACAAAGATGCACTAGCACTTCTATAGCCAATGGTCAATTAAGAGGATAAGGTTAAGTGTAACTCTCTTACTCTGTTCTCATGTGTCTTATTTTTAAGTCCACTGGGTCATATACCTCGTTTGGGTTGCTCACACTATCAAAAAACACACTCAAGCACAATCATACTCAACTCCAAAGTGCAAAAACTCAAACCACACTAAAACAAATCAAAAATACAAACACAAATCAAATCATAAAAATGAGCAAAACAAAACATCACACACAATGCACGCTAATTTTAAAATACACTCAAACACAACCTCACAACACAACGAAATAATTAACAAACCAGCAGAAAAAACATCACACAGGACACAACGAACTTACACAAAACTGAACACAAACAAAATGCAAAAAAAAAAAAAAACCTAATAACTTCCCAATTAATATTCTTCTCATTTATCTTCCATTATCTTTTTTTTTTTTGAAGAAGGGTTAATTTATCTTCCATTATCGATTTATTTTCTTAGTTTTTTTCGCAACCATGTAGAGTTTATGAGGAATTGTGGAATCACCACTAGATGACAAAACAAAAATATTTTAATAAATAGTTTCAGTTTAGAAATAATATCTTTCTAATTTGTAATAGTTTTAAGTTTTGAATGTTTTATTTTAATTTTTAATATTGTTAATATTATAAATCAAATTTTCTGTATGTTTTTTAATTATGTTTCATAGTAATTATTTTGTTAATACGGTTAATTTTGTATAAAAATAAAAGATAAAAAGTATTATAAAACAAAGTAATTCTATGAAAACAGTTTGGTAATAATGAGAAAGATGAGAAAAATAGTGAATCAAGTTTCTTATAAGAACAAGACAAAACGGCAGATATAGCATATATACAGACGATAGAAGAAAGTAGGTTTCGATATTCGGGTACCCGTTCGGATTTGGTTTAATTATTTCAGATATTTTGGTGCTTAGGTTTAAGACCCATTCGAGTATTTTTTTTGTTTTTTTGGTTCGCATTCAGTTTGGTTTCGTCCGGGCTCAGATCGGTTCCTGGTATCTGAAATTATTTGAAAAAAAAATTATGTTGTTATTTAAAAATGGAAAACGTATAACTTTTATAAATGGTAAATTAAAATTTATAAGTATGATAAGTAAACATTAGAGTGTAAATTTTAAACTGTTGGTGATATACTTTATTTTTTTTTATATAATTATTTAGCAATGTAAATTTTAAACTTCTGGTGATATATTTTATTTTTTTCGTAATTATTTAGCTTATAAATATTTTCAGCTATTCAGTCAAATTTCTCTGTTACCAATTTGAGTTCTTAGTTATTCAGTCAGATTCTGCCAAAAATCACAATTGCTTGATAATAAATATTAAACTGGTTCAATTTTTTTAAATGACAATTGATTGATAATAAGTATTAAACCAACTTTGATATGTGTTTAAATTCAATTCAAAAATGAGAAAATAAAATTTTGAAACATATAGTCAAACTATTCATAAGTACTTATTGTCTATGTTAGGGATTATTTGTTAATTATTAATTCTCATATTATAGTATATAATCATGTTTGTTTTAATATAACTAATATTTTTAGGTATATAATTGTATTTCGGATATTTTGGGTACCTATTTCATTCTCGGTTAGGTTCCAGTTCGATTCTTGTTATTTCAGTTCTTGATTTTGTTTTTTGTATTTTAATGTTGTTTAATATATCATTAATATATTAAAACAATTTTAATTTCACATATTTATTAACTTAATTCATATTTCTTAATTAGATTAAAATATGTTTTTTCAGCAATTCAGCATTCCTCTGTTACCATTAACATTGTTAGTTATTCCGCTAGATTCAGGTAAAAATCACAAAAAAATTCCGCCAAATTCGGCATTCCGCCAGTTAACTGCTAACGTTCAAACCCATTCCCCTTGATGCATCACCCATAAGTATGAGAGAAAGAACGATGCTTATGTTTGGTTTTGACCGTTCTCCATGATTCTTGAGCTGATCCCAATGTTAAAACCCGACACTCGTTGCAACTTCTATTACGAGGCAGGCACACTACTTTGTGTTTACCTTCAATTGGATCGTAACCTAAAAGGAATGTTATGTCCTTGGAGCTCTCTCTAGGTTTGGGTAAGATTAAGAACTGTCTCTTGGTACACAATCTGTTTTATTCTTACGGTTGGGGCCTTGAGGTTTGTTTTCTTGGTGGTAAAGCTCATTGCTCGTCCCGGATATGCTCCAACTAAGGTCTCTCCTCACAATCTGAGAGACGCAATTTCTTGACTATAATTGGATTTTACAAAAAAGAACAGAAAACGAAGCAAGTTCTTAACTGACCTCTGTGTATATTTCTGAAGAGTCACCAGAGCAGGATTGTTTGTGTGAATGATGAAAGCATAATCATGATCAAGCTTGTTTTTCTTGCTACTGACATACGCTCTCTCGTTCCACTTTGAAGCCCACACCTATAAATTTTGGTGTTCAGAAGATCAGAGAAGTAGTTGGTTCCTTTCATAAGACACAAACCTTCAAAGAGATTTGATTTATACCTTCTTAATTGCCATCCACGATCGGCAAAGGAACCACCAAAAAAAAGTAAGAGAATTCTAAGGATCGCAAACTCTCAAAGAGGAGAGTGCATTCTCAAATGTAAGATAAGGCAATATGTCCCGGAGCTCTTAATCCCACCGATCAAGTACTCGCCTCCAATTAGCACACTTTATATATTCCGCTTTCTTCTTTCTTTCTTTTTCATAATTTTGCCTCCAATTTTCTTAACTGCTTGTCCATTGGTTTGTTTGTAGAATTTCTTTTTGGAATTAAGTGAGGCAAATTGTTTAGTTATGAGTTGATTCATGATTCATATAGAAACAGGTTGTTGTGCTCCAGTGGCCTCTCTTTGTTTGATTGAACCATTTGGATCATGTATTGATCTATTGAACACTAATCCTCGTAGGTTCACTTGAAGCATTGTCGATTTGATTCATCTGTGATATAATTCTGATTTGCTTCAGACCACTTGTTTGTTCTATAACATTTGGATTTATGTTCTTTGTCACTCTCGTGATTGACCGACTTCGCCATTACATTAGAGAACTCGGTTTTGCAGAGGAAGATGTTGGAAAATGCGAAGAAACAAAACCGAAGGATTAATGCAAGTGTCGAGGAAACTAAAGCCCTCTGGGAAGAAGAAATCACGTCATTACAGGCAAAGATTAAGAAACTAGAACAGAGTTTATCTCTTTATACGCTTGGATAGCTGCAACCTTGTTATCCAAGTAACTAATACTCAGGCGTAGAAGGTAGCTTCAAATAAGGTACATATATGTGTAATATCTCATTTGTTCGATTCTATGTTGTTTAATTTTATTTCATACTTTTAAATTACAAAAGAACTGGTACTGAAACGAGAAAGAATCAAAGTAAGATAATGAGCAAAAATTATAAGGACAATAAAAGTTATAAATTAAGCGTCATTCTAAGGAAAAAAAAAACCAAAAAAGCAACAAATAGTTACAAAGACATTTGACTCTCAATGTGATTGGGTGATAGCGGGATTTTTACCACTTTCAATTAATCCCAACTACTCATATCATTATAGTATTTGAGATATCGAATCCATAGAGAACTAGAGATCTAAACACTAGGAATACACAAAATTTCCTAAGCTAAGCAAAATCAAATAAGAGGAGTTTTTATCTAACAACCTAAATGAAATGAACGCAAACAAATCTAACAACTTAAGAAATCAAAATAAGAATCTAAACAAAACTACTAATCAAGATAAACAAAGAGAAAATCGAATCCAAGGATGAGATTATGGACTTTGGGTGATCCTAGAGCTAACCTATGGTGTTCAAACAATCACATAAATGATAAAATGATAATCCTTAGGTTTAGAACTCTAAAGAAGACTAATCCACTCTCATGGCACTAATCCCTTTGCTAATTACTTAATTAAGATCTAATCATCATTAGTGAAAAGATAATCAACAAGCATTAAAATTCAGTTCTAATCTACCAATAAACAACTTAGACATCTACTTCCATAGGCTAAGCATGTAAATCTCTTGATTTAGTTGGTTGGGGAATTTTATCAAACACCTTGTGGGTGGGATATAAACATGAAGATCACTAAACAAGAAAGGATATAAACATTCTAATCCCTAAACACCATAGATCAACCCTCTAATCACCCTGATCTACCTCATCCTTAGATCCTAAAAAGACTACTCACTAATCATAGCTAAACCAACAAATCTCATGAAAAGAATGTTAGTAAACATGATTAGATGATTAGGGGAAAAAAGATTAGAAGAAACAAGAATCAAATTGCATTAATCTTAAAAAAAATCTCAAAATCTCCTCAAAACCCCAAAGGGGCGTTTTTAGTTTAAGCACAAGAGAAGATACATAAAAATTAGGTTTTTAAGTATTTATAGGGAAGGAGGTCAAACCGGAACAAACCGGGTTTTGACGCGGGTAGCAGTCTTGTGGAAATCGCCATATCTCCATAACCACATCTCGTAATGATATGAAACCACCCCTAAATGAAAGCTGATTCAATTACCTACAACTTTTATGAAGATCTCGAAGGCTGAATCGGAACGGAAAGTCTTCGTCTGATCTGATTTTTATCCGGAATGGATGTGTATCGACCTTACTAGCTCGATATGAAGCTCGATATGGTGCTAAAGATCTTCTTCATTGGCTGTATCGACCTTACTAGGTCGATACAAATGCTCGACACACGTCTTCAGCCTTCCTGTTTGTGTGTATCGACCTTGGTAGGTCGATACAAATCCCCGATATGCATGCTCCGTCTTCTCGGTTGGACTGTATCGAGCTTAGTAGCTCGATACATCTGCTCGATATAGATTAAAATAACCGTACCTTTCTAACCCGGGGTCCGAATGACTTGATTCCAACGGCATTAGAAAGCTCACTGGATCCTCTACAACTTTCAAGAAGGCTTCGGAATCTGAATCTAAATGAAAGACCTTCGTCCGGACCCATACATTTCGCACCTCCAAATGCTCGGTATGCTTTTAAAAGACTTCTGCTTCTCATTTGGTTGCTTCTCTTCCTCCTCTTGATCATTCATGAAACTCCATATGGTCCTCCAAGCCTCCAAAACACCTAATAAGGACTCAATATGTACAAATATGCAACAACCTAAGGTAAAACTCACTAAACTCTAATATGGATGCAAATGAGACTAAAAGTGGCTAAATGAATGCAAAAGTACATGCAAAACTATCTAAAATGAATGCTAAAATGAATGCTAAAATATGAGTCTATCATTGGGGAAAGCACGGAGCTGATAAATACCGTTTCCAACTCCATCATCAAGCCTAGACTCGTCGTCTGCGATTCCTTCAAATTCGAATCTTCTCCAACAGTTTCTCACCGGATCATAAAATAAAATATAATACGACTTATGAAACTTGTATGGTGCATAAATAAACTCACCAGCATGAGTAAAACCTTTTAGAGTGAAAATGGTATGCAAACGCTTATCATAGTGAAAAAAAGGTGCAAGAAAGTCTTGACTCGACCACTTGTGTTTCTCTGCATCCTCCAAAATCAACAATGTGAAACCATTCTCGGTATGATACTTATCAACACAAGCTAACCTTCCCTTATAAGTTATCAGCATATAACTATGAACACCCGTTGGTAATTGTATCATATCGAATTTCTCATATCTGACATCAAAGCTCATGATAACCCAAGCACGCGTCTAAAATATATAGGCTAGATAATATATAACCCCATTGATGCATCGCCCAAAAGTATAATAGCCAGAACGATGCTTATTTTTTGTTTTGACCGTTCTCCATAATTCTTTAGCTGATCCAAATGTTAAAACCCGGAACGCATCGCAAGATCTCTTATGAGGCATGCACACTACTTTGTGTTTACCTTCGATTGGATCGTATCCTAACAAGACTTTTATTTTACTCCAGCTCTTTCTAGGTTTGGGTAAGGTGAAGAATAGTCTCATGCTAGGGTTCCAAACTATCAGCGTCGCTGAGTCTTCAAAGCAGATCAAGCCGTGGACAGATTCCCTAGGGGGAAAGTAACTAGATTCTACTGGGAATTTGATTTGAATAGGCTGAGAAGAAGAGTAAGAATTGTTCAAATTCTTATGAAGAGAGTGAGTATGTTGCGGAATCGAGTAAACAAACAAATTGTCATCTTTTCTGACGCAGAGTAGAAGACTCGGCCGTGGGGACCGGTTTTCAAACTCACCAGCATAAATAAACTCATCAGCATGAGTGAAACCTTTTAGAGTGAAACCGGTATTCAAACGCTCATCATAGTGACAAAAAGGTGCAAGAAAGTCTTGACTCGACCACTTGTGTTTCTCTGTATCCTCCAAAATCCACAATGTGAAACCATTCTTTGTATGAATACTATCAACACAAACTAACCTTCCCTTATAAGTTATCAGCCTATAACTATGAACACCCGTTGGTAATTGTATCATATCGAATTTCTCATATCTGACATCAAAGCTCATCATAACACAAGCACGCGTCTGAAATATATAGGCTAGATAATATATAACCCCACTGATGCATCGCCCAGAAGTATAATAGCCAGAACGATGCTTATGTTTTGTTTTGACCGTTCTCCATGATTCTTTAGCTGATCCCAATGTTAAAACCCGGAACGCATCGCAAGATCTCTTATGAGGCAGGCACACTACTTTGTGTTTACCTCCGATTGGATCGTATCCTAACAAGACTTTTATTTCATTCAAGCTCTTTCTAGGTTTGGGTAAGGTGAAGAATCGTCTCATGCTAGGGTTCCAAACCTTCAGCGTCGCTGATTCTTCAAAGCAGATCAAGCCGTGGACAGATTCCCTAGGGGACAAGTAACTAGATTCTACTGGGAATTTGATTTGATAACGATCAATAGTCTGAGAAGAAGAGTAAGACTTGTTCGAATTCTTATGAAGAGAGTGAGTATGTTGCGGAATCGAGTAAACAAACAAATTTTCATGTTTTCTGACGCAGAGTAGAAGACTCGGCCGTGGGGACCGATTTTCGAACGACCTGATGAAATATGTATCAGTGGTGATTGATGACGAAAGCTTCGACACGCAACGAAACCTCCCAACTGATTTATCTGGCATCCGTAAGAGTATCTCAGAGATTACATCGAGAGGTAAGGAAGAAGCTGATTTCGATTGTCTTCTTCTTCTTTGGTACACTTTTCTCTTCTTCTCTTCTTGTTTCGCCATCTTTGGTCAAAACCTAATTTGATTCAGCCTGTGTTACTCGCGACCATTTTAGACCCAAAAAAAACTGTATATAAAGTTTACACGTCATATACTAATGATTAACTTTTAAACGTATGTTTCCATTTTCTTTAAGTTATAATATAATTTTATACTAAAAAAGTTTTTTATGATACTATAAATGACTTTTTGATGATATTTATTCTAAAACTAGTATTACCAACCAAATAATTTTGTTTTTCATAACATATTTATAAATATATGGTGATTATTTATTTTTTATATCATATTTAAAAACTATAATATTATGAGTTGCATAAATATATTTAATTTATTTTAATTGTATATCATATATTTGTTCAAAGTTTTACTATGGGTAAACGTGAAAGTATTAATTAGTAAATTTATAAACTATTGTCAATTATCCCTCTAAAATTAAAAAATAATTTAAATGATGTTTAATTTTATCATAGTTTTTTTGTCAACTAGTTTTGTTATAGTTTTTTCTAAGAAAAAAAAATATGTTATGAAAAGAAGGAATTCTTCGTAAGCTTTTTTAAAAAATAAGCTATAAGATAATTTAATTCAATTTTGAAAAAACTTGAAAGAAAAAAAAACAAAATTGAGGTTTCAAACCATGACCTTGAATTTTTAGGGATGCTGCATTGACCACTTGCTAAGCAGTAATACAAAATTTTATATATTTTTCCTGGTCAGTTGACCACCGCCTTTAGTTAGATATCCTAAGGGTATCTCACAAAAAAAAATATTTAAATCACAAAAATATTTGAACCAATCATAAAATATCACATATTATAGCATCTACAATGGGGCGTCAAGTGGGTCTCTCACAATAAAAGATAGAAAAATAATAAATAAAAAAGAGAGAGAGAGAGAAGAGGTTGAACGATTCTCATATTGTTGACAACCCCATAAACCATTTGTATCAATTAGTTTGGTTTATATATTTTATCAAATTAAAATTTAATTTAAAATATTAATTAAATTAAAATAATATTTTCTGAGAAACCCATAGAGGTTCTCACTATTGCATATGGTCTTAGTAAAGTATCTCATACGCTTTAGAATCGGTTCTCAAAGAAGGGCCGCTCTTCTCTCTCTCCTCCTTTTCTAATTTTTTCTTTATTAAAATGTGAGAACTCCACTAATGTGGGTGCTCTAAGCTTGTTGTGCTCTTTTCTTTTATACCGATCCAAGCCCATACAAACAAATTTTATTTTGTAACCTAATTAATTTTTAACATTATATTTGAAATATGAAATACACTTAACTGCTATAAAAATAAGTTTCAATTTAAAAAAAAAAATATTTGAACAATTATAAAAAAACAACACATGCTTTAGTTTTATATTATTATTTTAAAAAACAATTGATTAAATATTACAAGAAAATAGGCGAAATTCGACATCCAAAACTAGGACTGTTTAATTTGGTAAAATTGAACCAAATCAAACCAAAGCGAAATAGAACTTATGGTTAGATTTTGGATATACCATATTAACCGTATGGATGTAATAATTTCAAAACCGTAGGATTCAGATATAGTTTGGATAAACTGATTAAACCGAATAAAACCAATTAATTTAAATTATAATAAAATAGTATATAATATATATTATACACTAAGTATGTGTAATTATTTAATCTCGAAAACCTAATGTCTAAACAAATTTTAATATAAAACACTATAATTAACTTAATGTTAAGTTGTTAACAATAGAAAAACCTAGATAAAACAGTTTCTACTTTGTTTTTTTTTCCTATAGAGGCGGATGTCAACTCAAAAGACTTTTTTTCTTATGGATGATGAATATGAGAGACTCGAACTTTGCTTGCAGTCAAAATTTTAATTTGATTTTAAGTTTAATTATTTATTTAATGATGCTAAAAACAAGTGCTTATTGTTTTTGTTCGTCTTTGTTTTTTTTTTCTTTTTTCTTTTTACGATTTTTAAAGTTTCATTGATTTGAAAATAAGGCAAGAGTTTTATTTTCTTTGATTATAATTCTTTCTATGTTTTATACTCTTTTTTATTGATTATAATTTTTAATTTTCTATACGAAAAACCGAAATCCACATTATATCAAACAAAAATTTTGGTTAAAAACCTAATAAACCAAATACTGAAGGTATCTAAATCGAACCAAACCATAATAGATATGGTTTTAAAATGGTAGTTATTTTTTACTAACCAAAAAACTGAAAAACCAAAATTTAATTAGTTCAAAACTCTTGTTCTTCAATCTTCTTTAATTTCGACATATGCCTCTAGGTTATTTTACTTATTATTAATATTAAAAATATGTAAATTAAAGAAACCATGGAGACTATAGATACCGAAGAAAAATTTATTTTTTTTCGTGAAACGGTGGAGATTCGTTTTTTTTCAAAGATAACATATTTTTAATTTTCATGATTCTTCAAAAACAAAGCTTTGTTTGTTTTAAGTTGCACTTTCATATTTGCCCAAAAAAAAAAAAGTTGCACTTTCATAAAAATATATTTGGTTTGCTGAGATACAATGAAAATAAAAACCAAATCACTTGTGGTACATTGCATTAGATAAATTATCTGCATATTTCACTGAATCAATAAAAGTATAAAACGATCTTCACCATTACATTAGAGAGCTTCATTTGCTGAGGAAGAAATCACGGCTTTACAGGCGCGGACGAGGAAAAACCGAAAAAGGTTCGTGGGTTTCTTCTTGAGTATGACATCAAAATAAAAATCAAAAGGCTGTGAAAGAAAGCTATCTCGGAGCCCCAAAGGTGTACACATGTAGCTTTTAAAAACTTTTAGCAACTTTTGTCTATGTCTTGACTTTACAAAAGAAAGGTGTCTTAACAATGTGTGTAAGTTCATGATAGAATCTTCTAGAGGTGTGAGGTATATTAAATTCTCTTATTGAAAAATTTCAACTACATAAATATAGGAGTGAAGTGTATATGGTATTACAAATTTCTTAGGCATTAAATATTATAAATTACTTGATACCAGTTTGCAATCCAACATCGTCAAGTTATTTATTTTTATTTTTTTGCATTTAAACATCGTCAAGTTAATGGATTGGAACAGAGAAGAAAAAATTACACATCCTAGTGAACCAGACTTTCTAACATTAACGAGGGGAAAAAAATCGACAAGCCAAAAGAACAGCGTTATGTCATTAGAAATGCTTAATACTGTAGAAATTCTATAAATTAATAATATTAGAGCTTTGATATTTTATTAACTAGGTCCTGAATCCGCGCTTACGCACGTAAACTCATTTTTAAATATATTTTTTAATAAAAGTTGTTTAAATTACAAACACTTAATACATCTACAACTATTACATCAAAAAAAAAAAAATACATATTGAAATAATTTATTTAATGAACTAAAAAGGTAACTTATATCGGCAATAAGGGTACTCATGACTTGTTTCAAACCATGTAAAAAGACAATTAACGTTAAACATATGACTGCATGGTAGTTTCAAAAGAGTTTTTGTCCATTAACATACTCTTCTTGGCAAATCACACACATCTTAGTGCCATCTCCTTCTTTTTTTGTATCTATCATAAAGATTATCCTTTCCAAAAAGTTAATTGCATCATGAGTAGGAAGCTTCTTTACGACATTCCATGAATGAAAAGAATATTTAATTGCTTGATGCTCCAAAATATCCTCATACGTGACATCGTGATGGATATGTAATGTTAAGGATACTGTCACGATTTTTGAAGGCGAGTAATCATTAGACTCAGTCACCTCAGAAGCTATAAGTATAAGATTCATTAAAATTGTGTTTGCCTCTTCCACTTCAATCCCTTCATCAACCAAAGAATTATAGAAATCTTCTTTATTTATAGACTCATCTTCTGAAATGAAATCAGCAGTATTAAACATAAACGACTTCAATATTGTACAACTTCACAATTATAATAATGGTAGCCCCGCAAGCATCTTCTAATGGTTCATCAACGCTAACACTATACGAGGAAATAGTCCCACTCACCATACCAACTTATAAATTTCTGATTTGTAAATCCAAAAATAAAAGAATTGCCATTAAAAGAGCGAAGACAATATATAATTTATGTTTAATTAAGAACACTATACTATTTTATGTACCTAATAGAAGAGATGAGAAAATAATCAAGACGTACACACACATTACAAAACGAGACTCTTGTATAATGATAGTGTTAGAGAGCGATAAAAATACACAATACTAAGAGATTTAAATAAAGCTTTATAGTTCAGAAAAACATAACAGATAGGATCGCTTGATGATCGAAATAGAGTTTAGAGAGAAACAAAAATATAATTAATGAAAGCAAAACATAACTTACAAAATGAATTAAGCGAAGAATAATGACTATAGTCGAATAGTATGGTAGTAACGTGAAATAAAAAGTGACAGGGAGAAACAAACATTTAGAGATAATTGAGAGTTTAAAATTACAGTTCAAGTATTTATCAAATTGAAGAAGCACGAGATAGAGGTGTAAAGAAAAGAGGTGATGATTAAGAAGGGTTGCAAACATTCGATCTGATTTTTCAGCCTTATCTTCTATTGCTTTCAAGTTGTATTGTTTCAATTTAAGAGTTGTATCTCTTCTTTACCTTTGTAACCGCAAAGTTTAATTGAATGAAAAGTAATATTTGAACAAAAAAACAACTTAGAAAAAAGAAAACGACAGATTTTGAATTCTAAATTGAGACGTATCCCTATGTTATATAAGAGCATTTCCATTGGAAGTCTCTAATACCATCTGCAATGGGAGTCTCTCATTGAGTCTCTCAACAAATAATAAAAAATAAAAAAATAATATATTATTACGTAAACACATTTTTAATAGGGCAATTGGCAAAGTATCCTAATTAACTTTTGTAATTTGAAAAATACACTACTTTAATTTTTTTTTATTACTAAATTTATTGATAAATAAAAAGTCTATTTTGACCAGATTTTAGTAATACATATTTTTATAAATTAAAATAAAAATCGAAAATTAAGTATATGAGAGATATTTAATTAGTAAATCTTAGGATTTTCGCTAAATTATATATTTATATAAATATTTTAATTAGATAAATTTTAAATCAGATAAAAATTAATATTTGAGAAATGTCTATACAAATTTAAAACTAGTTTTAGCAGAATAACCCATAGATAAGTATATAATATATAAAAATCTTATGATTTATTTTTTTTTCCCTATAAAAAATATATTTTTATACAATATTCTATAGATTAGTATAAAATTAAGATTTTAGAATTTATAAATAAATTAAATTCTAAATATATATTATTTAGTTTCAAAATATTATTTTATTTTGATTTTATTAAATAATTTTAAATTATAAGAATTTAAAATAAGGTTAATTTAGTCATTTCATATATAATTAATTCTAAAAAAATTTAGAAAATAATAAAGGTGTAGTTTTCAAATTATAAACTAGTTTTGGTGTATTTTCCCAAATTTTCTTTTTTAATAGTATCGAATTGTATCTACCCTTTAGTTTTCGTTTTTTAAAGTTTTTTAATAAAACTTTTAAAAATCTTTTTGATGTATCTAATTTAATACGAAAATAAAAATACCTTCTTAAAAAGAGAGTCTACATATATCCAGACTACACTTTTTAATCATTCATGATCCCAATTCAAACACAAAGTGACCTTATTCAAGTGTGTTATGTATTTTGTGCACGCAAAACCAGGATCGTCGATTTGCTAAACTGACTTACGTATCTCTGATGAGCGGCCTTGCTTCACAGATTCCATCTATGGCGCTTCTCAGATCCGGCTTCACCAGTGAGAGTGCTTGTAAATTATTTTTGGCTGTAGTTGATTGGTAATTGTATAACTTTCTGTATCTAGTTGGAGAAGTGGATGTTTCAATTTCTACACTGATGGAGGATTCTCATTTTGGGTAATTAAATGTACATGATTTGGATTGAAAGAAAATTTTGGTTCTCTCTATGGAAACGCAGGTTGGTTTACGTATTTTGATTTATCCACTTGGTTCCAATATCGTGTTTGCACAGCATGGTGAATTTCTGCTTCTCACCAAATTCTAATTATATGGTGAAAACTAAATAATTTTCTAAGTCAATTGTACAAAGAGATGAATAATTTGGGTGATCTAATCGGTGGGTGATTAATAAAATGTACTTCATAATCGTAATGGATTTGTAACACCACAATGATTTACTAATATGAAAAACATATTACACAACTGATTTGGTGTAGCTCAAAAAGAAGCTTCTTTCATTGTTGCATAGCATTACTCATCACTTTCTATTAATTCACTTGTTTTTAGATACATCTTCAAAAGTACACTGAATTTTATCGTAATCTGCAAAAATATCTTTAAAAACTTGTTTCTTTCAAAAAAATTGATTAACGTTCGAAGATATAATTCATCATAAGAAGGGTAAATATTATATTTTTTTCCAAGTCGATTTAAATTTTAACTTTTATCCAAGTTTTTAAACTTTTGTTCCATACATATTTTGTTGGACAACGATCATAAGTTGGATTTTGAACTTTTTCTTCTTTTTTATAACATGAATCATTATCAAATGAATTTTTTAGGTGGTTTTGAACAATATAAATAATCTTCAAAAGACATAAGTGAAAAGAAACAATTTTTGTAATTGAAAAGACGCAACCACAAATAACATTTATTGGATTAAAATTGAAATTCATAAAAAAATACGAATTACAATTTTGAAAAGACACAACTTATTGAAAGGCAATTGACATTTACTCAGATTGTTATTATAGATAGATTTATAGAGTTATTATTAATTTATCGATTTTAAATAAAATAAATTATTTATTAATAATTAATTAAAAATAATATTTTTAAAAAAATTTATAATATTTTTGAAATTTTTATTTTAAAATTAGAGATGAATTGTAAAGATATTTCAATTTTAATAAAAAAAAAAAAAATACTCATATTTTGATAGATTATCATAGTTATATATTTGTATAAGATTATTTTTATAGTATTTATTATTTTATGATATTAATGAAACCATATATTTACATACGTTTCTTAAAAATATTATGATCTTATTATCTTATCGATTTGTGTAATATTTTGTACCGGTCCAGGGGACCAAAGAAATTTATTAATTTATAGAGTTTATTTAATTTATCGAATATTAATTTATAGAGTTTCTATTGTATTCCTTTTATGCATTTTATGTTTTATTTCTCAAATACAAGAGTACTCACAAATTGGTAAAAACCGGGATAGATTTATAGTAAAGAATGAGAAAATTATAAGAAAAAAAAATCAATTGTAATATAAAAAACATATGCTCCATATATCCATTTCCATTTAGCATATGCTTTAACCTAAAAGCTTAGTGAATAAATCTATTTAACTGAAAACAACTAAACCAATATTAAAAGACTACTACATAATACAAATGATCATTAAAAATTTAAAATATTACATAAATACTAATTGTGTATATAAAACTTGAAAAATAACTAAAATGAACCAAGAAGGACTACCATCTTATAAAATATAAAATAAAACACTAATTAATTTTGCTCGTTTTGTGATGTTGTGTTTGAGTTTCCTTGTTGTTTCTGTGTGGTTGTGTTTAAGTGTGCGCATGAGATTATTTGTGTTGTTTCTGATGTTTTGAGTTTGTTTTCGTCATTTTTTTTATGTTGTAATTTGTATTTGATTTTTTTGTTGTGTTTAAGCGTGTTATCTAATTTTTAGAGAGTGAGCAATCCAAACCAGCTTATCAATGGGCAAAGCAATAGAATAGAGTAATTAAGAAAGTGAAAGTTATTTCACTTGACTCTTCAATAGATCATTGGCGCTATACAATTTGCATGCAGAACCTTTGATGTTAATTTGCAGCTCCAAGACCTATGCATGAAAAAAAAAGACAGAGAGTTTATGTACGTGAATAGAGATTGTTAATGTACCTGATCCTTCATTCTTTTCCTCAGCTGATGAATCTGATGCGAAAAATTGTTTTTCTGCGGAAGGATCCCTGTTCTTCAAAGAACACTAGGAGCATAGTTATTATGTATGAAACGAATCGAAATCACAGAACAATAAAAAAATGTATGAACACAAATCGAAATCACAGAACAATAAAAAAAGATAAATGTACTAAATAAAGAGTATACACAGTGCTGCAAGAGAATGCCAAGTGACGTAAGAGAAGACAAAGAGAATTAGTTACCTTAGCACTGAGGAAATATTTGGCCGTCTCATGTTCAATGACTCTTCACAACTAAAATCTCATCTTTGACATCATTAGTATTTCTTTTTTTAGCAGTATACTAAATACACAAGACTGGCTATAAAATAAAACTGCAAAAAATTAATGCTAATGAAGAAACTTACTGGAAATTTGACCAAGCCAGGATTCGACCGACTGCTTGCTCGTATACAAAAACCAGTTTTTACAGTGTTATGCTTGTCCTTTGTGAAGTATGTATTGATAAGAATTTTTTTTTAGCCAAAAGAAAATGAAAAGAAATCCAGAAAGGTCACCTTAAAACTGTAGTTTAGTTCTGGAATTCTAAATCATCGCCGAATTTTCCTTCACATAACATCACTGGATGAACAAAAACTCATAAAAAGCAATATCTAAGTGTATATATATAACGATTACCTCTTTTTTTATTTGTATAAACTATGAAGCACCGTTTTTTCCTGTAGTGGCATAAATTTCTCTTTTGGAAAAGCATAAAAAT
Organism: Alliaria petiolata; assembly: GCA_020283515.1. Lineage (NCBI taxonomy): Eukaryota > Viridiplantae > Streptophyta > Magnoliopsida > Brassicales > Brassicaceae > Alliaria > Alliaria petiolata. The sequence goes on along the minus strand of JAHZTW010000001.1, from coordinate 190,735,080 downwards.
ACAAAAATAGTTAAGACAACATAATAAAATATTAAATGCAAGTTGGTTTTTCTTATTGGGCTAAAACGATTAATATACATCAGACGTGTGTTTGGGTTATAATGAGCTTTGATGTCAGATATGAGAAATTCGATATGATACAATTACCATCGGATATTCATAAAGATGTGTTGATAAGAATCATAGAAAGAAGAATGGTATCACATTGTGGATTTAGCAGGATGGATCCACAAGTGGTCGAGTCAAGACTTTCTTGCACCTTTTGTTTACTGTGATCCGAGGTCGAGCACCATTTCCAAACTATATGGTACCATTTATTAAGGTTATATGTGAATATAAGCTAAGGGCTTAAATGTAATTAGTTTCACCCTAATTCTCAATTTGTATCCGTATAAATACATGTACAATACATTCTAATAAAGTAACACATTCAGAATCTATATGGTATCAGAGCTTTCACGCTCCTAAAAGACCTAAAAATTTTTCTTCTTCCCCAATCACTAGCCGCCATGGCCACCACCACACCATTGATAACTAGCTTTTTCACAGGTTAACAAAACCTAAAGCTTGTCTATGTCATTGAAGTACTTTAGGATATCAATCCAACCTTGGGGTGAAAGGGTACTAAGAATACAAGAGATATAAGAAGCTAAGCAAAATTCGAGTTAAATGGGTGAATAATTCTGAAACAATTACTAGCGGTTTNTTGATCCTTACGTTCCTTCATCTTGGCCAGCTCATCCAAGCACCAATATGAATCGGCGTAATTCTTTGAGAAGATCACCAGTGCGATCTCGGACTCTTCTATCATCGTCAACAGGTGAGTTAGGTCTGCGCCCAACAACATATTCTCGTCTATGAAGACATTTATATTCGCTCTTCTCAAAGCAGGGTCAAGAAAGCTTATGAAGTTTTTGCGCACATCTTCTCCCCGGAAGCTGATGAACACTTGAGGCCCCGTTAGGGTTGCAACCGATGAAGAAGCAGCCATGTAAGAGCCTCTTTTTTTTTGGGAAAAGGCGGAAATTTTTTTTGTTTGTTTGACCTTTTGTGTGCTAAACGTAAAGCTAATCCAAACGTCCTAACTCCTAATATACTTGAATGCTAGAAAGAAAATAATATGTAAGTTGTGTCACATGTAGTTTATTAAAACCGATCAACAACTTGCCTTCCAAAATTGAATTGGTCTTTTAACTCTATCGTTATATATCCTCCGGTCAAAACCGAGTAATTTCTTGGATAACTGGAATTTTTGGTTAAAAGTTAAAACCTAGACTAATTTTCTAACATCTGTAGTTGGGAAATGGTTTTATATTAGCCGACAAGAAAACGTTTTACAAGTTTCAAATTTTAATCAAAATTTATTCGTGTTATCAAATATATACTTGATATGTTTGCCTTTTTTACGCTAACTAACCCAAGGTTTTCAATGATTTTTCGAGTCAAAATATGTTTTTAGAGTATTTTTTAGTTCTTTATCGAGTCTTTTCAGGTTTTAAGTCGCTTAGGGAGAAAAAAAATCATGTGGATGCAAACGAACATATGAAAATGTAGAATCATGCAGAGACGTCTGAAGTTTGGCCTTCGTTGAAGCACTTCCCATCGATGGATCTTGCTTAATTTTGGACACAAACTAGATTTTTGAGTTAGATTTCATTTGAAAGTGATTTCAAGTCTATCCAACGGTACGATCAAACGTTATGCCAATTTGTGAAGATAGTCCAGTCTAGCAAGCAAATGAAGCATGCGCAGGAAGAGTCATCAGATCGATCGATCTAATAGTGGATCGATCGATCCCACATCAAAAGTCAACACTGTAAATTTTTGGATCGACCAGACGAGCTCAGATCGATCGATTCATACCAAGATCGATATATCGATCTCATCCCTAGACGTAAAAAGGCAATTTCAAACTTCTTTTTTTGCCTGTGAATCATCCTAACTCGACCCAAAACGACCTAAGACATATTTATACTTATTTTTAGCCATTATTTAGGCAATACTTTCTATTCTATTCATATTTTTGGGTTTTATGCTTTGTAAGCTTGGGAAGACGAGTTTTTGCATCTTTGAAGAAGATTTCTGAACCCCTTTGGATTTCTTATTTATTGATTATGAATTTATCTTCATCTCCTTGCTTGCTCTTTGCACCTATGTCTGAGTAGTTTCATAGTTAGGTTTAGGGTTTCAAGTGAATTCATGAATCATTGAATTAAATATAGATAGGGAATTATCTAGTGGTTTCTTCATCTATTGTTGATCTAAATGTTGAAACTTGATTAGCTTAGTTTCTGATCCTATGTTGTTTACCGCATCAAAAGTGTTTGTTTAAAAGCCCGAAAGAACATAGATTTCTTTTTGAATAAATATTGTAATAGAAAAACTAATTCTTATGAAATGAATAAACAAAAGTTAGCTTTCATTAAAGTTGAAACAAACCTAAAAAACAAAAACAAAAATTATAAATTTTGTAATTAAGAAATCAATGTTAGCTTTCATAAACTGATTTAAAAGAAAAAAAAAAAATCGTTTGAAAAAAAGTTGTCATTCGAGAAATTCTAGATTCCATTTAAAAATGTTATTTTTTGAAGAAAATTATTACTTTGGCGCTTCGTTGATAAAACTCCAAGCCCATTTTTTACTATCCTCATAATGAGTGATTTTTAGTTCTCTTGCAGGAACCATGGAAGGGACCATGGAACCTCCTTGACGATTTGCTTCTCTTTCTAGTTCCCTTGCAGGGTGCATGGAACCTCCTTGACGATTCACTTCTCTTTTTAGCGGCCTTGCAGGGACCATGGAACCTCCTTAACGATTCGCTTGGTTTCCTCTCACGGCCATACGATCCAGCAGCCTCTGAATCCCGACGACCATCGAGTTGATGAAATCGTTATCAGTTTTGTCACTGTCATACAATACAAGTGAGAGATATTAACAAGCTTGTTCTACAAGAAACTGTTATCCGGTTTTGACTGAAATCAGAATTTCAACTTGCAACATACTTAAGACATAAATATATATACTTGGCTACTACTGACTTATTTAAATAGGGCCTAGGGGGATTATTAGTCTAGATTTCAGATTTTAATTTTCAGTTATAAATTACAAGAAGAAAAAAACAGAGAATATAAGGGACCAAACGAGAAAGAAAAAAAAATAACCTTTGTTCTGCTCGAGCCATGCCTTTTATTTCAGGAATATACACTAAAGCTTCCTCCCATTTCTGAGTTCTTTCTGGCTGGTGTAGATGTTTGCGCTTCAGATCCCTGAAGTTGTCGCCGAATGGTCCTCTAAGTTCTTTCACATCGGAAGGTTCCAGATTGTAGAAGATGGGAATCACTCTGAGACGACCTTGATCCTTACGTTCCTTCATCTTGGCCAGCTCATCCAAGCACCAATATGAATCGGCGTAATTCTTTGAGAAGATCACCAGTGCGATCTCGGACTCTTCTATTATCGTCAATAGGTGAGTTAGGTCTGCGCCCAACAACATATTCTCGTCTATGAAGACATTTATATTCGCTCTTCTCAAAGCATGGTCGAGAAAGCTTATGAAGTTGTTGCGCACATCTTCTCCCCGGAAGCTTATGAACACTTGAGGCCCCGTTTGGGTTGCATTCGATGAAGAAGCAGCCATGTGAGAGCTATTTTTTTTTCTTTGGTAAAAAGCGAAAAAAAAGTTTTTTTTGTTTGACCTTTTGTGTGTTTGTCAAGATGCTTTAAACGATAAAGCATCCAACGTCCTAACTCCTAATAGCATCTCCAATGCTTAGATACTCTAATGGATTCTGAAGATTATTTTAATTATATACTAGGTGATAACCTGCGCCCTGCGCAGAGTGAATAATTTATTATTTATTTAATTTTGTATAATTTAAAAATTAAACTATAGTAAAATATTTTAATCCAGTCTTTTTTTTATATAATAAGCTGTTATGTTGACAATATAGTATGTTTAAAAAAATATTTTGATAAGAAAAAACAAAATTAAGTAAAGTAGTAATTGAATGTGTATAATATTAAATCATAGTAAAGATTTCGTTTACTTATTTTGTATAAAATTTTAGGAAATGAATCATAACAGAAAATGAATTATAATATTTTTGGTTATATTAAAAATTAAAAATTATATTTTTATGTATATCATAAATTATTTGTAAATTTTGATTTCGTTTAATTATTTTGTATCAAAATATTAGTTATGATTTTTTTGGAAATGAATGAATTATAAATTTCTTGGTTATATTAAAAAATTAAAAATGGATAATAGCATATAAGGTAATTAGTTTATTGAAATAAGTATTTTTTAGAAGGTTGGTGAGAATGAATGTGGTGGTGACACATCAGCAAAATGGCACCACTGTAAATATTTTAAAAAATAAGGGTACTTTCTAAAAATGCTTCTCAAATAATATATAGGGGATTTTGAAAATTTTGAAGTTAAGAACCTCATTAAGAATAATTAAAATTGGATGCCTCCAATGGTAGAACCCAATTGAGATTCTTAAGAATAAAAACAAGATGTGAAATGGTCTTTTATAATTTGCTTTCTCTTATTTTGAATCAAGGCAACATTTAGAGACAGAGAAAGATAGGTGATTTGATTAAGTTACATAAGAAGAAATTATTTAGTCTAGCTGAGCTTTCTTTAACTGAGCCTCGGTGTTTCTCCTTGCGCCTTGTAGAATGGTTTTGTCTACAGCTATGAAGAATGCGGCGATGGATGCTGTTCCAATGATCACCATTGCACAAGGTTGAATCTTTCGTGGGTTAGGAATCAGAAGAAAATAACACAAACTTGTGGACAAATACAATGCCGAAAAGAAATTTAACAAAACCCCCTACATGATACAGATCAGTGCTCCCCTAAATTCCATATAGGCTACAGATCAATGCTCCCCTAAACTCGCATTATTCTTCAAAAGTTGGAGGTTTAAATTTAGGGGAGCATTGATCTGTAGCCTATATGGAATTTAGTTTATTGAAATAAGTACTAAGTAACTTGATTTTAAGTAGTATTTAGAAATCATAGTAAAAAATTAAATAACATATGATTCTGATAAAAAAAAATATATATATATTAAAATCTATAATCTCGTGGACCAAAAAAAAAAGAAATCAATGATCCAATAACACATAGTTTTTTAAATCAATTAACATCCTTTTTTTTGGGGGTCAAAATCAATTAACATCCATAAACTAATAACTTCCTACTTAAACGAGGCATTCTTACCTCTGCAGGAAAAATGAAGCAGATTTTATCACAAAAATGGCGAAAGATATATTGGCCAAACTCAATGCTACACGGTTCCATATATCGTTGGATTATAATTTAAGGATAACCTTTAGGTGATTAAGACACTTTGAACTAATCAAACACAACAAAGACTTATATATTTGATAATACGAATAAATTTTGATTAATTTCTGGAACTTGTAAAAAGATAAAACGTTTATAATGGTAAATTATTGAAATAGTAGTGAAAGAGTTCGAACCCTACTAACAACGTAAACTTTTATGATTTTATATTAACTAGATTACTACAAAAACTCGGGTTTTATGACAAAACAATTAGTAGGTTAGTGGTAAACGCATGTGGATAGATGTCAATATGTCATTATTCATTCTTATTTGATGTATCTGTTTCCGAACTACATATAATTAGTCTAGGTAACTAGGTTTTAACCAATAGAATTATCTTCTAGTTTCACTAGAAAGACCGCCTCATACTTTGTTCCTGGTGTTAGATTCCCTGTCTCAATTGTTCCGAATATTTTTAGCCAGTGAATTTTAATCATCGTCACAACTTCAAGGGCCGCATAGCTGAAAAAACAACTAAATCAATCATTGAAGAAACAATAGAAAGGACCAAATAAAATTAAAAACAGTTTTCTTTTTGAATAAATATTGTAATAGAAAAACTAATTCTTATGAAATGAAGAAATAAATGTTAACTTTCATTAAAGATGAAACAACCCTAAAAACAAAAACAAAATCTGTAAATTTTGTAATTAAGAAATAAATGTTAGCTTTCATAAACTGATTTTTTTTTTCGTTTGAGAAAAAGTTGTGTCATTCGAGAGATTCTCGATTCCATTTAAAAATGTTATTTTTTGAAGAAAATTATTACTTTGGCGCTTCGTTGATAAAACTCCAAGCCCATTTTTTACTATCCTCAATATGAGTGATTTCTAGTTGTCTTGCAGGAACCATGGAAGGGACCATGGAACCTCCTTGACGGTTCACTTCTCTTTCTAGTGGCCCTGCAGGGACCATGGAACCTCCTTGACGATTCACTTCTCTTTTTAGCGGCCTTGCAGGGACCATGGAACCTCCTTGACGATTCGCTGGGTTTCTTCTCACGGCCATATGATCCAGCACCCTCTGAATCCCGACGACCATTAAGTTGATGAAATCGTTATGAGTCTTGTCACTGTCATAAAATACAAGTGAGAGATATTAACAAGCGTGTTCTACAAGAAACTGTTATCCGGTTTTGACTGAAATCAGAATTTCAACTTGCAACATACTTCAGATGATATATCATGGTTTTTACCCATTTTTGGACCATGATATAAGTGTTTTTATTGAGTCTTAGTATTATTTTCGAGTCTATTTAGAGTCTATGCAGGTTCAGGTACAATTGGAGCTGAACTAGAGATTTGAATTCATTTTGGAGCATAATGGAATGAAGTCACGAAGTTGGATTGAAGATGCACGCTTGGTGTCGATCGACACTAGCTGGTGTCGATCGACACCGACTTTCCCGAAACCAAAGACGTGAAGTTTCCAGAATTTTGAAGAAAAAGGAAATCTCCAAGACTTTTCCTAATCTTTCATGGAATTGAGGATTCGTGTCTTAGCCTATAAATAGAGCTTTTATGCCATTGTTTAGGCACGCACTTTATAATTTAGAGAGACAAAGAGAGAGTTTAGGTTTTGAGAGCTTTAGGGAGATAAATCTGCACTCTCTTCTTGAGAGATTTGGAACCCTTATATCTCTTCTATTCTTTTTATGCAAATTACTTATTCTATGATGTTTGCTGCATCCATGTCTGAGTAGTTTCATAGTTAGGTTGTGGGG
>JAHZTW010000001.1:190618983-190695881 GCA_020283515.1 Alliaria petiolata | reverse complement strand
GCCCAGCCATTCGACAGAGGAAGACTTGACCGAGGAACAACGCGAATCACGCCGCGTTGCGGCTCAAGCTACTGAAGAAGCTCGGATTATCCCGGATTTCGATTATATCGTAGAGTAGCTTTTTTTATAAAAAAAAACCAAAATTATTAGTTTTTATTTTATTTTGAATTTTAATTTTAAAATTTTCTTTTTTTAAAATATATATTTTTTTTAAAATTTAAACTTTTACTAGGTATTTACGACGAAAACAATTTTGCTACGACTTAACGACGATTAAAAGTTTGCCACGAATTAACGACGATTAACAGTTTGCCACGAATTAACGACGAAACATTTTTGCTACGATTCTACGACGATTTTTATTTTGCTACGAATTTACTTCGATTTGTTTCCCCTCAATTTGCCACAAATTTACGACGAATCCTATACCTTGCGAATTAACGACGATTCTACGACGACACTATTAACGACGATTTTATGACGAAAACTCCGTCTCCCAAAATTAACGACGAATTTGCTTTCGCGACGATCGATTACCGACGATTGAACTTTCGTGGCAAATTCGTTGCGACTGTCGATTTACGACGAATTTGCCACGAATTCTTCCCTCGTAAAAAGCATATTTTCTTGTAGTGTAGGAATGGAGTTAAACCAGTTGGACGAGACTGATGGTTCAACATCACACGTTCATTATATTGTTAAGTTACCAGGAGGATTTATTTCAACTCCGAGCTCTGGGTGAATTCTCTCACTTGGAGATTCAACCACTCATTCCTAAAGATCTTCAGGATCTTTACTCGTGATGGATTCATCTTATAAACCATCATAGATGTGGTGGAGTAAAAAGATCATAGATTTTACTTTAGCCTCATCCGATGTCGTTTTTGACTTATCGATAGTGCTCAAGAGATCATTTCTCTTTAGATGCAACTTTGCACCTACCGCCCATAACATATAATTATTTCCACACAAGTCAACGGCGGCTATCTCGAGCTTTACCAAATTTGACATTATTTCTGAATAACAAGACTTAACCCATTTAATGTAATGGATTTTTTTGTTTAATAAAAAATTGGGCAGAATAACGACATAATAATAACAGAATTTAAAAACAATAATTTAAATACTTCATAAAGAAATAAATAAAGATGGGGGTTTTAACCTCCTACTGCGTAATAAATAAACAACTGTATAATAAATAAACAGGTGTGGGGGTTTTAGTCTCCCATTCCATAAAATATGATCCGAGGTGACATAGTCAAACCATATGATCATTTGATCGTGAAGGCAGAGCCTATCATAATGATCAGCTCGGAGAAGGTAGCGCATATCATCCCGGCATAACAATATAACTTTTTTCGATCGTGAAGGCATAGCCTATCATAACGATCGGCTCGGAGGAGGAAAACCTACCATCCCGGCATAATAATAATAAGAATTAAAATTTGTGAAATATAAATAAATTTCACATTTTCGGTATCTCTCTCTCACAATTAAAGGAATGGAGTTAAACCAGTTGGACGAGATTGATGGTTCAACATCACACGTTCATTATATTGTTAAGCTACCAGGAGGATTTATTTCAACTCCGAGCTCGGGGTGAATTCTCTCACTTGGAGATTCAATGACTCATTTCTAAAGATCTTCAGGATCTTTACTCGTGATGAATTCATCTTATAAACCATCATAGATGTGGGGGAGTAAAAAGATCATAGATTTTACTTTAGCCTCATCCGATGTCGTTTTCGACTTATCGATAGTGCTCAAGAGATCATTTCTCTTTAGATGCAACTTTGCACCTACATCCCATAACATATAATTATTTCCACACAAGTCAAGGGCGGCGATCTCGAGCTTTGCCAAATTTGACATTATTACTGAATAACAAGACTTAACCCATTTAATTTAATAGATTTTTTTATTATAAAAAATTTGGCAGAATAACGGCATAATAATAACAGAATTTAAAAACAATAATTTAAATACTTCATAAAGAAATAAATAAAGATGGGGATTTTAACCTCCCACTGCGTAATAAATAAACAACTGCATAATAAATAAACAGGTGTGGGGGTTTTAATCTCCCATTCCATAAAATATGATCCGAGGTGACATAGTCAAACCATATGATCATTTGATCGTGAAGGCAGAGCCTATCATAATGACCAGCTCGGAGAAGGTAGCGCCTATCATCCCGGCATAACGATATAATTTTTTTTTCGATCGTGAAGGCATAGCCTATCATAACGATCGGCTCGGAGGAGGAAAACCTACTATCCCGGCATAATAATAATAAGAATTAAAATTTGTGAAATATAAATAAATCTCACATTTTCGGTATAGAACAGATCTAGAGACGTTCGTGCTGATAACGTGTTATATATGAGATGGGATTTGTTATATATATATATATGTGTGTATGTGTATGTGATGAGAGAGAGAGATGTAATTGTGTGAGAGAGAGAAATCGTTAGGGTGAGAGAGAGAGAGGTGGACAAGGGATAGAGAAGATGAAGACTCATGTTATTCCTTTCCAACGTTACAACCACTCTCTTTATATAGAGAATTTAAGGTGGTGAACATTTCTTAGTAATTAGTAATTAAGAAAACATTAAAAATATTTGTTGGAAAATCATTATCCATAATAAAGAATATATATTTTAGATATAAAGGTTAAACCAACGAATAAATAAAATATCATATTCAAATAAAGCAATCTTGTAAAAATTCAAATACAAACATAAATTCAATCAATCGTAAACATTCAACATAAGCACAACCGTTTAACCAAAAAAAAAAATCCAAACAACTAAATTTATTCATAACAATAGTTTCCTAAAAAAAAAAAAGATAGAGAGTGCCACTATACATAGAAAGATGGACTCGACCATCATTCATCAGCGTGTACGTGGCTTGTGCATGCATTTGACTTACTTAATTGGACGAACTATAGCACCTTTAACCAGAAGCCCCGTCATCTTCTTGTCAGCTCTATGCTGATACAAATAGAAAGCGACCTTCTCCCTATGGAGCTGCGCAACAAAAACTCCGGCCTGAATATCAACCCAATCGTTTTTTTTGAGGTCATCAAACTGCAATTCCCGCTCTTGCAGCTCGTTATCGGGTACCATCAGTTGTACCTTCGCCGGATAATACCATTTGGACATATCCTCTACTTTCACCACGAACACCACCTCGTACCTTGTCCCCGATGTCAGTTCTCTGGAGTCCAACTTTCCACACACATCTAGATAATAACATTCTCTCATCTTTGCAACTTCAATGGCCGCCTCACTGAACATAATAAAACCATTAGGTCTTGGATAAGAAAATGATCTCACCATATGTTATCCACGTGTAAAAAAAAAAAAAAACTTAACCGCTCCATGATGTGAGGTTCTCACTCTGAAAGTTAGACGAGATGTAGCCATAAAGGAGAGAGTCTATCCGTTCATGTATTTTGAAACATTTTGAAATCTAAATATATAGATTTTGAATTTGCAAATAATTTCGATTGACCTAAAATTTATCTTTGTACTTTTTAGCTCAAAATCTAAAAGGATGAAATATATATAAGATGTTTAACAAGTAATAAACGACTATAGAAATTATTTCTGTATATAATCACGACGAAGATAAATTCATATCATCCATATCGTTGACCATATATATATATATGAACTGGTAAGAAAAGACTCTTACTTGGGTGACTCGATATAGACACAAAGGTCCAATATCTGGCATTGAACGATCCGCTTATCTTGAGTTGCCTTACATTGAACATGCAACCCTGTTGATTTACAACCGCCGGTCGTATTTGAACTGCTTCAGGTTGCTGTCTTTCCTTAATTGCTTCGGGCTGTCCTGCCTGAATTTCTACGGGCTGTCCTGCCTTAACCTCCAGCGATCTCTTAACCTCCTTGACGATTTCGTCTACGAAGGCTTTGTCGGTCTTGTCACTAATCAAAAATGAGAGAAATCAATGGATGATCAGCTAGACGTAAACTTGACATGACATAGGCCATGTGTTTTAAAAATATTTGCATTCGCACTAACATGTTATAGTATTGTAATCATTGTTTGAAGAAATCCAAAAGAACAGAGGAAACAAAAAAACCTAGTTTCCGACATCGACAAGGCAAAAAACATTGGAACGGACAGCAAGGCATCTTTCCAGCTCTGGACTCTTGCTGGCTCTACTACTTTATGTTTGCTCTTCAGTCTCCTATACTGATCACCGAAGTCTCCAGTACGATATTTAACAGAAGCAACGCGCACCTTGTAGAAGACGGGGATCACTTTAAGTTTGCCGTTCTTCACGCATTCATTGATCTTCGCCAGCTCGTCCAAGCACCATTCTGACGTTGAGTACTTCTCGGAGAATATTGCCAGCGCCATCTTCCACTCCTCGATTCTTTGAAACAGGTTTGTTAGGTGTTCCCCCCTCACCTCTCGATCGTCTATGAAGACGTTGATATTTGCTTTGTTCAAAGCAGGCACGAGAAAGCTGAGAAAGCCTTTGCGAATATCTAGTCCCCGGAAGTTGATGAACACTTGAGGTCCCATATCAGAAGAAGAAGAAGCCATTATGTGAGAGCTACTTTTTTGTAGGCAAAAGATAGTTTTTGGTCGATTTTTATTTAAGATACCTTAAACCATTAAGCTAATCCACTCTTCTTTATATGCCTTAGACCGATTACTTTCGTGGATAAGCACATGTTTAATCGAAATAATAGTAATTTGCAGTGATAAAATAAATATATCAAATAAGAATATCTACAATTTCTATTGAAGTATGAAAACTTGAAAACCAATAAACTTTGGCTGTAAAACCGTGTTTTTTTTGGAATCTAATATATATATATATATACTATATAAGGGGCCCGATTTTAAAACTAATCAAAATGTTTTATTGGTTGCATGAGTCTACACCAAAAGTCTTTCCTTAAATTATAATCAAAGTGTCATGGACTTCACCGGAATCTTTCCATAAAGTCATATAATCAGGGCAATTAACAATTGTGATAACAGGATTTTGCTAACAATTACTCAATCCTACTACACATATCATTGTAGTATTTGAGGATCAATCCATATGGGTTTGTTGTAACAAAAGGAATTCATAAAACTTCTTAATCTAAGCAAGTCTAGTGAAGGTTTTGATATGTGACTAGTAGCATTAAACAAGGTGAAAGATAAGCTATCTTCAAGATAAGTTAAAACAAACAAAAACAAGTGAAAGCAAAAACAGAGTTTTTAAAAGCTTTTTGTAAATTATGGAAAGATGAATCCAAGGGTATGGTATTGATTTTCAAGTGCTTAAAAGTGTAATCAATGATGTCAATCTACTCATATAAATGCTAATCCCCAAGCTTAGAACTTCAAGAATAGATTAAACCATTTTCATGGACTTAATCCTTTTATCACATTTCTAATCAAGAACAAACTTTCATTTGTGATTAAAGATGCAACAAGCATAAAGATTCAGTTCTAATCTGCTAATAAACACCTTAGACAATCACTTTCATGAGCTAAGTATGTAAATCTCTTGCTTAAATAAACCAGAAATTTTACTAATCTTTTGGATGAGAAAATTTCCTAAAAATCTAATTCAACATGATCAAGGTTGAAATTTAGCATTAAGAACATCAAACAAGAGGGGATATGGAAGAATTAACTTATAGACATCAAGATTAACACTCTAAACACCCTAGATCTAACCAACCTTGGATTCTAGAGAACTACTCACAACTCATGATCAAACCAATAAAAACTTGTAAAAACTTGATAATAAGCATTAGAAAGAGTAAAGGAAAGAGATTAGAGAAGAAGAACTCTTGAATTGAAGTTTTTGATCCAAAGGTCTTGCAGAAAAATCACCCAAAACAGAGAGAGTTTCTGGAAAAGTTTTAGAAATAAAAGTCAACTACTTAATGATGATAAACAGTGTATTTTCGTCTTAAGGAAAGGAAATCTCGGGTACCATATCGGTATGATTACACCGGTATGACAGACCGATATGCGTATCGGTGTGAACCCACCGATATGTCAGACAGATATGCGTATCGGTGTGATCACACCGATACATCATACCGATACGTAGTAAAATGACCATATCTCTTGAACGGCTTCACTGTTTGACTTGAAACTACCACCAAACGAAAGCTAACTCAAATATCTATGACTTTCATGAAGATTTCCGAGGCTAAATCGGAGTTGAAATTCTTCATCCGGCTCGATCTTTACTCATGTAGTGGTTTTGTACTTCAAGTCCATTTTGCTCAACTTCTTTTGGTACACTTTAGTTCCATGCCATCCTCCAAGCAATGCTTAACCTCCATAATCTGAAAAGTCCTCCAATGTACCTAAAAACACTCCAAAATGCAACAAATATGCAATAACCTAGTCTAAGACTCAATAACTCTAAAATAGATGCAAACTAGACTATATGGACAAGTTATATACATGAAACAATGCAAATGCTTTACTAAATGAATGTTAAAATGATGTAAATATGCTAACTATCAAATTGCAACTACGAAAAATCTTAGTAATATCAAGAGAAGTTGACTTGTTCATATCAATGAAGAATCTCAGCTCTCAAACGCGGAGACAGGTCAAATCATGCAATTTGCCATTTTAAATTTTATGTTATCATAATTTCAAATTTTAGAACCTGACACATGATGGAGGTGGAAGTAGAACACATATTTTTATTCAAAATTAACCATGAAGGATTTCTATCGAATGTTGGAGTCACCAAATTGTATATAAAACTATTGTTATATTTTTTACTCATCAAGCATTATAGCTTACTTACACTTCGGTTGGAGATCTTTTATCTAAGCCAAACTATATTATTTTGTATCTCTAGAAGTTAGTGGTTTTCGGGCCATATAACCTTTTTAGATTCTCCAATCAACCGCTGATAATACATGTACATACGTATTATCTCTCCCATGCAAATCATCAAATTCAAACTCATGAGGTCCAGTGAAATTGAAACCACTATTTCTAGCTAGGAGAGCTAATCATGCTTTTGTAAAGCTAAAGTATGTAGCCAATAGCCATGACAATTTTAAGTAAACAATGTATAACTAAAATGGAATAAAAGTTCCAACTTTCAAGAATTTCAAACAAATAAAGTACCCAAAAGAAAAAGAATGACAAAACGTTCGTTAAAACATGAATAAATTAGTACACATTCCTAAATTAGAATTAAATAAAAATATAAATAATTAAAAATAGAAAGATCCACTTATTATGCTTTGCTTCTGTGCATTAGTTCACGGGACGAATTGAAACACCTTTGACCGTAAGCCCCGTCTTCCGATCAACGTCCACGTACTGATACATGTTGAAAGTGATCTCTGCCGGAGCAGCTTTCGGCAGCGCCACAAAATATCCCGCCTGAAGTTCCAACCAGTTGTTGCGTCTGTAATCGCCTAAGTTCAATGTCCGCTCTTGCAGAGTCTCCCTCGAATAAGGCATCACCAGCTCCAAGCTGAGACTCACCGGTTCTTCCCAACCAGACGATGTATCATCTAACTTCACCACAAACACCACCTCGTACCTTTTTCCTGGTGCTAGGCTTCTTGTATGATATGTCCCGCTAATGTGTAGCGTGTAGACTGCATTCAGTGTCGCAACTTCAATGACGGCTTCACTGAAGAAGTAATTTTTTTTTTTTTGAAGAGAATGTTAAATTTATTCAAACAAAAAAAAACGTTTTTACAACATTTGCTGCTTTTTTAGAAATTACAATGAAAATATTTAGAGTTCATCCAAAAGCTCCAAACCAAAGTGGTAGAGTCTCCTCATGTCGCACGTCAAGTTTTCGAATCGATGAGATTCTGTTTCTAATTGCCTTGTCTATGAGTTGAGTGAGGCGCTGATGTTGTGAGTGTAGCTCTCCATGTCTTCTGTTATTCCTCTCCCTCCATATATAAGTAATTGTTGTTTGAAGAACATACCGTAGCAAGAAAGCTTTAGAGTGACAGGAGTTGAAATCCGAGAGTAGCTGGATGAGTGAATCCCAATTTGAGACGTACCTTTGCTGAAGCAGGCCTCGAGTTAGGGATTCCCATATTTTGTTTGTGTAGTCACATAAGAAGAAAAGATGGTCTCGAGATTCTATTTCTTTTTCGCATAGTAGACAGAGTGCGGAAGCTCCCACATTCCATTGTAACATTCGATCCCCCGTTGGCAAACGATTAAGAATTGCTAGCCACGTCGTGAAAGAGAATTTTGGTGTAGCATGCCGAAACCATACACCGATATGCCATGCTTTCCTTGGGTTTCGAAACCTAATCTGGTCCCAAACATCGCTCGACAAAAATCTTGGTTTGAAATCCCCATTTTTTCCACGCCATAGATGTAGGTCACACTTGTTCAATACTGTATTCAGTTTCTGTTCAGAAATTATTCTCTCTATTGAGTTGAGTGTCTCATTCCTGTGCCTTCTTCGATTGTTACGGTTTAAGACTGAAGCAACAGTTTCATGGATAGAGATCCCCATATCAATTACTCCTCTTGCACCAGTTATGTCAATCAGCCTTCCCAACGGACTCCATTTATCATACCAGAAAGAAGTAGTGGAGCCATTACCAATCTGCACTCTATGAAAAGTTTGGGCCAGTTCCCTCTGTTTCAATAGCTTTCTCCACATCCAGGATCCTGTGTTTTGCTTAAATTTTACTGACCAAAAAGATTCTTGCTGAATGAGATACTCATAAACCCACTGAAGAAGTAATTTAGAATATGAATTATAACTATTTCTCACTTTTTGGGTAAACGTATGCTTCTTTTTTGTTTTTGTTTTTTACTTCTACCTTGAAATACTTAGTCAATTAAAAATAGTAAAATTCTAAAATGTGTACGTATGCAGTAAATAGATGATTGCATTTATTAATATATGCTTTAAACAAATGTAGATCCACAACGATTGTTATTGTTGCATAATTAGATGTATAATGGATCTATTGTTTTTGAAAATATGATACATTATTAAACAACTTGGAATGAAAAATGCAATTCTATTTTTCCAGATAATTTGATATGGTAAAGATATTTGCATATTCTTATAAAAACAAAGAGCAGACTTATATATATATAGAGAGAGAGAGCTTTTTCGTAATAATTAATATTACAAAAATCTTACTTTGATGCATCGTAGATTGAACTCCAGGTCCAAATTTTGGGGTTCTCCGAATGAGTGAACTCCATTTGCCTTGCATAAATCATTACACACTGGCGATTCGCATCTTGTCCTCGCCGATCTACGTTTTCAACCATGGATATGTTTGCCAACAATCTCTTAACCTCCTCCACGATTTTGTCTATGAATTCTTTATCGGACCTGTCACTGTTGACATTGATACGAGACTACGAGTCAGGGCATTCTTCCTAAAGGTGTAATGGTTTGAGTTATAGTGCATTCTTCCTAAAGGTGCTGGGTTCGATTCCCTTCCTTGAGGTTAAGGTGCATTATTTTTGGAATGGACTTTAGTTGTTGCACGACAACAGGCCGGCACTGCTACGAGTGAGGGAAATCAATGGATCAACTAGAGCTTGTTCTACTTACTTGGTTCGGTGTTCTTCTACAAGAAATATTCCGTTCTGGCTCAACTTATAAGTCGAACATTCATATATTTGTATTCCACCTATATATACTTGGAAGACAAACATTCAAGACTAACATTTGTTATCTGTAATATCATCTAAAAATTGTATTCTACCTATATACACCAATATTTAATAGTCTTTTGTATTTAAATCTACTTTGTAATATGTGTGAACAAAAGTTAGTTCTAAGAAATTTTTTTTTTTTTTGTTGGTATGAAATATGCTTTGAAATCTACTTTGAAATCTATTTAAATCTACGTTGAAATGTATTTTTTCCAAATGATAACATGCCGTTAATAGTTAATAATATAAAAACTATAAAATTTACATCAAGTTTTTTTTATTGACATATACAATATAAGAAAGGTCCAAATAAATTTGCTAGAACTGATTACAAATAGTTGGTGCAATAATTTATTAGACGTGATAGCTAATTATAAATTTATCTGAAATTTATTCATCTCATATGTAAATCATTTTTTTGTCGTCAAATATGTAAATCATTTAAGATTAGTCTTTGCATATTTCAGTGTAGAATTTTTTTTTTATATATATATAATCATCACTGTATTAATTGGGTTCGATGGGAGATTTTCTGTTAAGAAAAACACCCTCATGTTTGGATTTCCGAACCTCTATTTAAATTAAAATCGCAGTGTTGAGAAAAAAAGAAAGCAGGAAAAGGAGGAGACCAAAGAAAAACCTTTGTTCGGGCAAGCGCATGCCTTTTGTTTGAGTAATAGACGTTAAAGCATCCTCCCATTTCTGCGTTTTTACAGGATCGTGCTGATTGCTGCGTTTCAGTAACCTGAAATTATCACCAAATTTTCCTTCGAGATTGCTTACGACGGAAGTTTCAAGCTTATAGAAGATGGGAATCCCTATAAGACTGCCTCGATTCATGCACTCCTTTATCTTGACCAGCTCGTCCAAGCACCATACTGAAGTAGTGTACTCTTTCGAGAAGATCGCCAACGCTACTCTTGACTCTTCGATCCTAACCAACAGGTTTTGTAAGTTTGTGCCCAACATCTCGTGCTCGTCTATGAAGACGTTGATGTTTGCTTCTCTCAAGGCAGGCTCGAGATAGGCCATGAAGCTTTTGCGCAGCTCTTCTCCTCGGAAATTGATGAACACTTGAGGGCCCTTTGAGATCTTTCCTACACCAGAAGAAGAAGAAGAAGACGCCATGGTAGTAGAGCCTTTTTTTCTTTAGGCAATAGTGTGTTTGGTTGATTGTTAATTATTTGACCCTTTCTGTTTGTTAAAGATGATTTGAACCATAATGCTAATCCAACGTTAATATATACGCAAGTATTCGAGATAATTTTGATAAGTTGTCAACTTGTTGTAGTTTATATTAACGAACAAAACGTAATTTGAACTGGTCTTTAACTCAATCGCCAAGAAAAAACCCGAGTAATATTTTAGATAACCAGTTTTGTGAATCGAAATTCAAATTAAAATTAGATTTCAAATCCGGCTCTAAAAAAAAAGAAGCATAAAAATAAAAAACACACTATTTATATCGTTCACATTCAATGTAAGACTTAGTTACGTCAACTTTCTGTCTTTACAAATTTCACCATGACCAAAATCGAGAATTACAACTTTTTCTCTATTTGCGCATTACAGCAATAAATAAAGAAAATAAATCATATGACAAACCTAAAATACATGCATTAGATTTTTTATTTTTTTTCATCCTTGTAATATCTAATATCATTATTTATAACCCTTAATTATATATTTTGCCCTGGACGAAAGCTAACCCTGGGGAAGGCTGTTTACTTAATTGGTCAGATGGATCAACATAAACCCGATCATCATGTCGTGAGCGTCATCCAGAGATAGACTCCACAATTCAACACCACATTCTCCACCAACAAGCCAAAATCACTGAACTATAAACATTTACTTTCACGGATAAACAGATTTTTAAATTAAAGAAAAAAACCATGCAAACTTTAATTAGCGGATTTGGCAGTGAGTCGATAACAAAAAATAATTATAATAATAACTCGATAAATAATTAAATTTCTCCGATTTTGAATTAACTTATCAATCGATTAATAATTTTATAAATTAATAAAATATTATAGTTTCGACATTGTTAAATTGTAGAGATTTTACGTATATACACATCAAATTAATATGATCAAATCTATAACTTAAATCAACGGGCCAAAAATAGTGATCCATTTCTTATTCGGATAGCATGATTTTTTACATAAACTTCATTCTAATCTTAATCTTAAATCATTTCGCTGTAACCAAATAGAATAAACAATAATTTATTTAAGAACACAACCATAACAACGAAAACTACTTAAAATAGAACTACCACTTGGTTGCGAAAAATAATTTTGTTAAAATCTAGTACATATAATTATTAGGGAATATTAAGAGTATTTTTCAGATGATCATATGATCATTGGTTGCAGACGTCTACTCCCATAAAGTCTTTCCTTATATATCTTATTATATAAAGTTGGATGCGTCAAAGTTGCTAATTAACATAACCGTGACACATGTCAAGTTAATCGATTACATTTTGACACGTGTTATAAATATTTAACCAATTATATTTTAACATAATATTTACATAAAGGAAATAATAAAATCAAAAAGGTAAATAAGAAAAAAAAAGTTTTTTTTTATGTTTTTCATTTAAATTAAGGAAATTGTATGATCAATTACTAATACTAAAAGGAAAATAAAAAAAAATCAAAAAGGTAAATAATAAGTTTCTTTTATGTTATTCATTTAAATTTTTTTATGTTTTTTATTGTTAGAAAAGATTTAACTATTTTGGTTATCCGTTTGGTTAGCTTTGGTTTAAAATAATAAAAAAATCAAATTTATCGATTTAGATTACAAAAGTAAAATAAAATAAACTATGATATATTTCAATTTTTTTTTAAAAATATATATTTCAATTTAAGAAAAAAAAATAAAAAATAAATAAATTAGATTAACTATAATATATTTTAATTAAAAATTGAAATTACAGATGCTAATAAAATGACATTAGACGATGATGATTTCAATAAGGAGGATAGCAAGAATCATATAGAGAAGTTTTTGATGTGAGTCTTGAGAAACATAACTTCTATAGAGAGCAGAGAGAACATATACAGGAGAAACAAAAATGTAAATTAAAAAAAAAAAGTAAATTAGATTAACTAGGATATTTTACAATTAAAAAAAGAAATTCTAGATGCTATCATTAGACGATGATGGGATCAATGAAGAGGAGGATATCAAAAATCACGTAGAGAGACTTTTGATGCGAGTCTTAAGAAGCATAACTTCTCTAAAGATAAGAGAGATCATATACGAGAGAAACAAAAATAAAATTTAAAATTAAGTTTTGAATATTTTAATTGAAAATAACTGAGAATTAAAATAAATAAATAATTCTTAGGTTTCAAAATTGTGTTTTTCATATATTTTTTCAGTAGTGATCAGATTTTGTTTTCTATTTTCTTACAAAAAATATGTTAAGGACTTTAAATTTTATTATTATAAATCTGCGTATACGCGGATCCTAATCTAGATTTTAATTGTAATAAATATAATTATGATAAAAAAAGATAATTAATTCGTCAAAATTTTAGAATAAATAAATAAATCTATATCTATAGATAAAGCATTAGAAATAAACATAATTCATATAAGAGTACTAAAACATATATATATATATATATCTGGAAATATTAATAAAAGTAATTTTTTAACAGATTATTCCGTTTTGTTTTTAATTTATTTTTATGGGTTTTAAAATATTTTATTAAAAATCCGCATATATGCGGGTCCTATTCTAGTATTGTATAATCCAAGTGTTTAAGACCTCTTCAAAGTGTTTCCTTGAATTAGATAATCGAAGTGTCAACTTCAAAGTTAAATCTATTAGCCATAAAAAAGAGGTTAACTTTCCAAATTGCAACTCGACAGAATTAAAAGATAACAAGAAGTTGACTTTTTCAATCGACTCATGGCGCAAAAGCTTACTATTGATTTGGCTTTCCATTGTAATAATAATAAATGTGATATTCGTTTCAACAATCAAATGATGAATTGAGAAGTTATTCACAATTTCACATGCTCGTTTATCCAATTGAGATTCTTTTTTTTTTGTACCAAGAAATTATAGATGATATACATTTTGATAGTTATAATTAGATATCAAGAATTTATGGATGTTTGTACAGTTGATATCTATTAGATGTATTAGACATAGACATATCGGTTCACATTGGTTATCTAGAGAGTTTGTTACGTTAAACCACATACTGATTTCTTGTATATAAACTCAATTGAACCGTCATTCTTCTCATCGAATTTTGAATTTTAAGCTTGCGAGATGAGAATAGTGTTATAAAATTTACTACGAAATTTAGATGACATGAATTATGTTTAGATTATTGA
Source organism: Alliaria petiolata (assembly GCA_020283515.1). Classification (NCBI taxonomy): domain Eukaryota; kingdom Viridiplantae; phylum Streptophyta; class Magnoliopsida; order Brassicales; family Brassicaceae; genus Alliaria; species Alliaria petiolata. The sequence continues at coordinate 190,681,826 of JAHZTW010000001.1, read as the reverse complement.
GATAGGTGATATCATTGAGCATATGTGCATCATATGATAGAATTTAAACATACATAGTAATATAAATACATGCCTCGCGACGAGCAGTCTAAATATACTCTTATAATTTAGAAACTCTAGTGTATGTGACTGAAGGATTAGATAGCACGTTAAATTTTATTTCGTGGTTTAACCAGTATTTTTTTAAGGACTTTTGTTTTCGCAGTAACCACTTTATCAAAAGATTAAATGTAGATTAAAAAAAGTATCACAATTTAGTTTAAGGTGTAAAAAGCTTGGAGTGTTTTGATTTAAAAAAACAAAGATGTATATAGCATGAACAATGCAAGTTTCTTAGGAGGAGTTCTTGAGAAAAATAGAAAAATATTAATAAAATAAAATAAAAAATAGGAGAGAGGGAGAAGAAGAGTTTCTTAAATTTCTTATTTAAGAAACCATTCTTAACTTCTTAAAAAACTCAATTAATATGTGTCATGTTCTGATTGGTTTACATTTTTTTATGATTTAAAAATTAAAATATTTTTTTTAAGAACCTTCAAAGGTATCTTACCCATTGAACATGGTCTAAAGCTTCCACTACGTCAAAACATGTCCATGCAGAAATTATTTATAAGATTAGCTATACCATGAAAATTTATATAAATAAATCAATAAACTAAATAAACACTTGTTAGTATTTGAAACATTACAGTACAAAAACAAAAACAAGAAAGTACAAACTGTGTTACAAAAAAAAACAATAACAGAGTACAAACTTTTAACCAGAAATGCACATGCAGATTATTTGATCTTGGACTGAAACATAAATGTAGGTAAAACCGATAATTAGATCCAATATGCTTTGCTTTTGTGCATTACTCCATGGGACGAATTGCAACACCTTTGACCACGAGTCCGCTCATACGGTCAGCGTCCACATACTGATGCATCGAGAAAAAGATCTTTGCGTCGTCTTTCTTCGGCGGCGCCTCAAATTCTCCGACATGAATATCCACCCAATCTTCTCCTATGTACTCTTCCAAGCACAATGCCTTAACGTTCTCCTTCTTCTCGCTTCCATCGCTCATGACCAGCTTCAGCATTAAGGTCACCGGGTTCTTCCATCCCGAAGCTGTATCAGCTAGGCTCACAAGAAACACCACCTCGTACTTGGTCCCCGATGTCAATTTTCTCGTGTGAAAATCTCCGTTTATTTTAATTATTGTGTGAATGTTAATCATCGTTGCAATTTCAATGTCTGCTCTGCTGAAAAAACATGATTAAATTTTCAATACAAAAAAATATATATATATTGATTGAAAAGAAATCAAGATATATATTAAATATTTCGCAAAAAAAAAAAGATATATATTAAATATATTTTTATGTTGATTTTTTTATTTATTAATTTGTACGGAATTTCTCTCAAATACGTTATTTTTGATATATATCTTGATTTTTATTTTTCAAATAATTAGCTTTATTTAAAATGCTACAATCTTTTATTAATATTCTAAATAGCATCTTAAATATATTAATATCTTATTAATTTATAATAATTAGTACAAATTGTTCAAATTTAAAATTTAAATCTCCAAAAAATCAGATTTACCATCTTCATAGTTGGTTATACTCGCAAGGAGATGAAACGGGGAAAAAATCGTTAAGGAAAATAATTTTTAAAAAATGATCAAACTAGCAAACATATATAATATTATGATAATAATATATTATTCATTTATCTAACTTTAAAATTATAAACCTAAAACACTAATAAAACTAAGTAAGCAAAAATATATCTATATGAAGATATAGATGAATAAATGTTAGTTTTGATAAATAATTTAATTCTTTTATTTTATTTTTATTAAATAGGTAAAAACTATTGTAATCCAGTAAAAGAGCTTTTGATTTATTTATTTTTTTTTTCACGAAAATTCTTACTATGGTCTGTCGTAGATAGAACTCCAGGTCCATTTTTCAGGATTCTCAGAGTGAGTAATCTCAAGTCTTCTTGCAGGGACCAAAAATCCTCCTTCGGAATTTGATTCTACTTTTGGGTTTCCCCTCACGGCGATATGCGACAGCAATCTCTGAATCTCGAAAACAATTGAGTGTATGAGCTCTCTTTCGTTCCTGTCATACAGTACGAGTGAGAGATGTCAACAAGCTTGTTTATTCTATTTACTTGTTTTCGTGTTATACAAGAGTATGAGGTTCTAGATATATATATCTACTTGAGGACATACAAAGATTAACCAAAGGGTGGTGGTCTAATGCTAGTACAATGGAATTAGTTTTATTTGTGCTCCGGGTTCAAACCATGTTTGAGACGGAAGAATATTCTACAAATCGGAATATCTAAAGGATGATTCCGGATAGCGAAGGGATTATGAGCCGAAAGTCCGGAACTACCGCGGTAAATAAATAAATAAAAAACATACAAAGATTAGTATATAAAAATCGAACCTTTCTTTTGCCAGGGACATGCCTCTTATTTTAGAAATAGACACTAAAGCCTCCTCCCACTTCCGAGTCCTTTCTGGCTCGTGTAGATATTTGCGCTTCAGAACCCTGAAATTGTCACCAAACTTCCCTCTAAGTTCTTCCACCACGGAAGGTGTAGTATGTTTGTAGAAGATGGGAATCACACTGAGACTGCCACGATCCTTGCACTCCTTGATCATGGCCAGCTCATCCAAGCACCAGTCCGAACTTGTGTAAGCCTTCGAGAAGATCACAACCGCGACCCTCGACTCTTCGATCCTCACCATAAGGTTATCCTTGTCTACGAATAAGTTTATATTCGCATCTCTCAATGTAGGCTCGAGAAAGGCCACGAAGCTGTTGCGCACATTTGGTCCCCGGAAGTTGATGAACACTTGGTGCCCCCTTTGAGGTGGGTCTCACAACAGAAGAAGAAGCATCCATGAGAGAGCTTTTTGATTAGGCAAAAAGAGAGTTTTGGTTGATTGTTGTTTGACCTTTTGTGTTTTGTCAAGATGTTGTGAACGGTAAAGCTAATTCAAGTTCCTTATACTTGAAATCTTGGAATACTGTTATTGTGTAAGTTGTCATTCAACATGTAGTTTACTAAACCAAATAACATCATGTCTTCGAAATTTGACTTTGTCTTTTAACTCTCTATCGCTATCCTCTGGTCAAAACCGAGTATTTTATTGGATGACTAATTTTATAACGAATGTAGGTGGTGGTTAAATAAGAATCAATCTATGACTTCGATCAATATATATGCTTATATAAACTAATATTATTTGGTTAAAAAAACGATTTTACAACATGGTGTATGTTGATTAGTTGCACTTGCATGCATGTGTCTTAGTCTCCCGGCCGGCCCATATCCTTCCTATTACATTATAAACTAAGTGCCAAAGACCTCCCCAATTCATAAAGTCTTTCCGTAAGTTAATCATATAATCCAAGTGTCTGATTAAAAACTGGAAGTGCGAAGATGTTTATTAAAATAAAATAAAAAAAGATAATTGGACTTGTTCAGAACTTCATTTTATTATAACTGAGTTCTAGAACGCGGTGAGGCCACAATCAAATCATGTAATATGTCATTGCATGCATCACAAACGATATGATTCTTTTTATTAATACAGTTTTCTTTTGTAAGCAATATGTTTTAACCACTTGATTAAGATTTATGGTAATTCAATATTTTTTTATCATTCTAAAAAAAAAAATTACATTAGACAATCTTAATTTTAAAAGAAAAATAAAAATTAAGATTAAATTCTAGTTATTGTGTACTCCCTCAATTAACTATAATTTAACTCAATAACAACTTCCTCTATATGCAAAAAAGTATCACCAGCGCCGGAAGTGGATTCATCAAACTAATTTATTTGTTCTAAACCCACACAATATTTTAAAACTCGGGCCAACTTAAACTCAGTACACGTTTAAACATAAACAATTTCTGCTAAAATGACATTTATTAAGGATATAGGAATACTAACGTGGCTGAAAGGATTGAGACGATTTTAACTTTTAAGGGGTATTTTTTGGAGACACCATGAAGATATATCGTATAAATCTTCTCCAATAATCTAGATCACGTTAGAACCTATCAAAAATTAATCCTTACAATGAAATGGAAAACGCAAATTTATAAGGAAACTAAGTAAATTTATAATATACTAAACGCAAATTTATTGAAGAACCACCTTGGCCTAGCCCAAAAACACTGTACAGTTAAGGCCTCTTAGACACCATTACATTCCGCCCGCCAGCATATATTGTGACTCGTTCTGGTACTCGATCGTTAATATGTATACTAGTTAATGGTTATGCATGCAGTTTAAAACAAAAAATTTACGTGATCTTGTGTCGATGAATACGTGACCACGTCATTTGATATTTGAAGACTTGGAAGTTTAAGAAATGTCCTGCTTTGGTTTCAACATATAAATGTATTAGAAACCTCTATAAGTAAAGACCTCCCCTCACTAATTAAGGGGAGGATCCGGTTTTTCATTCTTGAAGTCACTAGCATAATACTAAGAGCATCTCCATCGGGAGATCTTAAGGGTTTGTTAAGAAGTTTCTTGAGTTAAGAAAATAATAAACAAATGATTAATAGGTTGTTAGCTTAAGGAACGGTTCTTGGCCAAGAGATTTTAGAAAAATTAAAAAACCCTTACGTGTCAGTGTTGGATGGGTCTAATTTTAACAAATCTATTTTTTTTTCTTTCTTTCTTTGTTCTGCCTGTTTCGATACCGATACAAACAATGGAACCAAAAATCAGAAACACCAAATCTCAATCCCTCTCTCTCGATCTCCCAATCTCTCTCATGTCTTGGAAAACGGTAGATTAGAGTGAGCGAAGAAGGGGAATTCGGGCTGCCATGTCGAGCTCGCTGTCGATGTCTCGAAGCTCAATCGATCTCTTAAGTTACTGCTCCTCAATCTACTCCTCCTACTCCTGCTTCTGCACCGCCGGGTCCGTCTCCGCCTCCTCCCGAAGAAGTCAACGAGGTTTTATCTTCTTCAATTTATTCCTCAGTTCATCCCAAATCTCATCGTTATGTGTTGCACAATTCTCGAATAATGTGTTTCAGAAATTTTGAGACTGGGAATTGTAGTGGTGGTTTCATAACTACCTTCTTCATCGCTTGTCAGGTTGCTTTTAAATGGCAGAAAGTTTGGTTAATGGCCTCAAACGTGTCTCGTTCCTGTATGGCATTGTTTATTTTTTATTATAGAGGCATCTCCAGCACCTTGCTGATGGTACCAGAGCGGGGCTTTTTTGTTGGAGATGGTGCTGGTGTGGGGAAAGGGCGAACAATTGCTGGGTTGATTTGGGAAAATTGGAAACATGGAAGGAGAAAAGCTTTGTAAGTCTTGTAGGAGGGTACTGCTGCGCCAATGGCATACTTGATAAGATGTCGATAACTCAATTCAATCTGGAATCTCCTGTGGGACAGCTTCTGGAGCAGATTCTTAGAATTCATCCTCATCTCTTACCCGTTACAGTCGATGAGCAGCTCGAGAAGATAGCCACCGAGAAGGAGAATCTCAAAGCCGAATTGTCTTCAACACAGGACATTCTCTCTAAGTAAGTCTTAATCTTTTTTCTCTCTAGCTTCTCTTTGCTTCAACAAATATTTGAGAAAACCCACTGCCTTGTATCGATAATTCACACTAGTAATACATAAATCTTACTGAAATTCGGGAATAACTCTTGCTTAAGTAGTCTACGTGTAGGCTACATTCGATTTCTGTCACTAGTATGAGCAATTTCAGATCGTTTATTTCTCTTATATACGTGCTTCAGCTTCATTTGCACTGGAATTTGGCAGAGACTCTTTTCTAATACTTAAGCAGAGAACCTAAGCTTAGAATCCCCTTGTTGGTCTAATCTATGTATAGACTACGGTAGCAATTTTTCAACATCGTTTATTTCGCTTACAAGAGGTTGCTTGATTTGCAGGAGGATATCAGAAGTTAGAGATAAGGAAAGACGGAAAACGTTAGCGGAAATCATTTACTGTCTAGTGGTACATAGATTTGTGGAAAAAGGAATCTCTATGATCCCTCAGATTAAACCAACTTCAGACCCAGCAGGACGTGTAGACTTATGGCCAAACCAAGAAGAGAAGCTCGAAGTCATTCACTCTGCGGAAGCGTTCGAGATGATACAGAGTCACTTGTCTTCGGCTCTGCAACCCTAGCAATTCAAGAAAACCGTTGAGAACAAGTTGGGTGGAAGCTGTTTTCAACATTATCAAGGCATTTTTACAGTAGTAACTATGTTCGCTGTTGTTGTTACTGAGGGCTGAATGTGGTGGGAGTTATGGTGGAACAGAACATTGGTGCATACGAGAGGCCATCTTATTGAAATCAAGAACTCTCACAATATCCTAATCTCTAATTATTGCAGGTTCTTAATTACAATTCCAACTACTTTTGCTACATTGTATGCTATATATATGTCACAAGTGTGCATCGTTTGAATATCCTCTACGTGTGGATCTCACGATCTTAATACATTTGAAGTTTTCATTCTCTTTGTCTTACCTTGTTCTTAAAGTCTTTTCTTAAGTATATATTTTTTATTCTTAAAAACCCTATCAAGGATTTTACCAATGGAAGTGCAAAAAATTAAAATCTATTACTAAGGTTCTTAACATAGAGAGAAAGAAAATTTATATTTAAAAATTGGTTAAGAAACCCATTGAGGGTTCAACCAATGGAGATGGTCTAAGCACTTTAAACAGTTCAAGTTTCTCTCTCATTTTCTGGGGTTGACCTTAACTGTCCTTCTCCGGATCATCGCCAAATTTTTTTCTCTAATTCTTATTCCATCTAAAGTGCTCTACCCTAAAATCTTCGTTACTTCATGGATCCTCTCTTTCGTTCTTAATTCCTTTGTTTTTCCGACTCTTTCTTGGTATTCGACGCCGTTCATGTGGTCGCTTCTTTCATTTGTCAATAACTTGGGCGTCGAGCATTCAAAATAGAGTGTTTTAAGGATTTCCACGTATTTTTTTTTTCCAGTAAACTTATCCACAGAAGACGAAAAAACCGCTAAACAAAAATTTATAAATACTTGATATACAGTATTATATATGGTATGAAAAAAAAACAAACGAGAAAGTACAAACTTAATTTGTGTTACAACTTACCATTTTGACCCCAAAAAAAAAACAAAAACAAAAACTTTGTATTAGAAAAAACAATAACAGAGTACAAACTTTGAACCAGAAATAGACATGCATTTTATTTTATTTGATCCAATATGCTTTGCTTTTGTGCATTATTCCACGGGACGAATTGCAACACCTTTGACCACAAGCCCGCTCTTACGGTCAGCGTCCACATACTGATGCATCGAGAAAAAGATCTTTGCGTCGTTTTTCTTCGGCGGCGCCTCAAATTCTCCGACATGAATATCCACCCAGTCTTCTCCTATGTACGATGTGTATAAGAGACAGGTCTTCTCCTATGTACTCGTCTAAGCACAATGCCTTCTCGCGCTCACTCTCGCTTCTAATTATAATTCTATCCCCCATGACCACCTTCAGGGTTAGGGTTGCCTCCTTCTCCCATCCTAAAGCTGTATCATCTAGGCTCATAATAAACACCACCTCGTACTTTCTCCCCGGTGTCAATTTTCTCGTGTGAAAATCTCCGTTTATATTAATCAAGGTGTGAGCGTTAATCATCGTTGCAATTTCAATGTCTGCTCTGCTGAAAAACATGATTAAAATTTCAATGCCAAAAGAAACGATTTAACAGCAATCAAATGATTACACATTATATTTTGATGTTGAAGTTATAATATATTTAAAAGGAATTTTTCTTTTAAATTCATTATATGTAATAACTTGAAATATTTTTAAAGAAAAATTCATAAATGTTTTAGAAATGCTATAGTAGATTTATTCATTTATCTAATTTTAAAATTATAAATTCAAACGGTAATTAAAATAAGTAAACGAAAAATATAGTTATATATATTACTAAATGTTAGTTTTGATAAATAAATTTAATCATCAAATAAAAAAAGATTAATAGTTTCAAAAATATAACACCCCTCCAAGTTGCATAAAAAAAGATTCTTTTTACGAAAACAATTCTTACTATGGTTTGTCGTAGATAGAACTCCAGGTCCATTTCTCAGGATTCTCAGAGTGATAAATCTCAAGTCTCCTTGCAGGGACCAAAAATCCTCCTTGGGAATTTGATTCTACTTTTGGGTTTCCCCTCACGGCGATATGCGACAGCAATCTCTGAATCTCGAAAACAATTGAGTTCATGCCACTGTCATACAATACGAGTGAGAGATGTCAACAGCCTTGTTCATCGTATTTACGTGGTTCCTTGTTCAACAAGAAACAGCTACCCTATTCTAATTTCTAAAGTGAACTCAAATTTCGAAACTGCAACACATTATATATGGAAGGTTCAAAAAAAAAAACACATTATATAAGGACTGTGGACATATTAAGAACATGAGGTTCTAGATAAATCTACTTGAGGATATACCAAGATTAGTATATATTTCAGTGTGGAACTCTTTACTACAAAAGAAATAAAGGATATATTTCGAACCTTTTTTCTTACAAGCGCAGGCCTTTGATTTTCGGAATAGACTCTAAAGCTTCCTCCCATTTTTTTAGTCCTTTCTGGCTCGAGTAGATATTTGCTCTTCAGAACCCTGAAAGCATCACCAAAGTTTCCTCTAACTTCTTCCACCTCGGAAGGTGCAAGTTTGTAGAAGATGGGAATCACATTGAGACTGTCTTGGTCTTTGCACTCCTTGATCGTGACCAGCTCATCCAAGCACCATTCCGAACTTGTGTAATCCTTAGAGAAGATCACAACCGCGATCCTTGACTCTTCGATCCTCACCAAAAGGTTAACTAGGTCTGTGCTCACCACCTCGTCCTTGTCGATGAAGACGTTTATATTCGCATCTCTCAAGATAGGTTCGAGAAAGGCCAGGAAGCTGTTGCGCAGCTCAGCTCCCCGGAAGTTGATGAACACTTGAGGCCCTTTCACAACAGAAGAAGCCATGAGAGAGCTTTTTGTTTAGGCAAAAAGAGTTTTTTGGTTGATTGTTGTTTGACTTTTTGTGTTTGGTCAAGCTGCTTTGAACAATAAAGCTAATCCAATAAAGCTACTTGAAATCTCGGAGTAATGATAATGTGTAAGTTGTCAACATGTAGTTTATTAAAACAGATCACAGCTTGTCTTCGAAGTTTGAATTTGTCTTTTAACTCTATCACTATCCTCCTGTCAAAGAAAGTATTATCTTTTGATAGCTAATTTTATAACGTATGTAGTTGGTTAACTTTTACATCAAATAAGAATCAATTCATGACGTTGATCAACATGAATATATATAAACTAATATTATTTGGTTACAAAACCGAGTTTTTTTAGCATCTAATAAGTATGTATTTACATGTGATAGATACAAGATGTTATGTTTGATTGAATGCATGGGTCTACTTCCCTAAAGTCCTTCCTTCAATTATAATCCAAGTGTCAAAGACCTCCCAAATTCAAAAAGTCGTTCCATAAATTATAATCATATAACCCAAGTGTCGAATTAAAAAAATTGCAACTCCGAAGAACTAAAAAGATAATTGGACTTGTTCATAACTTCATATCATTGAAAACTGAGCTCTCGAACGCGGTGAGATCAGAATCAAACCATGTCGTTCTTTATCTTAATAAAGTTTTGTTTTCCCCAAAAAACAAAAAAAAAGTTTTAACCACTTGATTCATAGATGTCAAGATTTTTGGGAATTCAATATTTGATTCTACACAAAAGTTTAAGTACATTAGACAATACCAGTTTTAACAGAAGAACGAATACAAATTAAGATTAAAATCCTCTAGATGCAAACAACTATCACCAGCGGAAACGAACTAAAACAGAAGAAAAATGAATTAAAACACAGTTACAAAAAAAAAATGAATTAAAACAGCGAGCTCAACAAACCTGAGCTGGATGACAGGACGAGTAAAAGAAGTAATTAAACTTAAAATCAATCCCGAGGTGAACACGAGAACCCGTCAAAATGTCAACTTAATGCGTTGAGAAAAAAAAACGACCAAATCAATAGGAAGAAATGCAATTAATAGCAATTTTAAACAAAATAAATAAAGACATTAAACGGAAGCTTTAAGTATAAATCAAGAGTAAAAATACAAAGAACAATCCATTCTTCAAACTCATTTTCTCTTTTCTTACTCTTCTAATTAAATATTTCCGAACTGAAATATTATACTCATTTGCTATCATAATTCACTTCAAATTCAATACAAAATCAATACATTTCATTCATAGTTTTCAAATCAAACTCGTTTTTACTAACATATAGTCATTCGATCCTCTGTTTCCAAAAGGTAAATGATATCCTCCCATTATTCATATTTTGATTGTTGAGATTTATATATCAACACTACCCAGACTAATTTATTGGTTCTAAACCCACACAAAATTCAAAATTTCAAAACTCGGGCTAACCTAAATTCAGTATACCTTTAAACATAAGCGATTGCTGTTAAAACAAAATTTATTAGGGATATACTGTAGTACGCTTCTTAGGAGTACTCACATGATTAAAGGGAAGGGTGGACGTAATTCTCGTTCCATCATGTCTCGTTCCGTCTTGTCCTATTCTTTGTCCCAAATTTTCATTCTATATAGTAATACGTTCTCATATGGTACAATTATCAATTTCAATTTTGGAACATAACGGGATAGGATGGGAACGAAAGTTCTAAAATCCCATTCGGGACAAACAATATATCAAACTACATACATTATTATTTATAATTAATTGGATATATGTCATAATAAATTATGTTAATGTTTCTTTAATTTTCTATATTCTTTGTTTAAAATATCATGGTTTATAGCTTGGCTTTGAGAGAGTACTAGTCATCCCCTAATCTTATAAGTAAATTTCACATTAATTTATAATACAAAGGTCCATACTTTTAATTTTACCAGAAAGAGGCATGCGTTGTATTTAATTTGGAACCAAATAAAAATATTAGACAAATAGAAAGATCAAAATATGCTTTGGTTGTGGCATTAGTTCGTGGGACGAATTGCAACACCTTTAACAACGAGACCCCTTTTCCGATCATCGGTCACGTACTGGTACATGGTGAAAGTGATCTTTGCCGGCGTATTTCGGGGCGGAACCACGAAAACTCCAGCAAGAATATCCACCCAGTTGCGGCCTATGTAATCATTCAAGTACTCAGTCCGATCCACCCGATTGTCGCTCCCATCGTGTTGTTCCACCTTAAGCTTCAGAGTCACTGGCTGGTCCCATCCAATAGAATTATCTTCTAGTTTCACTAGAAAGACTGCCTCATACTTTGTTCCTGGTGTTAGATTCCCCGTCTCAATTGTTCCGAATATTTTTAGCCAGTGAATTTTAATCATCGTCGCAACTTCAAGGGCCGCATAGCTGAAAAAACAACTAAATCAATCGTTGAAGAAACAGTAGAAAGGACCCAAAAAAACAAAAACAAAAACAGTTTTCTTTTTGAATAAATATTGTAATAGAAAAACTAATTCTCATGAAATGAATAAACAAAAGTTAGCTTTCATTAAAGTTGAAACAAACCTAAAAAACAAAAACAAAATTGTAAATTTTGTAATTAAGAAATCAATGTTAGCTTTCATAAACTGATTTTTTTTATAAAAAAAAAAATCGTTTGAAAAAAAGTTGTCATTCGAGAGATTCTAGATTCCATTTAAAAATGTTATTTTTTGAAGAAAATTATTACTTTGGCGCTTCGTTGATAAAACTCCAAGCCCATTTTTTACTATCCTCAGAATGAGTGATTTTTAGTTCTCTTGCAGGAACCATGGAAGGGACCATGGAACCTCCTTGACGATTTACTTCTCTTTCTAGTTCCCTTGCAGGATGCATGGAACCTCCTTGACGATTCACTTCTCTTTTTAGCGGCCTTGCAGGGACCATGGAACCTCCTTGACGATTCGCTGGGTTTCCTCTCACGGCCATATGATCCAGCAGCCTCTGAATCCCGACGACCATCGAGTTGATGAAATCGTTATCAGTCTTGTCACTGTCATACAATACAAGTGAGAGATATTAACAAGCTTGTTCTACAAGAAACTGTTATCCGGTTCTGACTCAAATCAGAATTTCAACTTGCAACATACTTAAGACATAACAAGAACATAGGATTGTAGATGTAAATATAAACTTGGCTACTACTGACTTATTTAAATAGGGCCTAGGGGGATTATTAGTCTAGATTTCAGATTTTCAATTTTAAGTTATAAATTATAAGAAGAAAAAAAACAGAGAAAAAAAAAAAACATAACCTTTGTTCTGCTCGGGGCATGCCTTTTATTTCAGGAATATACACTAAAGCTTCCTCCCATTTCTGAGTTCTTTCTGGCTGGTGTAGATGTTTGCGCTTCAGATCCCTGAAGTTGTCGCCGAATGGTCCTCTAAGTTCTTTCACATCGGAAGGTTCCAGATTGTAGAAGATGGGAATCACTCTGAGACGACCTTGATCCTTACGTTCCTTCATCTTGGCCAGCTCATCCAAGCACCAATATGAATCGGCGTAATTCTTTGAGAAGATCACCAGTGCGATCTCGGACTCTTCTATTATCGTCAATAGGTGAGTTAGGTCTGCGCCCAACAACATATTCTCGTCTATGAAGACATTTATATTCGCTCTTCTCAAAGCATGGTCGAGAAAGCTTATGAAGTTGTTGCGCACATCTTCTCCCCGGAAGCTTATGAACACTTGAGGCCCCGTTTGGGTTGCATTCGATGAAGAAGCAGCCATGTGAGAGCTATTTTTTTTTCTTTGGTAAAAAGCGAAAAAAAAGTTTTTTTTGTTTGACCTTTTGTGTGTTTGTCAAGATGCTTTAAACGATAAAGCATCCAACGTCCTAACTCCTAATAGCATCTCCAATGCTTAGATACTCTAATGGATTCTGAAGATTATTTTAATTATATACTAGGTGATAACCTGCGCCCTGNTCATATCAATAAATTTGGAAGATAAGATAAACAACATTTATAAACTTGAAACAACAATATAATCACATTTACTATATTACATTATTTATATATAACTAAATTTATAATTATTATTTTATATAATTATTGGGACCATATTTTTACATAAAAATTTCAAAAAAACTATTATCTTATCAAAATTTGCTAATTTTAACGCTGGCCCGACTCGGGACCGACAAAATTTATTAATTTATCGAGTATATTAATATATAGAGGTTCTAAATACCATTATCAATTTCAATTTTGGAACATGACGGGATAGGGACAAACAATATATCAAACTACATACAGTATTATTTATAATTAATTGGATATATGTCATAATAAATTATGTTAATTTTTCTTTAATTTTCTATATTCTTTGTTTAAAATATCATGGTCTATAGCTTGGCTTTGAGAGAGTAAATTTTTAAAAATATCATGGTCTATAGTCATCTCCCAATCTTATAAGTAAATTTCACACTAATTTCTAATACAAAGGTCCATACTTTTTTACCAGAAAGAGACATGCGTTTTATTTAATTTGGAATCAAATAAAAATATTAGACAAATAGAAAGATCAAAATATGCTTTGGTTGTGCGCATTAGTTCGTGGAACGAATTGCAACACCTTTAACAACGAGACCCCTTTTCCGATCATCGGTCACGTACTGGTACATGGTGAAAGTGATCTTTGCCGGCGTGTTTCTCGGCGGAACCACAAAAACTCCGGCAAGAATATCCACCCAGTTGCGGCCTATGTAATCATTCAAGTTCTCGGTCCGATCCACCCGATTGTCGCTCCCATCGTGTTGTTCCACCTTTAGCTTCAGAGTCACTGGTTGGTCCCATCCAATAGAATTATCTTCTAGTTTCACTAGAAAGACCGCCTCATACTTTGTTCCTGGTGTTAGATTCCCTGTCTCGATTTTTCCGACTATTTTTAGCCAGTGAATTTTAATCATCGTCGCAACTTCAAGGGCCGCATAGCTGAAAAAACAACTAAATCAATCATTGAAGAAACAGTAGAAAGGACCCAAAAAACAAAAACAAAAAACAGTTTTCTTTTTGAATAAATATTGTAATAGAAAAACTAATTCTTATGAAATGAATAAACAAAAGTTAGCTTTCATTAAAATTGAAACAAACCTAAAAACAAAAACAAAAATTGTAAATTTTGTAATTAAGAAATAAATGTTAGCTTTCGTAAACTGATTTTTTTTTTTTTTTTTTTTTCGTTTGAGAAAAAGTTGTCATTCGAGAGATTCTAGATTCCATTTAAAAATGTTATTTTTTGAAGAAAATTACTACTTTGGCGCTTCGTTGATAAAACTCCAAGCCCATTTTTTACTATCCTCAATATGAGTGATTTCTAGTTGTCTTGCAGGAACCATGGAAGGGACCATGGAACCTCCTTGACGATTTACTTCTCTTTCTAGTGGCCCTGCAGGGTGCATGGAACCTCCTTGACGATTCACTTCTCTTTTTAGCGGCCTTGCAGGGACCATGGAACCTCCTTGACGATTCGCTGGGTTTCCTCTCACGGCCATATGATCCAGCAGCCTCTGAATCCCGACGACCATTGAGTTGATGAAATCGTTATCAGTCTTGTCACTGTCAGACAATACAAGTGAGAGATATTAATAACAAGCTTGTTCTACAAGAAACAGTTATCCGGTTCTGACTGAAATCAGAATTTCAACTTGCAACATACTTAAGACATAACAAGAACATAAGATTGTAGATGTAAATATATATACTCGGCTACTACTGACTTATTTAAATAGGGCCTGGGGGGGTTATTAGTCTAGATTTCAGATTTTCAATTTTAAGTTATAAATTATAAGAAGAACAAAAACAGAGAATATAAGGGACCAAACGAGAGAAAAAAAACATAACCTTTGTTCTGCTCGGGGCATGCCTTTTATTTCAGGAATATACACTAAAGCTTCCTCCCATTTCTGAGTTCTTTCTGGCTGGTGTAGATGTTTGCGCTTCAGATCCCTGAAGTTGTCGCCGAATGGTCCTCTAAGTTCTTTCACATCGGAAGGTTCCAGATTGTAGAAGATGGGAATCACTCTGAGACGACCTTGATCCTTACGTTCCTTCATCTTGGCCAGCTCATCCAAGCACCAATATGAATCGGCGTAATTCTTTGAGAAGATCACCAGTGCGATCTCGGACTCTTCTATCATCGTCAACAGGCGAGTTAGGTCTGCGCCCATATTCTCGTCTATGAAGACATTTATATTCGCTCTTCTCAAAGCAGGGTCAAGAAAGCTTATGAAGTTGTTGCGCACATCTTCTCCCCGGAAGCTGATGAACACTTGAGGCCCCGTTAGGGTTGCAACCGATGAAGAAGCAGTCATGTAAGAGCCATTTTTTTGGTAAAAAGCGGAAAAAAAGTTTTTTTGTTTGACCTTTTGTGTGTTTGAGAAGAGTATTAAAAATGATTCCTACCTTTCTTTGCTCTCTCTTGTTATCAATATCAAACTGTTTCAGTACCTGAAGCTTTCTCTTTCTCTTGTATGTTTTGTGGTTTTCTCTGCTTTTTACTTCCTTTGTTCCTATGAAATGTGGCTTTGCCTTTGTGTCTGCGTCTATACACTTGGAATTTTATTTGGAACCATTGTTATTCATTAATACTTTTAACAAGCACAAACGTAGTAACATCATCACTTCTTACTTTCATTACATTGTTTTACATCATCACTTTTTGTTTGACCAAAAAAAAAAATTCTTTATTTGGATAATTAAGCCGCAACGGCGTTGTTTGGAGCTTTTGCTGGTGGAGAACTTTCATAATTACTACCACATCCACCGCGACCTTCTTCAACCATATTTCCACATTTTCCAATACCACCGTCGCTAGCTTTTATGTCGGCCGCAATGCAATCAGAAAAGCACCTAGCACCTTTTATCTCGTCCACAATGCAATCAGAGAAGCACCTGTCACCTTATATCTCGGCCGGAATGCAATCAGAAAAGCACCCATCACCTTTTCTCTCGGCCGTAATGCAATCAGAAAAACACGTAGCACCTTTTCTCTCGGCTGGAATGCAATCAGAAAAACATGTAGCATCTTTTCTCTCGGCCGGAATGCAATCAGAAAAGCACTTAACACCTTTGATCTCGGCCGCAATGCAATTAGAGAAGTACTTAGCACCTTTTCTCTCGGCCGGATTGCAATCAGAAAAACACGTAGCACCTTTTCTCTCGGCTGGAATGCAATCAGAAAAACACGTAGCACCTTTTCTCTCGGCCGCAATGCAATCAGAAAAGCACTTAACACCTTTTATCTCGGCCGCAATACAATCAGAAAAGCACTTAACACCTTTTATCTCGCCCGGAATGCAATCAGAAAAGCACTTAACACCTTTTATCTCAGTCGCAATACTGTCTAGCAAAATTTTAACCTTCTTGACGATTGATCTGATGAATTTTCTATCAGACTGGTCACTGCAGTACGGTAGTGAGAGAAATAAATAAATACATAGTCTTAAACACTGATAAAGATAAGTTTTGAACTTTCTTTCAAACCATATATTGAAAACAAAATGATATACTTTGTTAAAAATATTAAGCATCATCAGCCATTAATTTTCAATTATAAATAATATATGAACAGTGCAAGGAAGTTATATATACACATCTTTTGTTTTTTTTTTTTTTTGAAAACGGGTTTTATAGTCATCTTTTGTTTTCTAAATTATATTGGATGTTTCATTTTCTTATGCTCTATTTTGACCTCCAAAATTTGATATCTTCTTATATAAATCATTAAAAAAATTGTAAAAAATATATATTATATATGTAGTCTGAATGATAAAAAAAGAACAGAAATTGGGACAAATATTTTTACCACTACGGTTGCTAGAGACAGTACATATATAACCGGATAAGTCCTACGTTAAAAGCAAAACTAATCCGGTTAAATATGTATAAATCTAGGTTTTTCCGAAACTTAAAATATGTATGTATACAGTGGTCAACATGCAAGCACACTAGAAAAAATTCCATCCCCTTGTCTCAAATATTTGGAAGTAGATGTGTTATTAGTCTAGGTTTTGATGATCAACTTTCAGTAAAAAATAAGTGAAAGAGAAGGGATCAAAGAAAACCTTTCTTCTGACAAGTGCATGCCTATTGTTTGGGGAATAGACGTTAAAGCTTCTTCCCACTTCTGTGTTTTTACTAGATCGTGCCGATTATTGCGTTTCATCTCCCTGAAATTATCACCAAACTTTCCTTCGAGATTGCTCACGACTGAAGTTTTCAGTTTGTAGAAGATGGGGATCCCTATAAGACTCCCTTTATCCATACATTCCTTGATCTTGACCAGCTCGTCCAAGCACCACGCTGAAGTAGTGTACTCTTTGGAGAAGATGGCCAGCGCGACCCTCGACTGTTCGATCCTAACCAACAGATTCTGTAAGTTTGTGCCCAACATCTCGTGCTCGTGTATGAAAACGTTGATATCCGCTTCTCTCAAAGCAGGCTCGAGATAGGCCATGAAGCCTTTGCGCAGCTCTTCTCCCCGGAAGTTGATGAACACTTGAGGGCCCTTTGCGATCTTTCCTACACCAGAAGAAGAAGAAGACGCCATGGTAGAGCTTTTTTTTTGTTCTTCTTAGGCAATAGAGTGTTTGGTTTATTGTTATTTGACCCTTTCTGTTTGTTAAGATGATTTGAACCATGCTAATCCAACGTTAATATATATATATATATATATATATATATATATATACTTTAATTAACAAAAAAACGTTAATATATATACGCAAGTCTTCGGGATAATTTTGCTAAGTTGTCAACTTGTTGTATATTAACTAACAAAACGTAATTTGAACTGGTCTTTAAATCAACCGCCAAGTAAAAGTCCGAGTAATATTTTAGATAACCAGTTTTATGAATCGAAATTCAAATTAAAATTAGTGTATTTAATTATGGTTAAATAGATACCCAATGAGGAAATGATCACGTGTTTATGATTTAGATTTCAAATCCGGCTCTAAAAAAAATAAGCATAAAAATAGAAACACAAACAATTTATACGGTTCACATTCAATGTAAGAGTTAGTTACGTCAACTTTCTGTCGTTACAAATTTCGCTATGATAAAGTTTATAAACAAAAAAAAATCATTATGATCAAAATCGGGAATTACAACTTTTTCTTTATTTGCGCAGCAATAAATAAAGAAAATAAATCATATGACAAACCTAAAATACATGCATTATATTACAGTATTCTTTTTCATTTTTTTTCATCCAGGTAATATCATATGACAAACCTTAATTATATATTGTGCCCTGTACGAAAGCAAACCCTGGGGAAGAATGTTTACCAACTCCTTCCAACACGACGTCGACTTAATTGATCAGATGATTCAGATGGATCATCATGTCTAATGTCTAATGTCATCCAGCCATAAACCCGATCATCATGTCTAATGTCTTCAACGTCATCCAGAGATAGACTCCACAATTCAACAGTACCACATTCTCGATCAACAAGCCAAAATCACTGAACTTTCACAGATAAACAGATTCTCAAATTAAAGAAAAAGAACATGCAAACTTTAGTGGATTTGGCAGTGAGTCGATAACAAAAAAAAAAATATATATAAATTAATAATTCGATAAATAATTAAATTTCTCCAATTTCAAATTAATCTACCAATCGATTAATAATTTCATAAAGTAATAAAATATTATAATTTTGACATTATTAATTTATAGAGATTTTACGTATATATACATCAAATGTGATAAAATCTATAACTTAAATCGGTGGACCAAAAATAGTGCATGATTTTTTACTTAAACTTCATACTAACCTTAGACTATTTCGCCGGGACCAAATAGAGTAAACAATAATTTATTTAAAAACACAACCATAACAATGAAAACTACTTAAACATAGACCTACCACTTGGTTGTCAAAACTAACCTTTGTTAAAATCTAGTATATATAATTATTAGGTAAATATTAAGAGTCTATTTCTAAAATGATCATATGAGTATCATTGGTTGCAGAGGTCTTCTCCCATAAAGTCTTTCCTTATATATATATTGTATAATCCAAGTGTTTAAGACATCTTCAAAGTGTTTCCTTGAATTAGATAATCGAAGTGTCAACTTCAAAGTAAAATTTATTAGCCCTAAAAAATGTTAACTTCCAAATTTGCAACTCGAAAGAATAAAAAGATAACAAGAAGTTGACTTTTTTACATCAACTCATGGCTCAAAAGCTTACTATTAATTTGGCTTTCCATTGTAATAATAATAAATATGATATTCGTTTCAACAATCAAATTATGGATTGAGAAGTTATTCACATGCTCGTTTTGTCCAATTGAGATTCTGTTTGTTTGTATCAAGAAATTATAGATGATATACAATTTTATAGTTATAATTAGATATCAAGAATTTATGGGTTGACGAGCTATTTCTCCCTCGAAACTATCATATGATACCTTGTCCACAAAGTTTGATGCTCGTTCCAATTTAACCTCAATCTAAAGCTTGAAACCATTTTCCCCATATTTTAGAAGTTCAAAACCAATTTCCTGATAGAATAAATGTTCAAAACTAGATTACACACCGATATGGTTTAATGCCGGTTTACTGTTTACCAATTAACATTAAAACACGTTTCAGCCAAACAAACCGATAATAACCCGATTTAAATCCGTTTAAAGTGGTTAAACCACCATTTACCCGATTTCAAACACAAATAAATTTAAAAAAAAAACCCAATTCTGGGTTTTACGCTCTTCAAGCCGACGACCCCTAGAATCGATTTTGAAATCGAAAATTCCCGAAATCTGTGAAATCGAAGGGTATTGTTGAAGATTCATGGTCGATTACTTATGGTTTTATCGGAAATCAATTGCTCTTGTGGAGTATCACGTAGTTCATATACCTTCAGTTTAAGTTTGATGTGTCTCGTGGAATTATTCTTACCGAATCAATAGCTCTCGAGGAGTTATTCTTGGACAATCATCTTAATTTATTTTTTATCGTCCATAATTGGATTCTAATATATTGGGATATCGAATCATATCCCACATGATTTGCTCTTAATGTAATTGATTTTTTTTGTTACTTTGATTGTCATATTGTATAGCTTAAGACAAGTAGATACTCTAGCTGAGTATACAATCGTGTAATGGCCATTGAGAATAAATCATCACAAACATTTGTTCATGGTATCAAAGCTTGAAAACAAATCTCTTTAAAAAAAGAATCATTTACATAAAAGAGCAATTTTTCAATTTCTCTTACATAAAAGAGCACTTTGATCAACTAGGGTACTTTTTTATATTTTTCTATACTTTTTGGGGTGCACAATCCCTTTGTTGGGTTTGATTGGTTCCAACTTCCAAGTGTCTTAGCTCTCCCATAGTATCCAACCTATGAAATATCAATATAATTTATTTATGTAATTAAATTTTTAAATATTAAAGAGATGAACCAATTACATATTAACAAACACTTGTATAGAAACGTATCTAAATAGTTCTTGTTTGAGAAACTGCTCTGCTAAGCCTATGACAGAGTGGAGTGGTCTTATTTGCGTTATCTGCTTGAAGCTTTGGGTTTTGATAAGAAATGGGTTGGTTGGGTTATGTTTTGTGTCTCTACAGTTACCTTCTCGGCGCTAATAAATGATTGTCCTTTCGGACTCATTTCTTCATCTCGTGGAGACAAGGTGACCCACTTTCTCCATCTCTTTTTGTTTTATGTACAGAAGGACTCACTCATTTACTTCACAAAGCAGAGCAGGCGGGTTCTATTTCGGGTGTAAGTTTCTCGGAGGCTGGTCCTACAATTCATCATTTGCTTTTTGCAGATGATAGCCTCTTTCTATGTAAAGCAAATGAAGATCAAGGAAATGAGGTAAAAAGGATTCTCAAAGTCTATGGAGAAGCAGCGGGACAAGTCATTAATTTGGCTAAATCTTCTATGACTTTTGGTTGATGAAGACCAAGCTAAAAGTTTTGTTTGGTATCTTCAATGAAGGCGGAGCTGGTTCCTATTTGGGGCTTCTTGAATGTTTCAGTGGTTCTAAGGTGGATATGTTAGGATTCATCCATGGTAGATTCAAGTCCAAGCTTACAGGTTGGTTTGCAAGGAGTCTATCTCTTGGTGGTAAGGAAATTCTCCTAAAAGCGGTTGCTTTAGCAATGCCTGTGTTTGCTATGAGTTGTTTTAAACTTCCCAAATCAACAATCACAAAGCTTACTAGTGCTATGTCTGATTTTTGGTGGAACTCGTTGGATCACATGAGAAAAGTTCATTGGTTAAGTTGGGAGAAGCTATGCCTTCCAAACCTTGAGGTGGTCTAGGGTTTAAAAATCTAGAAAGTTTTAACCAAGCTTTGTTGGCTAAACAAGCATGGAGGTTACTACAAGATCCGGATTGTTTGTTTACTCGGGTGATGAAGAGTCGTTATTTCATTGATGATGATTTCCTGGAGTCTTCTATCGGTCTGAGACCTTCTTTTGCTTGGAGAAGTATCCTTTTTGGCAGGGAGTTGTTGTTACAAGGAATTACCAAACATTTGGGTAATGGGAAATCGTATAGAGTTTTGGTTGATCCATGGATCTACAATGATCATCGACTCAGAGTACCGTTGATGAAAAACTGTTTGGTCAACTTATACTTGACGGTGAATGAATTGATGGATGAGAATGGGACAGGTTGGAATCGTGAAAAACTAGAGGAGTTATTCTTCCCGGATGACATAAATCTGATTCTCAAGTTCATACCTTTGGGAAGCCATAATGATTACTGGTGTTGGAAGCTTAATAAGAGTGGTTAATTTACAGTGAAATCTGCGTACTGGCTTTCCCACTCTTCAAACAAGAATGATTTATTTAAAGAAGCTGCAATGTTACCCTCTCTGAATGGTCTCAAAGAAAAGGTTTGGAATTTGTTTACGGTTCCAAAAATTAAGTGTTTCGTGTGGAGAGTTTTGAGCGATGCTATTCTGGTGGTTGATAACATTTATAAACGGGGAATGAAAGTGGATTCTAGGTGTCAAACCTGCAGAAATGAAGGTGAATCATCAAACCATGTCTTATTCACTTGTCATGTTGCCAGGCAGGTATGGGCTCTTTCTGATTTCCCTTCTCCTCTTGGTGGCTTTCACCCTGAATCGATTTATGTGAATCTCCATTATGTTATGCAAATGGGAAAGAATATAAAGGTTCCGTTAATTGCAAGAAGATCTTTCCCATGGATCCTATGGTTCTTGTGGGAAAATAGAAATAACTTAGTGTTTGAGGGAACTAAATTTTGCCCTTCTCTTACAATTGATAAAATTAGAGAGGAGTCCAATTTGTGGTTTCTAGCTCAGGAATTAGATTCTGAATCAAGAAATTTGAACACCCAAGACGAAACTAGAAAAGGAGAAAAGTGGTTACCTCCGCCAAAATTTTGGCTCAAATGTAACGTGGGTGTTTCGTGGTTGAAGAAAAGGAATTTAGCTGGTTGTGTTTGGGTTGTGAGAAATCATGAAGGTGTTGTCTTGATTCATAGTAGAAGAGCATTTAGTGGTGTGAAAAGTTTAGATCAAGCAAAGTTATGGTGTTTGGCTTGGTCAATCGAGAGTGTTGGTTATCAAAAGTTAAAGCAGGTTATTTTGGCAGCTGAAATGCCAAACCTGATAGGTGTTTTAAACCGGCCAAAGGCGTGGCCTTCTTTTAAGACGGAAATGGTGTTTCTCCAAAAAAAGTTGAGTAACCTCAATGTGTGGAGAGCTAAAGTTGAAATCAGGCATAGAAACAGAGCAGCGTTTCTTATTGCCCAAAGTGTAACTAGGGATGGTCGTTTTCAATCCTATGTTGCAGCCTTTGTGATGCAGCACCGCCTCAACAACCTTAACGGATTTTCCTTATTTAGACTTTCTAGTTTTGTTGATTTCCATTTTTGCTCTTTTTTCTTTTTTAAGCATTAGTTTTCCTTTTACTTCAAGAATCTCTCGCCTATATAAGGCTTCGAATTCCTTGTTAAACGCAGCTTTTTGATAATTAATACGATAAGAGAATTTCTCTTTATTCCTTGTTTGATTCGATTAATTTCATTAACCAAGAAGTCGGTCCTTCGAGATTGTTCAAATCTCTTAGTTGAGCGAGTAGGTCTCAAGAGTTTTCATTGAAACTCTTGATTGAGCTACAAATCAATTACTTACGCTGCGCCAGGTTGGTATCAGAGCAAAATCCTAACACTTCCGATGCGATCCACCTCCGACGGAAGCCGAGCTCACACGCCAAACTCTTGCTCGACTTCAAGAACAGATGCAGCAGCTCACGGTGGCGATGCAGGCAATAGCGTTACAATGCGCACCTCCGTCGCAGCACTTTGTTGATGGTAACGATGGTGAATACGACGAAGAAAACAACAATGCAGACAACCCGTTTGCAAGACAGATTCAAAACCCTGTCGTCCTCCCCGGCGTTGATGAACGATGGGAACAGGGGTTTAAATCTGAATTGCCCGAGTTTCATGGTAGCCCAACGGCAGAGGAGCTTTTGGATTGGATCGTAACTGTTGAAGAGGTCCTTGAATTCAAACGCGTTCCGTTAGAGCGTTGTGTCCCGGTCATCGCTATGCGATTTTGAAACAGAGCCGCAGCTTGGTGGACTCAATTAAAGACAACTCGAGCTCGTACAGGAAAAGAAAAAATTATGTCTTGGGATAAATTGAAGAAACACTTACGCAAAACGTTTCTTCCATTCAACTATGACCATATCATGTTTCAACGTCTACAAAATTTGAGACAAGGTACTCGCACGGTAGAAGAATATTCTACGGAATTTTTTTTGCTGCTCACTCGTATTGATCTTCGGGATTCAGAACAGCAATTAGTGGCTCGTTTTGTGGGTGGTTTACGACAGCAAATTCAGCACACATTAAACTTATTCCATCCGTCATCAGTTTCAGAAGCTCATCAACAAGCTTTAACCATCGAAGCTCAAACAAAAGGCAACTATTCAGCATGGAGCTCATCTCGGAATACTCGCCCTTCACCTCCACCAAACACGATGGGTCAGTCACAGGGAGCCTCCTTGCCAAAACAAGAACAAATTATACATGTTCCTGATAATTCACGTGTTACAAGACCAAGTACACTGCGTCGCTTCAATTGTGGAGAACCTGGACATCGTCAATCTTCATGTCCCACTCGTAACCGTCTCGGACTACTTCTTGATGACACTCGACGTGATGTGGAAGTGATTTATGATGAAGAAGTTGTGGAAGAAACAGAGGAGTGACATGCGGATGTGGGACACCTTCTAGTAGTGAGACGTACATGCTTAGCGCCACGTGTTCTTGAGGAATCTTCTCAACGAAACAAACTCTTTCACTCTCGATGTACGATCAATGGAAGAGTCTGCAATCTTATTGTTGATTCTGGAAGTTGTGAGAATGTCATCGCAGAAGAAGTGGTGTCTAAGTTAAATTTTCCCGTACAACCACACCCCAGCCCTTATAAGTTGGGTTGGATACAACAAGGGAATGACTTTTCTATTTCACAGCGCGCCTTGGTGGAATTTTCAATTGGCAACACTTATAAGGATCAAATGTTATGTGATATTGCTCCAATGGACGCTTGTCATCTATTATTGGGTCGCCCTTGGGAGTTTGATCGTCGTGTCACTCATGATGGTTACCTTAACCCCTATACGTTCCGTTTTAATAACCGAACGTTCACTTTGAAACCATCTGTGACTCCACTCCCTGCTTTATCGGCTCCTCGTCCAAGCCCTATAATGCTCTTGCAACGTGCCCCTTTTGAATCCGAGATGCGCAAGGAAGGAATAGTGTATCTTCTTGTCACTGCAGTTGTGTCTCCTACACAGATAACTGTTCGCTCTCCTCATCTAGAAACCATTGTTACAAGAATTCTCCGATGTCTTTCCAAGTGATCTCCCTCCCGAATTGCCTCCATTGCGTGACATTCAACATCACATTGATTTAATTCTGGATGCGGCTCTTCCCAATCGTTCACATTATCGCATGAGCCCTAGTGAGCATGCAGAGTTAAGAAGACAAGTTGAAGATCTGGTCGCTAAAGGCTTCTTGCGTGAAAGTTTAAGCCCTTGTGCTGTTCCGGCTTTGCTAATACCAAAAAAAGATGGTTCTTGGCGTATGTGTGTGGACAGTCGTGCAATCAATAAAATTACGGTTCGTTATCGCTTTCCTATTCCTCGTCTCGATGACTTACTGGATCAGATCGGTGCTGCCACCATATTTTCAAAGCTCGACTTGAAGAGCGGATATCATCAAATTCGCATTCGACCAGGAGACGAATGGAAAACTGCATTCAAGACACGTGAAGGTTTATTTGAGTGGCTGGTTATACCATTTGGCTTATCAAACGCTCCTAGCACATTTATGCGCGTTATGAATCAAGCTCTTCGTCCCTTCATCGGTAAATTTCTCGTCGTTTATTTCGATGATATTCTAATCTTTAGCTTATCATGGGATGCTCACGTACAACATTTACGAGATGTCTTATTGGTGTTGCGAAAGAGTCAGCTTTATGCCACCTTGAAAAAGTGTGAGTTCGGCTCGGAGAAGGTCCATTTTTTGGGATACATTGTTTCTACGCAAGGTCTTGCGGTCGATCCAAGCAAAGTTTCAGCCATAAGTTCTTGGCCGATTCCTAAAACATTAACCGAAACTCGCAGCTTTCACGGATTAGCATCTTTTTACAAACGTTTTGTTCCACAATTCAGCAGTCTTATGGCTCCAATTACAGATTGTATGCGTGATGCTACATTTATTTGGACCCCGACATCATCTACAGCTTTTGAGATCGTGAAGCACAAGCTTGTTTCAGCCCCAGTTTTGGCTTTGCCTGATTTTTCTCTGGTCTTTGAACTCCATTCTGACGCCTCCAAGACTGGCATTGGTGCCGTCTTAAGTCAACGCCAACGACCCATTGCCTTCTTTAGTGAGAAGCTAGCTGGTGCCTGCTTTCGGTATAGCACTTACAATATCGAGTTCTATGCGATCATCCAAGCAGTTAAACATTGGCGACATTACCTTTTCCACAAGGAATTTGTACTCTACACTGATCATGACGCACTTAAACACTTAACAAGTCAAGAGAAGCTTTCGTCTCGCCATGCTTCTTGGGTCTCGTATCTGCCGCAATTTTACTTTGTGATTAAACACACTTCTGGTGTATCTAATCGCGTAGCTGATGCACTGAGTCGTCGTCACTCTATCTTAGCGGTCTTACGTGTGTATGTGCCCGGATTCAGTACGTTTGTGGATCTATATCCTAACGACCCTTTCTTTGGTCGTATTTTGGAAGATACTATGGCTGGACGCAATTCTGATTATACCATTCATGACGGGTTCTTATTTCGAGATTCACGTTTATGTATACCGGATTGTAGTCTTCGACTTCAATTGATTTCGGAGCTCCACACAGAAGGTCATGTTGGTCGTGATCGTACTCTTCAGCTGGTGTCTTCTTCTTACTTTTAGCCCTCCCTCCGACGTGATGTTGAACGGTTTGTCGAAAGATGCGTCACTTGCCAAAGATCGAAAGGGCATGCAACAAACGCAGGGTTATATTTACCACTTCCAATTCTGACGCAGCCTTGGATCGATATAAGCATGGATTTCGTGATGGGTCTTCCAAGAACTCGAAAAGGTTTTGATTCAATCTTTGTAGTAGTAGATCGTTTTTCGAAAATGGTTCATTTCATACTGTTTAAACGGACTACTGATGCGGTTCAAGTTGCTACTCTCTTCTTCCGTGAAATATATCGTCTGCATGGTCTGCCCTCATCAATCGTTTTTGATCGAGATTCACGTTTTCTTGGCCATTTTTGGAGATCTTTATGGAAACTGTTGAATACTAGTCTTGATATGAGCTCTGCGTATCATCCTCAAACCGATGGCCAAACCGAGGTGACCAATCGTTCCCTTGGCAATCTTCTCCGTTGCTTGGTAGGCGAGAAGATTAAGACTTGGGATTCTCATTTACCTCAAGCGGAGTTTGCTCACAACCATGCGGTTAATCGCAGTTCCGGTTTCAGTCCGTTTCAGGATATTTACGGCTTCTCTCCTCGTGCTCCTGTTGATCTCTCCTCTCTTCCTGATCATACACGCTCGCATGGAGTAGCTGCTGATTTCGTCGAAGATATTCAACACATTCATGAGCTTACTCACAGCAACTTGGAGACATCAACTCAGAAATACAAAACCGCAGCTGATTCGAAAAGAAGACATCTTGTGTTTGAAGTTGGTGATCTCGTTTGGGCCGTTTTTACTCGAGATCGTATGCCAGCTAGGGATTACAACAAATTGAAAGCAAAAAAGTTAGGACCACTGGAAGTACTTGAGCGAATTAATGATAATGCCTATAGACTTCGTCTTCCTCCCGATATCAATACTTCTGATGTGTTCAACGTGAAGTACCTCTCCCGCTTTTTAGCTGCTGATCCCATGCTTGATTCGGGGACGAATCTTTCCAACCCGGAGGGACCTGATGCAGCACCGCCTCAACAACCTTAACGGCTTTTCCTTATTTAGACTTTCTAGTTTTGTTGATTTCCATTTTTGCTCTTTTTTCCTTTTTAAGCATTAGTTTTCCTTTTACTTCAAGAATCTCTTGCCTATATAAGGCTTCGACTATTCCTTGTTAAACACAGCTTTTTGATAATTAATACGATAAGACAATTTCTCTTTATTCCTTGTTTAATTCGATTAATTTTATCAACCAAGAAGTCGGTCCTTCGAGGTTGTTCAAATCTCTTAGTTGAGCGAGTAGGTCTCAAGAGTTTTCATTGAATCTCTTGATTGAGCTACAAAGCTACAAATCAATTACTTACGCTGCGCCATTTTGAGCCTTTTTGGCTTAGAAGTATATTTGATTGTGAGAAAGTGCATGCCTTTTCGGTGGTTTAATTTTTTTGGTCTGATGCCAGTGTCTGGTTTTTCTGGGTATATACAGTGGTGTTGTTTGTTATTGGTTTATGTCTTCCTTATGTCTTTATGTTTGTGGTCTACTTTGTAAGAGATTGTTGTTGTTCTATCAATATAATCCTTCAGATGAAAAAAGAAAAGAAATTGCTCTGCTTTTTTCTGTTTCACTCTCTTCTTTTCTTCTTATTTTTTAATTTTTTTATTCACTAAAGACCATGCTAAGAGATGGTCTTAGTCACCCAAACTCTGTCCTTAAATTATAATCCAACTCTCGAAGACCTCCCAACTTTATAAATTAAGTCTTTCACTAAATTAATTAGAAAATCCTAGTGTCGAATTAATAATTGCAACTGCGAAGCATTTTAAAAGTCAAACAGAATTGAGCTCTCGAACGCGGGTAGACCAGATTCATGTCATGCAATCCACCACTGCATGCATCACATCACATATACGTACGATCGCTATGATTTATTTAATTTAATTTTTATATTTCAAAATAATATATTTAACCACACTTGTGTTGAGTAGTAAAGTTTTTTTAAAAGAAAATGTTGAGTAGCAGAGTTTAATAAAAAAAAATAGTAGTTTAATGTCGCTCTATCATAGTCACAAAAAAATATCGGAAAAGATGCCGAACATAATAAGTTTGGGCATTTGGTATTTGTTCGAGTTCGGATCGATTTTTTTAGGTATATTGGTATTAGGGGTTAAAAACCTATTAGGGTATATTTCTCTTTTGGATGAGGTTCGGTTACGCTTAGGTTCGGATCGGTTTCAAGTATCTGAATTATTTAAAATTTATCTAAAATATATGAAATGTAAGAACTAATATCCGATCTAAAGAAAGAATAAAAGTTTGTGGGGCAAAAGAGTAAGTCTTTATTGAATTAAGCCGGAGCTCGGGGATAATACAACGGTGGTTAGGTCGTCGGAATAAGAACGCCGACCTAAACATTTTTTACGGTAAATCGAGATCTAGAGTTAAAGCCAAAGCTAAGTTTGCCCTAGGTCTCGAGAGTAAATTTGCGGATCCTGGCGAATGGACGAGGTTGCCACCTATTTATAACAGGTCTAAGTCGGCCAACCGAACTCCTTCCTTTTCGGGGAAAAGGAAGATTTCATTTATCTTCAGCCGACCTCCAATTCTTTTCGGAAGATTTCCTTTTTTTCGGAGGGCGGCGCCGACCTCTATGTTATGACGAGTCGAGTGGGCCGTGAAACCCTAATTTGAATGGGACGAGCTGGATTCAGAAAAGGCCTTTTAGAGGGGTGCTAAACTCATCTCTAACAATTAGTCCCCCCCCAGTTCGGTGAGCGTGAATAATGAGCTCGGAGAACTTAAAGAAAGACGATGACTCAGTTTGAATTCATCTCGTGATATTCCCGTCGTTTAATTATTTCAAGTCGAGACCTTTATCAGGGAAAAGATCGCTAAAAACCCGGGCTGAGTAATAATATTGCCGCCAATATGTGGGTCCCGAAGACATTAGGATTTTCCCTCACAAGTTCTCCGAATAAATTTAATTCGGGAAATTCGAAGGGTCTCCAAAGTAATGATGGCCCTCGATAACCGTTCTCGTTTTTCTATAAATTGAGGGAGCTCTCCTCATTTCTTCACTTTTCCAACTCGCGAAAGAAAGCAAAGGTTCGCTCTCTCTCCCTCTCTTAATTTATTTCTCCGCTCTAGATAACCAAAACGCCGTAGTTTTAGATTTCTCGGCGTGATTTTGCCGATCTGCTTTAGATCCGCCGCCCGTGTTCTTCGTTTTCTTCAAGAGAATCCATCAAACAAAATGGGTTTGATCCGAAAAAATTCCAAAGTGAAGGCGCTTCTGGTTTCTCCGAGCTCAGAAGAAGATGCGACTCCAAAGGTATCATGTGGAATCTCATCTGACAGCTCGGAGGAATTCGACCGGGAGTTCGCAGATGAAACGGGGTACTCCCATGCCGAGTTAAGGCTTCTGAATCAACGGGCTGCTGTTGAGCGGTTTGAAGCGACACAGCTCGGGACAACCCGTCGTGGTGATGTCGAAGCGTCCTCAGCTCAGCAAACCTTTAACATTCCTCAATTAAGGGAGAGCCTGACGAGGCCGGTGGTGGCAACGAATTATGCCCGGAGGACGAAGCTGTCGTCGCGGAGATAGAAACCCGAGCTGCTGGCGTTTCCGGTCTTGACATGGAGTTTGGCGATTATGGGATCGTTGACCTCTGGATTAAGCCAGTGGCCGAGACCAAAGAAGGTAGGGCCAAGAAGAAGAAAATCCTTCCCGTTTTAGACAATCGCTGGGGCGTGATTCCGACCCAATCGACGGGAGAGTCTTTGCTTGCGCTAAAGAAACAGCGCGGGATTGGTCCTGAAGTGAAGTTCATAATTCCAGCTCCTTTTGAGCGTCACTGGGACGTTTCTTCGGGCTGGGTCTGCCTCTACGAGTGCTTTTTCACGCACTGTCACCTTTGGTTTCCGCTCCCGCGGCTTTTGTTCGAGTTCTGTAACGCGAAGGGAATGTCAGTTTCCCAGATGGGCCATGGTTGCATCAAGAATTTGGTCGCACTTTTGGTCATGGCCTATGAGAACGGGATTCCATTCAATTGCCACGTATTCGAGGAGCTGACCACCCTCAAGCGGGTGCTTGGGAAGAAGTCGTATGGATCGTTCTACGAGAGCATGAGACCGAAATACAATATCATGTCCGGGGGATTTATTAGTAAAATCGACAACTGGAGAGATTACTATTTTTTTGTCCACAGTGATGAAAATTCGATGGCTGATCCCAACATCTTTGTTGAGAGTCGTTGGAAAATCGAGATCGGTAGAATTTTAGTTTCTTTATTTATCTCTCTAGCTTCCATGTTTCAGTTGATGGCCAATCCCTTTTCTTCTTTCCACAGGTCAATACGCTCCAATCGGTCCACTCCCTGACGATTTCGAAGAAAGCAGAGACGCGTTTTTGAAACTCAATCATCTGTACTGGCCTGAACTCACCATTCGCAGAATAGACCGAGCTGCTAATTCCCTCGCAAGATCATCTCGCAAGAAGAAAATGCCGCTTGATCCCCGAGAGATCGAAGATTACTCCACGGGTTTGGAGGAGGTTATAAAGAAATCAGGCGCGAAGTCGCCCGTGGCGGCGCCAGGTTCCGGCGTCGATAAGGGAAAAGATCCCAAGGAGATCGGGCCGAAACGGACGAGCGATGCCAAGAAGGCCTCGCGGGGATCTAAGAAAAAAGATCCTAAACGAGACGGCACTGAAGCATCCGCTCCGAGCTTGAGCTCGGATGATGCTACTCTTGCGGAGCACCAGGCTGCCGGAGGTTCCGAGGTTGCTGCTGAGACGCAGGTGACTACCGAAGAGGCAGCAAAAAGGAAAGTCAAGTCGGCTGGCAAACGGAAGTCTTCGGAAGTAGAAAAGTCGAAGGACACTCCTGGCCAGGCTTCCAAGCGTGCTAGATCGGATTCTGTTCCGAACCCTAGCGACTTCCAGTTCGAGTATCACGGGAAGGAATCGCTGTCGACTGATCGTCGCGCCTGTTCTCAGCTGGTTTGGAAACTCAAGGCTAGACCGATGGCTGGTCCTTCGGTGGAGGAGTTTCTTTACCGGGACGAGTATGAGCAGTGGGCCACGGACGAAGTCCGAGTAAGACTCTTTAAATCGTTTATTATTATTATTTTTTTATTGTTGTGGAACGGGCTCTCATATGTTCCTATATAGGCGAAGAGCAGCGCGAATCATCTGTTCGGCCGTCTTAATCGTGATGCGAAGAAGGCCAAAGAGGCCGAGAAGGATAGAGCGGTGGCGGAGAAAAAGTTCCACGAAGCAAGCCTTGGCCTCGAAGTCGAGAAACTAAAAACCGCACAGCTCGAAGAGCGAATTATCGAGCTTCAATCCCAAGTTGGGGAGTTGGAGGCTAATAATCCCAAGATCTCCTCGGCTCTCATCAGGTCGACGAAGCAGGTCTCGTGACGAGATAGCTGGCTTTGCCCAAAATCAGGTCGTCAGCTTCTACTCTGGCCTGACGGAGAAAATGAAAAAAATCCTCGAGCAACGAAAGGAGGTTGAAAAGATCGTTTCGTCCTTGGCTCAAGCCCGTGGAGCTCGCTTTTCCGAAGTGTGAATGTAAGCGTGCGAGAAATTAACTCAGCTCGGCTTATTTAATGTTTACATGACTTAGGAATGTGCGAGACGGATCTCGGCTTAAAAAGGTAAGTGCTAATATGATTGTGCGAAACAGGTCGGCTTATATGGATCATACGACTCATTCCTAAGTACGAATACCAATATGCGATCAGGTCGGCGTTTAGTTATTGGTATGACTTAGGAATTTCTAAGTTCGAATGTAAAGGTGCGAGTAAGGCCCGGCTTATATGCTTTGCATGACTTAGAAGGGTGCGAGAGCAGGCTCGGCTTATATTTGTGGATTATTTCACCACGGCATCCATGAGGAACGCATGCAAGACGGATCTTGGCTTTTTGTGGTGCCGAACTAAGTTGATCAGACTTAGTTATAGGCATATCTAACGACTGGCCAGGAAGTTGATGTGTGAATAGTTCTGGAGCGTAAAAGATGGTAAAATTTAAATTTTTTTATTAAGTTATAGTTGGACCCAAATAGGGCTGCCTACGTACCCAAACGGGATCAAACCATTCGTAGTTCATATAACAACAGAGAAGTGCTCGGTTGACGAGCTCTTTTTTTTTTCTTTTTTTTTTTTTTTTTTTTGGCGAAGGTGCCGGTCTGAAGGTTGTCTAGCTGATAAGTCAGGCTTAAGAGTAGAAGCACTTAAGGCTCATTGAATTTCATGCCAGTGGGACTTCGTCGCCCGTGGTTGTTTCGAGGCGGTAGACGCCGGGCTTCACGACCTTGGTGATGATATAGGGGCCTTCCCAGTTAGCTCCGAGCTTGCCTGCTCCCCACTCTTTCGTGTTTTCGTACACCTTTCAAAGAACGAGGTCTCCTTTGTCGAAGTGTCTATTGCGTACCTTCTTGTTATAATATTGTAAAGCTTGGTTTTGGTAAACTTGCATTCGAAGGAGTGCCAAGTCGCGCAGTTCCTCGACGATGTCAAGGTTGTCGGTGAGGACGGCGTCTTTCACCTCGTGGTTCTCGGGCATCAGAGTTCGGCGAAGAGAATGGGGTTTGACCGGTAGCAGTGCGAGGTGTTGTGCGATGAGACCAGAGGACGCCGTCTAACTCGTCGGCCCAAAGACCCTTCTTCTTTTCGAGGCGTTTTTTAAGGCCGTCGATGATGGTTTTGTTTGTGGCTTCGGCTTGACCGTTGTCTTGAGGGTAGCGCGGGGTTGATTTACTTAGTCGGATGTTTCAGCGTTCCCAAAACTCTTCGAAGAGCTTGGAAATGAACTGGGAGCCGTTATCAGTGACGATTTCGTATGGAAGCCCGTGTCGGCAAATGATGTATTTCCATACGAAGTTTTGCACTTCCTTGTCCTGGATCCGAACGTATGCCTTAGCCTCCACCCACTTAGTGAAATAGTCGGTCATTACGAGCAAGTACTTGCGTTGTCTTGAGGACGGGAGAGGGGCAACGATATCCATGCCCAACGCATGAAGGGGTAGGGAGGGACTGCCGAGGTAAGCAGCTCGGTGGGTTGATTGATCATTGGCTGAATTCGCACTTCTTGGCGTATGTTTCGCAGTCCGTCATCATGGAAGGCCAATAAAAACCGGCCTTTTTTACTTTCAGAGCGAGAGCGCGGCCGCCAGAATGATTGCCGCCGGCTCCGTCATGTGTTTCTTTGATCATGCGGGAGATTTCGTCGCCATTGATGCATTTGAGCAAGACGCCTGTTGAGGTCCATCGGCAGAGTTGGTCGCGTACCATCGAGTATTTTGCACCACGGGCTCGAAGGCGACGTGCTGCCCATCTATCTTTTGGGACTTCTCCATCTGCTAAGTATAGCATAAGCTCGACGCGCCAATCGACACCGTCGGTTCTTGGTTCGTTGAGCAGCTCCATTGGGTCGTCATATTCATCCTCTTGATAGGTCAGAGTGCAGACCTCTCCTGGCTGCATGATGCTGGAATGGGGTATTATTGCGACAGGGATGGTATGTCGCAGGTCGGGATCGATACTGGTAGTCAGGGCTGCTAGAGCGTCTGCGGCCGTGTTCTCCTTCCGAGGTATCTTCAGGAGCTCGAAGGTCGTAAATTCCTTTGCCAGCAGTTGAACGAGCTTGAGGTCGGCATCCATTCGCTCGTCTTTGGCATCGTACTCGCCATTGAACTGATTTGCGACAAGCTGGGAATCGCAGAAGGCACGGATGTGGTCAATCTGCATTCCTCGAGCTAGTCGGAGGCCGGCCAAGAGTGCTTCATACTCGGCTTCGTTGTTGGAAGCCGGAAATTCCAGGCGAAATGACTGCTCCAGAGTCTCTCCAGTAGGGGATTCAAGTTGTATGCCGATCCCCGACCCGAGGCGTGAAGAGACACCGTCGACGTGCAAAGTCCAGCGTTCTATTGGCGTTTCATCGTGAATCAGGTCGGGGGGTAATTCGATGAGGAAGTCAGCGAGGACTTGTGCCTTTGCGCAAGTCTGAGTTCGGTACTCAATGTCGTATGGGTGGGACTGTGAAGTATGGTTCGGAGCGGGTGACTTGTGAGGACGGCTATTGTGTGCGATTGAAAGTAAGGTCGGAGCTTTCGCGAGGCGACGACTAGAGCCAAGGCCAATTTTTCCAAGGTCGAGTACCTAGTTTCGCCCCTGTCTAGAGACTTGCTGATGTAGAAAATTGGTTTTTGTTCTCCTCGATCTTCTCGAACAAGGACCCCACTGATCGCCGAGCTGGAAATAGCAATGTAAAGGTACAGAGTTTCGCCGTCTTCTGGTTTTGCTAAGATCGGGGGCGTTGATAGATAAACATTGAGCTGTTGGAAAGCCTCCTCGCACTTCTCGTCCCATTCGAAACGCTTGTTTCCCCGAAGCAGCTGATAGAACGGGAGGCATTTATCCGTTGATTGGGATATAAAGCGGTTTAAAGCGGCAATTCGTCCAGTGAGTCTCTGGACCTCTCTTGTATTCGTCGGGTAAGGAAGGTCTAGCATCGCCGAAATCTGCTTCGGGTTTGCCTCGATTCCGTGCTGTGTAACGAGGTAACCGAGGAATTCTTGCGACGTGACTGCGAACGTGCATTTGGTCAGATTGAGCTTCATGTCGAATTCGTTAAGGATGACGAAACACTCTTTTAAGTGTGTAATGTGATCTTCGGCCCTTGCTGACTTGACCAGCATATCATCGATGTATACTTCCATGGTATTTCCGAGCTGGTTAACAAACATTTTGTTGACGAGGCGTTGGTAAGTCGCGCCCGCGTTCTTCAAGCCGAAAGGCATCACCTTGTAGTAGTATGTTCCGCGATCTGTGATGAAGACCGTTTTTTCTCAGTCGTCAGGATGCATAACGATCTAGTTATATCCGGAGAAAGCGTCCATGAAGGAAAGGAGTTGGTTTCCAGCGGTAGCTTCGACGAGTTGGTCGATTCGGGGGAGGGGAAAGCTATCCTTTGGGCATGCCTTATTGAGGTCGGTGAAATCTACACACACACGCCATTTTCCGTTATTCTTTTTCACTACCACGGGGTTAGCCAGCCAGTCCGGATGTTGCACCTCGGCTATAGATCCTGCCTTTAGTAATTTGTCCACTTCATCGTGAACCGCCTGAACTCGTTCTGGTCCTAGCTTTCGTCTTTTTTGCTTGATTGGTTTGAAGGTGACGTCGACGTCGAGTTTGTGGCTAGTTATGCTCGGACTGATTCCTTTCATATCCTCCATAGACCAGGCGAAGGTTGCCACATTTTGGCGCAAGAAAGCAATGAGCTCGTCCTTCATGCTTGGATGCAGCTCGGTGCCAATCCCAACGCATCGGTCAGGATTGGCTTCGTCTATGTTGACCTGCACTACCAACTCGCTCTTTGGCTTTTCGTGATGGACGACTCGGGGGTCGAAATCGTTCTGGCTTCCGATAGTGAAAGCGTTGCGAACACGTTGCTTATCTATGTAGCAATGGCGGGACTCGCGTTGGTCACCCCGGAGTGTGTAAACTCCTCTTTTGACCGGAAACTTAAGGCATTGATGATACGAAGACGGGACGGCTCGCATCGAATTTATCCATGGGGTGCCAAGTATAGCGTTGTAGATAGCCGGCCTGTCGATAACATCGAAGTCAACGATTTTCATGACACCTCCGACCAAGGTGGGTAACTGGATGGTGATAACCGGATTTTGCTAATCAATTTACTCAATCCTACTACACATGTCATTGTAGTATTTGAGGATCAGTCCATATGGGTTGTTGTGACAAAAGGAATTCATAAAACTTCTTAATCTAAACAAGTCTAGTGAAGGTTTTGGTATGAGATTTGTGACATTAAACAAAGTGAAAGACAAGCTATCTTCAAGACAAATAAAAACAAAACAGAGTTTCTAAAAGATTTTTGTAAATTTTGGAAAGATGAATCCAAGGTTATGGTATTGATTTTCAGGTGTTTAAAAGTGTAATCAATGATGTCATTCTACTCATATAAATGCTAATCTCCAAGCTTAGAACTTCAAGAATAGATTAAACCACTTTCATGGACTTAATCCTTTCATCACATTTCTAATCAAGAACAAACTTTCATTTGTGATCAAAGATGCAACAAGCATAAAGATTCAGTTCTAATCTGCTAATAAACACCTTAGACAATCACTTTCATGAGCTAAGTATGTAAATCTCTTGCTTAAATGATCCAGAAATTTTACTAATCTTTTGGATGAGAAAATTCCCTAGAAATCTAATTCAACATGATCAAGGTTGAAATT
The DNA here is from genome assembly GCA_020283515.1 of Alliaria petiolata. Lineage (NCBI taxonomy): Eukaryota > Viridiplantae > Streptophyta > Magnoliopsida > Brassicales > Brassicaceae > Alliaria > Alliaria petiolata. Next base: position 190,645,030 of record JAHZTW010000001.1, on the reverse strand, counting down.
AGCATTAAGAGCATTAAGCAAGAAGAGATATGGAAGAATCAACTCATAGACATCAAGACTAACACCCTAAACACCCTAGATCTAACCAACCTTAGATTCTAAAGAACTACTCACAGTTCATGATCAAACCAACAAAAACTTGTAAAAACTTGATAATAAGCATTAGGAAGAGTAAAGGGAAGAGATTAGAGAAGAAGAACTCTTGAATTGAAGTTTTTGATCCAAAGGTCTTGCAAATAAAATCACCAAATACAGAGAGAGTTTCTGGAAAAGTTTAGAAATAAAAAGTCAACTAGATTATAATGATCAACAGTGTATTTTCGTCTTAAGTAAGCAAATCTGCGGGTTCCATATCGGTGTGATCACACCGATACAGCAGGCAGATACGCGTATCGGTGTGATCACACCGATACAGAAGGCAGATACGCGTATCGGTGTGATCACACCGATACAGCACACCGATACTGCTTTCTTCATGTCCTTTGCGAGTTTTGCTGCATGTTTTCCTTCTGTTCTTCCCCTTCTTGGCTTTCTTGCTCATTCATCAACCTCCCAATAGCCTCTTCAAGCTCTAGAATACCTGAGAAACACTTCAAATGCAACATATATATAATATTCTAAGCTAAGACTCACTAAACTCTAAAATGAATGCAATCTAGCCTAAAACTATCTAATGAATGCATGTATGGATGCAAAACTATCCTATATGAGTGTTAAAAATATGTTAAAATGAGAGACTATCAACTCCCCCAAACTTGCATTTTGCTTGCCCTCAAGCAAACAACCAACAAAAATGAGAGAGAGAAGTGTGAAAATTGGAGCTCAAATCCAAAAATGCCAACTAAAGAGATCAAGTCATTGTCCAAGTTTACAATTCTAGGATGCATGTTGAGTTTTCTCTACTTTTAAAAACTTTAGCCACACTCATCACAATCATGAATTGAATTCAAGTCTAGCCTACACAAGCCTTCCTATCCTTCATTCCTTTAACATTCATTCAATTTGTAACCATGGATCATGCTTTGAAATGGCAAGAGAACTCATTTGGTTAAGGGATAAGGTCTTGGGATAAAAATGATCTCAAAGCAATGGTTTGTTTTAGGTTCAAGAGGGAGCTCTCAATGAAAAGAATCAGCCTATGGCAAAATGCTAAGAGTAAAAACCAATAGATGCATACAAGGATGACTTTCATCTACCCAAATGTCTAATGATTTTTTATCCAATACTACACCCAAAGATCAACCACTTAAGCTACCCATTTCCAAAGGTTTTTGTTGCCTTTAAAAATTACACATTGATTCACCTTCCTTGTTGAACTTGGGAGTTCTTCTTCACTTTGTGTATATGGTTTTTGGCTTCTTTTTATTGGCTCTTCTTGTTGTATGTGATGTCTCTTTGTGTCACCTTTTTGGATGTTTGCTGGCCGGATTTTCTTCTTGTTGTATGACCTTCTTTGTTGCCACCATTTCATCAATTTGTCTCCCCATTCCATTTCCTTGTATCACATTCTTTACTTCCTCTTCTTCTCCAATTGATAAAACATTTAAAAACAAGAACTTCTTCTTAATCTACCCAACGAACATCCTAGCCTATTACTAGCTTAAAATGCAAGCTAGTGTCTACATGAAAGCTTCTCCTTGTCGGCCTAAACTCAACACTTTTTGCCTAGGTGATTCAAAATTTTTGAAAATAGGCCTCACAATCACACACAAGATTTGTAGGCTTGAAAAAAGGTTCGGTTATGGGCGTGGTAACTATTTGGGATAGCAAGAGAATGGTAAAAATGGAGAAAATATCCCAAATATGTATGTGGTATCCATGAGTTCGACTTGGCAAAACAATGTATGATAATTAGCGTCAGTTTTAGCGGTTCTAATAGATAGGAATGAAATCAATTCACAGCAAGTTTTGACTAAAACATGAATGCCAAGACATGAATTCCAAGTGTGGTGCGGTCTTAACACGAAACTTACTCGAATGCATCAGACAATTGTGAACGTGGGCAATGACTTGATATCAAAAATTAGAATTTTTCAAAGAAAATTTCATCATTGCTCCCTATGCAATATGAATGAAATCCTATATGAAATGCAACTAGACACAATCCTAAAATGCAAATGCAATGTCTAAATGCTAAATTCATTTTTTTTTAGATGATTGCATGAAACACAAATGCATAAATCACAAATATCTAACACAAAGTATCAAATCTCTCAACCTCTCTCCCAAACTTAAATTACACAGTCTCCTGTGTAATAAAAGTTCAAGAGAGACCGCAATCCAAAAGACAAAAACAAATAAGAGAACAAAAACTAAATGATATATATAATGAAGTGTGAAATGTTACTTCTAGGTCTGTGAAGAAGAGGAGGTGATCCGATAGATATGGATTGGTCGGTGGAGGATGTTTGTGGAGGTGAGTGACTTGGTTTTCTCTTCCTTGGTTGCTCCCCATGTGTAGAGGCTGATGAACATGAAATCTTTTCCTTGAGGCTCTTGTACTTTGCCTTCAGCTTCTTGTACCCCTTTAGCAGTTTGTTGATGGTGTTGTCCTGGTGCTTGTTCCATTGCTGGAGCTAGTCAATGTGGTCATGAGCCTCCCGCAATGCCGAGTTTGATATTGCCCCACCATAGGAGGAGAAATGGTACCTCTCGGTGCCTTGCCTCAGGTCTGACTGCTCTTGCTCTTCTCCTCCTTCCTCAGGTTCTGCGACTGGTTTCAGTGAAAACATGTTCTTCTTGGTAATAGTCTCTAGATGCCTCTGAATCGTCGTGTCATAGAGCTGCGTGGGCGGTGGCACAAACTCGAAGCTCCTCTGGGTCTGCAAAGAAGTGACGGTTTGTTGCGGAATAAGTATCTTGGCTTCTCCTTCTAGGGTAATTGAGAAGCTGTATGCGAACAAGTTACCACTCTTCCCTGCTAAGAAATGAGTCTTGCTGAGGTAGAAAATATCCATCCACTGTGGCTCTAAACCGTCTTCACCCAACGGATGCCCAACTGCCTCGAGTATCGGTGTAATCAGCCCACTGATACTAAGCTGAGGGGTCTTGTCCCTCATCGTCATCACCCAGTCCTTATATGAAAGGAATTGTCGCAGCAGCATGGAGACCAAACCCGTACCTGCGGTGTCTCCTCGAAAAATACCTCCGTCTCTCGGCCTAATCCCGGGATCCTCGCTAAACCCATGTCCAGAAACTGCAACTCTTCCAGCTGTACATTCTCGCACTCTCGTCTGGCAAAGAATGTATGTGCTAGTACCTTGTGCGCATACCGTATAGCTGGATGTCTGATCAGCGATCCCTTGCTTCTTCCCGGCTCGAAAGTACCCGAGGCAATGACATCCCACAATGCAGCTAACTCCTCTTCACCAATGGCAAGGTTCTTGGTCCTGCGCGCACCTTCTGTAAACCCGAAGATCTCCTGAAGCTCTCTGAATGATAATGTGTAGGCCATCATCTCAATCTTGAATTTGATATACCCATGTCCATCTTCTTCGGGTGTATCTTCGCCTTCGTAGTATAAGTCCACCTCTAATGATGCCAGGAATTGGCATGTCTCTGTTTTGTGTGCTGGATGAGACATGGTGAAGAAATTTCCCAATCCCATCTTTTCGAAGATCATCTCGACATCTTCAAAAATCCCTAGAGCTTGCAGAGACTGCCGGTGCGGGTATCGCATTCCTTTGAAACCCACTTTTCTGAATGCTTGAAAAAGCTCTCAAACTGTTGGTATTCTTTTTGGAGTGTCTCTTGCAGCTTTCCGTGAACTCTTCTTCTTTTCTCCAAGCTCAGTCTGATCATCGCTCTCAGTTCCGTCGTCATCGGAAACGACTTTCTTCTTTCCCTCACTCTTTGATTTAGCTGCTCTTGATGCTTCTGCTTTTGTTCTCGGCATTATTCCTATATAAGAAACACAAACAATTCAATCAAATAACCCAGCAAATTTTTTTAGTCCATATCGGCATGCTCCAACCGATATGTCCTACCGATACGTGTATCGGTAGACTTAACCCGATATGCTGCCCGATACGGATATCGGTGTGACCTCACCGATATGCTACGCCGATATGCGTATCGGTTTGGTCACACCGATATGTGACACCGATATTGGCTGTTTTTTTTTTCTCTTCAAACTTTCTGGCACTTAAGTCTTTTTCTTCTTGACACGAATCTGTTGATCAAAAACACTCAAAAATACATTATGAACATATAAACAAGAATATATACAATGATAACATGGGATTGCCTCCCAAGTGCGCTTGTTTAAAGTCTCTTAGCTTGACTTTTCAAACCCCTTAGGCATTGGTAAGATCATGAAGAGTGACTGAAGTTGCCTCTTCTTTTGTATCACTAGCCAAGTAAGGCTTCAACCTATGCCCATTAACAGTGAATTCTTCTCCCTTGAGACCATAAAGAGTAACATCTCCATAAAGCAGAACCTCTTTGATCTTGAAAGGACCGACCATCTTGATTTGAGCTTTCCCGGGAATAGCTTCAACCGAGAATTGTACAGCAGTACCATGTGTCCAGCCAAGAACTCTTGCGGCTTGATCTTCTTGTCATGAAAGACTTTGGTTCTCTCCTTGTAGATTTTGGAGCTTTCAAAAGCTTCCAAACGGATTTCTTCAAGCTCTAGAAGATTGATCAATCTTTTGTCTTGGGCTGTTTTAATGTCAAAGTTAAGGAGTTTGACTGCCCATAACGCCTTGTACTCAAATTCCACAGGTAGGTGGCATGATTTCCCATACAGAAGAGAGAATGGCGATCTCCCAATGGGTGTCTTGAAGGCAGTTCTATAAGCCCATAGTGCATCATCAAGCTTGGCTGACCAGTCTTTTCTTGTAGCCCCAACTGTCTTCTCTAGAATGGCTTTGATTTCTCTGTAGGAGACTTCGACCTGGCCACTTGTTTGAGGATGGTATGGTGTTGCCACCTTATGTTTAACACCATGCTTCTTGAGGAGGCTTTCAAAAAATTTGTTGATAAAATGGCTTCCTCCATCACTTATGACCACTCTTGGCACTCCAAACCTTGAGAATATGATGAATTTGAAAAGCTTGATCACCACCTTAGCATCATTTGTGGAACTTGCAATAGCTTCTACCCACTTGGAGACATAGTCCACTGCCACTAGAATGTATTTGTTGCCATAGGAAGATGGGAAAGGACCCATGAAATCTATTCCCCAAACATCAAACACCTCCACCTCAAGGATCGGGTTATGTGGCATTTCATCTCTTCTGCTTATATTGCCCTTCTTTTGACATGCCTCACATGTAGAAATGTAAGCATGAGTGTCCTTGAAGAGGGTTGGCCACCAAAACTCAGATTGTAGCACTTTTGTTGTTGTTTTGAATGTGGCAAAGTGCCCTCCATAAGCTGATCCATGGCAATGATATAAAATGTCATTCACTTCCGATTGTGCAACACATCTTCTGAAGAGGCCATCCGAACACCTCTTGAATAGATAAGGCTCATCTCAAAAGTAATGGGAAATGTCTTTGAAGAACTTCTTGTTGTTGTATGCATCCAGATTTAGAGGCACATCACCTCCCACCAAGTAGTTCACAAGGTCTGCATACCAAGGTAACTCTCCTTCTCTCAGGCTTTTGGATTCTTCAAGCTTTCTTCCCATTTGGTATCCTTTCTCTAGGATTTTGATTAACATCAGCTGCTCTTCAGGAAGAGAATCATCAATGGGGATGGTCCCTTCTATTCTCATCCTTGACAAGTGGTCAGCAACTCCATTTTCAATCCCTTTCTTGTCCACAATCTCCATGTCAAATTCTTGGAGAAGAAGTATCCATCTAAGAAGTCTTGGTTTGATGTCTTTCTTAGCATAAATGTACCTTAATGCTGCATGATCAGTGTACACCACTACCTTAGATCCTACTAGGTAGCTTCTAAACTTCTCAAAGGCGAAGACAACAACTAGAAGCTCCTTCTCTGTTGTTGCATACTTCACTTGAGTGTCATCCAAGGTCATACTTGCATAGTAGATGAGATGAAGTTTCTTGTCCTTCTTCTGCCCCAAAATTGCACCCACTGCATAATCACTTGCATCGCACATGGTCTCAAAAGGGAGATCCCAATCTGGTGCTTGCACTATAGGGGCATTCACAAGAGCTTCTTTGATCTTCAAGAATGCACTATGACACTCTTCATCAAACAGAAATTCAGCTTCTTTGCACAGCAGTCTAGTGAGTGGTCTTGCAATCTTGGAGAAGACTTTAATGAACCTTCTATAGAACCCAGCATGGCCTAGGAAGCTCCTTATTCCTCTCACATTTCGTGGAGGCTCTAGACTCACCATCACTTCAATCTTTGCCTTGTCCACTTCAATCCCATTTTCAGAAATTTTGTGCCCAAGCACAATGCCTTCTCTCACCATGAAATGACATTTCTCCCAGTTCAGCACCAAGTTTGCATCCTCACACTTTTTAAGCACCCTGCAAAGATTTGACAAACACCCAGCAAAAGAGAGGCCATATACAGAAAAATCATCCATGAAGACCTCTACCATATCCTCTATAAGATCAGAAAATATCGACATCATGCATCTTTGAAAAGTTGCTGGTGCATTACACAACCCAAATGACATCCTTCGATATGCAAAGGTACCATATGGGCATGTGAAAGTAGTTTTTTCTTGATCATTGGGGTGAATGGGTATTTGAAAGAACCCACTATACCCATCTAAGAAGCAATAAAATGGGTGGTTTGCAAGTCTTTCCAGCATTTGGTCAATGAATGGGAGAGGAAAATGATCTTTCCTTGAGGCTGAATTTAGTTTTCGATAATCAATACACATCCTATGGCCTATGATGGTTGTAGTTGGTATTAATTCATCTTTTTCGTTTTTTACCACAATTATTCCTCCCTTTTTGGCACAACATGAACAGGTGAAACCCAAGTGCTATCCGAAATGGGATAGATAACACTTGCATCTAGAAGTTTAAGGATTTCCTTTTTTACTACTTCCTTCAAGTTTGGGTTTTTATCTCCTTTGATGTTCAATTGAAGTTAAAGATTCATTTTCTAGATGAATTTTATGTGTGCAAAGAGAAGGAGAGATTCATTTGATGTCATCCAAAGAATAATCAATGGCTCTCCTAAACTTTTTTAGTTCATTCAAAAGTGAGGTTAACTCTTCCTCATTCAGATTTTCATTCACTATGACAGGGTATGACGAATTTGGACCTAGGAAAGCATACCTTAGCCCTTGTGGAAGAGGTTTGAGTTCCACCCTTGGTGCTTTGAGTTCACACCAATCATCTTCAATGCTAGACTTACCATTTCTAGTCTCCTTCTTGTCATCTTGTTTAGTGTCTAAGGAACCAACATCTTTAAACATAGAACCTTCATTGTTGTTATGTTGCAGCTCTATGAATGTGTTTTCTCCTTGTAATGGTTTGTGTGAATCCAGTAGCTTCATGTATCCCATGCTTTTTTCATGTAGAAATCCATTTTCACCATGCTCCTTTGTTAAAGCTACTTGGAGATGATCTTCCATGGCTAACTTTTCAAGATATTCATCAGCTAATTGGTCCATGGTTTCAATCCAGAAATCTTGACCTTCAATGGTAGGCTTCTTCAATGTGTCATTGATGTCATACTTGAGAACAAATTCTTTTCCCAAGTGCAATTCGATTTTTCCCTTCTTGACATCAATAATAGCCCCAGCTGTTGTTAAGAAAGGTCTCCCAAAGATGAGTTGATCTTTTGGTTCTTCATCCATCCTCAATACCACAAAGTCTGTGGTCACTTCAACATTCCCAATCATTACTGGCAGGTCTTCAAGCAAACCCACCGGAAGTCGAATTGATCTATCAGCTAACACAAGGGATATTCCACACTCCTTGTAGCGATTAAAGCCCAGTCTTTTAGCTACTGAAAGTGGCATCAGACTTACACTAGCTCCAAGGTCACACAAGTAATGGTTAAATGACAAAGGTCCCAAAGCACATGGCAGAGTAAAAGTACCAGGATCACCAAGCTTCTTTGGGATGATGGTCTTTTGATAATGGTACTGCATTCATGAGTAAGAACCACCATACCTTGCATCTCTTTAGTTCTCTCCATTACTGCATCTTTGAGAAACTTGGCATATTGAGGAACCAACATGAATGCATCCATCAAAGGCATGGTTTGTTGAATTTCACTCATTTGCTTGTCAAAGAGAGCTTTATACTTCTCCACCAATTGCTTCTTAAAGCGCCCAGGAAATGGTAGTTTTGGTTTGTATGGTGGTGGAACAAATGGAGTCTTCTTGTAAACAACAGTTTCCTCTCTTGTTTCCTCCCCAACTTTTTTCTTGCCTTCTCTTTGAACCACAAAATCTTCAGCAATCACACTTTCATCATTTTGAAAGTTCACCTCCCCATCTTGTCTCTCAATGTCCTCATTGAGTTTGGAATGTGTGGGTGGTGGTTGTAGTGCTTTTCCACTTTGCAATGTTATTGCATTGATGTACTCTCTAGGATTAGTCTCCGAATTTCCAGGGAGAGTACCTTGCTGCCTTGATGTTGATGCATTGCCCTTGTTTTCCATTTGGTGATACTTGTAAGTTAGTTTTTCTATCTTGGAGTTCAGTTCATTATATGTTTAGTCCACCTTATTGTGTATTTCTGCCATCTTCTTGCTTAAGTCCATTGCTCCTTGTGCTTGGCCTTGTAGAATTTGTTGGAGCATATTCTTCATGTCCATATCTTGAGGTGCTGTAATTTGTTGTTGCCCTTGTTGCACAAAACCAGGGGGTTGGTGTGGTCTTGGCTGATAGTTAGCCTGTCCTCCTTGATATTTTTGAAAGTTGCCTTGGTTCGCTTGGTAGTTGTTCTTGGGAGGAAACCCTTGTTGTTGGTTGTATGGCACAAAAGGCCTTTGTGGATGAACTTGGCTCTGTCCTTGGTGTGGGTAAACCTGATCATGTGGGTTCTCCACATTGTTGCTTCTGTAGGAGAGGTTGTTGTTATTGCTGCTCCTATAGTTGTTGTAACCTTTTTGAAATCCTTGGCCATTAACATAGTTGACCTCTTCTCTGAAATCCTCATTTGGTTCTTGATGAGGCTCATGGCTTTCTTCATAGTCACCCACATAATGTATTGATTTTTGAGAAGCGTTCAGCAGCTTATCCATCTTGTCATTGAGAGCTTTCATTTCTCTTCTTCTTTGATCTTCATTATCCCCTCCACCTCTTGATGATCTATCATAGTCTTCACTATAATTCCCATCACTTTGGGCTAGGTTCTCCACCAGCTGAAGACCATCTTCTACCTCCTTCCCCAGGAAATTTCCATTGCTTGCAGTGTCTAGAAGCATGCGAAATTTAGGAAGTACACCTCTGTAGAGAGTGCTTAGTAGAGACTCTTCAGAAAATCCATGGTGTGGACATTGCATGGTATAGCTCTTGAACCTTTCCCATGCTTCACAGAAACTTTCATTGCTCCTTTGAGTGAAGCTAGAGATGTCATTTCTCAGCTTTGCAGTTCTTGAGTTGGAAAAAAATTTGGCCAAGAAAGACTTCTTGCATTGATCCCAAGAAGTGATGGAACCTTGTGGAAGTGTCTTCTCCCATAGGTGTGCTTTGTCCCCAAGAGAAAATGGGAACAATCTCAGCTTGAAACCATCCTCTGAAATCTCATTGATCTTTGTCATGCTGCAGATTCTATCAAACTCATCCAAGTGGTCCAAAGGATCTTCCATTGGTAGTCCATGGAACTTGTTGTTCTGCACCATAGAGATTATCTCACTTTTGATTTCGAAATTGTTGTTCTCTACTGGAGGAGGGATTATTCCTTTGTGATTGCCTTGTGTGTTAGGCGCATCTCCAGCTCCAATATGACGTGGCTGTCTTGGTGGGTGTTGTGGCACTCTTGCTCCTTGAGCTATCTGTTGGTGGTCTAGATAATGAGGTGGTGGTTGACCACCTGCTTCCTGCTGATTGTCCATGCCCAAGCATGCTATATGGGCTGCTCTTTCTTGCTCTCTTCTTGCAAATGCTCTTCTACTCAGTCTATGAATGTTGTCTATTGGTTCAACAAGATTTTCTTGTCCTCTAGACCTCAAGTTCATGCACCTATAGAGAGGAAAAACATTGCAAGCAAAAGAGATTAGTAACGAACCGAAAAATAAAACTTAGTCTCAAGAGGATTTAAAATCCTAATGCACAAAACAGAACCCAAATGGCAACGGCGCCAAATTGATAACAAGATTTTACCAATCAATTACTCAATCCTACTACATATGTCATTGTAGTATTTGAGGATCAATCCATATGGGTTGTTTTGATAAAATGAATTCATAAAACTTCTTAATCTAAACAAGTCTAGTGAAGGTTTTGGTATGAGATTTGTGACATTAAACAAAGTGAAAGACAAGCTATCTTCAAGACAAGTAAAAACAAAACAGAGTTTCTAAAAGGTTTTTGTAAATTTTGGAAAGATGAATCCAAGGTTATGGTATTGATTTTCAGGTGTTTAAAAGTGTAATCAATGATGTCATTCTACTCATATAAATGCAAATCTCCAAGCTTAGAACTTCAAGAATAGATTAAACCACTTTCATGGACTTAATCCTTTCATCACATTTCTAATCAAGAACAAACTTTCATTTGTGATCAAAGATGCAACAAGCATAAAGATTCAGTTCTAATATGCTAATAAACACCTTAGACAATCACTTTCATGAGCTAAGTATGTAAATCTCTTGCTTAAATGATCCAGAAATTTTACTAATCTTTTGGATGAGAAAATTCCCTAGAAATCAAATTCAACATGATCAAGGTTGAAATTAGCATTAAGAGCATTAAGCAAGAAGAGATATGGAAGAATCAACTTTTAGACATCAAGATTAACACCTTAAACACCCTAGATCTAACCAACCTTAGATTCTAAAGAACTACTCATAATTCATGATCAAACCAATAAAAACTTGTATAAACTTGATAATAAGCATTAGAAAGAGTAGAGAGAAGAGATTAGAGAAGGAGAACTCTTGAATTCAAGTTTTTGATCCAAAGGTCTTACAAATAAAATCACCCAATACAGAGAGAGTTTCTGCAAAAGTTTAGAAATAAAAAGTCAACTTGAATATGATGATCAACAGTGCATTTTCGTCTTAAGTAAAGAAAATCGCGGGTTCCATATCGGTGTGATCACACCAATACAGCAGACCGATATGTGTATCGGTGTGATCACACCGATACAGCACACCGATGCTGATTCTTTTATGTTTTTTGCGAGTTTTGCTGCATGTTTTCCTTCTGTTCTTCACCTTCTTGGCTTTCTTGCTCATTCATCATCCTCCCAATAGCTTCCTCTAGCTCTAGAATACCTGAGAAACACTTCAAATGGAACATATATACAATGTTCTAAGCTAAGACTTACTAAACTCTAAAACGAATGCAATCTAGCCTAAAACTATCTAATGAATGCATGTATGGATGCAAAACTATCCTATATGAGTGTTAGAAACATGCTAAAATGAGAGACTATCAGATGGTCCCGATCGTAGAGATCGAATCCCCCGTGAATCCCGTGAGTGGCCTAGGTCCGACCTTGATCTCACTATCTTTTATACCCATCTTCTGGAGTGTCGTTTTGAAGATTACATCGACCGAGCTGCCTGTATCGATGAGGATCTTGGAGACCTCGTCCTGACCCATTCTTAGCGAGATGACGAGAGGATCGTTATGAGGACGGTCTATTTCTTTTGCGTCATCTTCAGTGAACGTGATGAGTATATCATCGTCGTAGAGCGGGGTTTTATTCTTGACGTTCGCAGCTCGGCGTTCATGTTTTTTAATCGAATTTATCGATTCAGTGCATGTGAGGAGTCCGCCCATGATCATATTGATTACTCGTCGGGGGAGCCTGGTGGGATCGGTGCGGTCTCGTCGCGCGCTCTTTTCGGAGCGTCCGCCTTCTGCCTGGCATCTCCGCCCAGATGCGGTTCGGGCCTGTAAGCCCTTTTGGTTATTTGTTTGTTACCGTTCTCAGGTCGGGTTTGATTTCTTCCAGGGTTCGGTGGACGATCATCGAGGTTGATTTCGCCTTTCTTCCATTTTCATATTAATCTTCCTGTTAAGGTTCTGCATTCTTCCTCGGTATGGCCCGATCTGCCATGCCATCTGCAGAAAGAATCCGGGTTTGAAGGAGTCTCGTCAGGTCGGTCAGCTCTCTGATCCCATGTGTTCCAGCGAGATGATCGGGTTACTGCGGATACGTTCGATTTCCGAGACTTATCTTCCCGATCGTAGTGCTGTCTCGGCTCCTGATAGTCCTCGAATTTATCCCGAGCTGCCTTCCGTTTGTCTTTGGCGGCTTCTTTGCGTTGTTCCGCGAGAGTTTCGTCCTCCAGACTCATGAACCCTGTAGCTTTATGAAGCGCGTCCTCCAGCGTTCTTGGTCTCCCGGTCTTCAACCTTTCGCGAAACAGCTGATTTTTTTCGGAGATTTTGTAGCAGTGCAGAGATCGCGCTATCGTCGGATGCGTTGGTCCGAGATACGATGTCTCGGAAGCGAGTTATGAAATCCCAGAGGGTTTCGTTTTTGCCTTGGACACAGGCCCAAAGGTCTAGCGTGGAGGTCGCTTGCTCGATGTAGATGGAATAATGTTTGAGAAACGCCTGCGACAACTGATCGTATGTCGTGATGGAGTGCGGCTTGAGTCGGGAGAACCAGGTGAGGGCGCTTCCACTCAGACTTTCGACGAAGTACTGGCAACAGCTCGCGTCGCGTTCCTCGTCGGTGAAACTTGCTCGAGCCATGGCTATGTTGAACTCCGTGAGGTGCTTGTTGGGATCACTCTTATCGTCGTAGGAAGTCAGATTCTTGAGTTTCCAGTGGTCTCTAATCGGGATGCTCGTAATGTTGGGAGCGAAGGGTGTCTGTTGCGTAAGTTGCAACATCTTGTGGAGCTCGGGTGCTGACGATATGGCTCGGTGAACTTGAGATCCCATCGCGCTGATCTGCTCTTGCATGAGTTCCATGGCTCTAGCATCCGCACTGGGTGCTAAGGGGTTCGATGCTGAAACCGGAGTTGTGATGACCGGGGGATGGATCGGCCTGATCCCGGCATTCGACGCTGCTATGTCTCTTTGCTGTCCCGGAAGTTGATCAGTCGGGGTATCTCCGAACAACGCTCTATTGACTCCCGATCTAGTTTGAAAAGTGGATTGCTGTTGTTCCGGAGTGCTGGTGGTGTTATGGGCTCCTGGTTGTCGAAGACTGTCCAGCTCGTCACGGTAAGCGATCTGTTGAGCCTGCATCTCGTTCATGCGCACCATGACAGTCTGCATGAAGGTCATCACGTCGGGAGGTGGTGGCGGTGCATTGTTGACACCCGATGTGTTCAGTGGGAGGTTCTGGCCTCCAGCCCCGGTAGTAGTATCCTCTGGCGGTGGTGTCCCGACCATCTTCGAGCTTTTAAGCTTTTCAAAGACTTGTCTCTCTTTTCCCCACAGTCGGCGCCAATTGTAAGAACTAATATCCGATCTAAAGAAAGAATAAGAGTTTGTGGGGGAAAATAGTAAGTCTTTAGTGAATTAAGCCGAAGCTCAGGGATAATACAACGGTGGTTAGGTCGTCGGAATAAGAACGCCGACCTAAACCTTTTTTACGGTAAATCGAGATCTAGAGTTAAAGCCAAAGCTAAGTTTGCCCTAGGTCTCGAGAGTAAATTTGCGGATCCTGGCGAATGGACGAGGTTGACACCTATTTATAACAGGTAGTCAGCCAACCGAACTCCTTCCTTTTCGGGGAAAAGAAAGATTTCCTTTATCTTCAGCCGACCTCCCATTCTTTTCGGAAGATTTCCTTTTTCTTCGGAGGGCGGCGCCGACCTCTATGTTATGACGAGTCGAGTGGGCCGTGAAACCCTAATTTGAATGGGTCGAGCTGGATTCAGAAGGAGCCTTTTAGAGGGGTGCTAAACCCATCTCTAACATGAAAAACCTTTAAAAGTAGTTAAATTTTGCAAAAATATTATTTAATTTTGAAAAACATAATTAAAGATTCTCGGATATTTAGGTTATTTTGGCTATTTCAGCATAAACATAACTAATATGTTCGGTTTATAATTATAATTTAGTATACGGTTATTTTAAGTGTAAATAACTAATATTTTTAGATATCACTCGGTTTTTGGTTTCGGTTCTTTTGATATAAGAGTTTAGGATCCATTGTGATATTCGGTTCCAATTCGGTGAAACAGAAGGCGTTTGATCAAAAACCGTATATGTAAAGAAATTGAGAGTACGTCCTTTGTGAGATATATAATCTGATGATATCATTATCGTCATTGATATTCTGAAATGTTGTTTTTGGAAATTCAGTGACTAAAAATGTAAGTTACAAAAGACGACATAATTATTAAATAAAGAAAGGAAATTTCAAAGATTCTATGGAAGTCAAGTAACGACTTATAAAAAACAAACTAGTGGACTTCTTCTCTGGCTAAATCTTTCCAAAATAACTCAGATTCAATAGATCTCATGACAACGTCTGAAAAAAAATTATTCTAGAAAGACCGATAAAACCATGAATAAAAACTAAAAAGATGCACTAGCAATATATGAGTTATGGACCAAGGACGTGGAAACCGAGGACGTAAAATAGAGACGGGCGCAGCTAGAAATCAGCACAAAAGACAATTGAAGTGAAAAATCCGATTGTATTTGGTTCATTATGTTAATTTACATGGACTTCAAACTCAGAACCAATTGGTCATGAGTGGATTGGCTTAATGTCCCTTATATATTACTTAAGATCCCTTCTAACTTCCGATGTGTGATATATTTCCTAATACGCCCCCTCGATATGATGGCGCTTAGCCATTGATCTCGGTATGTTTGAACATGGACCGACAGACCATCTTTGGATCACATATCAATGATGGATCGGGTTAGATTGCGTGGATCGGACTCTGATACCATGTAGGTTTAAAAAATGAATTGTATATTTCATTATAGAGCAGAGCATACTTTTATACAAGGAGGAGAATATACATACATTATTACAGAGATTACAATTAGCGTAATTGCAGTGATTTGATGAGGCATAATAATAGGACCATGATTCTCGTGATATTGACGTGATCCTCTTTCCTTATTCATCTACACGCCCCCTCAAAATGGAGGGAGTTGAGTCACTCCAATCTTGGTTGATAGTTAGATGAATCGGGGTAGGGGCAGCGGTTTAGTAAGCGCGTTCGCGAGCTGATCGTGAGTAGAGACATGAGTCACTCGCAAGGCACCGGATTGGACATTATCACGGATAAAGTGATAATCAATAGCCAAATGCTTCATTCGGGAGTGGAAAACTAGATTGGCACATAAGTATGTTCCCCCCACATTATCATATAATTATGTTGCCCCCACATTATCATATAAGTATGTTGCCCCCACATTATCACAGTAGACCACAGGAGTTGATGGCAAAGTAACACCAAGTTCAGTGAACAGAGAACATACCCATCGTATCTCAGCAGCGATGTTTGTCTATACTCTGCTTCGGTGGGCAACTCCTTTAACCGTTTTTAAAAATTGTATGACTACAGTCATAGCCTGTAACCTTTTCGTTTTAATAAAATATAAGTTACAAAAATATATATATATATTTCCAAAACAATTGTGAACACATCTTTGAAATCTAGCAGTTTAGACGCAAAACTGTTCTAGGAGTCAAACTTTGAAAATATTATCAGTTTATAGCTCTTTGTTTTTTGTTTTTGGACATCAGTTTATACTTCTCTGATATAAACATAATAAACGTAAATGATCATCACTCGTCGTTCTTTAGTTTTGCAACCCTCCGTTGTTGCTACTCTATGATGCGTCAGTCAATATTTGCACACCACATTCGGTAATCTCGTGGTGTATGCTGCTGAATTCAAAACGTATCACGTCCACTTCTTCAAATAAGACGGAGTAAAATATAAACAGATGCGCTGTAACAAAGTCCTTGACAACTCCCCCAAATCTATGTGTTGCGATGAGACGACCTTGTTCACCTATGAGACGACAATGTAAAGTGCATATGTTGTTCCTCTCGCTTGGCAAAAGCAGGAGGCAAGCCTTAAATCTAGTAGCTGCCGAAAAAACCCTTTCATCTCCAAGATGAGGTCAATGAATCTCCTCTAGCACGGTGAATGAACTCCGGAGGAACTTCTCCACCAGGTAAGCATGCTCTCTTGTAAACCCATTGTTGCATTATTACTCTTCGTGCTTCTCCATTGAGATTCAAACATTTGCTGAATTCGACTCTGGCTTTTGGATAGTGGAAAAAGGAAGATACTCTCTCAAGTGATTCACACCTGTTTGCTAAGAGAATCTTGATTGAACCTGGAAGCTCCGGCAGTGACACAAGTTTTCTGCAATTATCAATGTATAAGTAGTGTAGCCACTGGAGCTCTTTGATACAATCTGGAAACCTTTCAATACCACTACCGTTTAGGTATAGATACACTACACTCTTGGGGACATGTGAAAATATCTTGAGGTTTCTGCAGCCGCTTAAATCAAGCGATTCGAGGCGAGACCATTGACCAATTGATGGAGGTATTTCTTCTATCCCTGTGTTTCCCATAAAGATTCTCTCGATGCTCCTTGAAATATCTGGAAAACCTTTCAACTGTGAGCATCCTTCCATGTCAAGGACCTCAAGAGATGCCAAATTGATGTTAAGTGGTACAACTTCTAGCTTTTCACACATAGTCATCCTCAACCATTTTAGTTTTTGAAGATTTGAGACAGAGGAAGGAAGCTCCGCCAAACTTTCGCAACCTTCCAGACACAGTGTCTCGAGACTTTTAGCCTTTGAAAGATCAGGAACTTCTTTTAAATTCTTTGAGAAACTCAAATCTATCGTCTTGAGATGTACAAGCGTCTGAATGCCAGAAGCACAACAAACAAAGAACATATCAGTAAGATGATAATATATGCAAACAAAGAACATACCAATAATATTATCGTATATGTTTATCAGCTTATGTTTTGAATCGTTCGGGAGAGGTTTGAAAGAAATGACTGACAAATAACAAATAATATATGTTTTTGATCTAGTTCCAAAAAAAAAAAATCCTCATAAACTTAATTTTAACCATTATTTTCATGCAATCTTATATTTTACCTCAAATTAGATAAGCAGGAAGAAAAAAAATTGTGCTAGACAGATACCAAGCGCCAGAGCCATTGGGCTAGCTAGTAAGTTAATGATTAAGCTGTTAGGCATTAGGCTGACTCAATTAATTTTCTCAATGCCACATCAATTAAATAAAAAATGACCGTAAATAGAAAAGCTAGCTAGATTGTTTGATGAAATTCGCAAAATAAGTTTAATTTGATTTGATACTTTAAAAATAAAATGTTATAAACTAGTTGCATCGTGATGTGGTATAGTTGAATATTTGATGAAATAATGCTATAAGAATGATTCATAAGTTTGTTATTATTGTTGAGTATGTTGGGTTTGTTAATATTTACCCACTGAATTTAAGTTTGCCAAATTATTACCACATTTACGTGGTTTCTTAGTAAGTATGGGGAACTTCAACCCTAATTGTAAACGTTAAAACGATATCCCAGCTTAGATTTAGATGACAAATTGACAACCGTGGTAAATTATTTCACTGGTCAAGCAAAATTAAAACATGCATTATTTGACCGTAAACAAATTTATATATATTGAAAACTTATTTGATTATCTCTAAGCAAAATGTGGGTTATTTTCGTTCTCCTTTTCTTAATGCACTTTTTTTAAGTATTTTATTGATTCTACTCTTTTTGTTCTTCTAATTGTCACAAAACATTACATCGTTATTTTTCAATGCATATAAGTGAAGCAGAGTCTTAAATATACATATGAAGAAAAAATACTATATTAAGAACAAGAAGATCGCTAACCTGGGTTCCTTCCCAAAGCTTCTCCACTTTGCTATTCATCATGCGGAGTTCCACAAGGCTTTCTGGACGAAACTGAGAAGGAATATACTTCATTGGATATGCATCCCAATGTAATAAACGTAGAGTAGGCAAGTAGTTTAGCCCTCGAGGTAGGTGCAGTTTCAAACTTGCTTTTTCATCAATTGTCTTGTTGTAGAATCTTAGGAATATGAGATTGCGCATGTCTTCAAAGACTTTCTCACTCAGGAAGAGATCGTTTTGGATCTCAGATATATCTAATGATATACCAAGTATTGCTCCTGAGCCCTGTAAATATTGTTACCAACACACAAAAAAAACATATGTGTGAATTAAACGCCAAACAAGTTCCCTCAAGCCAAGCTCATGATCAAAGTTTGTTGAGAAACGTACTGTATTATTTGCAAGTACATTACAAGTCTCCTTTGTATTGAACAAGAACTGACGCTTTCCAGGCTCGCTTGAGTGCTGATAAACGACTTCTCTTCCAAGTTTTTGTAACAAATTATGCATTACTATTTCTCTATCAGCAGTTAATTGAATGAGAGATTTATCAAGCAAGACTTGGAGCCCAAGACTCACATCTAAGTCACTATTGACAAGTAGTTGCGTCACAAGATCAATGTTCTCACCATTGAACATACATGCAATGTGAAGGAACAGAGCTCTATCTCTAACATGTAACTCATCATAGCTGATTTTTAGCATTTTCTCCACCTTTTTATCAAGAGTAGTTGTGAGCCTTCGTAGTTCAAGTTTCCACCGATCCTTATTCTTCCCGCGCATATGAGAACCTAACACACGGAGACCCAATGGAAGATGACCAGAAAGATCTGCTACTTCAACCACCACCTCCATGAAATCGTCTGGTGGTGCACTTTGTTTGAAAGCATAGAGGCATAAGATCTCAAGTGCTGTTTTTCTGCATGGTAATTTCACCTCGTATATATCTTTGATTCCATGTCCTACCAATATCTGCTTATCTTCACTGGTAACGATGATTCTACTTCCAGGACCAAACCATTGTGTCTCATTAGCAAAGGCTTCTAATTGCTCTATCTTACTCACATCATCAAGAACAATGAGGACTTTTTGCTTCTTTAGCCTTTCTTCTATCGTCCCTAAATAATTTGTCCTCGTATCTTTTTCGTTGAATATTTTGGACAAAAGCTCTGTTTGTAAACGCACCTGTAAGTTGCACTCACCACTATCCACAATTCTTTTATAGTTTCCCCTAACGTTCTCCATAAAAACCGTAAAGCGGAAGTTATTAGAAAGGCGGCTTTGTAAAACCCTGGCGATGGTGGTCTTACCTATACCTGCAGGACCCCAAATCCCTACCATCCTAACTTCATCATCTTCTAAATATAAAAGTGGAAACAACATTTTCATATGGGATTCAATTCCAATTATGTTTTCAAAATCCTTTGACAGTGTAGCATTGAGTTTGGCCAATATATCTTTCGCCATTTTTGTGATAAACTCTGCTTCATTTTTCCTGCAGAGGTAAGAATGCCTCGTTTAAGTAGACGTTATTAGTTTATGGATGTTAATTCATATACAAAACTATGTGTTATTGGATCATTGTTCACGAGATTATAGATTTGTTTTTTTATATCAGAATCATATGTTATTTAATTTGTTCTATGATTTCTAAATACTATTTAAAATCAAGTGTTACTTGGTAGTTAATATTATGATTTAAGTTTGCACTAAATTTTAATAGATTTACAAGAGAGAAAAAGATCCTATTGAAGATACAAATGCTTTAAATCCAAATGTAAGTCTTGTTATTTTGGATGAATTTATAAATAGTAGTTGAATCCACAAATTGGATTTTGAAATCAATAAATTTTACAAAAAAAACTATAAATTATAGATTTCCAGATCAATAAGTTAAGTTATAAAGGTTCAGAGGATTTTTAGAAATTTTGTCTGTAAACAAATTTTCAATTAATACTATCTGAATAAGAGATTTTGTGGTGATAATGTGATATATATATAAGGGTGCACTAAAAAGATAAAACTCTAACCAGCTGTACGATGCTTCTCCAGCTATATTTGCCGCTTTAGTCAATGCTGATTTCCATATATGTTGTTTCTCATCATTCTCCCCTTCACAAATTTCTCGGAAGCCACTCCCAAATTGACCGGTCTGATATCTTACATCACATGGATTCACTTTGTAGAAAATCGGTATCAGTTCTAGTCTCTTCTCTTCCGTGCACTTTAAAATCTCAACCAGCTCATTCAGACACCAGCTGGAAGAAGCGTAGTTCTCCGAGAATAATACCACAAAGATCTTAGATTCTCTTATGGCTTCTATGAGCTCCAAGCCAATCGTATGGCTTCTTTCGATTAGATCATCTTTGAATGTAACTATTCCCTTGCTTTCGAACTCTTTCATCAAGTGGCTGAGAAAGTTTACGCGGACATCTTTCCCTCGGAAACTGGGGAAGACGTCGTATCTCCAACCGCTAGAGCCAGACGAAGAACAAGAAGCCATGGGAATAATATATATATATAAAAGCTGTTTTTTTTATATGTTCCTTGTGTAATTTAATTTTTATGAAGCTCATGAAATGATCCAGCTTGGTGTTCAATATATAGGGGATTAGGCGATTTATCGATCATGTCAGCAATTTAAAAAGTAAAAGAAATTTATTAAGGAAAATATGTGTAAACTAATACATATAAAAATTAAGAATTTATAAATTTTGGTGTCATTATTTGTTTGATGTTGTGTCAATTAATTTATAAATAAATATATTATTTTGTCAAAGATGGTTGAGTCATCTGTTTTACCATTATTTCTCCTTAAAGACATGACAAATCTTGCAAGCGGTTTTTCTAATATTATAATTAAGGAATCAATTGAGTATAGTATACGTTAATTTATTATTTTATTGTCATTGACTTTCGATAACATTCAGGACGGCTTTATTTTTTCCAATCAGATATCTAGTTTTTTTTTTTATACTAAATTTATATTGATTGATTCGAAAGAGTTACATTATATAGCAACCAAAAAAATTACTAAACCATAAGAAATCATAATGATTTTTCCCGAACTAAACCACAAAAAATTATAATGAAGATGGGATTTTTTCCATGAAACGTTGCTAATACCATTCTAACTTTGATTGCTAGTAGACTAGTACTATCATTTAATTGTTCAATTCTGGAGTAAAGTTGAACGGTCAAATTGACTTATTTTGTTGGGGTGGTGGGTGACTGATAGACTCAAAATTTTAGCATGTTTTAATACTCATTTAGGATAGTTTTGCATCCAATTATGCATTTGTTTAGTCATTTTTAGATCTATTTGCATTCATATTAGAGTTAGTAAATCTTGCTTTTAAGTTTGGCATTTTCTTGCATATTTGCTGCATTTACAGTGTTTTCTATGTATCTTGGAGGATGTGGAGGCTTGCTAGAGTTTGATGGGTGAGTTAGAATCAAATAGGAGCTTATAAGAGGTGACAAGGGTCGTCTGGAGTCGCATCGGGTAGGGGCACATCGGACAACAGCCTGATGCGAGGCGTCCTGAGGTTGCATCGGTTAGAGGTGCATCGGTCAATAAACCGATGCATGGTGTCCTGAAGTTTTCATCGACCAGACGTGCATCGGACAACAGCCCGATGTGAACACTCCTAAAACTGTATCGGTATGTTGGCATCGGAGAACAAACCAATGCACAGCCACTCGAACTTCAGCTTGCGTCCAGGCTTACATCGGATAGACGAGCATCAGACAATACTCCGATGCGAGCACTTAACCAAACCAAAAATCGGATCAAAACCCCGTTTGTTCCGGGTTGACCCGTGTCGATCACTATTCACTATAAATACATTTTACCTAATTTTTCTGATCCATCTTATGTTCTTGCTTAGAAAACCGTCTTCTTTGGGTTCTAAGTAATTTGTAAGACTATTTTCAAGAGTTTATGCAAATTTAGAGTTCATCTTTGTTAATCTTTCTTCTTTCATCTTTCTAATCATGTTTATCAACTTATTCTTTATGGGATTAGGGGATTTAATCAATGATTAGTGAGTAGTTCCTTAGGATCTAGGGATGGGTTAGATTTAGGGTGTTTTCGGGATAGATCTTGATGTCTATGTTTTGATTCTTTCATTGTCCTCCTTGCTTAGTGATCTAGGTAAAACTAGACTTTAAGGAATTTTCCACCCACAAGGTGCTTGATGAAATTCCCCAATTAACTAAGCAAGGGATTTACTTTCCTAACTCATGATAGTGATTGTCTAGGGTGTTTATTAGCAATTTAGAACTGTTTCATAGTGCTTGTTAAATTCCTTTTCACAAATGAAATTTTGATCTTGATTAGGATGATTAATGATGTGATTAGTGCCATGAAAGTGGATTAGTCTTGCTTTTGAGTTCTAAGCTTAGGGAATAGCTTATATTGTGATTGTTTGACATCATAGATTGGTTCTTGAAACACCTTACATCAATAAGCCCATCCTTGAATTCGTTTTAGTCATTTGTTAATTGAGTTTAGTAGCTAATTAGTCATTAATTCGTTTGGTAGTCTTGTATAAGTGTTTGCTTAAGGTTTTAGTTCATTTTGTTGGTTTGTTTGCTTGGTTTGATCACCTAGGTTGGTAGTTACACACAAAACATCTAGACTTGCTTAGATTAAGGATTTTTATGCATTCCTTTTGTCATAACTTCCCCATTTGGATTGATCCTCATTACAATGATATGAGTAACTTGAGTAATTGATACCGAAAAATCTACTTATCAATTTTGCGCCGTTGCCATTTGGGGTTTTGTTTTGTGCATTAGGATTTTAATTCTACTTGAGCCTAAGCTTTATTTTTCTTTTGATCATTAATCTCTTTTGCTTGGTTTGCTCTTTATCTCTATAGGTGCATGAACTTGAGATCTAGAGGCCCTAATAACCTTTTTGAGCCACTAGACAACATACACCGATTGAGTAGAAGAGCCTTTGCAAGAAGAGAGCAAGGGCGGTTAGAGCACATAGCACGTTTGGGTATGGAAAACCCTCAAGGTTTGGGTGGTAATGGACCACAAGGAGCTCAAGGGAAGGAGGCTCAAACACCTAGAGTACCTCAACACCCACCACGCCAACCTAGGCACATTGGGGCTGGTGATGCTCTCAACACTCATGCCACTAGACATGGTATCATCCCTCCTCTAGATGAGAACAACAATTTTGAGATCAAGAGCGGGTTGTTATCAATGGTGCAAAACAACAAGTTTCATGGCTTAGCTATGGAAGGTCCTTTAGACCATTTGGATGAGTTTGATAGGATTTGTGGCATGACCAAGATCAATGGAATTTCTGAAGATGGTTTCAAGTTGAGGTTGTTTCCCTTCTCTCTTGCTGACAAAGCACACCTATGGGAGAAGAATCTTCCACAAGGTTCAATCACTTCATGGGATCAATGCAAGAAGTCTTTTCTTGCCAAGTTCTCCTCCAATACAAGGACAACAAGGTTAAGGAATGATATCTCTACCTTCACCCAAAGGGCTAATGAGAGTTTTTGTGAAGCATGGGAAAGGTTCAAAGGGTATACAACACAATGTCCACACCATGGTTTCTCAGAAGAATCTCTACTTAGCACTCTATACCGAGGTGTTCTTCCTAAGTTTAGGATGCTCCTAGACACAGCTAGCAATGGGAACTTCTTGGGAAAAGAGGTAGAAGAGGGTCTTTAGCTTGTGGAGAACTTACCTCAAAGTGATGGGAACTATGGTGAAGACTATGATAGATCTTCAAGAGGTGGAGGTGAATATGAGGAGCAAAGGAGAAGAGAGATGAAATCTCTCAATGAGAAAATGTACAAGCTACTTCAAGCCTCTACCAAACAAGTTCATTATGTTGGTGAATATGATGAGAATTTTGGTGCTCAACAAGAGATGAATGAGGATACACAAGAAGAGGTCAACTATGTGAATGGCCAAGGTTTTCAAAAGGGTTTCAACAACAACTATACTAATAACAACAACCTTTCCTATAGGAGCACAAATGTGGAGAATCCACAAGATCAAGTCTACCCTCAACAAAACCAAGGCTAAGGAGCACAACCAAAACCCTTTGTCTCTTTCAACCACCAACAAGGCTACTTTAAAGGGAATCAAGGGAATTTCCAATCCAAGCAAGGTTATCCACCGGGTTTTGCACAACAAGGGCAAGCAAGCAACTCATCACCACAAGATTTGGATATGAGAAGCATGCTACAACAGCTTCTACAAGGCCAAGCCAATGGGGTAGATATATAAACTGTTGTAGAAGCCAATGGGGTAGATATAATTTGATGTAATACTTGGCCTTGTAGAAGCATGAGACACATGTAACCCAAGTGTCGAATCACTACAAGAAAAAGGGTAGATACCATCACTTATAAATGTCATTAAAATAATTGATGCTATTTAGAATCACTCATTAAAAATTGACATTAAATATATAATTTTGCATCAATTTTTTTAATTGATATTAATATTAACTTAACTAGCATCAGTTAAAACAATTGATATTAATACTAACTTAATTAACATCAATAAAATAAAATTGATACTAATACTAACTTGATTAGCATCAATTAAAAACGATTGATATTTCAGCACATTCACAATTATATTTACTCACTTTTCAGCACAACACGGGAAGATTCTTTAAGGAGGAGTGAATCAATCAAATTCTGAACAATTCCCAAACCAGCAATTTGAATCTCGATTCTCATCTGGTGAGTTTTTTTGTAGTTTTATAGGCTATGTATTAGGGTTTTTTTAATTGTTCTTGAGGCGGACAGGTTTAGGATCTCTGAATTTAGGAGCTAATTGTTTGCCATCTTTGTTTATTCCCCCGTGGTGTTTAGTTCGGATTCGGATAATTCTTTTAGGGGTGCAGTTAAGTTAACTCTTTTAAGCCATGGACATTGCTTTCGTTTCTCTTCTATTATTTTGGGATTGTTGTTGTAGATTATGGAGAATGGCTTTTGATCCGTTTCTCGCCATTTTTGGTGTGTGTGTGTGTGTACGTTTTTGCTTCCATGGATTGTTTTGGTACTTGAGGTCGACCTATTCTGATTACTTTAGTTGTGGATTGATTTCAACCGTTGTACTTTAGATTATTGATTACTTTGTAGTGTTGTAAATAATATACATAAGTGGTTTCCAGTGACACACAAGTTTAAGACTCGAGAGTCTGGAACTTGTTTTCTTTGGTGATTTGCATAGTAATCGTGTAGACAAAAATGGTTCTCAGTTATGTACACATAGAGTCGATTTGACTATTGTAATTTTTTTTGTCCTAATAACCCATGTTCCTATTTCCTCATTTGGTTGTGTGATTGAATTTATGTTCTGAAAATTTTCAAAATCGTTAAATCGTTTTATAATATTAATTCAGCTTGTTATTATATATAGGCATGAACCACAAGTGAAACATATAAATAATAGTTGCAAAATGTCCCTTATGAGTAAAGTAAAGAAGGCTCTACCATCTGAGTACAACGAAGTGAAGAAAGACCTTGTGTTTGCATCTATTCTAGCATTACATGAGAATCGTCTAGGATATTCAGCTCGTCTGATACACAGCATGATGTGTAGGCAATTGGTTGTTGAGAAAAAGCATGAGTTTTGGTGTGTGTTTGGAGGGAAACCGCTGAGATTTTCACTGCAAGAGTTTCACGCATTTATGGGTCTAAACTGCAAGGTTGATTATGATATCAGTTATGTAGGCAACATCGAATATGATAATGGATTCTGGAGTAACCTGCTAAAAAGAAAAGAAATCATTACCATCAAGACATTTATTGATGAACACCTTGTATGTGTTAGAAAATGGAAACATGTGGATAAAATCCGGCTTGTGTACATTTGTGTAATAGCGGGATTGGTAATGGCAAGGGATGAGAAGACAGATATCTCACACGATTACATCAGGCTGGTCATGGACATTGATAAGGTTCAGAGTTATCCATGGGGTCGTGAAGCATTTAATCTTCTTCTTAAATCTATCATCAAGACCCGAGCAAAACTGACGAGACCGAATAGCTATGTTTTGGATGGATTCTCTTACGCATTTCAAATATGGGTTATGGAAGCAATTCCAGTCATTGGAAATATGTTGGGAAGAAAAAT
>JAHZTW010000001.1:190584450-190614088 GCA_020283515.1 Alliaria petiolata | reverse complement strand
TATCAGCATTACTTTTACAAAGTAAGTCATCATCACAACCAACTTCAGCATCAAGATGATCGCTTCTGAAATCATCATTCCATTTCGCATTATTCACACATCGTTTAGATGATTTATGCATATGAGCATCATCCTTACAAACCTTATGATGATCATTTTCTTCCTCTTCATTACTTGAATCGTGTGGCTCCTTATTCAAATCAATCTTAACTTTACTCCTTCGACCTTCACCAGCAACATTAAATGTCACACACAACTGTATGGCTGTCTTCACTATAAAATATCCAAACAAATTTTTCACTTGCCGATCATTTGTGACAATAACATGAGGACATTTAGAGTTACCAATCAAATCAGCAGGCAAATAACTGATTTCCACATCAGCCATACTAAGCTTTATGCCAAAGTCTTCGGAAACCATCAACTTTAGCTCTTCAAGACTCGTATTAGATTCCAAAGTAAGTAATCTAGCCCGCTTTTCCTTATCAGTAGTGAATATCCAATCACTATTGCGATACAAACTTCATACACCACAAATTACATAAATTTGCAGCATAGTGATCTGTAACATTTAAGATTTAATCAAGTTAGACATATCGTTCAATATTATAGGTATGTTAATATATTCTACATTGCATAAGGTAGAAGACGAATTCTGAATTCTTGATTGCGTAATTTGGAAAACGATTCTAACTTACGTAATACGAATTTTGGATTGCGCAACACGAATTCTAACTTACGTAATACAAATTCTGCATAGCCCATCTAGATTGCGTAATTTGTAACACGATTCTAACTTACGTAATACATATTCTGGATGCACATCTAGATTGCGTAATTCGAAACACAATTCTAACTTATGTAATACATATTCTAGATTGCGTAAAGTAAAAATTTAAAATCTACACAATGTAGAACGAATTCATAATTACGTATAGAAGAAGACAGAATCTACAGTAAGGCAGAATAGTAAACTAAATAGAATTGATATTGTATAGAATGTTAGGATTAACTAACCTTCTTATCTAGTTTTGGATGATCAAAGATGAATATGTCTCTTAGAGTGGTAGATCTCTGTTGAGATAATGACTTTACATAAGATTACAATAAGCGATAGAGGTATATCAATGGAACAAATATATAACCGAATAACTTGTAAATTGATATATAATTGAAGAGAATATGATGTCGTTGTTCAACTTTTAAAAAAAAAAAGAAGTATGATGGTGATTAAAAAAGATCGGTGTTTGAGAGAAAAAGATGATAACGTGTTTTAGAAAGTAGGAAGGAGAAGAATATCTTTTTATATTTTATATATATCTAATTGTAAAAATAATAAAATATAAAATATGATAAATAAAAGTTAATTTAGTCATTATGAATGCTTAATTTACCAAAGGATTAGATTCACAAAGATACCAAAAAAAGTTCCTTTATTTTCAATTTCCCCTTTAAACTTTATGAAGAAAAAAAAAGCATTAGTGAACCAAATATGGTTGAAGTCACTAATCAATCAGCCGCCTCAAACGTTTTTTCTAGTTATCACACAGTCAGACTTGATCATTAATTATTTGATATTTTCTTTATCAATTTGGTCCGTAAAGACAAAATAACCAATCAAAACATCATTCAAGACCCACTCCTTTTGTTTTCTTTGAAGAAAATCGAGTCTACAATAGAATATTGTCCTATGATGACTACAAACAAATTTGAACTAAAATCATGACTAAAAATTTACTCAACTATTATTCGTAATTTGAGTAAAAGAAAAAAAAGTTGATTTGGTGAATAACCAAAATAAAAAAATATTAAGAGAATAACCAAAATTGTAAAGAGAGATAGGGAGAGGTAGAGAGAGAAAATGGTAAGATTGTAGGTTTTGTTTTCTGTTTTGGTTATTGAGTAAAAAATCTCAAAGAAAAAATAAACTGACGTTAGTTAAAAACATTAGTTTAAGAGTGTTAAGTTTATATAGTTGACGATAATCCAAATACACAAAATATCTAACAAGCTTTGCGCACATAAAAGTCAGATTCAGAATTCGAAATAACTAGCTATGCTAGTAATTAAATTTATAAAATATAAAAGTATGAATATAGATTACTTATACATACTTAACCCAAAAATAACATTATATACTATTTGATGATTATATATTTCGCTTTTATGCGAAAGTTAATTATTGAGAGAATATTATCATATCTTGTAAATGGGAAATATGTCTAAACTAGAATATGGCAAATCTAGAATCTTTTGTATATATCGTACATTCTCATATCAATAAAAGGATCTTCCGCTAAACACTTTGACATGGTATCAGAGCATTAGGGTTTCAATCAAAATTTTCGAACTTTAATATCCTTTTACTTGTTTCATCGTCTTGTCTGTTCTTCTTCTAAGAAGTTCAGAGTTTTTTCTTTCTCTTTGTTATCATCACGTCTTTCATCATGTCTGGTGGAGACGACTATTTGGTTGCGAAGTCGGTCTCGCAACCTATCGTTGATGTTTCTGGGTCTAGCTCGGTGAGGGAAAATCCTCTGCTTTCGGATTACTATCTCCACCCTTCAGCGGATCCAGGTCAACTTATCTGCACCGTTTTGCTTAACGATGCTAACTATGAGCGATGGGCTAAAGTCATGCGTAATTCCCTTCGTGCCAAGAACAAGCTTCCGTTCATTGATGGCACAATTCGCAAGCCTCACAAAGATTTTCCGGATCACAGAGTTTGGGGGATCGTTAATTCCATGCTTGTATCTTGGATTCTCAATGCCATTGATTCTTCGATTCGATCATTTGTCTCATGTTCAGAGAGTGCTTTCGACTTATGGCAAGGAATTCAAGATCGATTCTCAGTTGGGAATGTTCCTCGAATTCATGAATTGAAAGCTTCAGTCGTAAGTTTTAAACAAGAGGGTCTTTTGGTTCAAGATTACTTTGGAAAACTCAAGTTTATGTGGGATGATCTGCTTAAATATGAACCTCTTCCCGATTGTTGTTGTGGTCAACCTGATTGTCGTCTCATCAAAACTCTTGAAGAAAAACGTGAGCATGATTGGACACATCAGTTTCTCATGGGTCTTGATAGCTCACGTTTTGGAACTATCAGATCTAATATCTTGTGTATCAAGCCTACACCGACTCTCGGATCTGCGTTCTCTATGGTCGTTCAGGAAGAACGTCATCAAAACGTTACCCGTTTCACTACTCCACGTCAAGATGATGTTGGTTTCTCGGTTCAGGCATCTCAAGGAAGCAATCATGGAGTTCAACAATCTGCTCCTTCTACAGGTCGTGGTCGCCATTTACTCTGCTCCCATTGTGGGAAGACGGGTCATGATGTCTCAGCCTGCTATCAAATCATTGGAGTACCTTGGCAAAACGACAGTTCTCGTGGACGTGGTCGTGGTCGTAATTCTTCTGGTCGTGGTCGGGGTGAACGAGCTAATGCTGTTCAGGTTGCTGCTAACACGGTTCAACCTCCTCATCATGTATTGACAGAGAATGATCGTGGCAGCCTTCCAGGTCTTACAAATGAGCAATGGACAGGACTTGTTTCTCTATTCAATTCATCTTCTACAACTATAGATCGTCTCTCTGGTAAGATCGTTTGTGGTCGTATTATTCTCGATTCAGGAGCCTCCGATCATATGACCGGAAACTTGGAGTTTTTATTTGATGTCATTAGTATCCCTCCATGTCCAGTACGACTTCCTAACGGTGACTCTGCGATAGCCACTAAGGAAGGAAAATATAGTCTTGGTGGTTGCGTGGTTCTCCATCATATGCTTTATGTTCCTCATCTGGAACAAACTTTGATCTCTGTTGGGAAGTTGCTTCGATTTAATCCTGGAGTAGCGACATTAACTGAAAAAATATGTATTTTGCAGGACCGTTTTACGAGGACGCTGATTGGAGCGGGCGAAGAGTGTGATGGTATTTATTATTTTTGTGGAGCTCTTGGTGTTCAAGCTCATGCAGTCTCCTCTGGTCGTGTTGTTGGTCGCGAGTTATGGCATAGACGCCTCGGTCATCCCTCAGCGTCTGTGTTACCTTATTTATCTAGTGTTGTTGATTTAGGCAGTCGTCAAGTCTCGCCTCATTTATGTGATGTTTGTGTTAGAGCCAAACAGCCTCATTTGTCATTTTCTCAAAGTGATAATAAAGCAGACAATATTTTCGAGTTGATTCATTGTGATATTTGGGGCCCCTATCGTACTACATCCAACTGTGGCTCTTCGTACTTTCTCACTATTGTTGATGACCATTCACGTGCTGTCTGGATTTTTTTTATGCGATCTAAAAGCGAAGTCTCCACAATTCTCCCACGGTTTTGTGCTTTCACCGAACGTCAATTCAAGAAGAAAGTATGCACCATTCGGAGTGATAACGGCGCTGAGTTTATTGGTTTAAAATCTTTCTACGGGTCTCAAGGCATTGCTCATCAAACTTCTTGTGTTGGGACACCGCAGCAAAACGGTCGCGTGGACCGCAAACATCGTCATATTCTGAATGTTGCAAGGTCGTTAAGGTTTCAAGCTAACCTACCTATTGAGTTTTGGGGAGATTGTGTGCTCACTGCTTCATATCTTATCAATCGCACTCCGTCTTCTCTGTTGTCTGGTAAATCACCTTATGAAGTTTTGTTTGGTAAACAGCCAAATTATGATGTTTTACGTATCTTTGGGTGTTTTTGTTATGCACACAAAGGCACACGTATCCGTGATAAGTTTGAAGAAAGAAGCACTCGTTGTATCTTTATTGGTTATCCTAATGGTCAAAAAGGATGGCGCGTATATGATTTAGAGACTCAAGAATCATTTGTGTCAAGGAATGTTGTCTTCGAAGAACTTATATTTCTGTTTGTCTCGGCATCGAAGAACACCAAAAATGATTCCATGCCGCATTTACCTACTTTAGTTGCTCTTGTTGATGATGATGATGATGAAGTTCCTCTTGCTGAATCTCCTCTGGTTGTTGTGGACAGGGGGAGCGTCTTATATGGTTCATCTAATGTTGCTGATGTCATCAAAGTCGACACACATGTGACCCCTATCGTGCCACCAAGTGGATCGATCGATCCTCCAACTCGATCGATCGATCCTCCTTCTACTTTGATCGACTCAACTATTCAGACATCTCAGAATCAATTAGTTGTTGCCGAAACTCTTGGTCGGGGACAACGTCAGAAGAAACCATCCGTGTTGCTTGGTCCGTATGTTACCAACTCTGCCCAACGCGAAATAGATATATCACTCTTCACATCAGCCTCCTCTCGGTCCTTCAGGTACATTCTATCTGATTGTTAACTATGTTTCTTCTGCTCGTTTCTCGCCTAGTTACAGTGGTTTTCTGGTTGCTTTAACGGCTGTCAAAGAACCGCGATCCTTTGCTGAAGCTATGCAATATCCAGAATGGCGTGCGGCTATGGCAGCTGAAATTGCTTCTCTTGAAAAGAACGGAACATGGTCGATTGTGGAACTTCCGTCTAACAAGAAAGCTATCGGGAGCAAATGGGTGTTTAAACTCAAGTTCAATGCAGATGGTACCCTTGAACGTTATAAAGCTCGTCTTGTCGCTCTTGGAAATCGTCAAGAAGAAGGTGAAGATTTTAATGAGACATTTGCGCCAGTTTCTATAATGACTACCATTCGATCTCTCTTTGCTGTCTCTGTTTCAAAAGGTTGGGCTTTACATCAGATGGATGTTCATAATGCTTTCTTACATGGTACCTTGGAAGAAGAAGTTTACATGAAATTGCCTCCCGTTTTCTCCAAATCCAAAGAAGGTTCGGTTTGTAAGCTTCACAAGTCTTTGTATGGCTTAAAACAGGCCCCTCGATGTTGGTTCTCCACGTTGAAGAATGCTTTAATCACTTACGGTTTTCAACAGTATTACTCCGATCATTCGTTGTTCTCATACAGGAAGAATGGTGTTTCTCTGTACGTGTTGGTCTATGTGGATGACCTTGTTATTGCTGGTGATGATGCATCTCTTATTTCTCGGTTTAAAGAGTATCTTCACAGTTGTTTTCATATGAAGGATCTCGGAACGCTTCGTTATTTTTTTGGCATTGAGATAGCTCGTAATCCTGATGGTTTGTTTTTGTGCCAACGCAAGTATTGCTTGGATATTATCTCTGAGTGTGGTCTTCTCGGTGCACGCCCATCACCTGTTCCGATTGAACAAAATCATCGTCTAGCTTTGGCCAATGATGAGTTTTTTCCGGAACCAGAACGATATCGTCGAGTTGTGGGTCGTCTTATCTATTTGACAATCACACGTCCTGAACTTGCATATGGTGTTCATCTTCTCTCACAATTCATGCAGAAACCACGTGTGTCTCAGTGGGATGCAGCGATGCGAGTTGTTCGTTATCTCAAGGGTTGTCCTGGTCAAGGTATATTGCTTAGCGCTGATAACAATCTTCATCTCTCCATCTATACGGATTCCGATTGGGCTGCATGTCCTCTCACTCGACGCTCTCTTTCTAGTCATGTTGCGTTTCTTGGTTCTTCTCCTATCTCATGGAAGACAAAGAAATAGGACGTCGTTGCTGCATCTTCTGCTGAAGCCGAGTATCGTTCAATGGCTTTTGCGGTGCGTGAAGTTAAATGGTTGACATCGTTGCTTGCATTTTTGGGTGCGCCACGGTCTGGTCCAGTCTCCTTCTATTGTGATAATCAAGCGGCTATCCATATTTCTGTTAATACAGTCTTTCACGAGCGCACTAAACACATTGAGTCTGATTGCCATCAAGTTCGGGATGCTGTCCAAGCGGGTTTGATTTCTACTCATTACTTAGTACACATGATCAACCTGCCGATATATTCACTAAAGCTCTCGGTTGACCTCAGTTTGAACAACTTCTTCCCAAGTTAGGCATTTGTAATCTTCATGCTCCAACTTGAGGGGGAGTATTGAGAGAATATTATCATATCTTGTAAATGGGAAATATGCCTAAACTAGAATATGGCAAACCTAGAATCTCTTGTGTATATATATCGTACATTCTCATATCAATAAAAGGATCTTCCCCTAAACACTTTGACATTAATTGAGGTAATACGCATAATACTTTACTTTTTTTTGAAAATTTATAAAATACTATTTTTATTTTTCTTTTCCAAATCTATTCCAATTATTTTAAATCCTAAAATACCATACATATTTTTGGAAGTGTTCTAAAAAATTTTAGAACTCTTCCTATATATTTTATTGGAGAGTTTTGTATTTAAAACAAAAAATCTCTGTATCGTATTTTCTTAAAACAAACTGTAAAAAATAATAGCTTTAAATATATTCGATTTTGTATTTTTTTCTAAAACCGCACAAATGTTTAAGCTATTTTACTTAGCTTTTTTCATATTGTGCTTGAATGGATAACGAAACTAACCATCTCGCCAGAAGAGGTAAAGAGAGAAAATTGTTGGATCTCGCTAGAATCATCACTTTCAGAGTTCAGGGTAGAATAACCAAAATGTCACTTTATAAAATAAAATAAAAAATAAATAAATAACTTGTCCAAAAGAGAAATATTTTACCCTGAACTCTCAAAGAAGAAAAAATCAAACAAAAATTAAATAAAAATTTAGTCTAAATAAACCGACAGAAACTTGAAACAAGTCAGAAGAAAATCTTATAAAAAAAGGTTGACAGATGTGAACATTAAGATACTTCACTAAACAGTGGTCCTTCTATCTATTAATGTTAATTTTGGAATCATAATATTATAATGCACTTGATTTGTTATTTTTCTAGTCTTTCATGGCTTTTTATTCAAGCTTTCTTCTTTTGTCCCAAGGACTTGGCAGACACGGAGGGAGGAAAGAAAATATAGAAGTTGTGAAAGTAAAAAGATGAGATGCTGAGTATAGCGGGACGTGCAATTATCATCGATTCTCTTGTTTCTTTCTTATTGTAATAAACAAAATCGAAAGAATTAAAAAAAAAAGTAGAAAATCGGTTAAAAGGTAAAGTACATTTTTGCTTTCTCAAGTGTAGTCCACGATTTCACAAATTATGGTCCACTATTATTTAATACCTAACCAAACCACATCATACTTATATTTTTCAATATCCACATACTTATACATTCATAATTAAATGTGCATAGTATATAACTCAAACAATGGCTTCCAGTTCTTCTGTATCAGTGATTGGTATAATTTAGTGGATCAGTTTCTATTGGGGACATCGAGTCATCATCAGCCAAGGATCACGAAACCTGGAGTGAAAAGGAGGAGATCATGAAGCTGAGAAGGGCTAAGAAGACATGCGAGCTGAGTTTAGCTCAAATGGAAGCCAAGACTTACAAATGGGTTGTGACCATTTGTACTCTTTTTCTTCATCCTTGGTTTTATTCCAATGGATTTTCCAGGAAAGGTTTTAATAAGGCAAATTGGTTCACATGCTCTAAACCCATTCAAAGCTCCAATAGACTCGATGTAGACCTACGACCATTCATCGAACCATTCCTGCCAAACCAAGATGAATCAAGCAACGAATCAAATTGTTTTGGATTCTAAACTCATCAGAGACGCGCGACGAATTGGATTCGGTCCAAAAAGATCTCATATGACGAAGTTATTAATTTTACAAGTTGGGTGAACCGGAGCTTTTCCGATTTGGACATAGACACGTTAATTGGAGGATTCCGACTGAAACAGAAGGAATTTAGCTATAATTCAAATTGGTGTGGAATTTTGACTTAACCGGGGAGTTCGTCGAATTGGTTTCATGCGCAAATTTATTATGGTTTAAAAGTTATTCAACTTTTAAACCAGATGATCTCAGACTTTCCATATTTGGCGCCAGAATCATTAAAGGACAAGGGTCAACGGTTCTATATTTATTTCGTGCATATCAAGAGAGTCATTAGGAGATTAACAAGCCATGGAATCATCCAGAAGCTGTCAAGATACAAGAACCCACGATTTTCCTTTTATTGGCCAAGCAAATCCACTCCAACGGCCATATTGTTTAAATGTAGATTATTTCATTCATTTGAGTATTTCTTTTATTACCATTAACTTCTTTATGTAATGAGCCCTATATAAGCTCGATTATTCTGTCATTGTAAGACACCATTCATCCTTTAGAAATCAGAAAAAGTATTATTCAGTTTACAAAAGTCTTTTCTTTTGTGTTGTTCATTAGAGTCTTAGGTGGATTCCTTTGCTCTTTTGTTCTTGTCTTTAGATCCTAAATGTATGAGATACTTTTGGTCTATTGATCGGCAGATTAAGATTGTTTTTAAGTGATTTAAATAATCTTGTTTGTTCATTTGATTGAGTGAGTCGATCAATTCCACCTCCATTTCTACCTTCTTTCCACCTTTCGCAACTTGATCATCGAGTGATCATAAGTTGAAGTGATTCCATTCTTATATCAGTTTCTGAAAAATGACTATATCTTCTATCTCAAGAAAATCATCAAAAAAAAAGAAGTTTTAATCTGATTTTAAGATACTTAAACTTGCTTGGAAATTCTAATTCGTGCATAACGAGCAATTCTTATTACTCCACTGATAAGTATAACAATGCGTGCGTGTGGTGATCAAGTTCCCATGTATTTGTATGTTTCGGTGTCATTCGTTAATGGTGGCATGTGAATGTTCCATATATATAAGCCATCCATAATCTTCCATTTTCTACTAATAAAATAGTAATAACTAATAAAAAAAAAGACAATTTGGTCATATGATTAAGTTTTATAGGTCCTTTGATTAACTAAACTAATTAAACATTATGCTGACAGTGACACAATCATACAGACAAATTAGCCTTAAGTTCTGGTCAATCTCCACTAATTATATATATATTTTTTTAAATTAGCATGTGTTTCTAAAAGTACACAAAATCTTTACCTAATATGCTCTCCATTCTCCAACTTAGCAAACACGGATTTGATATATTTTATCCTATAATATTGGAAAGTCTAGATCACACTACCTAGTATTATAATATGTTGATTAATTTAAGAAGATGCTTTCATTATTTTTATGATTAGATTATATCCAATTATTTGGTCTTCCGACATTGTTTTATCACTATGTTATCGTATAGCTTCTTCTTTATCTATATTCGATCCTTTCTTGACGCATATAAGAAACAAAATGAAACACCAAAAATTGGTTTATTTAACACTATTTGTTTATCATATTTTTTTTTTTTTTTTGAAAAGAGTTTATCATATTCGACCATCGCATTTTGTATATATAGCATCTATAAAGTAAAACAATATATCTAATATTAACTGGTTATAGTTATGTTAAAAAAAAATGGTACTTTTTTCTTTTGGTTTAGAATATGATGTTGTTTTCTATTTATTTATTTTGTTGGAAACACGTAATTTCATGGAGTTTATAATTAATAGCGTCTTCATGAGTCTTGCGTTAGTCTCTAATCTGGCCTGTAAAAGTATCTAGTTAGCCATTAAAGTTATATAATTATTATATAAAGAGAAATGGTGGTGGAGCCGTGGAGGATAGTACCGAGAATCCATCAATCTCAATATATGCCATCTTTTCTGGTGGCATCTCCATTTATGATTTTCCACCACTCTGGTCCATTAAAAATTACAACTATTAAGTTCTTTTTATACATATATATATATATACACATTACTAGATATATGTATATATACATACATGTAATGTGTAGGAGGATCTTTTTGTACCTTTATTTTGCCAGTGCTTTAGGGAATTTAAGACAATGCTAGCAAGTCTCAGACACATGATGTTAGTGGGGATCACTGTTCCCATAACTTCTCTATTTATCAATGTCTTTTAATTATTTTTGTATTCTTTACTATTTCCTTTTTCTGTGCTCTAGGATCAATGACCTAACAAACTTGTGCAGGAGTGGGTGGTGATGGGGACCAATTTGATTATTTCAACAATTTCAGATTTGGTTCCATCACTCTCTGTCTTTTCATTATACATATATATTATAAATGTATATGAAAGTTTTTGTAAAATCCAAAAACATTTAATAGTGAATAAAGGGCAGGAAAAATGGTACCTAAAACATATACATGTGTTTTAATGGACGTGAAAGTGTCTCGTGATTAAATCTATGCAATTTTTGCAAAACCATACCAAAAAAACATTTAATACTGAAAAGGACAATCAACCTAGGCTTCGAATGGTGACGCAGATCAAAAAATACAGATCAAATGTTAAGAAAGAAAATACAACATAAGAAGAATATTTAAAAATAAAAAATATTTGTTTTTCCCATAATATATTTATAATATTTTTCTGATTTTGCATAATGTATTTGTAATATTTTATTTGTTGTTAGGAATTTTAATTTTGAATTATTATTTTTGAAAATATTTGTATAACGATGTTAATATATATATATATATATTTTTTAAAAAATTAAAGATGATTATGTATATTGATATTTATCAGAAGATAATTAATACAAAAAATATTTCTCAAAATATTGAAATCGAAATCATAGAATATATCTCAAATTGGGGAGAATCTAGAATTTATACATTTTATATGTAAAATAAATATAAATATTTTTTATTAATATTTAAATACGATAATAAATTAAAAATATATTTTATATATGATTAAAAAATCGGTTCAAAATAAATTATTACACAAAAGCGAAAAAATAAATTAAACATTTCTTTTGAAAAAAAATTATTTGGTTTGAAAGGGAATGAAAGAGTTAAAGAAAGTGGGATTATTTGTAAGCAATTAATAGAGAGAAAAAAAAAAGAGAAAAAAACTTAAATGCTATTGGCCTTCAGCTTGCACCAACACCCTTCTTTTTTTTCGATGCAAATCAAAAATTTAATACATATATTGATCTGTATACAGATATTTATTATTTTATTGTTATTTTTTATTCTGCAGTAAAAATTGATGAATAGTAAATAATTGCAGATTGTTCTGCTTTTTATATGGACTGCATTTATACTGGATTAAATTTATCTTTCCCTTCAAAGCCTTAGTTGAGAATGGTGATGAGCAACTCATCCACGATGTGAAGAACCTAAGAAAATATAAAATAATGAAATTACAATTCGTAATAAAAAATTGTTAAAGGCAATTCATAATAATTGTTATCATATTTATTATCTTGTCTTGTGGCCTTGTGGGCGCGTTTCCGCAAATACAAAGGATGAGCTTGGCCACAGCCCCTTGTCTTGTTCTTGTCTAAACTTTTAGTTAATTAACTTATTAGTTTTTAAATGAATCTAGTAGATGTGCCATTAGCTCGGCGATTGACAGAAGGATGAAACTATATAAAATACTACCGATCGTTAACTATGGGTTTAGAGTTTTGTATATGACAATTGTATGTCAAAATATGCATTAAATATCATGTCGTCTGAATTGAACTTTTTAATTAGTAGATTGTATATTTCAAACAGTTAGTTTTTTTTTTGGCTTTATATAGAAAATTTAATATCTGCAAGAATTCAAGATCTTCATAGTAAATGTTGATGTGGGGGAATAGAAAAGTCAAGTATATTTCCAATTTATCAGAATAAAAAATCTTTATCGTCATAAGTCATCAAAATATGACTAATAGCATGCCTAGTTTGGTTTTTATTTTTATTGATTGCCTTGATTAATGGCCATGCCTAGTGTATGGCACTCCTACCCACTCCCCGCCTTTCGTTCTATTCTCCCACAGCTTCATTACAATGCTTCAACGTCTTCATCTAATTCTTCCCATCACTTGACATTTTTATTACGCTTAAATTAATATATAGATTTATTCAGAATGAAGTTAAGTCAAGTGGTTAGAGTCATGATTTTGATTTTTGTGGGTCTGAAATCGAACATGAACCAAAATTTGGAGATATAATTAAGCGTGCATGTCATTAAATTGATCTCAGATGTAGAACACTTATGGGTTAGGGTTTGAGATTTCTTAAGCTAGAATTTGTTTTTGGTCATCAGCTAGATGTATTATTTATCCACTGATCTCTTCTCTAGAACATAAAATTTATTTATCTGAACTCGAGCGTAATTCCATAAGCTAGATGTATATGATAAATATTTTATGGAAGTGTTATGAAAATAGCCTAAATTTTATATCAATTTTTTTAAAAAGAATACATATTAAGAAAATAGTTTGTAATTAAACTGTAAACTCTAAAAAGTAAACCATAAGCCTAATAACGAAATCTTTAAATATCCCAAACAATAAACATAAACCATAAGACCTAAATCTTGAATTCTCAAACTAAACTCTAAAAGTATGTTCTGATAATTTTTTTTTAATTCTGCCATATTTATGAACCGGTATATTAATATCGATTAATCTTCAAACTAGATAAGTTGCAACACCGACGGCTCAAAGATTGCTCAAAAGTTTTTTAAAATATTATTTTTTGTTGGTGACACATATCTATACGTATTCGTCGATATGAATGACATATATATAAATATAGAGAAAGAGAGAGAGAGAGTTTGATAGGTAGATTCGGCTCTGTACATCAAACAATGACTAAAAGTCATTAAATACACAGAGACACGCATGAATGAATCCACAGACATAAAATAGACCTTTTTTCCTCGTGGTCCACCTATTTATCCCAACATCTAACAAATTAAATAAACATTTATTTTCCGTACAGTGTTAAAACATTATCGGATAATTTTTCGATATTTTATTTTAATGATTACTTTGAATTTCTTTCTATGATTAAAATAGGAAAAAGAAAAGCGACGGGACGACAAATCATGAAAAAAAAAAAAAAGCTCTTTTTTTCCGTTTCACTAAAATAGTAAAATGAAACAGAGAGGTTTTTTGATGGGTTCCACCAAAACGTGGCGTCGGCTGTTTTTTCCCATCATGGCCCCCACACGCTTGGCAGTTGGCACGTGTAACTTCGTACTTACGCACGTATACGCATCAGGTTTCCATAAAACTTATTTTTCTTGACATTCATAATAGTTATATAACCTAGAGCTTAAAATACACACTTTATATAATGTACAAGATTTCATCCAACGACTGTTTAGTCCTAATCAAGATCTGGATTAGATGACTATTGTTGTTCTTAATTTTATTTTATTTTTGGTGATATTTCTGAAAATACGAGAGTTTTCAAAATTCGTATGTAAACTCACGTATAGAATCTATATATTCCGAATTAATCCTATCATTTTTGTTCGTGCGGCAAGAAAATATAACATAAAATTAAACCAACTAATTCGAAGTCATTAAGAATATAATATATAAATATAAAGGTGGCGATTGGCGAGTATGCATGGAGTGTGCAAGAAACAGTATTCATCCCCACGCATTATATTTATGGATTTGTTTATCGATTCGATGGCGCAAACGAGAATGAAGGTTAGTGACAATATTCGAGTTTTCCGAAATCCGAAGTTATCTATATATATATATATATATATATATATATTTTTTTTTTTTTTTACAACATCGCATTTCATATATTATTAAATCAGTTCAAACAGATTAGACTGCGCTAACCAAACTGGAACCATAATGTATACATGAAAGAAAATAAAATTTCGAGAACGTGCTCCTTTAGCCAAAGAATCCGCTCGGACATTAAAGGAACGAGGCAAAAAAGCATTTGAGAGCTTTGAAAACTCGAACCTAGCATTTTATACTCAATGAGTTCTGCAACAAGTGTTATCCACTCTTCTTCTTCCTCTAAAATATTGATCAGTTGGAAACAATCTGTTTGAACATGTAGCATTGTAATCGCTAAGTTGATTACCTCTCGCATGGCCCATAAGATCTGAACTTATCTAATTAACCCGATAGATATATCTCCTTCTCTACTTTGGTATAGTGGTATGTACTATTTTGGAATAGTATTTCTCTAATCAAAACAAATTTTATTTCGTTGAGAATGAGATATGATTATCATTTCCATATATCTTCTCTCGCTTTTACGTACACACCCTCAATCCTTTGTCATCACCAGAAACTAGCTTATCCAAAATGACAAAATACATATTATAGATCTCTTCCTTTATATTTATCTGTAATGGTATTATCTTTTTTTTCTCTGTTTTCTGATTCATATTGGTTCTTGACCTAACTAACAGTCATATTGACTTAAACGTCAGAAAAGTTACTACATATACTGTACATTTCTTTTTCATTTACATGAGATTTGTCCTCCAATGAACGGATTTTCTCTCAACATGTATCTCAACTTTTTTGGTCTAATATAGTGACGAAATATAAAGCTTTGTTAGCGGTTGTTGAGTTTGCTATCAAACCATAAATGATATTTCGAATCAACAATGAACATGTTCTTTACTTACTAAAATTTAAGAGAATAATGAAAATAAAACAAATGTGTTACTGTTGGAGACTTGGAGCGACTTTATTTTGTTTATAAAATATCAATAGTTCGGATGAATTCCTGAGTTCTTTGATTTTATAAATATAAAATAACTGTTGGAGCGACTTTATTTCTCTTTATATTTCATTCGATTTTCAAAATGGATTTTAGTTCGGTTTCTTGAGTTCTTTGAATTTTTTTCTTTTTAATTGATATAGTTTCATTTTTTCAAGTTTATGTTCAGTTCTTTTCTCCTTTCGGTTAGATTTATAAGATATATCTTTTTAACAACATATGTTATGTTAATTTTAAACTACACAGTTCGAAATAGATGATTTAGTTTTTTTTTTCAGATTGATCATCTATTATATTACATTTAATCATTATATTTGTTTTAAAGAAATAAAATTATTTAAATCGAAAGTAAAAATTACAAACCTATTATAGTCTAATATTTTTTTTGTTTTAGTAGCTTATGTTAGTGTTATTAATTCATGTATCCATTACTAGAAATGTAAGAA
The DNA here is from genome assembly GCA_020283515.1 of Alliaria petiolata. NCBI lineage: Eukaryota > Viridiplantae > Streptophyta > Magnoliopsida > Brassicales > Brassicaceae > Alliaria > Alliaria petiolata. The sequence continues at coordinate 190,598,264 of JAHZTW010000001.1, read as the reverse complement.
AAAATAATATGCTATTGAGTGATTGACAAGAAAATATATAAAGAATTAAAGGAAGAAAAAAATATACACGGTGATATCTTCTCGGTACCCGCATGACGTGGCAAGCGAGGACAGGAATTAACACGTGTAGCATATGCGACGTGCCAGCCTCCAAATTTTTTTGTCTTGTGCTACGTTCAACGAGTGCATTAAGAGCCAAGGTAGCAAAGAGGAATTTACGGAAATGGCCCTTAAGATTCTGATATGATGCACACTGACCAATCATATAATTGTTTAAATGTTTCTTTAATTATTTTTAGTAAACAATCCCTAAATTGTGTTTTTTCTTTTTGACAATTTCCTATTTTTCTTCTAGTCAAAAGAAAACTGAAAGATGTGTTTTAATTGTTCTCTTAACTATTTTAGTAAAATTATTCCTAATTTTCGTGTAGTCAAAACAAAACTGAAATATAATCATAAATTTAGGGAGATTTTATTTCCTTTTGTTATCCCCTAGAAAAAAATAACAAGATTAAAAATAGCATTTATACATTCACACGGGAAACATAGCAGGTTTCAAGGAAAGGTAGCAAAAAAAGAAAAAACAGATTTCATGGAAAATAGGTAAACACTTTCTTTGTTTGAACGTTATTAATAAAAAGTAAAAGATTTTTAATTACAAAAATTAGGAATAAAAAATATTTATACGATAACACTACAAGTCAAGTCAATCAAAAAAGCTATATACGGTCACATGTGCTGGTGTTTGTTAAGATATTTGGGGTTAATACACTTTAAAATAAAAGGAAAACAAATAATTTAATGGAATAAGATACATTATTCTCTTTCTAGAAAAAAAATAAAAAAAGAAATGATATCAACAAATCTCTTTTTTTTAATATTTTGACTTTTTCTCTGTCTTCCTTAAATAAAAGCCACCCTCCTTCGTTTTCTTTCACCAGTCGCCACAACCTCTCTCTCTGGCTCTCTCTCTCTCTCTTTCTCCTTCCTCTCTCTAAACTCTCTCCAACCTTAAGAAAACGCATCAATGGCTGTTGAAGCTAGACATATGAGTCTATTCGCTTCTCAGTTTGTTACCAACAGGTAGATTTCTCTATTCGATTCTTCTCGATTTCTACTCCATCTTCTGTAATCTATTGTCATAGTTCACTGATTTCGTTTTCCTCTGTTTTTTTTCCTCCAGCGAATGTGTTAAATCTCAAACGAACATGAACAACGAAATCGCCGGCGGTTTTCCGGTAACAATCGGTGATCGGCAGTTACCGTATATACAGTCTCGCGACATAGATCCGATTCAAATCGCTGCGAGTTTCAACAAATCAGAGAGCGATCTCACCTATAACTTCAACCAATCTCCAGCTCCTCTTGCGATATCTAAACGCCATAGTGATTCAACGTTTGACTCCGACGCTCTAATGTCATCTCAGAAACGGAGGTCCGTCGCGTTTGACCCGTCGGCGTCTCTAATCGACGCGGAACTCGTTTCTCAGATTCAACAGCAACAATCCGAAATCGACCGTTTCGTCGCTCACCATACGGAAATGCTCAGTTTAGAGTTGGAAGCGAGGCAGCGAACGCAAACGCGGATGCTAGCGTCTGCGGTTCAATCGGCGATTATCAAAAAGCTGAGAGCGAAAGACGACGAGATTGTTCGAATGGGGAAGCTAAATTGGGTTTTACAAGAGCGTGTGAAGAACCTTTACGTCGAGAATCAGATCTGGCGTGATCTCGCTCAAACCAATGAAGCTACGGCTAATACTCTCCGATCAAATCTAGATCAAGTTCTCTCTCAGGTCGATGATTTTCCGGCTGCCGGAGACGCTTTTCGTCCTCCGGTTGAAGATGATGCGGTATCTAGCTGCGGAAGCTGCGACGGAGCCAACGGCGATGATGTTACGGCGGTTACCGGAGGATGTAGACGGTGCGGTGAAAGAACGGCGAGTGTGCTGGTATTGCCTTGCCGTCATTTGTGTCTGTGTACGGTTTGTGGATCGGCTCTGTTACAGGCGTGCCCTGTATGTGATACGGTGATGAATGCTAGTGTACATGTTAACATGTCATGACCATAGTTTTTAAAAATTTAAAAATTTTCCTTCTTTTTTTTTAATTTCTTTTTTAGTTTAAGTGTTAAATAGCAAATTAGGGGAGGAGGGAAAAAAAGAAGAAATATGGCTCTTTTCTTTTATAATATTTTTGGGACTATTTAATTATGGAATTGATTCATTCGTTTGTAGTTTTGTACAATCCTTAAGTAACTACAATTTGTTTTTCTTCATTCGTACGGAAGTATATAGATTATAATAAAATTTGTTTTGAATCAATGCGACCTCATCATATTTTGTTACCGTGAATATATATATATATATATATCTCACAGTTACTTGAAAATTTTGGTCCAAAAAAAAAAAGTTAAATCACAGAGTGATATACTTCTCGTACAACTTTTGATAATTAAACTTGCGGAACCGGATAGTGATTAAAACCGCGTAGTTACATACAAAATCGACACAATTGTGTGGAGAAATTTTTGAAATTTGGAATCAATGCCATCTTTTTGTAATTATTAATGTTAATCATTCTGTTTTATAAAAAAAAAATTGTTGTTTTGACATATTTCACAGAAATTAAAAAAAAAATGAAAAGTTTTATTTTATCATTTAATAATATACTCTCTGTTTCTTAAAAAAAAACTTTTTAGAACTTTTTTTTTTCAAATAAATAATAATTTTAGGTTTTCTATACATTTTTATAAGTTAATAATGATAAATTGTAAATTTCAATAAAATTAAGAAAACTAATAAAATCCTATTCTACCCTTTATTAATATATTAAACACATTTCTCTTTTTAATTAATACATCAATATTACAAGGTCAAAACTAGAAAAATATAAAGTGACACTCTTTGTGAAACAAAAACAAAACCTTAAAATGATACTCTTTGTAAAACAGAGGGAGTAATACATTTATTATCAAGTTTTAATGTATTTTCATAATATGTGTAAAAATCTTAAAAAAACTTTTTTAAGAAATAGAGGAAATATTAAACAACTTTTTCTCTCTGATTAATATAATAAATCAATAGGATTAAAATTATGCATTAAATAAACAAAAATAATACAAAAACCTATTAAATAGTAAGCGATAAAAGTTTGGAGGGAAGACAAAGAACTAATCTTATTAATAACAGCCGGAGTTCGAGAGACATAATAGATTAAATCGTCGGAATAAAAACGTCGATTTAATGGATGAATAGAAATTGTAATTTAAAACTTAGAAACCGAATGCTAAAATTATCCTAGAATTCGATAATAAAGTTGTAGATTTTTTGAATGATGAATATAGAATCTTCTATTTACACTCTTAGAGAGTCGGTTATACCAAATTCCGTTTTTTTTAAACCCTATATTTTTTTCCGTGTATATTATTTAAAACGATACTACTATTTTTTTAGAACCCCAATGTTATGTTAGTGTTTTGTTACAACATTAACAGTATATTTGTACATTTTTGAACAGTATATTTGTACATTAAGCAGGAAAAATAAATTCTTAATTTTTTTTAAAACAAAGGTTTAAATTTAAAATTTTCGAGCTTTACTAGCGTAATTTCCCTTTTTCACTCACGCCATATTGCTGGATCAGGCTTGCGCCCATTTCTAGTTTTTGATTTAAACATAAATCAAAATGCAATCATTTTTTGTTTGCTTTACTGGTTTGGTTTAAAACTTGTACTTCCTTAGCCCTTACGTATAATCTAGATAGTTTGATAATGAAGTCGCGTTTATCGGTTTTGGTTAAACTTGACAGCACGTCCAATCTTTGTGAGATACTATTTCATTTGGTTATTTTCCTGGAAACTTCAGTGGAAGCCAAAAATGGAAGTTTCAAAAGACGATACAATAATTGAATGGGGAAATTTGTTTTTGGAAGAGTCTCTCCAAAACATGTGAGGTGGTCCTTGGCCTTTTACTTCTTCTCTGGCAATTACATATAACCAAAATAGGAAAAAAAAATTATTGTTCTAAATTCCAGGGAGTTAATTATTATGTAAAAATTGATTCGTAGTTCAAAGAAAAATTTCCTTGAATTGGCTGGCATTGATGAGACATTTTTACATATCTAAGATATTGTTTTTTGAGTTATCGATTAATTAGTTGGTAATTTAGATACTTTTTAGTTATCCATGAGTTGGTAATTCAAAAGGTTACGTTATTCAATCATGGATTCTAATAGAATTTTATTCAACCACAATCCAATGTTATTCAATTAATGATTCTAAATTATCACTTAAAATCTAATGTTATTGGATCTCACATTTGTAAATCATGCTTAAAAGATTTTAAAAGTTTGGTGTTATTCAATTCAGATTTCAAATAATTCACTAATATCAAGTGTTATTCAAAAGTAAATGATTTTTTTTAATATTAAATCATTTGAAATGAATTTCGATTAAGTTTCATGAGTGAAATATTAAAAACAAATCCAAGTTATACTAGAGAGATTTTAGAATCCACACACATGGATTTTTCAAAACAATACCAACATTTTCAAATGTACAAGATTATATAACCTAGAGAATCGACTTTATAACTTTGTTCCTTTCTAATAAAATTAGACGACAAAAAAAATTATATAAGGCTTGATATATACTCAAAAGGTCATTAGCAAAATTTTTAATTCAAAGTGTCATTAATGCCTATACAAACAAACACACAATAATTCATAATTTTTTAAAAATAACACAAACAAACACACAATTCATAATTTTTTCAGTGTCATTTTTTGTTTGTAATTTTCAAAATCGAATTTCAATGCCGCTTTAACATTTGACCTCAGAAAATGCTGCTTTCGAAAGGTTATGTATTAGATGTCACGGTCCCTAATAATGAAATTGTCTAGTGACGCTTTACATAACAAAAATGTAAATATACTAATTTGCTAAGAAGAATCAAATTTCGCTATCCCGTCTACAAAAAATTAGAAAGGAAAACGTCATAAAAAGCAATAGTATGAATTTGATACCTTCAGCGACATTTGCAATTCAAAGTCATTATTATTTGTCGTGTAATAAACTTTTAAATTGGGGTCGTATCTTGTGCAGTGCATATAGACAAAAGAGGCCCCATAATTGTTTACACAACCAGATTAAATAGTAAAATATAGTAATTGTATTCAAATATATATACCAATTTAAGTGCATATCAGAACACAGAACGATGAATACGATGTGTGAATTCACGATTTACGATGATTGCGTCCAGGAAACGTTACAATGTCGCAATCCAATATTTATATTTTCCCCTTAATTGAATAATGTGTCCAACAACTTTTTTAGTGATGAAATTTCGATATTTGGTTAGATGATTCACATGCTTTCACATCTCCACTAAACTCTATTCCCTTAAATATCCATTCTGTCTTCGATTCCCTTAAATATTCACTGTGTCTTAATTAACACTTATTATCTATATTCTCTCTTAATCAACATAACAAACCTCGTTTTAAAACTTCAATATAATTTGTTTTATAACAAATATCTATATTTAGTGTAAAATTATTGAAAAAAATTCAAAAGTAAGTTGCTTTTATAAAGACAATACTGGTCTACTTTGCTTACTTTTAATTATAGTGAAAATGTTAACGACACATATATTGAAACTGAATGGAATTTTAATCTTATAGTAAGAACCAAATCGAATATATGTGTAGATATATACAGTATAGTAGTATACACACTAGGAAAGTAAAATGAAAACTAATGAAATTAAAAAAAGATTAGAGGATTTCAACTTTATATATATTTTTTAAGAAATAATCTATCTGTTTCAAATTAATAGTAGATGTTTTAGAACAAAAAAATTGTTTAAAAAAGATAGGTTTTTTAAAATTATTTTATGCATTTACAGGTTAATGATGATGAATTGTAAATTTTAAGAAAAATAATTGAGTTTATTGAATTATTATTGGTCTACAGTTATCAAAAATTGTTAATCATAAAAATAACGTATTTATAATCAAATTTTAATATGTGTGAAAAGTTTAACCATTTTTTAATTTAAAACAGAGAAAATATGTATCATGCAATCCAACATAGAAAATCTACATTATTGGTAAATTATTAGTCAATATTACTGATCAATTTTTGTACTTATCTCCGGATAACACAAACTCCTGAATACGAAGCATTGTGTGTGCCGTTGAAGTAGCCAATGGGCTGTTTCTGTAAAGGGGCCGACCTCTTAATTGGGCAACAATAATTGGGCAATTATTCACCATCGTATTGAATTGATACTACTATAGTACTATCCCATTATACATGTGTAAAACTACATTTCTGGACATAATATTACAATTGCTTGATACTCCCTCCCTCTGTTTTCTATTAAGTGCAATTATTTTGTAATTGTCGTTTTTAATTTTCAATACATATTTATGATAATTTTTTCCAGTTTTATCCCTATTTTTTAGTAATTTATTAATTATTTGTATATAAAAAATGTTTTAATGAGAGGTATAACAGAAAATTTAATATTTTCTTAATCTATGTGAAATATCCTAAAACAACACTTAAAAGAAAACGGAGGGAGTAATTTTTGTTTTTATTTTGTCTACAAGTGTGCATTTAATCACCAATAAATCCATGATACTGACTTTATAGAGCAAATCAACTAGTAGTAGGAATAGATGCTGCTTCTACCCACAATCCAGGGTTTTTAAAATCGGATCGGACCAGATTCAACCATGGACGAAAAAATCTTCGGATTGGATTACAATAAAACCCAGAAAGAGTTAGACCGGTTAAAAAACTCGATCCGACCAGCAAAAACCCAGAAACCGGTGGCCCATTAAACCTATTAAATCGGGGTTTACTATTTTATATTTTTTAAAGAAATAGATTCGACGATATACAAAGTTTTTTTAACAATTGAAAATTTTAATTTAAAACTACGAGTTCATGACATTTACGTTTCTTCTGTATTTATTTTTTGAACTATTGAAATATTTTTTTTATCATTGTTACACTTTTAATTTGTTATTTTTTAAGCTTTTAAAAAACATTGTGCTTATTCAAATGTTTTATTTAATATTTATAAGTTGTACATATATTAACCAATTATAATACTATTCAAATATCATAGTCATAGTCATAGTCATAAAAAAAGTATAAGATCATATTATATGGAGGAGTAGGATATGATCAAATATTTCTCAGTAATATGTATAATTTTTAATATATCATCAAAACCAATCGAATCCAGTCGAATCCGATTAGACCATATTGACCCATGACTCAAAAATATTTATGGTTCGGTCACCAATCCGGTTTTAAAAACACTACCACAATCCCTCATTAGTTATGATGTCTGAACATTCCATTTTGGATACATTACTGATTTGCTTAATACTACTACACTGACACATTTGTATATACACCATACATTAAATTAGATATAATAATATTGGAAGACATGCTCCAATTGTATATACTACACTATTTTAAGAAATTATTTTGATTACAGACATCTATGAGTTAAGAATAACCTGTTAACTAATAACTAGTATCAAAGTAAAGAAAAAAAAATAACATATTATTGAGAAATGTATTATATTACCAAAATTTTATATATAACGGGTGATTTTAATATATAGTAATAGTTGACTATGTATTTAAGTATACAGTAATAGATAAACCAAAATTAGTTATTTTACAGAGAGAAAATTATTTTATGCCTAAACAATCCTTTTTATTCTTCTTAATTACAGAAATGCCATTAGTTAGAAACTTTGATAATACTGTTTACATTCCATTCTGGTAACATTGTTAACTGTTCGGAAGTCATGTTAACCCAATTATCATATCATAAATTTATCATGTTTATCGAGTTACCATATCATAGAAAAATGTAAAATATTAAAATATGAAAATTATCATGTTAACAAGTTATCATAGTAGAAAAATATGTATTATTGTTTGGTTAACTTTGTTAACGTAACAAAATTATATAAAGTTATACCGATAACAATTTAACTAACTTTGTTATTGTTTAATTTTTACCTTCATCAATTATCGTCAACATCGTTATCGTTGTTCGCGTTATCATCAAAATCGTCTTGTCATCGACATCGCCATCACCACCGTGAATGTCGCCACCACCACCATCCTTGTCACAACACCATCACCAAACTCCACCTCCACTATACTCCTTCTTCTTCTTCCTTCTCCTCCTTCTTTCTTCTTCCTTCTTGATCCTTCTTCTTTCTTCTCCTCCTTCTTCCTTCTCCTTCTTTTTCTTTTTTTCTCTTCTTCTTTTCCATTCAAAGCAATAGGAGAGGAGAGAGAAAGAGTGTTTTGTAATATGAACGGAAAGAAAAGGGTAAAAAAGATTTTTGATAGGTAATTTACTATGATGAATAGTAAAAGATGTGAGAGATTTAATTTAGGTGTTATCTATTACCATGTATTGCAAATACTCATATATAACTTCTTTAAACTTTATGAAAATCATATGGATTTACTTAGATAGTATACATCTAATAAACGAAAAAGAAAGATTACATAATAACTTGGACAAAAGCGTCTCAGTTCAAGTCTTTCACCATGGTACTATAGAATGGAAAAGAAATTGGACTATATTCTTTCAAGATAATTCAGATCATAACTTCGTAAGATATATTGATCATATGGTAAAATATTTGTTTGTGCGTGCATAGATAGATATTTGTGCGTGCATAGATAGATGTTGATCATATGGTAAAATATTTTTCAAGTATATACAATTAATATCCTATAATTTTCACATTCATGAGGGTGCATGACACTCGAATATGGATTGTTCATGCTTGTCCAATAGGGCCAACACCCACAAATGTAAAACACAAATATCTTTAAGTAGCATAAATTCTTACGATTGTCATAATTTATAGCTAAGTCGTATTAGTGTTATTTCACCTACTTTATCTGAAAATTTTAGGTTGTTTCACCTAGCTTCCCTATAGAATTTAGGATGATTTTAATATATAGTAATAGTTGACCATGTATTTAAGTATACAGTAATAGATAAACCAAAATTAGTTATTTTACAGAGAGAAAATTATTTTATGCCTAAACAATCCTTTTTATTCTTTTTAATTACAGAAATGCCATTAGTTAGAAACTTTGATAATACTGTTTACATTCTGTTCTGGTAACATTGTTAACTGTTCAGAAGTCATGTTAACCCAATTATTATATCATAAATTTATCATGTTTACCGAGTTACCATATCATAGAAAAATGTAAAATATTTAAATATTAAAGTTATCATGTTAACAAGTTATCATAGTAGAAAAATGTATATTATTGTTTGGTTAACTTTGTTAACGTAACAAAATTATATAAAGTTATACCGATAACAATTTAATTAACTTTGTTATTGTTTAATTTTTACCATTACCTTCATCATTATCGCCAACGTCGTTATCATTGTTCGCGTTATCATCAAAATCGTCTTGTCGTCGATCGCCATCGCCACCGTGAATGTCGCCACCACCACCACTACCACCACCATCCTTGTCACAACACCATCACCAAACTCCACCTCCACTGTACTTCTTCTTCTTCTTCCTTCTCCTCTTTTCTTCTTCCTTCTTGATCCTTCTTCTTTCTTCTCCTCCTTCCTTCTCCTTCTTTTTCTTTTTTTTCTCTTCTTCTTTTCCATCGAAAGCAATAGGAGAGGAGAGAGAAAGAGTGTTTTGTAATATTATTGAAAAAAGGGTAGAAATGATTTTTGATAAATAATTTACTATGATGAATAGTAAGAGATGTGAGAGATTTAATTTAGGTGTTATCTATTACCATCAATTGCAAATACTCTAGAATTTATAATATTCAATTGCAGAGGAGGACAAAGCCACACGTGAGGAGCTCATGCTCGACTAATGTGTATCGTGTGTGTGCATAAGGTATCACTGAGATTTAAAACGGATTTTAAAATACCCGTACCAGCACGCCGCATGAGTAACTCGTTGTGTCCGACAAAAAAAAGAGTATATAATTGACTCGTAGTTGTTTCCGGGGAAATTATGTTTTCCGCCGGCTTTGTTTTCGGGGATATCTCTTTGTTCGCCGACTTTGTTTTCCCTCTTTTGAACTTTCGAATCTTTGTTAACGCTTTGAACTTTTAAGTTTAATATAATTCTAGACGGAAAAAAAAAATTGACTCGTAAGGATTACTTAATAGAAATTTCTTTTTTTCGATAACAGATTACTTAATATAATTTCTTCACATAGTTTTGTAGAATTATTTTATCACCATCCAAATCCAAATCTAAATACTGCATGCATGTTGTTGACAAAAAAAAAAAGTTTAACATAAAAAGATGAAACGACAAAAGTTGCTGTTATATAAATTAATGGATTAAACGTAATACTTAATTATTAAGAGGGATATTGAATTACTATTTTACAAAAAAAAATCACTAAAATTATTCTCACAATGACACATCAACTAAAAGGAAAATTCTTAAAATTTGCGCTTCCATATTCAATAATAATCATTCGGCTTGTTTTGCCGCGTTAAATTAAATATTGAAATTTCATTTCCTCAAACTCAAGTACACAATTATTCATCACACAACATGAAGTAATTAATATGACAAATAAACAACATTAGACAAAACACTACACGCGACTCACTGAGATCAAACAACATTCTCTACAAACCGAACTTAACCAAACTCTTTTAGAATCTGAAGACCAAGATTGTTGATAAGTTTCTACGCCCACTTGGCGAGGATTGACATTCCACCGCAGCCGAGTAGAGCAGCAAAGAAGCACTTGATCTGAAGCTTGATGCTGCCTTGGAGCTTTGGTCCCATGAACTCAGCCGCTAGAAGGTCGACGAGAGCCATGTATATGAGTAGTCCTGCTGAGCAGGCGTTGAGTAGCCCAACAGTGATCAATTCGGTCGGGCTGTTATCTCTGTATATAGTCGACAGTGCAATCCCTAAAACGATCCCAAATGGCGTCGTAACCGCAAAAAAGAAAGCCATTACGAACTTTTTCACATTCGTATATTCCGCCTATTCACAATATACAATATTTTGTTAGTAAAAATATTTCATGCTATATCTATATATAATTGACATAACGCGCGTATATGATTATAATCAAACCTTTTTATATCAATTTGGTTATATATCTTTTTTTTCTTTCTATTTCCTTGTACAAATATGTATAGATTGTATCAAAACACCTCAATAAAGATGTACACTACAAGAAAACATTGCATATTTTGACGGAAATTCTGAAGGGATTACGACGGATTTTAGTTCCGTCAAAAATCCGTCAGAAATTTCCGACATAAAAATATCCGTCGAAAATTTCTGACGGATTTCCGACAGAATACGTAATTCCGTCAGAAAAATATATTTAATTGTTTAAAGGACCACGTTTCAGCCATATAACATGTTTTTCGGAATTGGAGTTTAGGGTTAAAAATAACAAAATATTGGGTTCCTACTAATCTTTATGTGATATCATAAACAATTTCGAAGTACTCTCACGTATTAAACTTATTTTCTAATTTTTATTAAGTTTTTATGATTTGATATTTTTTAGTTTAAATTATAGTATAAGTTATAGTTTATTTATGTTTAAGTGTTGTAGATAGTTTGAGATTTTGAAAAATTTGATATATATTGATGTAGATTATAAGAATTACTAAGACAACTATACACTCGTGATTGAATTATTAAAAGAAGGATAATAACACTAATTAAAATTGGTTTTTACACCCAAAACCCCATTTCTGTCAGAAATCCGTCGGAAATTTCTGACAGACAGTGGATAAATCATTGATTTACTGGCCAATTAAAATGCTTGCAAAATATTTAGATCCGTCGGAAATCCGTCAGTTTCTGACGGATTTCTGACGTGTCTAAATATTTAGACCGCGCTAATTTTCGAAAAGGCGCGAAAATAAAAGGATTTGGAAAATTTGGAAAAATCAAAAGTCAAATTCTGTCGGATTTCATAAATTTTCCAATAAAAAGCTCACAACAGATTTTCTTCATTTCATTCTCAAACCCTAAAAGTTTTCTTCAAATCTCATCTCTTCTTCTCTCACCAAACCACCCTTTGCTAAATCCGAAAATATGTAACTTTTTCATCGTTGTTAGTTATTTGTTTAGATTGTTAGCTTGTTTAAATTGTTTGTGTTTTTTTTTTAAATGTTAAAAATTGTTAGTTTGAGGGTTGTTAGATTGTGAATTGTTAGGTTGTTTGATTTAGGATTGTTATAATTAAGATTGTTTGGTTTTTGATTGTTAGATTTAGGATTGTGTTAGAATTGTTAGATTTAGGGTGTTTGGATTTTATTTTCTCAATAAATTTATTATTGTGAAATTTTTTTACAATTGTTAATTTAAAATTCTTTTTAATTTTTGTAATAGTTATAATTCTATTTCTTAGTAAATTACAATATTTACATATATAATACTATTTACAAAATTTGTTATATTAAAACGTTTTCCTTATATATTAATTCAAAAAATTACATAACAATTAAAAACGTTTTCTCATATAGTATTTTTAAAAATTACATTATCATATTTATAAAAAATTCTTTCTTATATATTATTTTTAAAACATTTACATATTAATTTTTATAAAATGTTTTTATAGCATTTTCAAACAATTATATTTTAATATTTATAATAATAATTTTTGTGTAATCGTATTTAAAAATAAATACAATAAATTTTATTAAAACTTTTTTTCCTAATTATAATTTAAATAAAATAATTATATATTTTTATATAATTTAAATTTCCGTCAGAAATCCTTCGGAAAATGTATGTCGGAAAACCCGTCAGAATAATATTCGTCAGAAAGCCTTCGAAAAAACGTCTGTCGGAAATCCGTCAGAAATTTATGACGGGGTTTGGTCCGTCAGAAGTTTATGACGGATTTCTGACGGATTCTTCTATCTGTAATCAATTGTTTTCTTGTAGTGGTAGCCTCGAGTTTACCTGGAGGATGCAGCCTCCAAGACCCATGCCTTCAAACATTTGATGAAAACAAAGAGCTGCGATGAGACCTTTAATGGTGCATGTGTCATTTGTTGCACCCAGAGATAGTCCAATGACCACGGAGTGAACTATAATTCCAAGCTCCAAAACCTATCGATATGTGTTTATATATATAAACATGTGGGAATGAAATGGTCAATTAAATTGTTATAACTCATACCATTTTAAGATGGTAGGTTTATTTATATATGTGGTGTACTAACCATAGCAATGACGCGGTACCGTAATAACTGTGAGCCGCCATTATCTTTAGTAGTTAATGTAACGCCGTGACCGTGACTATGACCATGAGTTATCATCGGATTTTGTCTCTCATGATCACCGTTACTAGCAGCGGGCACGATTTCACTTCCGTTCTTGCTAGTGTAGAAGCTAGTAGCCATGGAATCGATGGCTAAAGTGACTAGTCCCGACAACATAGCGACAAAGCCTGTAAATGGGAACTTGTGCCATGGGTCGTCTTCTAGACATTTTGACGACAACATCTCGAAAGAGTCAGGTAAAACATGCATGAAGCTTGTTCCCAGGATGATCCCGGACGCGAAAGCCTTAACGATTGTGAAAATGTTTCCATCCGGATGGAGGAAAGGAACGTATCGGCTAAAGAGAGGAGCCGAGACGCCTATCATGCTTGTCAGGAGAATGGCTACAATGGATATGATTTTCAGAGGTAAAGCTTTAGCCTTGTTGACGCATGGGTTTGTTGACTCGGCTTCACATTCTTCTGGCGCCGTTGACATCAC
>JAHZTW010000001.1:190540567-190582912 GCA_020283515.1 Alliaria petiolata | reverse complement strand
AGCAAAGCTGCGCCGAAGCAGTTTAGCTGAAGCTTGACGCTTCCTTGGAGCATTGATCCCATAAACTCAGCGGCTAGAAGGTCTACGAGCGCCATGTAAATGCTGTCTCTTATACACATCTAGATGTGTATAAGAGACAGCACTTGATCTGAAGTTTGATGCTACCTTGGAGCTTTGGTCCCATGAACTCGGCTGCTAGAAGGTCAACAAGGGCCATGTAGATAACCTGTCTCTTATACACATCTAGATGTGTATAAGAGACAGACGAAGCACTTGATCTGAAGTTTGATGCTACCTTGGAGCTTTGGTCCCATGAACTCGGCTGCTAGAAGGTCAACAAGGGCCATGTAGATGAGGAGTCCTGAAGAGCAGGCGTTGAGCAGCCCGACAGTGATCAATGCGGTAGGGCTGTTATCCCTGTATATGTTGGACAATGCAATCCCTAAAACGATTCCAAATGGTGTTGTCACCGCAAAAAAGAATGCCATCACGAACTTTTTCACATTCGTATACTCCGCCTATTCACAGTGACAATATATGTTAATAAACATTGATGATATATCTGTAATTGACATATGAATAATCAAAGCTATATTTTTCTATTTCCTTGTATAATCAACACACCTCAATAAAAATGCAATTTCGGGTTTACCTGGAGGATGCAGCCGCCGAGACCCATGCCTTCAAACATTTGATGGAAGCAAAGAGCTGCAATAAGACCTTTAATGGTGCATGTGTCATTTGTTGCACCCAGAGATAGTCCAATGACCACTGAGTGAACTATAATTCCAAGCTCCAAAACCTAATTTTATGTGATTATATGATATAGAATGATCAATTATATTTGTTATGAATTGAATTGTTATAACTAATAGTATGTTTATATAGGTGTACTAACCATAGCAATGACACGGTACCGCAATAACTGTGAGCCGCCATTATCTTTAGTACTTAATATAACGCCGTGACCGTGGCTATGACCATGAGTTGCCATTGGATTGGCTCTCTTTTGATCACGGTTACTAGCCGCGAGCACGATTTCACCACTATTCTTGCTCTGTCTCTTATACACATCTAGATGTGTATAAGAGNCTTGCTAGTATAGAAGCTAGTTGCCATAGAGTCAATGGCTAACGTGATGAGACCTGACAACATAGCGACAAATCCCGTGAATGGAAACTTGTGCCATGGATCGTCCTCTAGACATTCCGATGACAACATCTCAAAAGAATCCGGTAAAACGTGCATGAAACTTGTTCCCAGGATGATTCCAGACGCGAAAGCCTTAACGATTGTGAAAATGTTTCCATCCGGATGGAGGAAGGGAACATATCGGCTAAAGAGAGGAGCCGAGACGCCTATCATGCTGGTCAGGAGAATGGCTACAATGGATATGATTTTTAGAGGTAAGGCTTTAGCCTTGTTGACGCATGGGTTTGTTGACTCGGCTTCACATTCTTCTGGCGCCGTTGACATCACCGGCAATACGGTGAAGCTGATAAGGACTAGGGCAAAGAAGAAGAGCTTCATGAGTGTCGTAGCCGAAGCTGCCATTATAAATGTTTAGAATCTTCTCTTTGTTTTTGTTTTGTTAAATGTTTTGTATTATCGTGGGTTCTATAATGGCTTGGTACGACTTAAGCTTATATAGCAAAAAACTTGACAGGCTATTCCCCTGCCGGAATTTTGCTGATGTTAATTACGTTTCATATTAATACGGAAAAAAGAATAACACGAAGGCGAAATAATTAGTATTATTTTTGTTGGGATTTGGTGAAATTGCAATAATCATGCTCAAGTACGTAATATGGAGTTGTACGGATCTTGCCTTTATCCAAGTCGTACAAGTACAACGCGTACGGTCACATATAAATGTCGAATAGTATACATATAAAGAAACTTTGTGACGTTATTTAGAGAATTTAACCAACTATTTAATAGATGTTATGATGCATGTTAGAAAAACTATTCTTATTAATAAGTATTGCAAAGTTGACAAAAAGTGTTTTTTTTTTTTTTAAGGATTTTCATTGACAAAAAAGTGGTGGAAGTAAACAAAAATAAAAGCCATAAAATAGGAAAGTTTTTGTGAAGAAGCTACAGTTTATTGGTCTTCTGAATGAAATATGCTGAAAAAGAAGAACTAGGCTCGAACTAAAACCTTATGGAGGTAAAAGAATATCTTCCTCGATTATAAGATACACTATGTACCTATTTCACCAAAAATATACTCTCTTTCTTCTTTAAAGAAGATATTTTTGAGTTTTTCACATATATTAAGAAAATTCTACAAAAAACTTTTCTAACCTTGTTTTTATTAATTATTACTTAAGTTATTTTTAAATATTAAATGTTATAAAAGCAAATTAAGTAAAAATGGACAATAAGTACACTTAGAAAATTGAAAACTTCTTTTTTTAAAAAATATTTTTTTTTCTAAAACTACCTTTTTTCCGGAACAGAAAGAATATTTATACCAATAATTTTTTTAATTCAACACATATGTGGATATATTAATGTTATTCTAATACACAAAAGGAAGATGTTAATGTGTGCGGGAGAGTTTCTCGTTGGAGAAAGAAAAGAATTACATAAAACATATACTCTATGTATTATTTGAGAATCATTTTTAAAAAGTACCTTTATTTTTTAAAATATTTACATTGGTGTCATTTTGCTGATGTATCACCAGCACAATCATTCTCACGAACCTTCTAAAAAAGATATATTTCAATAAACTAATTACTTTATATGCTATTATCCATTTTTAATAAACTAATTTGACCAAGAAATTTATAATTCATTTTCTTTTATGATTCATTTCTAAAAAAAATTCATAACCAATAATTTTATACAAAATAATTTAACGAAATCAAAATTTACAAATAATTTATAATATTTAATTTTTAATATAACCAAAAAGATTATAATTCATTTTCTGTTATGATTCATTTCTTAAAATTTTATACAAAATAATTAAACGAAATCGAAATTTACTATGATTTAATATTATACACATTCAATTACTATTTTGCTTAATTTTGTTTTCTCTTATCAGAAAATATTTTTTTAAAACATACTATATTGTCAACAAAACAGCTTATTATAAAAAAGACTGTATTAGAATATTTTACTATGATTTAATTTTTAAATTATACAAAACTAAATAAATAATAAATTATTCACTCTGCGCAGAGCGCATGTTATCACATAGTTACATTAATATAACTTAATAATATAACTAAATTTTAAATATAAATAAACGGAGCTAATAAAATAATGACACATGTCTTTTAAACCGAGAAACGTTTCTAAAGATCTTTTGAGAGATGTTTCTCTCTTTCTCTCTCTTTTTCTCTGTTTTTTATCATTATTATATATATATTTTTAATGTTAAAAGACTCTATTAAGAGACCAACCGATGGAATTGCTGTAAGAGCCATTGAACTTTGAGTCATTGTTGAAAATTGTAAAGAAATTCTCAATTTAAAATCGTTGTCAAATAATCCATTCACTAATGCATCATGATTGCTAGGTGGATAGACCGTAAATTCATTTATCTAGATTTTTTTTTCAGTTCAATATATTTGACTACCCCTAAAAGTTACATGGATTAGCTTTTAGTCTACTCCCTCTGTTTCATTTTAGTTGATGTTTAAAAATTTTAAACACATATAAAAAATCACATAAATTCATAGTTTTAAAAAAAAAAATATCTATACAAAAACATAATTTATTTTCCAAATAAAAACCAATTCAGCCAATGATTAAAAAGACTTTAGAATTACATATAGTCAAAAAGATAAAAACAAATTTAATTTTACATTGAAATAAAACATCATTTAAAATGAAACAAAAAATTTGGGCTAAAACATCACTTATAATAAAACAGAGGGATTGTTAAGTTTTAGGGGCACATTTAACTCGCAAATTTAAACAGGTTTAATGCTACAAATTTTATTTATAGACATATAGTTAAATTAAAGAAACTCACAATATAATAGAGAGACACCAAAAAGGAGGAAAACACATTCGTTTGAAATCACATTTATTTATGATACAGAAAAATATATTATTTACACTCACTCAAATACAATTACAGTTTCACGGAAATTGGAAGTTTGATGTTAAAGAGTTTAAGCCCACTTGGCGAGGACTGACATTCCACCGCAACCGAGCAAAGCTGCGCCGAAGCAGTTTAGCTGAAGCTTGACGCTTCCTTGGAGCATTGATCCCATAAACTCAGCGGCTAGAAGGTCTACGAGCGCCATGTAAATGAGCAGTCCCGCGGAACATGCATTGAGCAGCCCGACCGTGATTAATGCGGTTGAACTGTTGTCCTTGTAAACACTCGACAAGGCTATACCAAGAGCGATCCCAAACGGTGTTGTAACCGCAAAGAAGAAAGCCATCACGAATTTCTTCACATTTGTATACTCTGCCTGTTAAAGAGTTGTATAAATTTATCATAATGTTACATGTTTCGAAACATCATATGTTGTAAGTCCCATCATATAGAATTTAAGAAAAACATTTTTTTTGTCAATGACACTTTTTTATTCAAAAACATATTTATAAAAAGTAGCACTTATTCACATAAAATTTCACATTAATATATCCTCGAATCTATATGTTTGTGTTATGGTTTGAACTTCTTAGATTTATTGAAAATATAATATGGTGCTAGTAGTAGCGATTATTGTTTTACGATTTTACGGTTTTGTTTAGTATTGTTTTTTTAAACAATTGTACCTGGAGGATGCAACCGCCGAGACCCATGCCTTCGAACATTTGATGGAAGCAAAGAGCTGCAATAAGACCTTTAATGGTGCATGTGTCATTTGTTGCTCCTAGCGATAGTCCAATAACCACCGAGTGAACTATAATTCCAAGCTCCAATACCTAAAGTAACACATATAACCATTCACTCAATGAAAATTTAAAATTCGGAATGTAGAACTTTCCATGTAACAAGAGGTAAATGAGCTTGTAATGAAGAACTAACCATGGCGATAACTCGGTACCGCAATAGTTGTTTTGAGCAAGTAGAGCTACGTTCTTTAGTTGTTATAGGCAAATGATCGATTTGAATTATCATTGGAGTAGTCTTATCTTCGCCGTCGTCATGGACAGCTTTCCTTGTATAGAGACTTGTAGCAATGGAATCGATAGCGAGAGTTACTAGACCAGATAACATAGCGACAAAGCCCGTGAAGGGAAACTTGTGCCAAGGATCGTCTTCAAGACATGGTGAGGACAACATCTCAAAAGAATCGGGCAAAACATGCATGAAACCGGTTCCTAGGATGATCCCGGATGCAAAACACTTGACGATCATGAAGATTTTACCATCTGGACTTAAGAACGGGACATATCGGCTAAAGAGAGGAGCCATGACTCCGATCATGCTTGTCACAAGGATTGCGACGATAGCTATGATTTTGAGAGGTAATGCTTTGGTTTTGTCGATGCAAGAGTCTGTTGCCTCGGTTTCGCATTCTTTCGGAACCGTTGAGATCGCCGGAGAGACTGCGAAAGAAATTAAGATAAGTACGAGAAAAATTAGATTCATTTGTTGTGTGGTCTTAGCCATTTTAGGTTTTGGTTTGTAGTAAAATAAAATGTTTGTAATGGTCTTACGACTCATATATAGGACTATAAAATGTGCCGGCTGTTTTTATGTGGTGATTATTATTCGTTTTATATCTAGGGAGAACAAAAACGCATGACACACGAGTCAGAATCAATATAGATAGAAATATAGTAATGTGACTATTTCAAATCTTTTCAAAAAAGACTATTTCAAATCTTTTTTTTGGTATGTTTTTTTTTTTTAATTTGAAATCACATTAGATCATTATTCATGTGAATTTAAATCTTATTCTTATGTTTAAATAGAGATGTCCCACTTCATATGCATAAGGGCTTAAATATTCTGGATGAGATAAAGATTTTTATTGATTTGATGATTAAATACAACGTTTATGGTTTTAACTATAGAACTAAATAGAAAATATCTTCCAAATGTTAATATTTTTATTTTTGTGATCTCGATCTATCTCTGAAATTGTAGTATATTGTAAGTTATATTGTTCAATGCGATGCAATGAAATACGACAAGGTATATTTGGTTGGAGATAGATTAGTAACACATTTAAGTGCAACAAATATATAAACATTTTGGACAAAAAAAAAACACATATATAAACATACCAAACGTAACTGAAATGATATTTTATGTAATCAAGTATCATATATTCCCCTATCAATACTTCATCCATAGAATTTTTGGCCAGGCCCACGCCGAGCGAGGATTTATAAGCTTCATTCATGCTTTCAATCGTTATATAATCAAGTCAACGTTGATTATATATATGATTAAAATAAAGTTCATCTACAAGACTGGAAATCGCCCAATTCGTACCCGAACTCTTGTCAAAGACACCGATAAATACCTCCACAATTTTGCTGTGCGAATTAGTATCCAAACACTTGAAAATTAGAATATCCAAACCCGAACTTCATCCCGTTATACGAAAACCAACTTTGACCAATTTTCCGTTGGTCAACTTTCACAATCCGTTAACGGCGATGACTCACCCGCCATGTCACGGTCCCCGTTGGAACAGAACCTGAAACGATGTCGTTTCATCCAAGGAATTATGGGCTTTCCTTCTCTTTAGCCCAGTTCAATCCTACATCGTTTTGCAATGTTAGAAACAAAACAAAAAACCTAAAAAGAACCTGCACTTTGCCGTCAAGTGTTATGGTGTGCGAGATAGAGAAATAGTTTTCTGGGTTTGAAATCGTGCATATCGTGAGTATATTCGGATTCTGGGTAATCAAGAGAAGGAAATTAATTGTCCAGTCGACTTCTGGGGTTTCATTCTCCAAAAAAAATGAGGTAAGTCAAAATTTTATGGTTTTTTATCGTGGATCGATTTGATTTGTTTAATCTGTGCTTTGGAATTTTTTAATCGATACTTTTGAATTGTTTAATCAAAGGCAATATAAAATTCGCCCCTTCTTAATACATTATCGATTTTTGCAGTGATGATTTGGATACTTTCTTTGTCATCAACCATGGTGGCAAATTTGATACATATGAAGATGGTTCGACTTATTACAATGGTGGGTCTGTAACATAGCTTCTAACACCGGCGAATGCATTATATCAAGGGTTGCCGGTGAGTTTGTATGAGCATAGAGTGTGGTACAAAATGCCATATGAAGAGTTGAGTGAGCTTTAGGTATTGTGTCATGGTGTTGATAACTTTTCGAAGATGTGTGAGGCGGCAAAATGGTGCAAATCGGTTGAGATATATATGGAGCGTAATGAGGATGAGGGAAGAGATCGCATTGAGGAATCACGCCAGAACGAAGGAGAAGAGGGAAGAGATCACAGTGAGGAATCTCGTCACGACGAAGGAGAAGAGAGAAGAGATCGCAGTGAGGAATCACGCCAGAACGAAGGAGATAAAAGAAGAGCTCCAGATGAGATGTGTGCTGAGGAAGCTTGTGTGGAAGAAATAGTGGCGACATTTGTTGATGAGGAGGAGAATGATGACTATCAAAGAACTCCTCGTACATCAGATGGTGAAGGAGCAGATGAGGAGAGGGTTCATTATGATAGTTGGAGAAGAGGAAGTGGAGAGCTCAAGATTCGGTAAGTGTTTGAAAGCGTGACTGAGTTTAGAGAGGCTGTTTTGGAGTATGCCTTAAAAGGAGGCTGGAATATAAAGTTCACGAGATGGGCAGCGAAGAAATATGAGGCTAAATGTGGTATCGAGAAATGCAAATGGAGAATCTATTGCTCTTACGAGGAAGCAGTTTCACAATGGATGGTTAAGTCATTTCAAGAGGATCATACATGTTACAAGGATGGACGTTGTAATATATTGACGGATAGTGTGATCTGTAACATGTACATCAATGAGCTGAGAAATGATCCTCTACTAAAGCCTAAGGTTATGCAAGAAAGAATCCATGAGCGGTACAATGTCGCGCCTTCATTTCATCAATGTCGAAAGGCAAAGAAGAGAGCATTGGAACTCATTGAAGATGAATTCAATGAACAATATGCAAGGATGAAAGACTACCGAGATGAACTTCTAGAGTAAAGTTTCGGTTTCTATATGTGTATCGACTATATATTTTAAGTTTTAAGCATATACTTATGTTCTTTGTATTGACTTTGGACAAATCCAGACTCCACAGTGGAGGTTCTTACAACGATTAGAGACCATGGGAAAGAAGTGTTTGATAGTTTCTACATGTGTTTTGCTGGACTGCGCAAGACATGGAAAGAGCATTGTCGACCAATCTTCGGGATCGATGGGTGTTTCTTGAAGTCCAACGAAAAAGGACAACTCTTGGCAGCTGTTGGCAGAGATGCAAACAATCAAATCTACCCGTTTGCTTGGGCTGTAGTTCCAGTAGAGAACACAGACAGCTGGATTTGGTTCATTAAGCATCTTAAAAAAGACTTAGATCTTCGAAATGGTGATGGATTCACAATCATATCGGATAGGCAGAAGGTAAGAATGTTTCGAAATTGTTGTTGGGTCAGTAATCATGAAAGGTTTAATCATTAAGTAATGGGTCATAAATATCTATTGTAGTGTTAACAAGTTTCTTTTTGTACATTTCAGGGATTACTTAATGCTGTGAACCAAGAATTACCAAAGATTGAACACCGAATGTGTGCAAGACACATTTATGGAAATTTGAAGAAGGTGTACTCCAAAAAGCCTCGGATGAAAGGATTGTTTTGGAAAGTTGTGGAGAGTTTCAACATGGCTGATCATGAAGCAAGTTTGAAGAAGATGAAGGCGTATGATATTGGTGTCTTTGACGCCTTTATGAGTAGGAACCCACAGAATTGTAGCCGAGCATACTTCAAGACAACTTCCTGCTCTCAATAATTTTTCAGAGTCATACAACAATGCAATTGACAAGGCGCGTTCAATGCCATTGATTCAGAGCTTAGAGACAATGAGGAGACAAGCAATGGTGAGGATTCAGCTAAGGAGGACAAAAACTGGAAAGCACAAGAGTCAACACAGTCTGAAAGTTGGCTTAGTAATCGCTGAAGAGGAAGAAGAAGTGAAAAATCTCAGGACAATCCCTGGACGTTCATGCATCTTTGAAGTTAGTGAGAAAGGTCAAAGTTACACGGTAAATATGAAGGAGAGGACATGCAAGTGTAGGAGATGGGATTTGACAGGGATACCATGTCGTCATGTGTTGCGTGTTGTCTTTGACAATAAGAAGACGTACAAGAGAGAAGATTTGGTTTCAGATTGGTATCTTACCACTAAGTGGCAGGCGCAATATATTGAATCCATTGAACCTGTCAATGGGAGTAAATTCTGGAAAAAGAGTGGAGAAACAAGACTTGATGCACCTGAAAGAGAGGTGCATAAGGGTCGGAAAAAAAATCCAGAGAATAGGATCAAAGGTGTTAATGAGTCACCAACAAAAGAGAAAAAGGTGACTCAGCATGGACGCACAATGCATTGTTACCGATGTAGTATGCCTGGACATAACTCATCTAAATGTCCTAATGCCGGAGTACCATTTAAACCTAGGCCACCAAAGAAGCCAAAAATCACGACGACATCAGAGGCTGAATCTATGGCACTTGATGATGGACCAGATCCTAGTCAACCAACACAAACATCTATTGATTAGGTACTTTCTCAGAAATCTCTTACATGGTTTTTTTTATTACGCACTTGTTCTGATTTTTGAAACGGAATAGGTGATTAGGTGATGATTGTGGAGATGGTTTGATTAGATATATTTGTTGCTCATATTTTCGAGATTGAGGTTATTAGGTGATGATGATTGTTTTCAGATTGGTATTTGAGATGGATGTTTATTTTGTAGGTTTGGCTTACAAATGTAGGAAGGGAGAGTATTTTTTGGTGTTACAAATGCAAGAAGGAAGACGCTTGTTTGTATCTTCTTATTTGGTGTTATTTCGGTTTTTTTTGTTCTGTGAAACGGATGTGACTTCTCGTTTAGTTATTTCTGATTATTGGTGATGTCAAACATGAGTGATTTCTTGGTTTTTGTTGTATGAAACAGAATATTTCGACTCAAATATCTACTTTGAACCTTGCTTTGATCCCTTCCTTTTATGCACACACAATACATATACTCGGTATTAAACAATAAGTCTATAAAAACATGAACCTAAATTTATCAAAATCCTTAATAGAAATTCATAAAACATAATATCCAAAAGAAGAAACTAAAATCTAACATTCAAAATACCAATCCATGAGTCCAAGAAGAACCTAAAATCGACACTTTCAAACACTCACCGAGAGAGAAATCCCGAAAAAGAGCTATGCCCAGAACCAATAGAAAAAACCAATCACAACAACTCCCGACATGAGCATATTCTTTAAGAAACATATATCTCCTACTATATCCTTAACTTCTTTCTCACGCCCCTCAACCTCGGTTTTCATTGCTTCCATCTTGTTTTCAATCCCACGAACAATGCCTTTCATGTCTTCTATCTCTTTCTCAAAGCAAATAACCGTTTTCTTCATCTCTTCAATCTCTTCTACCATTGACTCATCGGTCCATTTGAACAAATGGTTCTTGTCCTTGTAATAGATCAAAACCTTTAATTACTTAATGTTCTATACACTTTCTACTCACATATGAAACCAGATAAAAATGCTTACATTTTCGGATCCAAGCGGACAACAATGAAATAATCGCCCCGGATTTTTAACTGTGCTTGATGTTCTAATCATGGATGATTCTCCACACCTGCAAGCATTGGGCATGCCTCTAGACCCTAAAGGCACACCACGAGTCCAACTTGCAGTAAACCCTGCAAATTTCTCAGAGATTTCAAATTCTTCAATGTTTGCAGTAATTCGTATTTACAAGTGAATTCAACACTATAAACATACCTGAATATGCCGATGATGCGTTTTAATTCGATGAGCTAGCCATTCGCTTCGATTTTCCTCCAACTGTAAACCCTAATTTTGTTCCTCCCCAATTCGATTTTATTTCGACCTCGACGAAGAAGATGAGTTTTCTGTATGTTTTTTCCCCAACAATGCAAAACGACGTCGTTTAGACCAATTTCTTTTGAAACTTCGACTGCATGAAACGACATCGTTTCAGGTTCTGCTCCAATGGGGACCGTGACATGGCGGGTGAGTCATCGCCGTTAACGGATTGTAAAAGTTGACCAACGGAAAATTGGTCAAAGTTAGATTTCGTATAACGGGATGAAATTCGGGTTTGGATATTCTAATTTTCAAGTGTTTGGGTACTAATTCGCACAGCAAAATTGTGGAGGTACTTATTGGTGCCTTTGACAAGAGTTCGGGTACGAATTGGCCGATTTCCCACAATTATATTCATAGTTCAACGCGTATAATCTTGTGGGTTAAAACTTAAAAGTGCTGAAAGTAGAGAGCACATGCAGGAACTGTTGTTAAGGACCAGAAGAAAAGATACTATGTAGTTAATTTGGGTAATCAAGCTAATTAATGATTGTTATATCTATTTATAAAGAAGAAAAAATGATTTGCGAGTAATTTTTACTTATTTATTTTTCTTATTTTACGAGATTGAAAATTAATATATAACTAGGTGATCGGCACGCACCGTATGCGAGATATAAAATATTGTATATGTTCAATATATAATTATATTGTATATTGATGTTGACCAATTTGTATTAATAATAACATTATAGGAATATTTAATATAACAAAATAATGATAAATCAAATGAAAAATGTTCTAGATTTGAATAGAAATTGAAGATAAAAAGCCATTAACCAAGATTTTAAAATACTTCCTTTGATAAAAAGTGTAAATATGATAACTAAATAAAATCAAAAATGTTAAAACATATAATAATTTATTTAATTTTTATGGTTAGCATGCACGCATGTGCATGTATAATTTTTTTTATAGACATAAATAGTTGTAATATTAAAGTATTGATTAATTTTCTCATATATTATGTAAACATATTTTTATACATATACAGTTTTAGTGTTTAACAACAATCACACAAACGTTTCATATCGTTTTGTATTTTTTGAAACTGATTTATTTTAAAACTTTTTATTTTTTTTCTACGGTTTAGAGTAACATATAATTGCACAAGTAAAAGTTATATTAAATAATAACTAAATTCTTATAATATGTATTGAATATTATCTATACTATGCTTTCTTTTCTCTTTACTTATTATAATCTTGCCAATATATATATTTTAAATATATATTTTTTCTTGACCTATTGCTAAACCAAAATGGGTTTTATAATTTTTACTTATCATAAGAGCGGGTAAATGGTTGGTCCGCACGTTCGTGTATATCAACCACCACACCGCTTTTAGGACATATAGAGATTAAAAATATATATATGAATTGTTTAATACCTAAAATTAAAATTGAACTGTAATCGATGTTAACAAAATGCACGCACGACAAGTTCGCATGCGACTTTGACTTTTTCATAATTAATATTTATATACACACGCATATTTGTGGAAAAATCGAAGTATGACTTTTATGTGTTAAAAAAATAACAAAGTATATGTTTTGTAATATATATTTTTATAATGTATGGTTGAATTTTAAAAGAAATAAATACATATATTTATGCACGTAAGTACTCCCTCTGTTTTTTTTAATTATCGTTTTAGGTTCTTTCACACATATTAAGAAAAAACTAATTTTTTTATTTTACCCCTTAATTAATACACTATTTTATTTGATATGATCAATTAATAAGTTTAAAAAATAGGGTTAAAATTGGAAAATTTGACATAAATCTTCATTGAAATCCGAAAACGACAATTATTTGTAAACAAAAAAACAAGTTTAGAACGACACTTAAATAAAAACGGAGGGAGTATGAGTTAAAAATAAGAGAATTGTAATATTTAGGTGTTGGTTAGTTTTTCTGATATTTTCCGCAAACATTATGTTTTTACACCATGTAGTTTTTGGTATTTAAGAACAATCACGAAAATCGTTTCTATAGTTTTTTTATTTAATAAAAATTTTATATTTTTCAGCATTTTATGGTATATGGTTTCAAATTAAATTTAAAATATAATATTTGACTTTATCATGAAAATAAATGTAGTACACTGGATAATCTATTAGTAATTTTCCTTTTCAATAAAAATTATAATAAATATTTGTTATAAAATTTGTGAAATCATATTTTATAAAATTCTCCAGTAGCTCTCGCTCATCTCTTTGAATAATATTGAGGAATTGGTTTGATGAAGAAAATAAATTTATTATGGTTGACATGTATGCATGTGTTCATAATAAAATTTGAGCAGCACATGCGTTTATTATAAAATTTGTTTCTTAAGATNCAATCACATAAACATTTCATATCGTTTTGTGTTTTTTGAAATTGATTTATTTTTAAAAAAAAATTTTCTACGGTTTAGAGTAACATATAATTGCACAAGTAAAAGTTATATTAAATAATAATTAAATTCTTATAATATGTCTTGAATATTATCTATACTATGCTTTTTTTTCTCTTTACATATTATAATCTTGCCAATATATATATTTTAAATATATATTTTTTCTTGACCAATTGCTAATTAAACAAAAATGGGTTTTATAATTTTTACTTATCATAAGAGCGGGTAAATGGTTGGTCCGCACGTTCGTGTATATCAACCACCACACCGCTTTTAGGACATATAGAGATTAAAAATATATATATGAATTGTTTAATAACTAAAATTAAAATTGAACTGTAATCGATGTTAACAAAATGCACGCACGACAAGTTCGCATGCGACTTTGACTTTTTCATAATTAATATTTATATACACACGCATATTTGTGGAAAAATCGAAGTATGACTTTTATGTGTTAAAAAAATAACAAAGTATATGTTTTGTAATATATATTTTTATAATGTATGGTTGAATTTTAAAAGAAATAAATACATATATTTATGCACGTAAGTACTCCCTCTGTTTTTTTTAATTATCGTTTTAGGTTCTTTCACACATATTAAGAAAAAACTAATTTTTTTATTTTACCCCTTAATTAATACACTATTTTATTTGATATGATCAATTAATAAGTTTAAAAAATAGGGTTAAAATTGGAAAATTTGACATAAATCTTCATTGAAATCCGAAAACGACAATTATTTGTAAACAAAAAAACAAGTTTAGAACGACACTTAAATAAAAACGGAGGGAGTATGAGTTAAAAATAAGAGAATTGTAATATTTAGGTGTTGGTTAGTTTTTCTGATATTTTCCGCAAACATTATGTTTTTACACCATGTAGTTTTTGGTATTTAAGAACAATCACGAAAATCGTTTCTATAGTTTTTTTATTTAATAAAAATTTTATATTTTTCAGCATTTTATGGTATATGGTTTCAAATTAAATTTAAAATATAATATTTGACTTTATCATGAAAATAAATGTAGTACACTGGATAATCTATTAGTAATTTTCCTTTTCAATAAAAATTATAATAAATATTTGTTATAAAATTTGTGAAATCATATTTTATAAAATTCTCCAGTAGCTCTCGCTCATCTCTTTGAATAATATTGAGGAATTGGTTTGATGAAGAAAATAAATTTATTATGGTTGGCATGTATGCATGTGTTCATAATAAAATTTGAGCCACACATGCGTTTATTTTAAAAATTTGTTTCTTAAGATTTTTAAACGACTCCGTAAAACAAAGTATGAGAATATTACAGAAAAAAAACTGTAGAGATTTATTTTTATTTTTACTTCTACTTCTTATTCATACTTGTTTTATCTTTTATAATTTATTTTTTTCATCGAGTAGATTTCATTTTATTTCTGATCTCAAATTCTCGATCTACAATAAGACTATATAGGATAATATATTATTATTTTTATATAAAAATATAATATATATTGATTGCAATATTTTCGTATTCATATTTTATTTAATTTATTATGAATATATGTACAAACAAATCGAAATCATAGTAATTATTATTTTTTGTTAATTTAAATTTATTAATTTTAATGTTATAATCTAGTGTATTCATGTTTTAATTTTATAATTAATTTATTTTTAACTCAGTCAATCAAAACATTTCGTTTATTTTAGGAAATTTGACGTGTCACATTTACATGTCATAAAAAAAATACACTAATTTTGATTCTAGAGTTGACAACTAAGCTTTTTCCATTAAAAAAAAATTTTCAATTAATAGGAAGGAAGATTAGACGTTGCAAAAGTAGAAAACAAAAACAAAACTAAAATTTGAATGTATAAAATACTTTATTGGAAATTTTAAAGAATTAAAGTTATAGCTATGCACAAGGTTTGATTTTTTAAGACACCAACCTAACCCAAAATAAAGAAGAAGAAAGAAAAAACGAACCTAAACCCAATAAAATCAAAATCTATTTAAAAAAATTAAAGTAGCTTTGTCTAAGCTGGGCCAGACCAAATCGGAAGAGCCCGTCACAGCCTTGTTGTTGTTGAAACCATTGATTTCTTTAAGCTTATATTATGTTTTTCCTACATAATAAATTCGGCTTTGTTCTGTACGAAGAACAAATTGATTTTCTTAGAATTTTCATAGCCTCATCCCTCTTGTTGGTAATCGGATTAGGCAATTGTGGTTAGTAAATAGCCTAAATTGTGGTTCTTTTTTTTTTATTCCTTGTTTAATAAAGGAAATAAATTTGTAAAAAACTATGTTGGTGATTTTAGTTAAATTAAAAATAAAACTATCTCGGACACGGTTATCAAAAACAAAACCCTAAACGTTTCACGGCTTCTCGCTCGGTGGCTCTGTCGTTCGTGAGTCGCCTTCTCTATTCTGCCGGCTTGATCTAATTTCGGTGGTACCAAATTCGACTTCCAACCTCGACTTTTGCTCCTTTCTCTTCATCTCTTCATGGCTTCCTCCCAATTTGTGGATCTGATTGGAAAACGAGACGATGGCTTTGTGTTCACTGGACTCCGTCACTCTTCTTCAACTGATTCTTTGCAAGTACCGCTTGTGGGAGAAGATGTTGACGGATTTGCGGCTACCGTCGTTGTCGTTGTTTCTCCATCCGTCCAAAGCTCTGTCGTTAAAGAGAGTTCTACCGATTTATAACCTGTTACAAAAAGCTCTGCTCCCCCTCTCCCTGATTTAGTGGACCTTGTGCCTCAGATCAAGTGCCATGATAATACAGTACGAGAAGCTTTGGTCGATGATTATACTGCTTCTATTGTTGTTGTTGATTCAATCAACGTGCAAAGCTCAGTCACTGTTGAGGCTCTTCTATTTCAAAACTTATTCCAAAATCATCGGTTCTTTCTTCCCCTTCTCTAGGAGCGTGGAAAAAGCCTTTGAAGATTCCTCTACCATCTCCATCAGCGGTACTGATTCTGCGGGAAACCGGGTTAAATCTCTCATCCTCGTCCCACTGGTCTTCTCTCTCTGCTGGTCAACAACCCTTTTCAAGCAGTCATTTGACAAATAGAGTTACTAGCAATGCACCGGTTAAACCCAAACTGCTTGCTGCAAAATTCTATGCTCCGGAAGTAAAGAAAGATGGGAATTTGTGATTTCCTTGGGCCGCAAAAATGAATCCATCTGCGAGGAACCTCTACAGAACAACAACACCAACATTCATGGAAGATGTAACTCCAAAGGTAACCATCCCCATCACGCTTCTCCTTCATGGTCCGTAAAACCAGAAGAGTATATTATAGGACAATTCTATCGATGTTCCCCTCCGTCGGGTGGGTTCATTCATGCCGTAGTCAATAGGATTTGGGGTAGGAAATGCAGAATCTTCACTCGGAAACCAGGTGAATCATCTTATTTATTCCATGTACCGGATGAATCTACACGTTCTTGGATTCTTCAGCGGGGATTATGGCATGTGGATGATTGCTTAATGTTTGTGGCTTTTTGAAGTCTTGCAGCTAGCTACGCTATCTCTTCATGAGATTTCCACCGTTACAGTTTGGGTGACACTGAAGAATATCCCGAGCAGGTTATACTATATTCCGGGAATAAGCCGAATTGCATCGGGATTGGGAGAACCAATGCTTACCTATAAACTGAGACTTGATCCTACCCTCATGGATGAGGCTAAAATCATGGTTGAAGTTGAATTGGACAAACAATTCTCGTAGAAGATTGCCTTGGATGACAAACAAGGTACTATTTCAATGGTAGATATATATAAAGTATTCACGGATTCCAACAAAATGTGGTAAATAGCCATAAGGACTAGATGTCTCCAACAAAGTGTTCCACATCCTAGAAACGTGCCTCAAGCTGCGGCAAGCACTGATGCAGCCACTCCAAGTGTCTTAGCCACATAAAAAGTTTTTGTTGCAACCACAATCGTCACATAACAAGTACTTACTCTAATAGCCCCTACATCTACTATGGACATTTGTTCTTTCCACATCTCAGCCACATCAGACTCAACTACTACCATCCAAGCCGTAGAAGCAATAACAACTACTTCAGAAACTTATTCACAATCTACATCACTAATTGATTCTCAAGCTCTAACCTTTGTGTCCTTACCATCTGTTGAGATTTTCCCAACAATCTTGATAACGACTATAACTTCTAAGACAAACCCAACTACTCCAATTGTCAATGAAGCAACAATGACTGAGATTCTTTCTAGCAATTCAGTCTTGATTGAAATTGCTTCCATTAATGCAGAGCAGGCAACTACATTTGGTGCCTTTCCAGCCACTGAAAATGTTTTCTTGACACAACCAACCTCAACTACGAGTGACGTTCCATCACTCGCTTTTGGAGGAGGTATGGTTTGTGCTCTTTTTAATGGTGATTGCACAAATTATGAAAATAAATATGGAACAGCTCAGCGATCACGAGGTGTAAAACAACTAAAGTCATCTCAGAAAGTTCAAGATATGCAATGGACCACTGTTGGGAGTTGCAAAAATCATGGTCGTGGAGGCCGAGGTGGTCCAGACACCATAACTAAGGTTATTAAGGGAGCTAATCTCTCTCTTAATTCCTTTAATTGTTTAGAGACTGATGTTGTTAATCATTGTATGGTTAATTATTTCTTTCTTTAACGCTTTATTTTATATGTATGACTTCAAACGTCATGATCTAACTTTTGTAAATTTTGTTCTTTACAATTTAAATATGAAGGCCTTTTTTTCAAAAAAAAACTCTTTAACAAGGAAATATATATTCTTTACACGATTTACAAAATTGTACTGCATAGAACGAACCAGGTCCAAGGGCCAAGTCACTTTTAATGGACGAAAACTCAAATATTAATAGCCGAAACTCATATTATATAAAATGAATATCTTTAGAAATTTATAAGTCCATATTGTATCAAAATGATTCGATAATTTAAATAATTACAGAAGGAAACTTTTATAGTGTGTGTAT
This sequence comes from Alliaria petiolata, assembly GCA_020283515.1. NCBI lineage: Eukaryota > Viridiplantae > Streptophyta > Magnoliopsida > Brassicales > Brassicaceae > Alliaria > Alliaria petiolata. The sequence goes on along the minus strand of JAHZTW010000001.1, from coordinate 190,564,477 downwards.
ATAATCCGCGTAGCTTCTCAGCAGAAGCATCACCGACACCGATCATTGTATGTTTCAATTTTCTATAGTTACAAATTTGAATAATGATTCTTTCTAGCAAATAAAATGAAATAATAAGTTTGTTTTCCTTCAAAATTAAGCAAAAGTTTACCATATATTTGCATGCAAATTTGAAGATTTTTTTTTGGTTTAGTCAAGTTAAACACAAACAAAATAGTATATGCTTTGTCCAAAAAAAAACATATTTGTACATAAAAATCTAAAAACAATTACAAATATCAAATTTATTTATTAAAATTTTCAGTGACCAAAAATAGAAAACTAGAAAAAACAAATGCTTAAAATGAAATTAGAAAACTAGAAAAAACAAATGCTTAATGTACCAAAAAAAAAAAAAATGCTTAAAATGAAATTAAAAACAGTATGTTTAGAATTTGATATAGTTTTCATTTTCAGTAAGCGCAACGATTCTCTAATATGTAAATAATGGCCTTGGTCATCACGATATTATAAATTTAATAAAATCACTAGGCACTAGGTATTAATTTATCACAATAATATTTTATGATTTATCTACTTTTTCGAAACTGACATTATTTACCACGTCATTACATCACAGCACCCACATCATTTGCCGTTCGCATCTGCTGACGTTAGTTCCGTCATCACTCGTGACGATTGCTCTTTCTTTTATATTATTTCCTTGACTTCCGCTATTTCTTGTGACGCCATTTGTATATTATTATTGACCAAAGCTTTATTACTTAAACTAATATATCTGATAAACATAAACAACATGTGAAATCAAAATATAAACCTACAATATCTCCTAGTGCTAAAATTTTTCACATATATGATACGTTTTCAAAAATCTACATCTATAATATACTACAAAAAAATCAAATGTTATTTTAGTTTAATATGAAGATTAAATTAATCGATGACACAAAAAAACGCTATATCTGTTCATTATACCAACTCCAATGGACAACTTATGAGATTTAAACCAAGTGTCTTAAAAATATAAGTGAATAAAAAAATTAAATTGAGTGTCTTAAATATAAGACCAGTGTCTAGACACTGGTCTTATATTTAAGACACTCAATTTCATGGCGTACACTCTGTTGCATTTCTGCAATTTATATGTTTTAATGTATTATATTTTTGAAAATGTATTATGTTTCAATGTACAGTAGAATCTCTATAAATTAATACTCGATAAATTAATAACCACTATAAATTAATAAATTTTGCTGGTCCCGAGTCGGACCAATGTAAAAATTAGCAAATTCGATAAGATAATAAAATAATAATTTTTTTGAAACTTTTATGTAAATATATGGTCCCAATAATAAGATAAATTAATAATTATACATCTAAGCATATATCTATATATATATAACTAAGGTAATATAGTAAAACATGATTAAATTATTGTTTTAAGTTTTTAAAAATTGTTGATTTATCTTTAAATTCTTTGATATGATATTTTTTAAATGAATTTTATAATTTCAAAAATATTTTTGTATTGTTTTTTGATGAACGTTAAAACTTCAAACCGAAAACATCTCTATATTAATTTATCGATAAATTAATAATTATTAACTTACAGATAAATTAATAACTCTATAAAATAATACAATCTTGAAGTCCTAACATTATTAATTTATAGAGGTTTTACTATATTATATTTTTACTTAAATTAAAAAAAATTGGTTTTTTAAGACACCCATCCAAGTGTCTTCATTGTAGACTCAAAATCAACAAATTTTAACAAAATATCTTATATCCAAAAAATACACAAAATATTATTATTTTATCTTTAAGGCACCATACTAAAAAGTGACCATTGGGGTTGCTCTTAGTTTATTGGTCTTACTTAAAACTAACAATGCTTTCACATAATACGTCTATTTTCTATCCTTTTTCCTCCAAAACTTGTGTAAAAAATTCATTATAAAAACCTAAAACTATAGAATATATGATTCACCTCGATACGATTTTAATTATGATTAGACGTTTAAATAATTAAACTGTTGTATAAAAAAATGTGAAATGTGGTCATGTTGGGTATTTGACGTCATACACGGAACTTTTGGCATCATCATACACGGATTTTTCCAGTCTTCGTTTTCTGTTTGTCAACTTTCATTTGAGTCTTTCTTTAGCATTTTTGGACAAAGTGTTTATTTTAATCTATGCTTAAGTCGTCATTATTAAATCGAAATTATTAATCTTTCTTTTGGTTTCCTCCTTGTCTTCACATTGAAGCTGTCTCTTTCTTTCACCATCACTTCACCTGTTTGTGTCCTCTTTGTTCTCAAACTCATATCTCCTTTAAATATCTATTCTTTCTTGACTTTTCCTCTTATTCTGTCAATCTCTGTCTCTTCCTTTTCTTTTCTTTTTCTGTTGATAGATCCCAATTTGGTTCCTTCCTCCTTCCATTGGCCTTCTCTTTGATCTTTATCGTCGGCTTGAATTTTACGTTTGTGCAGATCTCGAATCCGTGATTTCGATTCTTCAATCTCTCTGTTCCTTCGTTTTTCAGATTCTTTTAAGGGTGTTTTTGCTTGAATCTTTCTCCAAAGGTTTCCTCTTTCCTTTTGACTTTTTTTTGGGTACATTGATTCGGAGCTGCAAGAGTAATGTTCTGTCGGAAAATTTATAACTTTTCTTCGATTTTGTCTGTATAGATCATACCTCAAAATCCCAAATTTACTTTTTTTCTTCCCCCTTTTGGTTCTGAGTTTGTATAGGGCTTGATTGAGAAATGTAAATTTAGGGCTTTTGAATCTGTAATCGATCTTGAGTCTTTAAAATCTTGATCTCCATGGATCAGAGCTTTTGAGTTATATAACTTCTGCAAAAGAAAAAAAAAATGGCTACTTTAACTGAGCCAACGTCATCTTTAAGTTTCACTTCTTCTCATTTCTCTAATGTCTCTAATGGGTCTGATCATTTCTCGCCGAGCTCAGCTTCTAATCTCGAAGTTGTTAGTCTAAGCAAGCTCAGCTCCAATCTTGAGCAGCTTCTCTGTAATCCAGATTGCGATTACTCCGATGCAGAGATCATTGTCGACGGTGTTCCAGTTGGTGTTCATAGATGCATTTTAGCTGCGAGAAGCAGATTTTTCCAGGAATTGTTCAAGAAAGATAAGAAGAGCTCGAAAGTTGAGAAACCGAAATACCATTTGAAAGAGATGTTGCCTTATGGAGCTGTTGGCCATGAAGCTTTCTTGTATTTCTTGAGTTATATCTACACTGGGAGGTTAAAGCCGTTTCCTTTGGAGGCTTCGACTTGTGTTGACTCGGTTTGTGCTCACGATTCTTGTCGACCCGCAATCGATTTTGTTGTTGAATTGATGTATGCTTCATCTGTTTTTCAAGTGCCAGAGCTAGCTTCATCTTTTCAGGTCTGAAAACAAAAACAAAAAAAAAGTTTACTTTCTCTTTGTTTTCTTGATTTCTCTCAGTGAGAGCTTAACGGCTTGTGCTTTGTGCTTAATGGTTTCTGCTTTTTATGTTGTGTGTTTGCAGCGGCGACTCTGTAACTTTGTGGAGAAGTCTATTGTTGAGAATGTTCTACCGATTCTTTTGGTTGCTTTCAACTGTAAGCTGACTCAGCTGCTTGATCAATGTATCGAGAGAGTGGCAAGGTCAGATCTCTACAGGTTCTGTATCGAAAAGGAGGTGCCTTCAGAAGTAGCAGAGAAAATCAATCAGATTCGTCTCAAGTCTCCACAAGACGAAGAGAACAGTCCCAAGGTTTCGGATAAAATGGTCCAGAGAATCGGGAAAATTCTCAAGGCGTTGGATTCGGATGACATTGAGCTTGTGAAGCTTCTTTTGACCGAGTCAGATATCACTCTAGACCAAGCCAACGGTCTGCATTACTCCGTGGTGTATAGTGATCCGAAAGTTGTTGCCGAGATTCTTGCCCTCGACATGGGTGATGTGAACTACAGAAACTCCCGGGGTTACACGGTGCTTCACTTTGCCGCCATGCGTAAAGAGCCTTCCATCTTCATTTCGCTTCTCGGTAAAGGCGCCAAGGTGTCTGATTTCACGTGTGATGGACGCAGCCCGGTTAATATATGTAGAAGAATGACGACTCCAAAAGATTATCATATGAAAACTGCGAAAGGGCGGGAATCTAGTAAAGCCAGGTTATGCATTGATCTCTTGGAAAGAGAAATCAGGAGGAACCCTATGGTTGCAGATACACCAATGTGTTCCCTTTCTATGCCTGAAGATCTCCAAATGAGACTGGTTTACCTAGAAAAGAGAGGTAATGGAGCGATAATTGGCAAATTCTTTTGTATCCTAATGACCATTTTTGTTAAAGTATACAAGTTTTTTTTTGCAGTGGGGCTTGCTCAGTTGTTCTTTCCAACAGAAGCTAAAGTGGCTATGGACATTGCTAATGTAGAAGGTACAAGCGAGTTCACGGGTCTTCCTCCGCCTTCAAATGGGTTAACCGGAAACTTAAGTCAGGTTGATTTAAACGAAACTCCTCATATGCAAACCAAAAGACTTCTTACTCGTATGGAGGCTCTAATGAAAACAGGTGAGAAAATAAGCTTTGCTCTTTGTGACTAGCGACTCTTCTTCTTATCCTGTTGTCTCTTCTCTCTTGACTGACTTCACTACACGTTTCACAATGCAGTTGAGACGGGTCGAAGGTATTTTCCATATGGCTCACAGGTTCTAGATAAGTACATGGAGGAGTACATAGACGAAGAAGACATTCTCGATGATGTACATATTGAGAAGGGATCTCCACAGGAGAGAAGATTGAAGAGAATGAGATATAGAGAGCTTAAGGATGATGTTCAAAAGGCGTATAGCAAAGACAAAGAGTCTAAGATTGCACGGTCTTGTCTCTCTGCTTCATCCTCTCCTTCTTCATCTTCTTCTTTAAGAGATGGCCTGAAGAACTCAACATGAAACTGTATACTACAAGTTAAACGTGATTAATCTTTGTTGAAAAGGCTTTTCTTTTTGGGTGTTACTTAGATTTTATACAGATGGATAAGTTTAGTTGTACAAAACATTAGGAATGCTTATTAACCCAAAACATTCTAACTATATGCTACCTTTTGTTTTTTGATATTTTTGGTTATATTTTTAGAATCTACAAGAGACTCGGATACCTAATCAAACAAGAAATGACACAAACACAAATGGGAGACATGATCTTTTGTCATAGATATCTTTTACATAGTTGCAAGAGATGGACTTAATGGTGGTCAAGAGTAAAGGACAAAAGCCATTTCCCCAAACAACCTGTAATAATGCACTCTGGACAAGAACTGTCACATGTATGTCCCAGTAAATAGAGATGTCAGCTGATCTCTTTGGTCCTGATCAATAATTCTTTTTCTCTTTCAACAAAGAAAGCATTTCAAGTTGCATCATAATATCTCGAAGTATGTCCCGTGTGTCTTTCCTCCTTTCGGAGGCCATAGATGAGATAGTATCGAGGAAGGACAGGCCGATAAGTCGATAACAATTTGCTGAATCAGTCCAGTCGAAGAATCATTTCGTCGAGTTCAGTAGTGAATTCATTAGCAATACTCAAGGAGAATCTCTCTTCTTTCCGCTCTCCTCAAGTCCTTCCTTGTTCCATTAGTGGGCCTTTATATCACTACACTGATAAACAGGTGTTACAGAACTCAAAAGTCGAAAATACTTCACCATGCATCAACATATATTCTCTCCTCTCCATCGCAGTGAATCAAACGCCATGTTGAGGTTACTGAACAGCCCTAAGCACAGCAATTGAGCTTTTAATTTGGGTGAAAATGATACTATAGCACAAAAGAAATCTGCCAGAGATTTTAAGATAGTGTTGAACTGACCGGTAAAACTTCACCTCAGGTAGATACTTTCTTTATACTTTCCCAAGTAGCTGGACCTTCAGGGTGGGTATTAACAAAGTATGACACAAACCGGGTATTCGAAATACCGATAATAGTTCCTAGTGTCATCCTTGCCATTACTGCCTCTCTTTCCCTCAACCAAATATACATTGAGAACCTATGATGTATTCTCTCCATACTATAACACATATATGTTGGGGATTCAACAAGAGATTCAACTGGATAACCCAAATATTCTGTTAGAATGTTTATCTTCTTTTCTATGATGTCTTTAGGCCGGCTGAGTATATGAGGAGCGCGCTTAACTACCTCTGTAGCCACATTATAGTCCAAACCAGCTTTCACAAGGCAATCAAATCTCTCTTGTAGCTCATCTCCCCTCCCTTGGAACTTTTTCAGAGCACTCACCATCTCATCTGAATTCTCTACATACCCTAGCTTCAACAAGAATGACGTTTTCTCTGCGTTCCTCAAATCCAGTGAATCAAGTTCAGTTCTTCTATTTGTTGTTTTAGATGCTAAACTGAACAATTTCAAAGGCTCTTCCTTAATGATCCGATGTAACTCGTCTCTTTTGATTTTCAATCTTGTCGTAACAGTTTTTGGTCCTAGCAGAGACGATGAACATATTAGCTTCATGTGATGCAGTAAGATCCTAACGATAAACTGATTTTCCATTCTGATACGTGTCAAGAATTTCAAAGCCTCCAAAATTCTATTCACAGATTTCTCTAATAACATCTCTGGGTGGTCTATCACTAATTTATCGATTTCATTCTTCTGAAGTCCCACATTTTGCAACTTTTCAAACATAACATAAGCTTTATCCCCAGAAGTTTCACCCACCAAATCTGGATATGTTTTCAAAAGACTTCTCAACTTCCCCTCTTTTAATCCCACCTTATCAAGAACCTCCATTGTCTCGAGAATCCGGCGCCAGTTATATGTTTTTCCATCGGACATATACCGCCCAAGCCAATCACATCCTACGTTTAATCCCTTCATCTTATTGACCACAGAGACAAATTCTCAATCAACGCCACCTACTAGAAGCGACGGGCAACAAATAACAAGCTTAATGACTATAGCCTTGCTAAGATCCAAGCTCTCATAAGCTTTAAGTGTTGATGCCAAAACCCCATCCCCGTATCCGAAAACCTCTCTTGCTTCTTTTTAAACACGGCCAATCTTGCTACGCGGGATCCCATAGTTGCAAAGAACATGGAAATTCTCAAACATGACACTGTCGTCGCTCAAAAGCGCCAGGCCCCGTTGAAGAAAACGTGAAATCTCGGACGGACGCAATCCCAAACTCTCGAAAAACGGTTCGAACTCGTTGATGGGGTTGTACCTCAGAAACCTAGCCAAAGACCGGGATATATCCTCCTTCCGGTTATCAATCTTGGACAACAAAGCCGAGACACAACGAGGGGAATTCTTACTTATATGCTCTGCATCAGCGAAACTAAGGGTTCTTGTATGATGCAAGTAGTCAAAGAGAGCCTTTTGAGCTTCACTCTTCATAGCTCGCGAAATCCGATTCCCAAAAACCCTTGTGGGTGACTGAGACCAATGTCTTAGAGAAGATTTGTTATCCTCACAGACGAATCTGCTACTTCGAAAACACCGCACTGTACTGTAAAGATGAGAAAGCTTGGACCTTGGAACTTGGTTTTGATGAGTTATGGAGGATAACGCAACGCAAATGTTGAAATGAGCAATCTTTTCTGCTTTTTCCAGAAATCTGGAAAGCATCATTGCAACCCTAAAACTAAAGGAAAAGAGAGGAATCAAACCCAGGGCAAAAATCCAGAGCTATGGAAGATTCATCAACAAAAAGATAGTTTATTTCCTTGACAAATGACAACCCATCAAAAAATAATTGAAATTTACCAGAAATCACAGACTATTATGCGATTGAATCCTCCATGTTCACCTAATTCTTAAGGTTTCGTCGCTCAAAATCTCTTGTCACTTTGCTAAACCACCTCCTTTTTAGGGCTTCTACTTTTCCGCTGGTGATTTTCAATCAAGCGACCCCGGGATGTAAGATTACAAAGAGGTCCTTACACTTTTACTTTCCTTACATTATATGACCATTTGCTTTTTTTGTTTCACAAGTTTAAAATAGTATAATTGATTAAAAGGGCCTAACCTTTCTGCATTTTCTAAAAGGGGCTAAACATTTTCTAAATATCTTTTGGATCATTTGGTAAACGTAATTGTAAATAAAGGGGGTTTCAACTTTCAACATTAAAATTTATATTAGAGTGCTTCCTCCGTTTCAGAATGAGTGTCGTTTTAAGTTTTGATTTTTGTTTTACAAAAAATGTCGTTTTGTATTTTCCATGCAAAACTTTAAATAAAAATTCAGTTTTAACCTTATTATATTAGTGTATTAATTAGAAAAAAAAATTTGTTTAGTGTATTAATAAGCGATAGAAAATACTTTTTATTAGATTTTTTAATATGTGTGCAAAGTGTCTTTTGAAACGGAGGGAGTATCTATATTTACTTGAGTGATTTTTTCATTAATCTTTTGGAATTTTGCAAAACACCTATCATTTTTTTACAATCTAAAACACATAATTTTGATTTAGCAACTTTGATGTTAAGGTTTTAATGGTACTACATATGGATGAGTTTTTTCTTTAACAGATCTATACTTAAAATATGAAAAAGTTCAAGTTTATCCTTTATTAATATACTAAATAAATTTCTCTTTATAATTAACACATTGAACCAATATGGTTAAAACTCGATTTTTATTTAAAATTTTGCAATAAAAATGTAAAACGACACTTTTAGAAAACAAAAATAAAATTTTAAAACAACACTCATTGTGAAACGAAGAGAGTATTAAAGATCTAGACTCTAGAAAATATTCTTCCTTTTACACATACACATAAAGTTTTGATTTTTACAAAATTCATTTCATATTTGGGTTTTGAAACCATTTCTTTAAGGTCGACTCTAATTCATAATTTTTTGTTTAAATGTGAGGTCTCCATTTTTTTAAAATGATTTAAAGTCATTGTTCTTCAGAATATACTAAAATAAGACCCCCATATATGCATTTATAATAAAATATTTTAAATTCGTAAAAATAAATTAAAAACAAAATCGGATCAACAGTTTTAGATCACCCTGTTTCAATTTTTTGTATTTTTTAATAGAATTTTTTATCATAATTTTGCTGTAAAGAAAAAATAAATTTACTTTTATTAATATTTCTAAATATATATTTTTAATACTCTTATATGAATTAGGTTTATTTCTAATGATAAATATATATATATATATATATATATATATATATATATATTCTAAAATTTTGATGAATTAGATTTATCATAATTAAAATCTAGATTAGGATCCGCCTATATACAAATTTATAATAATAAAATTTATAAAGTCGTTAAAATATTTTTTTAAGAAAATAGAAAATAAAATTTGATCACTACTTAAAAAATATATGAAACACACAACTAACTTTGACGCATAAGATATCTAGGTCTTTTACAAAACACACAAACTAATATTTATGTATATTACAAGTATATCATTGGATTGGACAAGATAGTCTAGTCTTGACAAGGTTTTAGGCGGATTGTCTGGGAACTCGTATTTGTGCCTGATTACACGTTGTTATAAGCATATTGTACATGATATTTTTTTGGGGTCTAGAAGCAACACAATATTAGCATTTTTAACGGAATCTTATAATAGAATTTAAACTAATCTGAAAACCTATTAATTACTGTCATGTGAATTATCTCATTAAAGAAAATATTTGTCCTTGATTGTTCCACTTTTTTTTTGCAGTTTCAGGTTATAGTAGTCATGATTCCATCGCTAAATTTGTTTGCATAGAAAATTGATCTGAGCGAATCTAAAATGCAAATACAGTAAAACTTCTATAAATTAATAATGTTGGGACCATAAGATTTTATAAAAATTTATTAATTTATAGTGATTATTAATTTATAGATATATTATTTAGTTGAAAAAAATGATTTTGGAATTGACAAAAAATATTAATTTAACAAGATATTAATGAAACGAGTATTAATTTATAAAAGTTCTACTATACATAAACGCCGCGTAAACCAATCATCAAGAGTAGCTGGTTATAGCTAAAAACTTAACTTTGTGTAATACAACTTTATAAATCACTAAGTTACATGTTCGAGTAATTGATTACTTAAGTAGTATATATATGTCCGTTGCATATATCCTCGAAGGTGCATTAGAAATTGTACATTTGTTCATTGTAAATATATATTTAACCGAGAGCAGAAAATCCCTGAATTGATGTAGAGTGTGGTCAATATAGAATCATATATAAAATAGTTGTTATGACAATTAACAAAAAAGACAACAAAATGTGTTTGTTTTTGTATTTTGTGTATGTACTTTAGTTGGGCAAAGAAGACAATATATGGTGGGGCTTACGTGTGACGCTCCATAAGACTAGGTTTTAATTGGACGACATGCAAAAATAATATACAAGTAAGTACACATTTTATGGTGCACTCATGGCCGCACGTACGTAAAAAAATATTATCCCTATATTATTGTCTTTAATTAATTTGTTTGAATTTATTTTAATTCTTATGGAGAAAAAAGCTTGATGCATCATTTGTATAATAATTACTTAAAAAATGTAATTAGATAGATATAAAACAAAATTAGCGGGAGACTAGCGGTTAGACAGTTAGGTGGATGAGTCATGTACACCTCACCAGCTGAGTCCTCATTTTCGTCTCTTCCTTAATTTCTGGATATATTTCCACATAACATTTACATATACATACATATATGTAATTATAATTTTTATTTGCCAATAGAACTTAGATTTATACCAAGAAATTTTTGTTCGTTCTTACTTCGTACAAGTGACATTGTTATAAATAAAATAAAGTTATTTTTAATATATAACAACGACATATAAATGCAGCATGAATATATATAGTTTATTTTTTATTCCAAAGTAATTTTAGATCAAAATATTCAGAGCCGCATCTCATATATACAAAATAAGATAATGAATTAAATCCACAAAAAATTAAAAAAAATATATAAGGCCCGCCACATTGATTTCAAAGTTAGGATTATTATTATTATTATTATTGATCAACAAAGTTAGGATTATGTACAACTTAAAATATGTGTAAAGCTCTTGTTTGAGAAATCCATGATATTAAACATTTTGTTGCTTTAAGAGAAGTTAAATGGTTTTGCTATCATACTCATAAAGATTATAAGATTGGCTAGAAAAGTCGAAAATGTGAATTTGATAAACAATCTTATTATATAAAGTAGGATGCGTTAAAGTTAATAATTAACATGATGGCGACATGTATCAAGTTAATCGAATTAGATTTTGACATGTGTCACGGTAAAATATTATTTAAAAAAAAAAAATTTTAAAAAAGAAAAATTAAACAAAAAGATATATTTAAATCAAAGTTGCTAATTAACATAATCGCGGCACGTGTCAAATTTATCGATTTAAATTTTGACATGTGTCCCGGTAAAATATTATTTCTAAAAAAAAGAAATTTTCAAGAAATATTATCTTATTATATAAGATAGGATACATCAAAGTTAATAATTAATATGATGGCGACACATGTCTAGTTCGATAGGAAACTGTAAAAAGATTTTTGTTTTAGAACTTTTATAGTATCAACATTTTTTTTAGTATCACTATTTTGTGCGTTTTGAAACAAATGTATAAATTTTTCATTTTTTATAATTGGACGACATGCAAAATAATATACAAGTAAGTACATAAACCTAAGCAGGACACTAAGAGCATCTCTATCGCATAGTTTCTCAAATAATGTATCTCACATATATTTTATTAATATAATTTAATAATATAATTAAAATTTAAATATAAAAAAATTGAATCAATCAAATTGTGACACATCGCTTTTATGTTTAAGAAACGTCTCTCAAAGTCTCTTAAAGAAGAGACGTATCTCTCTCTCTCATCATTTTTCATTACTTTTTATTTTTTAATACTAAGAGACTTACCTGAGAGACCAACGATGGAGTTGCTCTAATCACTTTATCTTATCCTCGGTTAGTTTTATATATTGAAATCTGAAAACATAATTGTATATATATAAAAAAAACTTTCAATATACTTAGCTCATCATATGATTGTGATGAATCGGCCTCAACACAAATCACAAGTGTATCAAAAATAGATAGTTTGATTGATTTCCTCGAAGGTAACTCTTAGTAACAAATTAACAATATGTAAAATTTGAACTAGTTTTGTGTAATGTTGCGTATTAAATATTAATGAAGGATATATTTTACACAAATACATTAATTAGTAGGTTCTTAACTAATTAGTTTAAGGATCATTAACAGTACTTTATTCCACGTGAGGCGAAGTGCGGTGCATTTGAAGCTTATGATATCTAATATAAAATGACGTAATCTAAAATATCACATGGAAGAGTACATATAAAGCTTGGTTTATCAAATACATTATTTATATACTAACTCTTGCATATAAAGTACAAAAAACTATTGTAATAAACGCTTTTAAAACCCTAATTCTCTCTATAAATACCAAAACTAACTTCATACAAATTACATACAAAATCAAACTTTCATTTTACATTTCTTCACCACCATCTTGTAAGCTAAGTGATGGCAACCAAAATCAATGTCTTGTTTGTCTTCCTACTCATTACAATTTTTTTCAATCCTAACAACAAAACCCAAGCAAGACAGCATAAAAACCCTAGTTCCTCATCATCATCTTCCTTTCTTGTTCTTGCCTTGACCCAATCAAGTGTTTCTCTTCCCACACCAAAGTCTCAAACCCAAGAAAGGATCAAGAGGCCATTAGAATCATCGGTAGATGTGGTACTGGAGCCGTTGAGAGAAGTGAGAGATGGTTATTTGATAACCTTAAACATTGGAACACCTCCACAAGCAGTCCAAGTCTACATGGACACAGGAAGTGATCTCACTTGGGTCCCATGTGGGAATCTAAGTTTTGATTGCATAGATTGTTACGATTTCAACAACAACAATCTAAAATCATCCTCAATCTTCTCTCCTCTTCACTCATCTTCATCTTTTAGAGCCTCTTGTGCAAGTTCCTTTTGCACCGAGATCCATAGTTCAGACAATCCGTTTGACCCTTGCGCAATCTCTGGCTGCTCTGTCGGTATGCTTCTCAAGTCCACTTGCTTAAGGCCTTGCCCCTCTTTTGCTTATACTTATAGTGAAGGTGGTCTTGTCTCTGGGATACTAACCAGAGATATACTGAAGGCTCGAACCAGGGATGTCCCGAGATTCTCTTTTGGGTGCGTTACATCCACTTACCATGAATCTATTGGCATTGCCGGGTTTGGAAGAGGTTTACTTTCTCTCCCATCGCAGTTAGGGTTTGTTCAAAAGGGATTTTCTCATTGTTTCTTGCCTTTCAAGTTTGTCAACAACCCTAACATCTCAAGCCCTTTGATCCTGGGAGAATCTCCTTTATCTATCAATCTCACAAACTCTTTGCAGTTTACTCCCATGTTGAATACCCCAATGTACCCTAATAGCTACTACATCGGCTTAGAATCCATTACAATAGGTACAAATGTCACTGCCACACAAGTTCCCTTGACGTTAAGACAGTTTGATTCACAAGGAAATGGAGGAATGTTGATCGATTCGGGTACGACTTACACACATTTACCCGATCCATTCTACTCACAAATCCTCACAACTCTCAAATCAACCATCACATATCCTAGAGCCACGGAAACAGAATCAAGAACAGGCTTTGATCTATGCTACAAAGTCCCATGTCCTAATAATAATCTCACTAGTCTCGAGAACGATGTAATGATGATCTTTCCTTCAATCACATTCCATTTCTTGAACAATGCAACCTTAATTCTTCCGCAAGGCAACTCTTTTTACGCAATGAGCGCACCTAGCGACGGCTCGGTGGTGAAATGCTTGTTGTTTCGGAACATGGAAGATGGAGATTACGGTCCGGCCGGGGTTTTTGGGAGCTTTCAGCAGCAGAATGTGAAAGTTGTGTATGATTTGGAGAAAGAGAGGATAGGGTTTCAAGCTATGGATTGTGTCTTAGAAGCTGCTTCACATGGACTTTACCAAGGCTCGTGAATATACAAAAAAAATAATCATCAATATTTTGAGTTGGTTTTCGACTTTGTTCTTTTGCGTTTGTTTTGTAATGTTCTTGTTTAAGCTGTTTCGACGTTTGTCTGTATCTGTTGGGAACTTTCTTTTGATTAAGTTATGTTTGTGAGTTTAATTAATAAGTGTCTCTTTTTTAGGATTAATGATTAGGGCTCTTGAGCTGGAGTCTGGAGACTTTAGCTAAATATAGAGAATGAGTTGGAAACTTTTTTTTTTTGGGTAATTGGATGAGTTGGAACTTATAAGGAACATGTTGTCGTGGAATGCGATGTGTATTATACATTAAAATGCATAAGAGGACAAAACTACCTGATCTGTTAAAATTATATTGTCCATACGCATTACATAAAATTAGCGGGAATGTGTATATAATACATACACATATTAAGTGTCAAACATATTAACTAATGAGAATTTGATATTCTTGAGGATATCCATTTTATTTTAAACGTTTTGCCCTTGTTTTCTTGTAGTGTACACCAAATTTATACAACTTATATAAAAAAAAATTCTTTATATATATATATATTATTCTAGTGTACTATGCATTATGCCAATATTAGTTTAACTAGTGGACGAATGAGGAGTGAAGATGGTTCTTATTTTAACTTTTGGCTTTTAAGAGTTAAAAAAAAAAAAAAAAAATTCTGAAAATATTTAATGTTTTATATGTAACTCCATTTGTAGTCTTTGTCAAAATAAATAGTATAGAACTAATTATAAAAAACTTTGCCTGCAGTAATGAATATTCAGGTCCACTGATGAAACATGAAAGGTGATATATTTGTTCTACTCCGAGTTAGGTGTCAAAACATGCAACTTACAGTCACCTCTAATTGTTATGGGGGCATTTTAATATTTTAGATAAATACACGGGGGTTTTCGTAATTTCGATATTTTGAGGGGTTTTTCCCTCACAAGTCTCGTGTCGTAATTCACGAGCCGTATAATATTTGTTTCTTTGATTTTTCTCTGCATTTTTTGTTGCTTTCGTCGTCGGGAGAGAGAGAGATATATTGGTGTTTTTTGTTGACGAAGAAGCTTCGTCGCTCTCTCTTCTCGTCCTTTTGGAACTTTTCTCCGTCTTTCGATTGTCAACGCGTTTCTCATCTGCGACTTCTTTATATTTTGAGCAGAAGATTTCTCGAGCTTCTCAATACTCTTCAGATCAACAATCATGGCCAGCGCTGGAAACAAGAACATCAACGCGAAATTGGTCAGCTTTTTTTTTTTGTTTTTTGTTGCTGATTTGTATTATTAGCTAGATTCTTCGATCGTGAATTCGACTGATCTTCTGGGAGAATTTTGATCCGATCGTTGATTTCCGATGTGGTTCTGTTTCCAATTTGGGGAATTTCAATCGAGTTTCTGATTACGAAATCGGATAATTCCAATCGCTATACCTCTCGTCTTTCCATTTTCGTAGCTTCCCAAATTGCATGTTTTATAACTACAAAGCTAGGGTTTGGAGTAAAAGTTGTAAAATTTCTTGGATTATCCGATCTGGTAGTTATGATTATGGACATTTTAACATCTAAGATCATCGTTTAAGTAAGGTCTCTCCGTTAGTATTTGTTTTGTTGCTTAACTTGGTTAACTCCTTCAGGTGTTACTCGGAGATGTTGGGGCTGGAAAATCAAGTCTTGTGCTTCGGTTTGTCAAAGATCAGTTTGTTGAATTCCAGGTTGGTGGAAATTCTCCAGCAGGCTTTTTCTAGAGATTTTTGATCGCATTACCGTGACTGATTCTTTGAGTTTTTGATACTCGTTGTGTTAAACAGGAATCAACCATAGGTGCAGCTTTTTTCTCTCAAACATTGGCTGTGAATGATGCAACTGTGAAGTTCGAGATATGGGATACAGCTGGTCAGGAGCGTTACCATAGCTTGGCTCCAATGTACTACAGGGGCGCAGCTGCTGCGATTATTGTCTTTGACATTACAAATCAAGTACGAATTCTCGATCCCGTGCTCGTTAACTTGGTGGATCTTAGGATTGCTTTAACTTATTATCTATTGTCACAGGCCTCATTTGAAAGGGCGAAGAAATGGGTTCAGGAACTGCAGGCACAAGGTAAGGAGTCGCTGACTATTGGTTTAGATTAGATAATGCTAGTTTATGATATCTAGTTTCTAATATATTTGGTGACGCTTATTTGCTATAATGGGGAGACTATATATTCTATGTTTTGTTATTTTCGTGTGAATAGGTAACCCTAACATGGTGATGGCTCTTGCTGGAAACAAAGCTGATTTATTAGATGCAAGGAAAGTGTCTGCGGAGGTAAAGCAAAATCTTCCTCTCCTTTTAAATTGTTTTGTCTGATTTTGCTCTGTTATCGCCCAAATCTCAAGACGAAATTCGACTGATACTAACTATGGACTCAGGTTTTGCATTTATGAATTGTGTTGTTAAGTAGTTTTTGATAATCATACTATTTTGTCATTTGCAGGAGGCAGAGACATATGCTCAAGAGAATAGCCTTTTCTTCATGGAAACCTCAGCGAAGACCGCAACAAATGTCAAAGACATATTCTACGAAATCGGTGAGTCATTCTTACATTCAAAAAAGCAATTTTAAACAAGTTTTTTTTTCTGCTTTCGACTAAATTTCCTTTTCAATCTCAAATCGCTACAGCGAAAAGGCTACCACGTGTACAGCCTGCAGAAAACCCAACAGGAATGGTTCTCCCAAGCGGGCCAGGGGCAATGGCAGCGAGTTCATCGTGTTGTGCTTAGTTTCGTACCTTAAGAGAGACCTCTCTTGGGTTAGTAACATAGTAGAGAACATCAAAGACTTTATGTGTTCCGCTTCCTCTTTTTCTTCTTTGTTGCTTTATTACTTTTGCTTGCATTGACAACAGCAGTGTATATCATGATGATACTTCTGCCTTGTGGAATCTGAAGATATTTTGTATTTGAAGAGATTTATTTGGATCTCTATTGTAATTAGATATCATAACTTAGTGCGCGCAGGTGTATATTCTTCTATGTTTTGTGCACCAAATCCATAGTGGATGGGTTTGTCCATAAGCATGAATTATATATATATTCTTTTTCCTCAATTTTCTTTTTTTGTTTTGGTTTCAAAGTTTTAGCACACCAAATAAGTAAACTATTTTTTTTTTTGGGGTTCAACTTTGGTATTGATTGCTAATTATTCGTCTAAAAGCTTCCAAAAAGGAGAAGGACCAAAATTGAAGGATGTTTACACAAGTATGATCCAACCTCGACAACTTTGAGATCAGAATATCAAAAGCAATCGAAGTCGTATTAAATACTATCATACAAGCTTCAACAGTTTTCCGAGTTTGACAACATCTCCCTGAGATCAAGCCTCTGTGAGTATCAGACGCGGAACAACATTCATCGACTGCAGTTCCTGCAACCATGTATTGGCGCGGAAAGAAAGAGAAAAAGAGAGTTAAAAAAAAAACCGAAACTAGCAAGAGGAAAACTATTAGAGTAGAGTTTTTTAAGAGTTGCCTATTAAACACCATAGATTCTTATCTATTCCAGGAAGGAAATTGTGTCCAAATTTCAAAATGATCGTTTCAGTTTTGAGCAGTGGAACGATAGTTTTTACCTGGAAGAGGAGCTTGCATGCGTATGGGAGTTTCATAGTAGCAATGTGATCGCCATTTTTACAAGTTGAACAAACTGCCTTTTTCAGCTTGTAATTGTAGTATCCCAATAAACCACAAGCTCTGCAAACCTGCAAATCAAATCTTTGTTAGTGTAACCCAAATATTTTAGGTTTTCCAACGATAAAAAAGACAACGATTCGATATTTGATGATATCTTTTCATAGAGTGTCAGTGACACAAAGCTGTTGGATTATCAAAACAGTGCATCGTGATTTATTTACCTGAACTTCAAAAGGATCACTAGAAACCATGAGCCGCTCATAGATCAAATTGCTGGCCCCATAAGCAATAAGACAATCTCGTTCCATTTCTCCCACTCGTAAACCTGTAAACAGCATTAGAGATTCAGTTGAGAAAACAACTTACGGTTAAATTCAGAGACAAGATACAGAATTATGAGGCACATACCTCCGTTTTTAGATTTCCCTTCAGTTGGCTGTCTTGTCATCATGACACGGGGTCCACTCCCTCGCGCATGCATTTTGTCCAACACCTATTCAACACAAGTACAAGAACATATATTTCTATGTTTATCTCTCCGACAAAACTAATAATATACACACTGATATTTAGGAAAAAAATTGTCATTACAAAACACAGAAAAAATCGTTTAAATAGGTTAGAGGAACCTCACCATGTGCTTCAATTTCTGGTAATATATTGGCCCCATAAAGACGTATGCTTGTAATGGTTCGCCACTGAGACCTGCGAGACTCTCAAGGTCATTAGGTTGATGTACAAAGAAAGAATGACGAACCCTATATAGCTTTGGAATATAAATAAGTATGGCCGAGTCTAAAAAATGTCAAATGATAGTGATCCTAAACGACTTTTGTATTCGAAGAATTTAACAACCTAACACTAGAATGAATCTTTTAACATATAATTGCATATTCTGAAATGTGTGAAGAATCATAAAGAAGTACCCGAGTATAACAAGTCCTTCCCACTGTAGGAAAACCCATGCTTCACAAGGGTCTCACTGAAATGATAGAACATCCGACGACATTAAATGCCAAAACCAAAGTTTAAATAGAGAAGAAGAATCCTCATATTTAAGAGAGAAGAGTACCTTATATCCGCAACCTTGTCAGCATGACCACTTTGTTCTCCAAAAGCACTACCATAATGAAATCTACCACAAGAAACCCCGGCCTTACTTCCAAGGAGTTCTATCATCTTACCCACTGTCATACGACTGAGAGAGAAAAAAAGAAGAAGATAAATTCGCCAGTTATACTACAAAAACTCAAGTAATCAAAAACTTCAGATGAATCTTCACCTAGAAAAGTACTTATAGTTCGGGGCATGATGCCACACACACTCGTAAATAAAAAGAAGGAGCTTTTTCATATGGTTAACGTGCAGAGATACATAGAAAGAAATCTTATGTAGAATATATTATAACCTTGGAAAACCATGAGGATTCATGATCAAATCAGGGCAAATTCCACGCTCAGAAAATGGAAAATCTTCCTGCTGAACGATTGTACCACATACACCTTTTTGCCCATGCCTACTGCTGAACTTGTCGCCAAGCTAAATAAAAGCCAGACCAAGACACGATTAACACTGTAGAATATGAGGCTTAGGGCTAGAAATATAACAGTATTGAAGACAATTTCTCACCTCTGGTCGACGAGTATCTCGGATAATATATTTTATGCATAAATTGCCGTTCTTGTCAGAACAGAGACCAACTCTATCGACCACTTGCGTCTGCCCTTCAGGACCTTTAAAATACTCTCTGGCCGGACGATATTGACTGAAAATTGCACAAAGGATTGTACAGATTTGCTTACAGTTATAAGAAACAATCATGGTCATGTACATGGGGAAAAGTTAGTGTGATACCTATCCGATAGCGGAGCTGTAATGTTATCTCCTCCTGTGTCCACAGGCATTTGTTTATTTATATAGACATCATTCGGTCTAATAATTTCTCCTGGAGCAGCAATTCCATCATCATCCAGTATCTTCAAGAGAAAAAAATAGTCAACATGTTTTAGCAGAGGGAAAGGCCACAGTCAAGCAAAACCAGAAATAAAAAACAAAAAGGAATAAAGAGAAGGAAAATGCCTAAATTTGGACACTCTCATTACGTTTGGTTAAGCACAATAAGAATTCCCATCTTTAAGCACAGAAATGGAGAGTTTATGCCAGTTATGTCGTAGCTTCAATGCAGAGTCTAATTTTGTCAAGAAAAAACGATTTCAAATAAGCAAACCATAATGTGCTTGCTCCATCCAAGCAGAAATGGGGAAGTCCAACAATGTATTACGTGCTCAAGGATTACATAGGACTGTTTCCACAGCATCTAAAAGTTCCGGAAAGAATTAGCATTTGTAACAACACTAATTCACAAATACAGCAAAATTTTTAAATTTGACTTCACAAGTCTTAGGATATGTCTGCAAGAAAAGTAAAATTGAGGACACATGCAGAAAAAATGTATTACCTGCATCTTTTCTGCATCTGGACCTGTTCTTTGTGGCCTCAGTATTCTGTCTTCTGCACCGTTAGTATGCTTCTGGCACGTAGCAACAAGTCTGTTTCACAAGACAGTACAACGTGAGAAGCAATAATAGTTAATGTAAGAGACGATATCTGAAAGGAACCGACTTTTGCCTCAAAGAGAAACCCGTTACATACTTTTTCATAACAATGCAGCGGCCAAAACCACGATCCAAGGAAGATTTGTTCATCACTATTGCATCCTCAATGTCGTATCCAGTATTACTCATCACAGCAACTGTTGCATTTTGACCTGCTCCGAGTTTATCGTATCCAACCTGTTAACAAGCATAATTTATTAGTACCTCCCTATTATTAACACATCCCTATTAGAGCAAAGAAACTTACCAATTCAATTGTCCTTGTTGTCAACAGGGGTCGCTGAGGATACACCAATAGGTAAAGCAATGTGTCCATCCGGTTCAACTAAATACAAAGATTTTAAAAAGCTAAGCCTGTGTCTAAGAGAGAGCAATATATACTAGAACACAATACATTGGAGAAGATAGAGGCGTTAAAGTAGTTAGACTTTAACCAACTTAATTAAGCAAAACCTTAGTTAGCTAGGCAACAATTGATTCAATTAAGTCACCAAAACTGAAACGCAGTAGGCTTTGCCTCAATGAAATGATATGGAAAGTATAAACGAACTTGCCTGGTTGTAAGCAATATTTCCCATAGCTTGTTTTCCCATAGCACACTGCACACAATGTAACATAAGTAATAACGAGACGCAAACCAACATAAATTGCAGCATCTTATGTCAGAAGACACACACAAACCTGATAAGTATTTCTTGGTGACTGATTATGGTGAGGGTAGGGGATCAGACCAGCAACAACACCTAAGATGGTGAAAGGTTCAATCTCAATGTGGGTTGTCTCTACTCTTATCTTAGCAGCTTTTGCCGTTTCTGACTTTTCCGTTGTAGCATCACTTTCATATAAAGCAATCTTAAAACAAGGAAACAGAACAATGTAAATCATTTCTGGCTGCCTATGATGCAACATAATATAATAAATTTAGGAAAAGGGAGACTGGCATGAACCAATGCATTATTTTCCTCATTGACATCAAGATACTCGATCAAACCTTCACGAATAAAGTCATCAAAAGTGCGAACCCCATCCTTCAAGGAAAACAAATCAGTCAACCAATGTCTCTAACTGATAACAATAAGACAAGTATGCATGAATCTGGGGGCGTATAAGACATGTACCTGTAATTCCTTCATGTGGTGTTGTTTAACTCTTGATACTCCTTTATCGGCTATAACAAGTGGACGACAAACCCGCCCACCATCAGAAGCAACGTAAACACAATGCTGATAAACATTTTCTCTTCATAGTCAGTCCCAGTTAATATTTGTGAATTCAAAAGAAAAACTTGGCAGGGATTTAGGAAATAATCGTTTCCTTCAGCCTTTATTAGCAACAATCTACAAAGTTGTAGTTTTTTAAAAGAGATCCTCAGCTGTATTTCTACTCTGAAAATCACTCGAAGGAGGCTACTGAAGACTTTACAAATAAATTTCTGTAGCCTCCTCAGTCTATTTTTAATTCAGAAATCTTAATCTTCATTCCAAGCTATACCAATACATATTACCAAATATAAAGCTTACATAGTACATACACAAGCGCACAGCCGAATAGATAAACTGGGTTATGCTTGATGGACGAATGAACACAAGCTATAAGGTTCATGTGGAAAAACTTAGATTACCAAAAAAAACTAATCGAGGAAATACCTGCTTTTCGTTTATGAACACACTGACGAACCTGTCTCTTATACACATCTAGATGTGTATAAGAGACAGGACAGAACCTGTTAACAAGCATAATTTATTAGTATCTCCCTATTATTAACACATCCCTATTAGAGAAAAGAAACTTACCAATTCAATTGTCCTTGTTGTCAACAGGGGTCGCTGAGGATACACCAATAGGTAAAGCAATGTGTCCATCCGGTTCAACTAAATACAAAGATTTTAAAAAGCTAAGCCTGTGTCTAAAAGAGAGCAATATATAATAGAACACGATGCAATGGAGAAGATAGAGGCGTTAAAGTAGTTAGACTTTAACCAACTTAATTAAGCAAAACTTTAGATAGCTAGGCAACAATTGATCCAATTAAGTCAGCAAAACTGGAAAGCAGTAGGCGTTGCCTCAATGAAATGATATGGAAAGTATAAATGGACTTGCCTGGTTGTAAGCAATATTTCCCATAGCTTGTTTTCCCATAGCACACTGCACACAATGTAACCGAAGTAATAACGAGATGCAGACCAACATAAATTGCAGCATCTTATGTCAGAAGACACACACATACCTGATAAGTATTTCTTGGTGACTGATTATGGTGAGGGTAGGGGATCAGACCAGCAACAACACCTAAGATGGTGAAAGGTTCAATCTCAATGTGGGTTGTCTCTACCCTTATCTTAGCAGCTTCTGCCGTTTCTGACTTTTCCGTAGTAGCATCACTTTCATATAAAGCAATCTTAAAACAAGGAAACAGAACAGTGTAAATCATTTCTGGCTGCCTATGATGAATAAAATAATAAATTTAGGCAAAAGGGAGACTGGCACGAACCAATGCATTATTTTCCTCATTGACATCAAGATACTCGATCAAACCTTCACGAATAAAGTCATCAAAAGTGCGAACCCCATCCTTCAAGTAAAACAAATCAGTCAACCAATGTCTTTAACTGATAACACAGACAAGTATACATGAATCTGGGGACGTATAACACATGTACCTGTAATTCCTTCATGTGGTGTTGTTTAACTCTTGATACTCCTTTATCGGCTATAACAAGTGGACGACACACCCGCCCACCATCAGAGGCAACGTAAACACAATGCTGATAAACATTTTCTCTTCAGAGTCAGTCCCAGTTAATATTTGTGAATTCAAAAGAAAAACTTGGCAGGGATTTAGGAAATAATCGTTTCCTTCAGCCTTTATTAGCAAAAAGCAACAATCTACGAAGTTGTAGTTTTTTAAAAGGGATCCTCAGCTGTATTTTTACTCTGAAAATCACTCGAAGGAGGCTACTGAGGACTTTACAAATAAATTTCTGTAGCTACCTCAGTCTATTTTCAGTTCAGAAATCTTAATCTTCATTCCAAGCTATACCAATACATGTTACCAAATATAAAGCTTACATAGTACATACACAAGAACACAGCCGAATAGATAAACTGGGTTATGCTTGATGGACGAATGAACACAAGCTATAAGGTTCATGTGGAAAAACTTAGATTACCAAAAAAAACTAATCGAGGAAATACCTGCTTTTCGTTTATGAACACACTGACGAACTCGCCAATTTTCCCAGCTCTACGAAGCCTCCTAAGTGAATTGGCGAAGTACTGATACAATAGAAGCTAGTGAAGAGGTGTACAGATGTCTATTGTGTTTGTTGTAGATCCGTGTCTTTATATAGCGTACCTGTGGCCTTCTATGTTTGCCAAGTATTAGCCCATTGAATATGACCAAAAATGAGTCTGGAGTATGCAGCTCCTCTGCTGATAATACTTCCAGGTCTGTGACACCCAATTTGTAGCACTGTTTCCGGACAATCAATTAAAACTTACATATTCAGTACCTAATTGACAAAAATCCATCTAAAAACCAGATGACTAGCCGAAGATAATGAGAAGGGTAT
>JAHZTW010000001.1:190456096-190529796 GCA_020283515.1 Alliaria petiolata | reverse complement strand
TGAATTCAAATTTAGTAGTTTTTATGTACAGTTAATTGTACATATGTTAATATTTATTTATGTTATTTGATATTTAAAAAATAATAATTAATTACTTATATACTTTATATTGTGGAAAAATATTGAGATTGACTAATAAGAAATAGCTAATGTGTCATCCTCTGGAGAATCTCCTTCATCTTTTATATATGTAGTAGATGATGATTTATGATTTGTGAATGTGTTATTTGTTTATTCTTTTCAATGATTTATTTTTGTGTTAGATATGTTATTTATTATTTATTATACCGTAATAATTGACATTTTATTAAATACATAACATAAGACATAATTTAATCTGAAAGAATAAGAAAGTAAAAAAGTGTACAAACGAAGTCTTCCAATGAAGTCTTATTAACTCTAAACCCTAAATCGAATAGTTTAGATTAAAATTTATATGATATATTAATTCTTTTAGCATATTCACAATTTAGAGTTAAAATAACAAAGATATGAACCTTAAATCAATAACCGAATCATAAACTATGATTCATATAAAATTTGTGTTTACTCTAACAATTACTCTCTTATACCCTAAACTTTAAACGTCAAACTCTAACCCTTTTAATCGTATACTCATGAAACTTAATAATTGATTCATTTTCATGTAATTTTATTCTATATACATGTTTTGTTTATGTATATAATGTTTTTGTATCAAAATATTGTCAAGAAGCACTCATGGCATAATGGTTAAGGCTGTTGATTTTATTGAGAAGATTGTGGGTTTGAATCCCCTTGGAAGTGATAAAAGAATTTTTTTTGTTTGGTTCGCATTTAATGCAAGTTAAACAAAATTTTAGAAATTACATAAAAGAGGACATGTGTCAAAATTTTAAGTGCTGACGTGCCGATCTCTGGAGAGAGCCATTCAGCTTTCATATAGTAGACTAGGGGATTGTCCGCGCTACGCGCGGTTTGTGTTCTATATATATACAAAATAAATGTGTGTAGTTGGATTATTTTTAAATGTAATCATCCAATTTGCTTTGCTTAGAAATGTATGTTTCTATTAGTTGTGCATTTCTAAAGGAAGACAGAGAGATTCGCGTACATGGGAAAAATTCATGAAACGGAATCTATACTAATACTCCCTCTGTTCCTAAAAGAAGGTAGTTTTAGAAAAAAAATTTGTTTCAAAAAGAAAACAGTTTTCAATTTTCTAGGTGTAGTTATTGTCAATTTTTACTTAATTTGCCCTTATAATATTTATTATTTAAAGAATATCTTAAGTAACAATTAATAAAATAAGGTTAGAAAAGTTTTTTGTAAAATTTTCTTAATAAGTGTGAAAAACTCAAAAACACCTTCTTTAAGGAACAGATCGAGTAAAAGATAGAGGTGAAGAGAAGAACATGAAAGGTCAACAACAAACTTGGATGGAAATTTGAGAACTTTAAACTATTGCAAGTCTAATTAGCTTTAGCTTGTGCCACGTGGTAGCTTTTGTGAGAAGTTCTTTCATTTTGTATAGATTTACTTAAATGTCAGTTTTCCTTATTTTAAAACAAGCTTTTAGTTATTTCCTTTCTCTGGTTTTCTTTTTCCTATGTCGCTTGTGACAAGGTTTAGAGTTCTATTTATAGCTTTTTTATTCTACCATTGTAACGCAGATTTTGAGAATTAATAAACAAGCTTTTTGCTTAAGTTCCTTGAGAGAGATTTGATTAAATTCATCTTCTTCAAGAAGCAGGTCTCTAGTGATTTCTTTGAACTGAGACTCTGTTCTTACCTTCTATCAATAAATAACTAAATATTTAGAATAAATAAATAAATATTTTCCTTTTAGTATGAGTAATTGATCATACAATTCCTTTATTTAAATGAAAAACATAAAAACTTATTCTCCTTTGCTTAATTTAAATGAAAAACATAGAAAACTTATTTTTTTTTTCTTAACTTTTTATTTACTTTTTCGATTTTTTTTATTTTCCTTTTTATATTGATAATCGGAAAAGAAACTTATTTTTCCTTTTTGATTTTAAAACTAATTTTTAGATTTATGTAAACATTATGTTAAAATCTAATTGGTTGAATTTTTTTAACACGTGTCAAACTTAATCGATTAACTTGACACGTGTCACGATCATGTTAAAAACTAACTTTTGATGCATCCTACTTTATATAATAAGATTTTAATAATAACAATCTGAATAACTGACCATTTCTTTTCAAAATTGTTATTTGTGTTTTTTTTTATAAATTCCAATTTTAATCTAATAAATGTTATTTTTAGTTGCGTCTGTTCACTTATCAAAAATTGCTTCTTTTCACTTATGTTTTTTAAAGATTATTGATATTGTTCAAAACTATATAAAAAATGTTATTTGATAGTGATTCTTCTTATAATGGTATATTAAAAAAGTATGTTATTTAAATGGTTTGTCCTAAATAATAAAGAAGAAAAATTAGAAAATTCAACATATAATCGTTTTCCAACAAAATAAGTATGGAACAAAAGTTTAAAAAGTTGTTCCAAACAACCATCTACAAGTAAGACTTTGTCATTGATATAGATTAACTATATAAAACACATAAAAAAAAAATTTTCTTTTTAGATCGATGTTTAGCAAAAATGTTTATTAAACTAATGTATCTTTTTTGTTTTGCTAATTTTTTGTTTATTTTTTTGCTTTGTTTTGTTTAGTTTTATAGAGATATGAATAGATAAATATTATTTTCATTGAATTATGTATAAAGTAGTCATTTTAAAAAGGTCCAAGAGAGTTCATATTAATAAGAGAATATTACATGTAAAATTTTAATCATTGTTAAAAGTGAAAAATTGTTTCATCAATTTATTGTTAATGTTTATATATCGTTAGAATCATATTGTCTTTAATAGATAAGATCAAATCAAACAACAATAAGAGTCCATATATATAATAATGATACTATTATTGGAGTTGATATATATGTATAAATTACAAATAAATTTTAAAGATAAAAATATTCATTAAAAATGAGTTTCCGCTCGAACGCTGATAGGGTCAAAACCCAAATAAAACAACACTGCAAGTGCACAGCAATGCAGTTGAAGTATAAGGGGTTATCCAATCCCAAAGGAAGTAAATGCTACACTATGGTTTCTAGATTCAAATTATGCTAAGTCGATTTCACATAAATGTAAAACGAAACAATTAAACTAAAAATCAGTGAGTGATTGGTTTAAAGTTCTTAAAATTCAATGAGACAAAACGCTAGGCAAGGATGATTCGCAGGTTAAATCCGAGAATGCAGAATGTATATTATCAGGGAGATTATTTAGAGTCGTCTAGAACTCGAAACACAGATTTAAAACCAATCAACTCTCGTTGCAGAAGTTATCTATCCCTAAATTTCAGAACTCTAAATCTCTTTGTAAATCCTATCAACTCAGGCAAGCATTAAAAACATGTTCGATTGGTCACAAAATCCCTAAACCAAATCTCTTTGCGAATAGAAATTTTGCTCGCCTAACACTAGTTCTGGTGATTAACAATGCGCTCGCATCTATTAAACAACCTAGGGTTTGATTTCTAGGTGATCAATCAAGAAATCAATGTAAGCACAAGTCCAGGTGAAGAACCAATTGATTTTCCCTAACAATATGACAAATCTATAAACTCCTCATTAACCCTAAATCACCCTAACCTAACTAGCAAATTACTCAGACATAGAAATTGAAACACAAATCATGGCTGAATAATACTGCATTAGAATAAAAAGAGTATTGATACAAGGGTTCGAAATCTTCTCTAGAAGAGTGCAGAATTGTCTCCCTCAAAGCTCTGGATCAATCTCTCTCTCTAAGTCTCAATGAAAATTAGGATCATGGCTAAACAATGCCTTAGAAAACATAAATAATCTCTGAAACACGAAAAGGACTAAAGTGCAATATTAAAAACTTCTGGGCCAAAATTGTAATTCCAGAAAGTCTTCAAAACTTCGCGTCCAACTCTTATTCCACGATTGGTGTCGATCGACACCAGTGTTGATCGACACTAGGATAAAATCTTCACTCCAAGCTCACGTATTCAGCTGCTTCTCCAAAACACTCCAAAAAGCTTCAGATCCTCCATTTATGCTCCAAACGTTCCTGATCCTGCAAAGACTCTAAAAGACTCGAAGAACACGGAAAAACTCTATAAACAAAGACTATATCATGGTCAAAAACACGGAAAAACCATGATATATCAACTCCCCCAGACTTAGCTTTTGCTTGCCCTCAAGCAAAACATAAACTTAGAATGGAATCGAGGTTTGAAAACAGAAACAATTAGCAAATATTAGGAACGCCACATTGACCAATACCCTTGAATCCACATACCACATAGTCAACCTCAAGTAGAATTTCGGTGTACTTACTACAAGCTTAGATAACTCAACCAAACGTGAATGTTGTTAAGTGAATGTTGTCAAAGTCATCCAAACTGTTAGATAACTCAAACAAACGGTTAAAAGCAACAACATCATCCATAATCTCATAAGTTCCAAGAAGTTTTAAATCAAAATACATAATCAAAGCAAGAACAAAAACTGACTCAAGAAAAAGAAAAATGACTCAAGGGAAAAGAAAAATCAGAAAAAGGAACGTTGAAGACACTACTCGTCATCAGAAGGTGGTGGTGTAGAAGGGCGGACGCAGCCACAGTTGGACACAACCGTGATGGCGTTCCAGATGGCCTGGAAGCTCTGAACCACGTACCTCTGAAAAACATCCTGCTCCATGGGGATCTCGGGAGCAACAGGGAGATTGTGGCTACCAATAGGCTGCGGAGTGGCGGGTGCTCTGCCGCGTCTGGATGATGAAGCTCCTAAGTGAACAGCAACTGGTGCATCCTCGGCCGATGAAGCTGCAGCGCGTGAAGACGCTCCTCTGCGTCGGGTGACTGGAGCAGCTCGCAATAAGGTATGAGGAGGCTGAAAGCGCAGGCAGTCGGGATCAGTAGTGATGTGAGTGAGCTCCCTCTTTGGTAACTGGACCATACACTTCTCAGCCTGCGAGTTGGTGAAAATCCAGAGCTTCTGCGGCTTGAGCCATGTAGCTCTCTGCAAGTAGTCCATATCCAACAAAGCACGCTTGCTCACAATGGAGCAAGTAGTAGTGTCAATCCCAAGATGCTGGAAGATGGAGGTAAGCAGGCTGCCAACAGTCTCTGGCTTGTGGCCGGATGATGTGAAAGGCTTCCTCTTCTGGGAAACCAAGTGATGAGCAAAAACAGCGCCAAGGTTTACGTCTTCGTCCAGCTAGGACGCATCAGAGATCACATCCCAAATCACCCTATACATCATCACCATCTCGTACACTCTCATCTTCCCTGGCTCGTGCTTACACAGAAGTATAGTAGGAAACAGACGAGCAATGTAGCGGAGGACTGGATGACGAACGTCCGTCTGTGTAGAGTTCTTCGAATCATACATCCCATTCCCGAAGTATTCCCAGAACTCCTGAATGTCTGGAAACGGTGGAAGTGAAATACCGGTGTGCTCTCTCTCAAAGCCATAGATCCCGCAAAGATCAGGAATGGGGATCCTGTAGCGAACACCGCAGATGAGGAAGGTCAGAGTCCCTTCCAAAGCGTTCCTCACCACCTCGTTCCGATAGTAAACACGAACTGTGGCCAGGAACTGTCGGACCAAGTCAGGAAAAAGGTCGTACTACTTGGTAGCCATAGACCCCATCCCCGCCTTCTTCAGTAGGCACAGGACATCCTCCTTGATGCCCAACTCTTGCATCGTCTTCGGGTCAGCTACCCGAGTAGGTGCTACTTCCACGGACAACCACGCATTGTAGAACAGCGTGTCGTACTCATCTCAATCCTCCAGTATGTCGCGATTCACACATGCGTCCTTGGCTACTTCTTCGGCTGGTGTATCATCCCAATTTCTCCCAACCGGAATTTTCGTTCCTTCTCTCTGAGGCCAAGGAGGACGTGAGGTAGGGGCATCATCAGCAGTCTTGGAACTGGACGCTTCGGCTTGACGTGCTCGCTTTTGCCTTGGAGCCATCTGCAATTAAAACCAAAACACAATCAAAATCCAAAATTCGAAGAAATTGGCACAAGAACTCAAAATTAAGAATTTAACTCAAAATTGGCATCAATTATCTGTCTAAGCATGTTCAATCCCACGAATTAAACCAATGTCAACCATAAAACTCAAGAAAAATCCCCAAATTTGCAACTTTTATCACCAATTCGAAAATTTCAAATTCATGAAAAGTTAGAGATTAAATCTAATGGGTAGTGGTCGAAATCATGTTATACAACCTAAATAAGCCGGATTCGAACAAGAAATCAAGCAAAAGAGGCCAAATTTGCGAAATCAAACCTTAGGGTCGAAACTGAAAATCGGGATTTTGAAGAACATACCTTTGCAGATCGAAAGAATGGACTAGAGATTGTAAAAAGGACGAAAATCCGCACAGAATGGAGCTTTGAATCACTCAAATCCGTTGAGAAACGGAGATTTTAGGATTTTATGCAAAATTCGTCTAAGGCTCGCGAGGAAGAAGAAGAATTGGGAAAAAGAAAGAAGTCTCGGGGTTTTAAAAGATTTACCTGTCGTTTCACCTGGTGTCGATCGACACTCACCCTTGTCGAGCATGGTATCGAGCATGCTCGATATCGGTTCGTGTCGAGGCCTTTTTTTTTCCCAAAAATAGTTAGTAAAACCAAAAATAAAAATAAAAACGAAAAATAAATACTTATATGTGGGTTGCCTCCCACCAAGCGCTCGTTTAACGTCATTAGCTTGATTGTTCACGCGTGTAGGCAGTGGATGCATTATCCAGAGACACAATGTGTCCTTCTGGAATCTCGGCTTGCGCCCAATAGCGCTTCACCCGTTGTCCATTTATAATGAACTCTTCGCCTTTGGAATTGGTCAAGACAATAGCTCTTTGATGGTGAAAGGACCTGACCAACGTGAACACAATTTATCAGGAAACAATTGTAAACGAGAGTTGTATAGAAGTACCTGGTCACTTGGTTCGAAGTTTCTGGAGATGATCTTCTTATCATGATAAGCCTTAGTGCGCTCCTTGTAAATCTTTGAGCTCTCATATGCATGATGTCGAATCTCATCCAACTCATTGAGCTGTATCAAGCGCCTCTCTGCAGCTGTTTTCAAGTCGAAATTCATCTTCTTGATTGCCCAATGCGCATTGTGTTCCAATTCCACCGGAAGATGGCAAGCTTTGCCATAGAGTAAATGGAATGGTGTAGTCCCAAGAGGCGTCTTGTAGGCGGTCCTGTAAGCCCATAGTGCATCGTCTAACTTCGCAGCCCAATCCTTTCTTGTCTTGCCCACAGTCTTTCTCCATGATTTATTTGATCTGTCGGTTGGAGACTTCAACCTGTCCACTCGTCTGCGGATGATACGGAGTAGCCACAAGATGCTGAACACCATGCTTCTTCAACAGCTTATCAAACACCTTATTAATAAAGTGAGAACCACCATCACTTATAACAATTCGAGGCACTCCAAATCTGGGAAAGATGATGGTGCGAAACAGCTTCAACACCACTCCAGAATCATTGGTTGGACTAGCAATTGCTTCCACCCACTTGGACACATAATCCACAGCAACTAAGATGTACTTGTTCCCATAAGATGAGGGAAAAGGATCCATGAAATCGATGCCCCAACAATCAAAGACTTCAACCTCAAGGATGAAACTTTGTGGTATCTCATGTCTCTTGCTGATCTTCCCTCCTCTGACAGACATCACATTGTGTTATGAAAATCTGAGCATCCTTGAACATGGTAGGCCACCAAAAGCCTGCTTGAAGAACCTTGGACACTGTCTTGAAAGTAGCAAAGTGTCCAGCATACTCAGAACCATGACAATGAAACAACACGTCTTGAACCTCAGCCTCTGCTATGCATCTTCTGTAAACATTGTCTGAACAGTGCTTATACAAGTGAGGTTCATCCCAATAATATCTTCTAAGTTCCCTCATGAACTTCTTCTTCTCATAGTCCTCTAGGATCAGGATCAGCATCAGCAGCTAGGTAATTCACAATATCAGCATACCATGGTCTTGAAGAAGCAGAAACAGCGAATAGAGGCTGTTGGAACAAGTCATGTAGGATCCGCTGAAGAACTGTGTCTGTTCAACAAGGGTGTCGATCGACACTGATCGACACTACTGGTTTGTGTCGAGTGCTTGTGTCGAGCATCTGTGTCGACCACGGTCGACATCGCCTCATGTCGAGTGAATTTTCGAAGTCTGCAGAGGAGGTGTCGATCGACACCAGTGTTTTCTGGTCACAAAACTGCAGGTTTTCCGAACTCATGGCCTGAAGTTGGGACTCAATGAAATAGACATTCTCTTCAGGCAGGAAATCATCAATGGGGACGTCATCCTCAATCCTAATCCTTGAAAGATGGTCAACTACTCCATTCTCAACACCTTTCTTATCCTTCACTTCAATATCAAACTCTTGAAGAAGTAAGATCCATCTCAACAACCTTGGCTTTGCATCCTTCTTCTGCATCAAGTACTTCAGAGCAGAATGATCAGTATGAACTATCACTTTGGAGCCAACAAGATATTGTCGAAATTTCTCAAAGGCAAAGACCACAGCCAACAACTCCTTCTCAGTAGTTGCATAGTTTCTTTGAGCATTATCCAACGTTCTGCTGGCATAGTAGATGGCGTGAAGCTTCTTGTCCTTCTTCTGTCCCAACACAGCTCCTACTGCGAAGTCACTGGCATCACACATCACCTCAAAAGGCAAATCCCAGTCTGGAGGCTGAACAATTGGAGCACTCATTAAAGCTTGCTTGATCTGCTCAAATGCTGTCTGACATTCTGTAGTGAATTCAAACTTCACATCTTTGCAGAGGAGAGCAGTAAGTGGCCTTGCAATCTTGCTGAAATCCTTGATGAATCTTCTGTAGAACCCAGCGTGACCCAGAAAACTTCTCACTGACTTCACGGAATCAGGTGCTTGCAAACTTGTCATTACACCAATCTTTGCTTTGTCCACTTCAACCCCATCAATAGAAACTCTATGTCCAAGAACAATGCCATCTCTGACCATAAAGTGGCACTTCTCCCAATTCAGCACTAAGTGTTTCTCTTCACATCTCTGAAGCACAGCACATAAATTCTCTAGGCAGTCTTTAAAGGATGACCCATAAACTGAAAAGTCATCCATAAAGACCTCCATAAACTTCTCGATCATGTCCGTGAAGATGAACATCATGCATCGCTGGATGGTCGCAGGAGCATTACAAAGTCCAAATGGCATTCTGCGATATGCAAAAGTATCATAAGGACATGTAAAAGTGGTCTTCTCCTGGTCATCGGGATGTATATGAATCTGGAAGAACCCTGAATACCCATCTAGGAAGCAGTAATAAGGATGATTTGCCAACCTTTCCAGCATTTGGTCATTGAAAGGTAGTGGAAAGTTATCCTTTCTGGTCGCAGCATTCAGCTTTCTGTAGTCTATGCACATCATGTGACCAGTCACAGTCCTTGTAGGAATCAACTCATTTTTCTGATTCTTCACCACTGTGACTCCGCCTTTCTTAGGAACCACATGAACCGGACTGACCCAAGCACTGTCTGATATGGGATAAATGATCCCAGCCTCTAGGAGCTTCATAATCTCCTTCTTGACAACCTCCTTCAGGTTTGGATTCAGCCTCCTCTGGTGTTCCACTGATGACTTTGACTCATCCTCCAAGTGAATCCTATGCATGCACAAACCTGTCTGAAAAGATTGTGCAATCCAAAACAAAGCTCCCAGGATCTGAAAGTTTTTCTGGAATTCTGTTCTGAATCACAGCACTGACTTGTTCGGATATCAACATCACCTTTTGCTCAAGGTCCAAGTTATTGCTCATCATCCTCTTCATGTACCTTCTTATCACAGGACTCGTTTTGATTGCATCTATCAAAGGAATCTCAACTACCAATCTGTCCATGATAGTCTTGCATTTAGCATCGAGCAGCTCTTGCTTAGACTTCTTCGGGATAAAGGGGTAAGGTATCTTCGGCTTGTACAGCTTCTCCTCTGCAATTTTCGAAGTTTGAGGTCGAATTGGGGATTCCTGGGTAGGGTGTCGATCGACACCAGCATCTGGTGTCGACTTCTTCTTCGTGTCGACCTTTGTGTCGAGCTTTGTCGAGTTTTCGACGCTGGCTCTGCAGCACGATTCTCATCTTCAAAATCCTCAAGTTCTTCGATTTCCTCAGCATTTAGACCCCTTTTCTGCACTGGTTGAAGGCGCTTTCCATTCCTCAATTCAATGGCATTGACGTGGCAATTGGGATTAGCATCAGTCCTTCCAGGAAGAACTCCTTCTTGTCTATTAACAGCTCCTGCAGTTTGGGCAACTGGAACATCCAATTTCTTCACATGAATGTTCAAACTCTCTATCTTCCCATTCAAATCCTGGTACAATGAATCTATTTTTCCATTAAAATCCACAGCCAACTTCTGCTGTCCTTCTAGAATCTGCTCTAGCATAGATTTCATCTCACTATCTGCAGATTTTGCAGGTGGATTTTGGTAGGAAGATGAGTCATAGCTCCTTGTAAAGTTGATGTTGTTGTTCTGATACTGAGGTTTTTGAGTGTAACCAGAGGAGTTTTGATTTTCTGTGAAGGAACTCCTCTGATTATTGCCATTAAAAGCTCTGTTCCCGTGCTGATTCCCAAACTGTTGGCCCTGAAAGCCACCTCCATTGATGTAGTTGACATCTTCCTCTTCATACCCTTCATTAGGCTCGAATGTCTCTACTTCATTAGGAAACTGAACTTGCTTTTTACTCACCAAAAGGCTGTGCACACTGTCTAATTTGGCCTTAAATTCTGCAATTTGACTTCCATCTTCCTCTCAAAATCTGCATTATTTGTGTTGTTGCTAGATGCCAAATTCTCTATAAGTATGGTGGCATTTTCTGGATACTAAGTGCTGAAATTTCCATTGCTCGCAGCATCCAATGCCATCTGGTATCTCCAGTCTACTCCTCTGAAGAAAATCCCAAGTAGTTGTACCTCACTGAATCCATGATGTGGACAATCCTCTGGTATGCTCTGAATCTCACCCAAGCAGCCTTGAATGCTTCAG
This sequence comes from Alliaria petiolata, assembly GCA_020283515.1. Classification (NCBI taxonomy): domain Eukaryota; kingdom Viridiplantae; phylum Streptophyta; class Magnoliopsida; order Brassicales; family Brassicaceae; genus Alliaria; species Alliaria petiolata. The sequence continues at coordinate 190,518,684 of JAHZTW010000001.1, read as the reverse complement.
TTGGTCCTTGAGAAAATGCAGAAATCTTCATCCTCAGCTCTTCAGACCTTGCATCATCGAAAAAGTTGCGCAAGAATGCGTTCTTGGTGTCTTCCCAGGTAGTAAGTGATCCTGGTGGTAACTGCTTCAACCAGTATGTTGCATCTCCTCCAAGAGAGTATGGAAAGAGTTTGCAGAAGAGGTAATCATCAGACACTCCGTTGGCCTTAATGTTGGATGCCAGATCTTCAAATCTCTCTATGTGGTCCATAGGATGTTCATTGGGAAGGCCATGAAAAGGGTGCTGAGATACCAAGGTGTAGAACGCAGGCTTTAGCTCAAAATCATGCCTCTGAAAGGGAGGTGGACGTATCGCAGCTCTGTTTGCGTAGAACTAATCTGGCCTGTTGTAGTCGCCAAGTATTCTCCCACGTTCAGCATTCGCAGGTGGTGCGATTTGCATTGCCTGCTCGACGATTGGAGCCCCATTCTCATCTAACCTCTGTCCCTGAGCGTTCCTCCTACGCCCTTCTCCATCAAACAAGTTCCCAGCTTCATCTCGGATCAAAATTACAGGATCAACCATCTCTGTCTGCGAGGAGTGTCGATCGATGCTAGTGGTGTCGATCGACGCCTTCGCGAGTTTTCGATTTGTCCTTTCTAAACGGCCGAGCTCCTGGTTGTCAAATCCAAGTAGTTCCTTTTCTTTGTTGCTTCTGGTACTGCGATTGGGCATGCACCTGAAACCAAAAACAAGAAACTAAGTCGTTAGTAGCCAAAAACAAAACAAAACTTAGTCAAAATACTAATACTAGATTCCGTAGGCAGCTATTACTTCCCCGGCAACGGCGCCAAAAAACTTGATAGGGTCAAAGTTTTACCCAAATAAAACAACACTGCAAGTGCACAACAATGCATGTGAAGTATAAGGGGTTATCGAATCCCAAAGGAAGTAAATGCTACACTATGGTTTCTAGATTCAAATTATGCTAAGTCGATTTCACATAAATGTAAAACGAAACAATTAAACTAAAAAGCAGTGAGTGATTTATTTAAAGTTCTTAAAATTCAATGAGACAAAACGCTAGGCAAGGATGATTTGCAGGTTAAATCCGAGAATGCAGAATGTATATTATCAGGGAGATTATTTAGAGTCGTCTAGAACTCGAAACACAGATTTAAAACCAATCAACTCTCGTTGCAGAAGTTATCTATCCCTAAATTTCAGAACTCTAAATCTCTTTGTAAATCCTATCAACTCAGGCAAGCATTAAAAACATGTTCGATTGGTCACAAAATCCCTAAACCAAATCTCTTTGCGAATAGAAATTTTGCTCGCCTAACACTAGTTCTGGTGATTAACAATGCGCTCGCATCTATTAAACAACCTAGGGTTTGATTTCTAGGTGATCAATCAAGAAATCAATGTAAGCACAAGTCCAGGTGAAGAACCAATTGATTTTCCCTAACAATATGACAAATCTATAAACTCCTCATTAACCCTAAATCACCCTAACCTAACTAGCAAATTACTCAGACATAGAAATTGAAACACAAATCATGGCTGAATAATACTGCATTAGAATAAAAAGAGTATTGATACAAGGGTTCGAAATCTTCTCTAGAAGAGTGCAGAATTGTCTCCCTCAAAGCACTGGATCAATCTCTCTCTAAGTCTCAATGAAAATTAGGATCATGGCTAAACAATGCCTTAGAAAACATAAATAATCTCTGAAACACGAAAAAGACTAAAGTGCAATATTAAAAACTTATGGGCCAAAATTATAATTCCAGAAAGTCTTCGAAACTTCGCGTCCAATCGTGGAATAGTTGATCGACACCCTCCTGGTGTCAATCGACACTAGGATAAAATCTTCACTCCAAGCTCACGTATTCAGCTGCTTCTCCAGAACACTTCAAAAAGCTTCAGATCCTCCGTTTATGCTTCAAACGTTCCTGATCCTGCAAAGACTCTAAAAGACTCGAAGAACACGGAAAAACTCTATAAAAAAAGACTATATCATGGTCAAAAACACGTAAAACCCATGATATATCAAACGCGCGAGTTCAAATCAATACATAGTGTCATCTAAAAACAACACAAATCTCTTTTTCTTCAAGAAATTTTATAAACTTATGCCTTTTTGACTTTTATCTATTTGGTTCCACTCCTCTCCACCAAGACCAACTTTCCGAGCGATTTCATCTTGAATCTTCTCTACTTGTAACTCTTTAGACACCACGACCCAAATCACAAACTCAAACCCACACCTTTCTTCACTGAACTTGTTGTTGATATGTGTGAAAAGCGTTGTTTTTCCTACTACGTCCATACCATACAAACCACAATACGAACTCCATCTTCCTTGAGATGTTTCCATACCTTATCGAGCATTGTTTCTTGACCAACAATTGTCGGTTGAAAAGGCCTTTCCTCCATCTCACATGTTTGAAATTTCTCAGCAATCACTTCAAAAACTTCACTTTTGAGTTTCTCAACCTTCTTCAACGTCAAGGTAACACTTCTACCATAACGATATGTCGTTTTTAAACTCTTGGAGCAAAGCCCACAAAGACACAACTTTTGAAGTTCAATAAATGCCAATTGCACTTCAATAAGTTGCGTCTTTTCAAAGTTGTTATTTAGGTTTTCTTATGAATTCCAATTTTAATCTAATAAATGTTATTTGTGGTTGCGTCTTTTCACTTATCCAAAATTATTTCTTTTCACTTATGTCTTTTGAAGATTATTTATATGGTTCAAAATCACATAAAAAGGGTCATTTGATAATTGTCTATTGTTCTTGTGTCCTTTTTGTAACTATGATCGTGTAAACAGTTTTTAAATATGGTTGTGTAACATTTAAAAAACCAATATGGTTGATGTGTTAAGAAAATTATTATTTTTATTATATTGTTTCAATAAGCTACGGAAATAAAAGACAAATACTTTGATCCAATGATGTCAGGATTTCTAATATGAAAAATCTAATCCAACATTTGTTGTTAATCTTTCTGCTAAACCAAACATTGTTTTTTTTCCTTGAATCGAATGTTTGCAACCCTTCTTAATCATCACCTCTTTTCTTTACACATTTATCTTGTGCTTCTTCAATTTGATTATACTTGAACTGTAATTTTAAACTCTCAATTATTCATAAAAATTTGTTTTTCTCTGTCACTTTTATTTCTCGTTACTACCATACTGTTCGACTATAGTCACTATTCTTCGCCTAATTCTTTTGGTAAGGTATGTTTTGCTTTCATAAATTATAATTTTGTTTCTCTCTAAACTTTGTTTTGATCATTAAGCGACCCTATCTGTTATGTTTTTCTGCACTATAGTGTTTTATTTAAATTTCTTAGTATTGTGTATTTTCATCGCTCTCACTACCACTATCATTATACACTGATCTCGTTTTGTAATGTGTGTGTGTGAGTCTTGATAACTTTCTCATCTCTTCTATTATATTTTTAGTATAGTGTTCCTAATGAAACATAAATTATATATTTTGTTCGCTCTTTTAATGACAAATCTTTTATTTTTGGTTTTACAGATCATAAATTTATAAGTTGGTATGGAGAGTGGGACTACTTCGTCCTATAGTGTTAGCGTTGACGAACCGTTAGAAAATGCTTGCGGGGGTACAATTATTATAATTGTCAAGTTGTACAACATCTTTGCTTCTTCTCATTCATGGAATGTTTTGTAAAGAAGCCTCCTACTCATGATACAATTAACTTTTTTTGTAAAGGATAACCTTTTATGATAGATACAAAGAAAGAAGGAGATGACACTAAGATGTGTCTGATTTGTCAAGAAGAGTATGTTAATGGACAAATTCTACTGAAACTACCATGTAGTCATGTATTCAACGTTGTCTTCTTACATGGTTTGAAACAAGTCATGAGTGCCCTTGTTGCCAACATACGTTACCTTCTTAGTTCATAAAATAAATGATTTCAATATATATTTTGTTTATTTTGATGTAATAGTTATAGATGTATTAAATATTTGTAATTTAAACAACTCTTATTAAAAACAAATTAGTTAAAAATGAGTTTCAGCGCGAAATCGCGCTGGTTCACAACCTAGTTACAAAAATAATGTTTATTATGTAAGGATATTTTACAAACGTCTCATAAGCCAGCCGAATGTTTTAAAACTTTTTCTTAGCGGTAGTTGAATATTTTTGTTGTTCTCGTCTTACTTTCTAGAAGATCATGTTATAATCGATGTGAATCGTTCATATGTATATTAGAATGGCTTATATTTTTTGTTCGTTTGGATCCATTTCGGCATGAGATGTAAATTTTTAATGTGACTTTTTCTGTAAATTCTCATCCCGAATTCTTAGTACAAATATTGTGATAACAACATTTCTACGTAAGTCGGGTGTTTGGAATTCTCGACAATTCAATCTTTTGTTTTATAAAGTTTATATTCATGTTTAAAAATTGCACTTGACATCGCTGCATCTACAAGAGTTTGTAGAATTAATCTTAGTTTTATTTTGTCGTGTTATGAAGCTTAGCAGTGGCGAAACCACGTTATACACGAGAGGGGGCCTTTGCTCTTGGTGCTTTTGTTAAAATCTAATATAAACTCTATATAATTTGAGTAATGCCTCCTTAATTTTTTGTAATTATACCCTTGATTCTTTAAACAATTTTAATATTGTCCTCCACGAAAATATTCTCTGCCTCCGCCTCTGAAGCTTAGGAATCGTTGATTTAGGAAGTACCTGGTTGTAAGAAGTATTTGTTATATATGGTTTCACCGTTCACAGCTCACTTGATCAGTTTTTTAAAAAAAATATGAAGATTTGTAGGTGGTTTGTTTCTGATGTTTCAGTTACGGGTTTTAATCTCTTGAGATATTTAGGGTGCAAATGGTGGTTGTAAGTAGAAGAATTAACAGAACAAAAATTAGTGAAAAAAATGAGTGAAATTTTATAATGCTCTCTCCCGAAATAGTAACCTATTTTCTTTATAAGTAGTTTATATTTTTAACCTTTTTTAATAGAATAAATTAAAACATTATTCACCATTTGTAATTAAAAGGATAAAATTTAGAGAAATGATCAATTTCGCCAACTTTTATATTCTTATAAATGTGCAATCAATTGCATTCTAGAGAAATGTTCAATTTGCATTTTTACGTTTTTTGTATTGTAATTTAGTTTTGTATATTCTCATTTTATAGGGTTTTATTTGGAAAAAAAAATGCTTGTTATCCGCCGGTTTTGTTTTTGGAAATTTTGATATTTTCTAAAGTATTTTAATAAATTTCAGACCAAAAGAAAAAAAATCTATATGCTTGAAATATATATGCAAAAAAAATCGACAGTGATCAACTATCATAATCTTCTTTTTTTTTTTTTTTCTCACTTTATTAATAAAACAAAGAAGGATACAAGATGAAATATATAAACTCGGTGGAATAACAAAATATTTCCGGAAACAAAGCTCATAAAAGAGAAACAAAGCCAACAAAAGGGAAACTGAGCCCTAACAAACAGGGAAACAAACCGTGGAACTAATTGAAGAAAACGATACAGAAGGGTAAAGAAACTAAAAAATTCAAAGCACTACTACCGAAACTCTGAACAAAGAAAATCCGACGAACTTTCCAAAGAAACGGTATAAGCCAGAGCCACACTCCCAAGAGACAAGTCCCAAAAGACCATTGCACTCAGAAAAAAACAGTAGCACCGGTAGAAAAAAAAATCGAACCACATCCAAGCAAGAGAACAGAAACAACTCCACCAAAGACACACTTTAAGGACTAAAAACTCACGGCAAATTGGATCGAAGGAAGAAGATCCTTGAAAACTAACAGAGAAAACGTCCAAGAAGACTACCAACTCTTACACGCGGACACTCGTTAGACAAATTATAGCCATCTACCGACAGATAATAAGACACATCCACGCAAGAGAAGAATCGAAGATCACCTAACTGTAACGCCTTAAACCAACTCCAAACCAAAAAAAGACGGGAGGAAAGGAAATAGATGCCGCTGTAACGAAGAACCATCCAATAGGCGAACCCAACAAAGATAACTAGCTCAATGTAAACCATAGCACTAAAGATAAAGCAAAAGCGGAGAGGCAGAACCAGGAACCAAGCTTTAGCTCTAAACCCAGGACACAGAAACAAAGGCAACAAGGCATAACAACAGGCTAACAAAAACCCGCTGCATAAGATCCCAACGTTGAAAGAACCAACCACACCTACTGAAACTATGAACGAACCGAGACCAAGGACTAAAACCCACTCACAACAACAACGACGAGGAGACCAAGCAAACCCACATGCGAAAGAAGCAAATAAAGAGATTATCCAAAAGAGATAAGAATGGATCTGCCGCAGAAGAGCCGACGAACCCACCACCAGCACTCCCGAAGGACACCCCTGCAAAACCGTCGCCGGTAAACGGCCGGGTCAACTATCATAATCTTCTAGGAGGAGCCAAAAAAAAAAAAAAAAACAAATCTTCAAAAAAAAGTAAAATATCATTTTCTTCTTAAAAAAAGCAAAAGAGACAGAAAATCTCGAGAAACAAGCTTCGTATATTTCTCGCTGAAATTTAGGCGGTTGTATTTCTTCTCCTTCTTCTCCTTCTTCTTCTCTCAATCTCTCTGCTTCTTCTCGATCTTCGGCTGCAACAGTGAACTACCCAAAACAAATCGCGTTTATAAATCTGTAAGAAAAATCAAAAATCTCAACTAGTTTTATACTTTGCTGATGCATGTATGCTTCTAAGGAGACAAAATTTATCGAATTTCCGAGTTCTTATGCCGTTCTGGGGTTTTTGTAGATCCGTATCTTCTCTGCCATAGGATTCGATTTCGTTAAAACGGGCATATATGGGGCAAAGCGAGGATTGTTGCTCGACTCAGCTAATCGATGGGAATGGTGAATTTAACGTGGAGGGTTTGGAGAATTTCGTGAAGAAGACGAAGCTCTCTGATTGTGGGCTTTCTTATGCAGTTGTTGCGATCATGGGCCCTCAGAGCAGCGGTATGAGATTATTTTGAGTTTTGTTTAGTGAGTTTGGGGATTCAAGTTTCTGGTTCTTAGTTTAACTCCAATCAGAATACGATTTCTGAATATTTCAGGGTTGTTACTGTGGATTCTGGAATCTCTCAGAGCTACTAAGTTATAGTTTCAATTTTGATTTGCTTGTTGTGGTGTGTCTTTCTTGGTGATGAACAGGGAAGAGTACACTTTTGAATCATCTTTTCAAGACCAGTTTTAGGGAAATGGATGCTTTTGCGGGAAGGTTAGCGAATTGCCTATAGTCATATCTCTTTTAATATCTTTGTGGCTATGGCATTTTTTAGGGTTGAAATTTGTTTGACTTTGGTTGATTTGTCTTCGTCTTTTCCTTGTAGGAGTCAAACAACCAAAGGTATTTGGATGGCTAGGTGTGTTGGAATTGAGCCTTTCACACTTGCCATGGATTTAGAGGGTACTGATGGTAGAGAAAGAGGCGAGGTAAGATGAATAACGATTAGCAATCTTTACTGCAACACATTCAAAAGAATGTGGTTTTGGCTAACTTGCCAAGAAATTTTCAGAAAATTCGAATTTTTTGGATACTTATTTTCTTGTAGATACTTGTATAGAGAGTTATACTTATTATTCTTATTTATGTGTTTCGAGCATTTCTCTTCTTATTCTTTCTGTTAATGGTTTTGGAATTTAAATCTCTGTAATTTTCAGGATGATACTACATTTGAGAAACAAAGTGCCCTCTTCGCTCTGGCTGTTGCTGATATTGTACTGATTAACATGTGAGTCTCTATGTTTTGTTGGCTTTTTTTCTGATAACTATTACTGTTGTACATAAATCATGGAAGGAGAAAGCTAATCTGCCAGTATTATAAGAAGATTGATATAATTTCAGATTTACCCATCAATACTTATATGTTTGATATCTTTTCTGAATCTTAAGTACTGAGTTGAAGTTAATTTCGAGTAAACTTATTGGAGATCAACCAGCACAGGCATATGATGTAGCTCTTTAGGCATAAAAGGTGTGGACCGTAGATACCCATTTTGTTAGATTATTAATGAAATAATGAAATACATAGGTGGTGCCATGACATTGGAAGGGAACAGGCTGCCAACAAACCATTACTTAAGACTGTTTTCCAGGTATCATGATTCGTTTACATATGGAATGTTATGTTCTATGAACAGGTTCGATAACTTGGTCATTATTGCTATTGTAGGTCATGATGCGATTGTTTAGCCCTCGGAAAACAACTCTTCTTTTTGTCATACGTGATAAAACAAAGGTTTGGCTTTTGCAATTGAATATGATGATTCTTGATGGTGAAAGTCATATTTCTTAGATTGACATATGCTTTTGTCCCTAGACTCCAATAGAGCTGCTTGAACCTGTTCTAAGAGAAGATATTCAGAAGGTAACACATACTTTCTCTCTCTCTTTATTTTCTTTTAGTTACTTTTTTCTCCTCTTTCATTTGGGTACCGATTATGATTTGTTGCAGATATGGGATTCAGTTCGCAAGCCTGAAGCACACAAGAATACACCACTAAGTGAATTCTTCAATGTAAGGAGATAGTCTTCCCACATAGACGATGCTTCTGTCTGATTAATGTTGTACTGTTACCAAATTGTTCATGAATATACCTGTCTGTCTTTTCCTTATTTGATAATTGGCTCGATATATGCTTGTAGGTGGAGGTAGTTGCCTTATCCAGCTATGAAGAGAAAGAAAAAGTGTTTAAGCAAGAGGTATTCTTCTGATACATAAAATGTGTGTCTTTTGAAGCATCAAAGTAAAACCTAAGACCGATTCCCTTGATTCATGCAAACTTCTAAATAGGTTGCCGAGTTGAGGCAAAGGTTTTTCCATTCCATTTCACCTGGGGGACTTGCTGGTGATAGACGTGGTGTAGTTCCTGCTTCAGGATTTTCCTTCAGCTCCCAGCAGATTTGGAAAGTTATAAAAGAGAATAGAGACTTGGACCTTCCTGCCCACAAGGTTTTCTATTCACTAAAATCTATGTGGTTAAACCATGTCTTCTGATCTTGGGACCTAATGTTGTTTTGTTTTATGCTTGCAAGGTAATGGTTGCCACTGTTCGGTGTGAAGAGATAGCTAATGAGAAGCTACATCACTTGGCAACCGATGAGGTGTGCTTCGGTGGCCTCCTTACCTACTGTAACTTTTTTTTTTTGCTGATTTAAATGTTTTGTGAGACATAACGGGGTAGACTTTATTTAGAGTTGGTTGGAGTTGCAAAAAGCCGTAGAAGGTGGTCTGGTTCCTGGTTTTGGCAAAAAGCTTAGCTCTATCCTTGAAAAATACTTCTCAGAGTAAGCTCCTCTTTTCTTGGTTCCTGAAGTACGTACTTAATTCCCGAGCAAAGAAATTTTGCCTAATCTTGTTTGGCTTACCCCTTCTTAGATACGACGCAGAGGCAGTATACTTTGATGAAGGAGTAAGAAAAGAAAAGCGTCTACAGCTGAAATCTAAAGCTTTGGATGTAAGAATTCCCCCTTCTCTGGGTTTGCATTAATAGTGTTGGCTCAGGATCTGGTTACTTATGATGATTATTGTGTATTATGTTCAATTTTCCTCCAAATTTCCAGTTTGTGCACTCTGCTTATGCTACCATGTTGGGACATCTACGATCCAATGCACTGGAATCCTTTAAAATCCGACTGGAACAGTCTCTAAATCAAGGAGAAGGATTTGCAAGGGCTGTGCGGGACTCCCGACAGTCTTGTCTGCTTGTGTTTGACAAAGGATGTAAAGGTGAGAGTTCCTATTTCAGTTTTTGCTTCAGAAGTAGAGTCTCCTTGTGAGAAACAAATTGTTTTGGCCAAAAAATACAATAACATTTAGACAAGACTACATCCTTTTATGAATTGTGTTCGTCCCTTCAGATGCTGCGGTTAAACAAGCTACTTGGGATGCATCAAAAATCAGAGAGAAACTTTGTCGTGACATTGATTCTCACACATCTTTTGCTCAGACTGCTAAACTATCTGAATTAACTGCCAACTACGAGGTTCTTCTTTGGGTTTCTCTTCTTCTGACTTCTTAATTTTAAGGGCTCATATTAATATTTAACTTGCTTCATGCTGTTTTCCAGAAACGGCTAACTCAAGCACTGAGTGAACCAGTCGAGTCTTTGTTCGAAGCTGGTGGAAAAGAGACGTGGCCTTTCATAAGGACACTTCTCAAACGGGAAACCGAAACAGCTGTTACAGATTTTCTGGATGTAATTACTGGTTTTGAGCTAGATCACGCTACAATTGATGCTATGGTTCAGAATCTTAAGGACTATTCTCAGAGTTTAGTGGAGAAAAAGGCGAGAGAAGAAGCTGCTAAAATTCTGATCCGAATGAAAGATAGGTAAGAAAAAGATCAGAGTGGACTCCTATTAATAGCCTCTTTTTCAGGTTTCTCAGCTTGATATTATTCCAAACACGTTTCAGGTTCTCAACGGTCTTCAGTCATGACAAAGACTCAATGCCACGGGTCTGGACTGGAAAAGAGGATATTAGAGCAATCACAAAAGATGCTCGCGCAGAGGTAACTCCTTAGAATTAATGGCGAAGAGGGCTAAGTTGATGTCATGAAACTCTCTCGATCTGTTGCTATCCTGCAGGCTTTAACTCTTCTATCTGTGATGGCTGCGATACGTTTGGATGAAAGACCGGAAAAAATTGAGAGCATTCTTTTCTCTTCTCTCATGGATGGAACTGTTTCTGTTTCATCTTCCAACAACAGAAGCAGAGGAATTTCTACGGATCCACTTGCATCTAGCTCTTGGGAAGGGGTAAACAGTCTGATTCAGTGATTTCTAGTAGAATCTGGTTGATAAATGTGACTATTGCTGAGACATCACACAAAATGGAACATAAAATTAACCGAATTAGTACACTTTACCAGATGTAGCATTGTGGCACATGGGATTGTAATACCGATGCCGCTTCCAGTTGTAGGCAAACAGAAATACTAATGTTTTGGTTTTGTGGATGCAGGTTCCTCCAAAAGACGTGCTATTGACGCCAGTACAGTGTAAGTCTCTGTGGAGACAGTTTAAATCTGAGACCGAGTATACCGTAACCCAAGCTATCTCTGCACAGGTAATTTCGCAAGTCTACCTCAGAATTTCTGTGTTATATATATATAATTTAACCAATGGTATGTTTACATTTCTACTCTATAGGAGGCTCACAAGCGAAATAACAACTGGCTTCCACCGGCTTGGGCGATTGTGTTGATGATTGTCCTTGGTTTCAATGAATTCATGATGCTCTTGAAGTAAAGTTCAATGTCTTTGCACTCCTTTACATTTCATTCTAGATTCTCCGTAAGTGTTTCAGCTGGTTTAAGATTCATTGGCATGTTTCATTTTTTTATGGAACAGGAATCCTTTGTACCTCTTAGGCTTGTTTGTGGCGTTTTTACTCTCCAAAGCCTTATGGGTGCAGCTCGACGTTCCTGGTGAATTTCAACACGGCGCTGTAAGCTCTCGTTACTTAATCCTCAGAATTGTTTTCAAACACAAGACGTTATCTTTAACAGCATGTTTCCTGCATCTGTTTTAGCTTGCTGGGGTACTCTCCATCACGTCAAAGTTTCTTCCAACTGTTATGAATCTTCTAAGAAAGCTCGCGGAAGAAGCGCAAGGAAAAACAACTCAGGAAGCACCAGCATTCTCAGCTTCCCAAAGCTACAGACACCAGTCTCCATCAAACCCCATCTCAAGCACAATATCTGAATCTGTCTCATCAAACATATCATCACTGGCTGATGATGATGCAGAATACTCAAGCCCTGCACTGGTTCAGAGACGAAACTCCAGCGACGTACAAGAAACAGAGATCTCTCAAATGTAAACCAACCAGAAGTGCAAGATTTACCATATAACAGGATATGTCGGTTCTGACAATGTTCTTCATGAAAATCGTACTGTAGTTTATATATAGGCAGTATCTTGACTTTGAATACGAAATCATATTATACCATTTTGAGTAAAAACCTCGAAGCAATAAAGTAGCTCAAGTTATTTGAATCTTGGATTAGCTTTTCAAAGAACCAAATTACGTTTCCTTAAAGCTCATTTTCTGATTTCTCTGATCATGCATGAAGCTAGACAAGAAAGAAGCGCAGAGCTTTAGAATCTAAATGAACATTAGTTTGAGTAGAAGAAGCTTGTTGACGTCTGAAAACTAACCAAAACAGTACATTACAAAGAATCAATATGTTACAGCATGCAACAAGCCGAAAACTTCACCAAATGCTCAACGGTGTTTCCAGATTCTGATCTGAGATAGCTTTCTTGAATTGTTTGTTTCTTCAAGACTTAATCTTGTGCCTAAGTTTTGGGATTGTCAAGTCTGCACCTCCAAAACCATCCATTACACCTTTCGCCGATGGAAACTCACCTCTTGCAGTTAAACTAGCAGAAAAAAAGAGAGATGGTAACGAAAATGAGCAAATGAAACAATGCTACTACTCTTTCAGGAAGATGACCTTAAGCTTTAGTTGTGTTGTACAAAGCAACAAACATCGAAAAAGAGACATCAAAAACCCAAACACCATACCTGCTTCTCATGACTACACATGGCATGCCTATCATCTTTGCAGCAGAAACTCCAGATTGACTACCAGCAACAAGTACACAGTTTTGTACAGGTAATCCAGCATACTCCGCAGCAGCACGCAAAGCTACAACAATTTTCTCCAATCTGGAAAAAAAAAACAAAGAAGAAACCCAGAAGATATCTTCATTATTCTTGTTGAAGTATGGTTTGTGTAGAGAAGAACAGAAATTTCCACCTCTCAGATGAGCTTGTGTCTATGTCCACACTTAGCTTTAGCATCGATGCAACTTCTTCTGCTATCCTCTGTTTCTCAGCGGACGCTAGTCAGAGAAAAGTTTAAGAAGATGAGATATTTCTTGCAATTACAAGGGGGAGATCTTAGATCAAAAGTACTTCCAGATTGTTTCCGATCTCTATACCAGCTTTTTTGACTTCCTTCACTAGTTGCTCCTCAAGACTTGAAGAAACTCCTTTGCCAAGAACAAGTTGTCCATACATACTCTGTTCCACCTCATTGTCTCCGATAACCTTCACATTGGAAAGTCTTTCTTGGCCAAGCATCTCGACAATGGATCTGTTAAATACTCGCATCATAAAGACAAAAGAACAATCAAGATTGTTGAGAAAATAACAGAGACCAAAACTATGTAAGATTTTGTTTATGCTAATGGATTGTTTTGTAGAGTTTCCTCGCATCATAAAAGGAATAGAACAATCAAGATTGTTGCAATTTTTCTGTTTTCCTAGTATGTGAGTTATACAGTCACAAAAAGAAAACCTCAAGATTCTGAAGCAAATTCCTATGCTACTGTTGTTTCCAACAAATTTAACCTTTGAGAATATCATGGATTGTATCAAAATCATTTGCATGTGAACCTTAGCTATCTCCAGGAGAGCTGAAATTTGTGCATCTTGGAGCAGCCAGAACGAAAGAAAGGATATGTATAGGACAAGTAACTTCATTGAATTGCAGAAAGAAATGTTTTTTGGGAGCTTAGCGACTTACAAGGCTACTTTGTCTCCACTCTTGCAGTAGGCTGTTACAATAGCAACAGGTACTCTCTCAGTGTACGCATTATCGATAAACCTACATCGAAAGAAGGTAAACCAATTTGAATTTTCAGTTACAAGAAAAAAAATGTCTCTAGTTCTTTGTTTCAATCTGATAGAGAAATCATCAGGCATATTCTAAAGAGACTCACTCTTGGACTCCAGATCTCAGAGGTAAGCTTTTCGACATCAGAAACTCATCCATTGCATTTTTCTGCCAACAAACAAAGTTGAAGTTAAGAAACTGATGGAGTTATCGAACCTTAACTTCGAAGAGAATGTAGTTAGCTGAAAATAAGATCATGTTCAAGTATATGCGTGCAACCTTTTCTCGTAATACACTTTTTACAAAACTCCCTTTCTCATTGGTTGGCAAAGACGAAGGCCACCCAATCTGAAAAGAGGAAGATAAACAAGTGAGAAGAAAGAAGCGATAACCACGTGCTCACATTTCGCTAATGATTGCTAACACAAAACTTTGATAACTTACCTGGTTGAAATACAAACCCAACATTTTCTCTTCATCAGCAGCACCCTTTCTGGTAATAAATCAACTAAACACTTTAAGACGACGAAATGGAACTGTAAAATGAACTCAATCTAGTCGTCTATACTTATATCCATTGTTTATGAGCCTAAGACAAAAAGAAGCAAAAACGGTTTATACAGAACACAACATCAGCTTAGTATCTACAACGAAATAGACTTATTAGTCCCTAAAATCAGAATTCTACGATATGGAAACGGATATGATTTGGAAACAACTTGATTCTTCAAGGTCACAAAATAGAAGAAATCAATTGCAACAAAAGAATCAATTCTTAAGGATTTCAAAGAAAAAATTCAAGAAACCAAAGCCAACCAGAAAACACAAGTCACTGATTGTTACAAACTAAGATATGTACCTCAACAGGTCTGAATAAACTGGTTCAGGCCAATTTGCACAGTCGAGCCCAAGCTTTTTAAAAGCTGGAATTCACAATAAGAGCCAGTAACATCAGAAAAGATAAATCATCACAGAGCACAAATCTAATGGATTTTTTGCTTTTGAAAATCGTCTATAAGAATGGGGATTCAAGCCGCACCTACATTGAACGCTTGGCGATTATTTGACCAAGTATCAATCATTACCCTGAGATAACAACAAAAACAAAATTTACCCATCACTGAAGCAAAACCAAGAACTTGCTCCAATTCATACAATCTCATCAGAAAGTTTGAAGCTTTATCTTCATCGGAACTTACCCATCAACCTCAAGTATCACGGCGAGTTCTTCAGATGGGTTTACATCTTCTCGGCTCGCTGATAAGCAACGCGCAGAGAAGCTCTGTCCTCGCAATCGCAGGCAGTTTCCGAGAATCTGGGGTTTTTCTGGGAAATCTGAAAAACGTAAGCAATTGCGTCTTCCGGTGTCGTGGGACGCTCGCTCGCACAAATATCGAGTGAAAAGAGAAGTCTTTGTACAAGAGAGTTGAAGATTTTTAAGAATCGAACAAGAAGCGATTTCCATGGCTACGTTCTGTGGTTTCTCAGCTGATTCATACCAGGAAACAAAAAAAAGTCTCCAACGATTATTACTTATTAGCATAAAATAAAGCACAGATTCTTTATGACTTTTGCCTCTATCCAAATTCCACACACCAGCTACTGTAAATTTCCAATCTTTTAAGTAAAGATTTGTCCTTTTCCTGGTGAATGATTCCTTCTTCTCTTTGTTGTTAAATCGAATTACATTTCCACGTTATCTATATGGATCGCTTTTTACAATTCATTCATATGGATCGCTTTACTCTTTTGAAATAAATGGAATTTCTGACAAAAAGAAAAAAATTTCGGTAAAACAGTACCTGGCAGATTAAGTACATAATTCGCTTCAATACCGTACAAAGGTTTCTCTTTTACATCAAAAATAACAATGAAAATTTTGCAATAGCAAAACTTTGGAGAAACAATCAAAAGTAAACTCGCTTGAACAATGTTAAGAGTACAAATAAGTTATCAAGTAATTGTGGACTTGACCACAATCTTTACTTACTATGAACAGTTTCTCAGGCAATGACCCAACTTAATTGTGGACTTGACCACAATCTTTACTTACTATGAACAGTTTCTCAGGCAATGACCCAACTCTCATCTTACCATAGTAGAGGAAACTTTTCCCCAATGAGCTATATATAAAGCTAATGAAAGTATGAAGTTGGCTAGCCGAGTCAAACCGTAGCCCAGTTTAAGATTACACGGAAAAAAGCAGGTGATAAATATGCATATTTAAAGTTCCCTAGCATGGAGTAGTTGTTATTGGAAGGAAAATCTACTTAGCTTCTCAACATCCTTTTAGGATGATGAGTCCTCTCGTTCAAGCCGTTGGATTGTGCAAAATGGCACAAATAGATATATAATAAACATAAAATACACTGAGCATGGTTCCAACGACTGAACGGACCCATGTAGAAGTCAAGTTCACATGGTTGGGCATCAAAGTGCCCAAAGGTCTTAAAAAAAGACCATAAGATGAATTCAAGAGAAGCAGTTTTTAATTAATCATTACCTCACTCATGAGTGGTTGTTCTCTTGTGAGTGTCTTCTGTGCTCTCTATCACCATGACTACTACCTCTGCTCGTCTTGTGGCCTTCTTCACCATTCTCACTATTGTGGCGTCTCTTTCCTTCTGACTGCTTTTCAGGAGGGCTTCCCATTTTTCTCTTTCTGCTGTGCATCATCGGGGACACATCGTTTACCATTTCGCCTTCCTCTGTTTTTTGTACTCCCCCTTTAACATCTGGAATCTCACCGTGTTCTGTACCCACGTGATCAGAGCTCTCGGCCTTTGGCCTGCTCTGTACGTTTCTCTGCTTCGCCTTTTCATCCTCAACAGCTACTTCCACATCTTCCAATTCTCTTTCAATCAAATCATCCTCATCCATCAAATCCTTTTTCCTCGTCCTTTCACCTAGCAACTTCTTGGCTTTCTCTCGTTTAGCCTTCACCTTATCCCGAAGCAATTTCAAGTCTTTTGGAGATTGGCTGATTGGAACATCCCCCGCATCAATATTTCTAGATTTATGAACAGCTCCATCATCTTGAAACTCTCCACCCTCTCTTTCTGAGTTATCCTTCCCAGGTCCATCAACTAAAGGTCTAGAGTTATGAGGGACTTCTCTCACATTATCCTTATGAGCTGGATGATTTTCAGGATGCGGACTTTCTTTTGTTTCTCTCTTTATCTCCTCTTTGTGATCGACACTGACATTAGCTGCCTCGCCACCACCATTATCAGTGTTATGATTTAAAATGCCTTTTGATGAGCCTCCATGATTATCAGAATTCGAATGTTCATGGGTTGGACGTACTGATGTTTGCCTAGAACCAACATGCTCATCTGTTGACGCTGCATTTCTGGAGCCTGTCCGATGACCTGACCCTCCTCCACCTACACTACTTTCGACTTCGCTTCCTTGAGACGCAGGGATACGGTTTTGCTCATAAAGCTCAAGCATTTGGTTGCTAACATCTGAAATATGCAAAAGGCGAAAACTCTTGAAAACATTGCCAAATGGGAAAGTCAGACAAAGAAACAAGAGCCATCAAATCAATGTCATCATGCACATACCCTCCAATTGTCGGGGTGTGACATCAAACTCTTGCCACCAAACCTTCTCTCCATCTGATGGTAACTTCACTTTAAGGAACTTGGCCGCGAGAAAAATTGCACCAGCCGCAATGTGATGAGGCTTAAATTGCAGGCAGAGTGATGTCCGCAGACTGCAAGCCACTTTTCATAGTATGAAGACGGAAATACAAGGCACATAGATTTTATTGGAAGCTTTAGAAGGAAATAGCACTTCAACGTACCCATCGTTAACAAAATTCCATGCAACTTGGGCAAGAGCATTCTGCGCAACCTTAAATTTCTTTATTGCTTCTACAAGGGGTTTATAAGGATGATGAACATTGAGGTCAAAGCCTAATGTAGAAAGTACTATTTTTTCTCCGTTTAATATAAGATCTTTTTGTTTCTCATATGCTTCCTGCAAAAGTGATATACATCAATACACATTGATAACCAACAGAAAATAAATCAGTGACGAAGGACCATGGATCTATAATAGGAAGAAGCAAAGTCTGTAGCTAATAGTACAACCTCAAAGTCAAATAAAACAGAAGATATGGGGAAAAACAATACATTCATTCATAACTAGTTAAACGGAGGCAAGAGATTTGAGAAGGTTCAGTAGTATGATGAATACCTTTTGCTTGATTTTCTCTGCAGCATCAGGATCCTTCTTGTTTATGATCTCATACGAGACAAAAATAACGTCTTTCAAGGGCCGTGGGGTTTCCTCAACCTTCCCAGCAAGGAACATACATACGGTTGCAATTGTCTGTCGAAACAACAAGAACAAAGGGCTCAGTAAAGATCTAAGTATTTGTTCCTGGTCTAGAAGAATAAATCAGTACCAACAATCACAATTCAGTAATCCTTGCATAGAAAATTTGAAAAAACTAAATCTATATCAAAGTTACAGCCAAACTATATGTGAGAATCAAGTAGTGTGCTCTCTAGAACTACCAGGAAAAATGGCGAGGAGATGGAGCCAATATTATAAAAGGCTACCAAGGATCCAAGACATTAAATACCTCGAATTCTACACTAGCCAGACTACAGCATAGTGATTCGAACAACACAGACTAAAGCCCATATTTTTTAAGCATTCAACTTGTTCAGGTGCAAAACAATAAACTCACCCTTCTGTCATTCTTTGCATGTGATTGGCGAAAGAAGAATCGATGACAGAAGATTATCGCTGTAGCTATTGTAACCTGGGGACTGATCGGAAAACTATATCAGCCACTTTCAATTGAAAAAAAAAAAATTGAAAGCTTTGAAGAAAAAATTGAAAGCGTTGAAGAGTGCAGAAACCATGCCTACAAGTAAAATTCAGACAGTGACAATAACGTTTTCACCAATAGTAAATATCTCATCCTTTCATCCATGTCAGTGAAAGAAGTGCATAGATAAAATAAAACACTAGTTTTACGACTTTCTGTTGGAAATTGCTAAAGGCCTAGAACTAATGTAGTACAAAGGTATGCCTATAACCATCAGCAGCACATCAAGTTCAATCAAATTTCAGTCATACTAACTACTAAGCCTATATGTAGAGGGGTAACTACATTCTGTACACAATGTTGACGGAAGAGGTTGGATGAATAATCATGTCAAGAAAGACAAAGCTAGCTTGAAGCAGTTCAATGAAAAATGCACCAATGTGGGAAACGAACATAGCGGGTTGCAAAACGAGAAAGGAATCTAAGATGAGTTGAAAAAGGAACTTACACTTTCAATCTCATGCCCAGGTCCTGCAAGAATGTACAGTAGGATTTGCGGAGGTAAGTTTCCTTCTTTAAGTCAATACCATCCAGCCTCGACGGTGAATTTTCTTCTATTTGTTTTCTTCCAAAGTACCAGCGGGAAACCTCTTCTTGCTTTTCATGAGAATTCCTCGAGTGAGATGAAACTCCACTCTCACTGTACGAACATTCCCCAGCTAGTACTCCAGCCATTAGTATCTTCTAAATCCAAAATATCCCAACCTAGCAAAAGCAGAACCAAAATGTGCATCACTTTACAATGTTCATTAAACTGATACTCAACGCTAGAGAGGACATAAGCAAAGAAATCACAAGCACAAAGTAGATTGATTCTCCAGAAAACAAAGTATTGTACTAGCTCTAGCTATGATCTCTATAATTGCACAAGAGAACTGTAAGAACAGGAAACAACTGAGAGAGGCCAATGACAAAGAGAGCAGATTTTCAAACAGAAACACAGCAGAGACTGGTTCGTGAATAGTAACATAACCACATAGTCTAAACCAGATTCAAAGGGGTAAATTTGTAAGCTATGAACATGAATCATGCAGAGTGATTTTGCAAATTGCAAATCATGGAAACGAACTTATCGAAGATTATTCCGAACTAAGCCAACACAAATCGGACAACTTGAATTAGGCAAATTTCATCGCCAATTAGATACAATCGAGTAAAAATCCGAAATTTTTGCTCAAGATACGAAACCATACCGAGAAAATTAGCAACTAGGCAGGAAAAAACAGATCCAAAGGGGTTTGTGGAGCAATCAACCGGAAGATTGAAAATTTCGTTGAAAATGCACTTGACGGTGGGAAAACAGTAAAAATCCCCCAAATCGAGAGAAGAAGAAAATCAACGAAAATTCAATACAGTAATCGAACGAACAGAGGAAAGAAATTATTGAAACTTACCTTACCTGCAATGAAATCACTTCTCCGGTCAAGAATTGCAGGAGAAGAATAACGCGTGAATTCAACAAACCCTAACCCTAGAAGTCGCGAGAAACGAAAGAGGAGGAAGAAAGGGGATGGGGTGAAAGAGTTCTGATATTAAAGACCAAAAGCTGAGAGAGATTCACCCTTTCCTTTTTTCACATTAAAAGAAAATAATAATAATAATAATAATAAGCTAATCGTTTTTTGTTTTTGTTTTTGTTTTTTTGTTTTCGTCGCAATAAGATAATCGTTAATCTTCTTCAGTGACATTTAAATTATTTTTTATTTTTACGTAATACTAGAAAATTAGAAAATAGGCAATATATTTTAGGAATATTTCAGTTATTTTATATGGGCCTGATACTAGGAAATTTGTCTAAGGAAAAAGACGATTAAAATTTCCATAAAATATAATAATAAGCTAATCGTTTTTTTTTGTTTTTTGTTTGTTTTCGTCGCAATAAGATAATCTTAATTTTTTTCAGTGACATTTTAAATTATTATGGATTTTAAAAATAATTGTTGAACCAAATTGGAGGAATTATGTTCTGAGCGTTGAAAGAGCATTTAGGTGATGCAGTTTTGAAAACCCATCTCCTTGATGAATATTCTCCAAAACCGGTATAGAACCAGATCGGTTCTTTTAAGGAAAACAGTTGCTCTGAAATTTTCCAAGTATTGCAGATGGGTCTCTATCATGGATGGATAATTCACGATCAGGTATGACTCCTGTTAAACCAGATTATCACTTAAGTAAATAAGCAATAAACAATTGTAAAATTAAGAGAACAAATCTTATTAATGCTCAAAGCTTAATGGTAACAAAACGATTCTTTGACAAATAAGACTTGCCGAAGTGAACCGTAAGAACACAAGAAGAATTAGGTCAGAATTAGGACTAGAAATCTTGTGATTGCAAAGTCTTGCTCTTGAGCTTTCTATCGATTTTTGGATGGTCTACAAGTTGTGAGAACTTTTCTATTTATAGTGTAGAGGAAGTTGGTTCCTTAAACTTCTTTTTTCTTTTGTCTTTTGAAAATCTTCACGTTTATTTTCATTTTTTCATTTTTTCATTTTTCTTAGGAGATTTTCTTTTCTTCCTTTCCATATTCTTTGGAATGTGTTCATGTAACACCCGATTCCGCTGATGGACCTATTTTATTAATTGGATTATTGGAAATTTAAGCTTAAGTTTTATTAACTATTTAAGCCCAATTAAGAAAAGCCCTAAATCTATTTGTGTGGTTTTGTCGATAGATGGAAAAAGAAGAAAAATACAAAGGAAGAGAAGGCTTGGTGGCTGAGAGGGGAAGAGAAAGAAGGAGAAAAAAAGGAGAAGTGGAAGAAAGAGAAGGTGTGGTTCCATAAGTGTTTTGTAAGTCGATTTCCCGGCTAACCGTGAGGAGTCACGTGCAATAACCTATCTATTGAAAGCCCCGAATCTTATCGTTTCCTGATGGCCGAGTTCGTCTCGATCGGATGTATGATCTGAAAGTTATAGCTCTTTTCGCAAATCGTATCTGTGCAGCGCACATCTGTGACAATGTGTGACTAATAGTTTTGCGAGGCGATTTTCCGATCAACCAGAAGGCTTCAGATCGCGATCAAGGTGTCCGTGGATAGATATTGTTTCACAGAATCTACAGGAACTGACGAACTAGCAATAAGAGTTATATGCCATCCGGAAACTGGATTGCAAGTTAGCCCAACATCATGCAGGAAAAACAGTTTCGCTGCAGCTTTATTAAAAGATCGTTTGTAGTCCTTAAAGACGTCTGATCAAGCTGAAATTTAGTAGACAGCATGGTTGCATATGGAACCTCATAATCAACGGTGGGATTGAAAATTTAACGGTTAGTTTAGTAATTATGCATATCTTTATATAGCTAGTTGTTGCAGTTTAAAACAGTTGGATATGTCTGACGAGTTAGAATGTTTGGATGGGCAAATGAACTTGGTTGGAGCTGAAACTTGGTAGGATTATTCTACACTCGTGGATCTAGCTCTCGGTTGAAGGAGAACCGATTTAAGTTTCATGAACTTGGAAAAACGTGCTGTTGAAGTGGAGATAGTGAATCTGTCCAAATATAGTAATAAGAAAGGAGGAATTGAATTATGTCTTCATCATCAAGTGGCAAATGTGAGGTTTGGGATTTGTGGCAATATAGTTCACAATCCTTCTGTTATGTTATATGATTCATGATACGTATGCTTAGATCTGATTGCTAGACTTAGGTTTCGTGATGACATGCATTTTTAAGAGCTAGTTTACGATATAAGATAAATATTACGTATGATATGATATGACATGTTTTGATGATATGTGATGATAGCATGTAAGATGATTGATGATAGTATATTATGATTAGTTCTATGATGTTATGATGATTGCTATGATGTTATGAGATACGATATGTTATGAGACACGATATGATTATGATTGGCTGTCGAGCCCGGGACGGGAGTGTCTGTGCCAAGGCCAGCCTCCAAAGCATGGGTTCTAAGGCTATCACGAGGTATTGCGCCGTCAACGGGACGTATGAACCTAAAGTTTATGTGGATGGCTTGCATTGTATATGCGCAAGAGGATTGATATGTGTTATAGCTTGATAAGAAATTATGTTATATGTTTGCTAGTATCTAGGTTTATGTGTTTTGATGAGTATGATATAATCGTATAAATGTTAAATATGTTTTGGTGGGCAGAGATGATCTCTCTCATTGAGTAATTCATTAATTACCCCTTTTTTCTCTTTTTAGCGTGTGCAGGTGCAATAAGTTTAGGGCGCGAGATTAATGACTCAATAAGAAAAGTTTTCAAAAGAAATTTTTAAAAGGTACTAGATGTCTGAACTAAGTTAGATGAGTCGGGGCGTCACAGTTCATTCCTCCTCTAACAACTCTTTTAGCTTAAGTTTGATTTTTTGGTTTAGCAGTTTAACTTAATTCATCACATTGTCTGTGATTTCAGAATGTAGAAGTAAAGTGTGCTTTCATGAAATTAGACAATCTGGTCTTTCTCCTATATAAAACATTATTATGATAGAAAGGAATGGTGATTTCACTGAGAAGAGTCTGGTCCTTCCGATTTAATAGAATTTCTTGACGTCATAGGTGCAAATCCAGTACATTATGAAGAAGAAATTCCAATGAAAAAATATCACTAGAATAGTCTTCTGAATTTGTCAATACAACTAGCAAAGTCTGAGCTTAAGCAACGCAAAAGCAAAACTTCAACAACACATAACAAGATAAAATCAAGATACGGTTTCTTCTGATTATTTATATAATAATCTCTTTTACATTTAATAGTTTCTTCCATCTAATAAAAAAAGTTGACAATGTAAAGGGTAGAGGATGGAAGAAACTATTACACGTTTGAGTGTGGACTCAAAACCTCCATCTATGCATGCAGCCACTTCGTTTGCAATTAAATCTTTTTGATAATTAATTAAACTTCCACCTAGACAATTTCTCTTTCTTATATACGTATTTGTTTTTGTTAATTAAGCTCATTTGATGTTGGTTTTTCCCTTTTATTTTGATAGTTGTCATGTTCTTTGCATAATTGAATATACCTTGTGATTGTCTTCTTCCGATCTGTTCTCTTTCTATTACAACTAGGGGAAGTCCCGCGCGATGCGCGGATGTGTGATATATAGTTTATGTTAAATTTTAATATTTCTCACAGAGTTTTGACTATTTATTTATTGATAAATATTCGTTTATAATTTCTGAATTGCGTGTATTATTTTTTTGCGATTGTTCGTTTGTTTAGAAAAAATATAAAGACAAATAATTTGTTTTTATTCATTGTAAGTATAGAAGATATTATATTATTGCTCTTCGGCAATAAGAACATGTTGTTTTCTGGTAGAACCAATCTGAATACATTCATGGTGAAATTTGTGGCCGCAAAATAAAGTATTGATATTTCTTGGCCCTNGTTTTATGTAATATGTTGTGAGTTTTTTTTAAACTAGTTTTCATAATCACATGACTGCATTTTGATATTGATACTATAATTTATTTACAAAATAATTTTCTAAGTCAAAGCTAATATAAAGTTAGAATCTCTGTATAAGATTTTATCTATAAATGAATTAATCAAAGTCAAAGTTGATATAAATGAGTATTTCGTACAATGAATATTTTTATATAACTTTTGCTTTTAAATAAATAATTAAGAAGAAATAAAAAGGTTAAAAAGGAAAATTAAGAAACACATGTTGGAAACAATATATAACATTTCTATAAAATTTTATTCATTTCCGTAATAGCAATTAAATTAATAGTAATTATGAGGAGTAAAAGTTCAATCACTTTTTCATAATTTAAATAGAAAAATTTATTTTTATGAACTTTCATTTGCTATTATTCATTCAATGTATTTGCAATATATTAGAATTTTAGTTTATATTACATATACAAATATGAATTTCTAAAATTGAGTAGCCAGTCGACGAATGTACAAACTTACCATTTTTTTTTTACAGCCTAAACATATCTTCTTCTAGTCTAGGATAATTATAAGAATGACCTAAATAATCTTAATATTTAAGAAAAATTTCTGGGAGGTCCTTCATCTGATGCGAAACTAATTAATGGCGTTAGAAAGCTCTACAGTCTATAAAATACTAGTTTTTAGCTTATTTTTGTCTAAAAGGCCTAAATTTTCTACAAAAACTTTTAAAACTCCAAGAGTACCAAAAACAAATATAAAAAACCAAAACCAAAACCAAATTATTTGTTTAAAGCTTATAAAAATCATATTAAAAATAGCAAAATATGTAGTATATCAGACCGTAAGGTAAGCTTTTTACAAATACCTTCCTTCGACATGAAAAGAGGGGTATCAAAAGAGAGAAGAGCAGAGATAAAACAAGAAAGACACAAAGAATGAGAGTACGATCAATCGAGAGAAAGACGTTAAACGTTATTTTAGGCGTCGAACCTGAGATGGAGGAGAGTTCATAACGCACATATTTTTAATTTATTAGGTGAGGTGCAAACTTGCACATAATGAGATTGTTTCATGAATATCGACATCTTTAAAAAAATTCCACCTTAAACTTACGAGATATCTCCTGATGTCGAACGATATAAATATTCTAGAAACAAACGCATCAAATATGAAATCGTTAAATAGTTTGGTAAGAGATTTAAGATGAAGATTGTTGGTTTTTGTGTAATCAATTGTTACCAACTCGACACAGGTCTGTGACTTCGAAATAACTCAAGAAAACTTCTGCTGGCATGGGATTTCAATTTTTGAGGGTTAAACAATAACAAATGGCTTGTAAAGCAACATTGTAAATGCAAGAAGATGTAAAGATGTGCAGAATATCGTACCTTTTTATGCAAGTCTTAAGTTGGTTTTGAACTGGTGAACATGTTAGTGAACATCTAAGCAAACACTGAGGCATAACTATAAGTCATATACTCATTTGTTGGCTCTCATCATTCTCAAACCAATCCAAGCATATATGTCTCACCAAGCCACTCCGATTTTCAATTCTCCTTTGAAATCACAACCTAGAATACGATATATAAACCCACGTGTGAGTATATAAATAAATGCAATGTTACATTCTCTTTCTTGGCGTTATATAAAATGTTCTATGTTTGCATATACACTCACTAAGTTTACACCACCAAATACTATCATACATGAAATCTTTTCAATTGTCTAATCATGCAAATGAGCTATAATATGAAAATCAGAAACACAAAAAAAGTGAAGGAATATAAGGAATTAACATACAATACTATGTCCAAGTCAAACGTCAAAAGTAGTCTATAGTTGGAGAAAATACTCACGGATATCTGTCAATTTTAACACCGTTCTATTTCTTGTAGTGTGTGATGATATTGATGTCATCATTTTCAGGCCTAGTATAGTGAAACATTATGATGTGGTTATATTAAAACCAAGAATTTAATTAGTCGAAATGATGAAATGACAACAACAAGAATGGTGCTACATTACTTTGAACCATATCATTAATGTAAAATATCATGATAATCTTTTTTATATACAAAACTAGGGGAAGTCCCGCGCGATGCGCAGATGTGTGATATATAGTTTATGTTAAATTTTAATATTTCTCACAGAGTTTTGACTATTTGTTTATTGATAAATATTCGTTTATAATTTCTGAATTGCGTGTATTATTTTTTTGCGATTGTTCGTTTGTTTAGAAAAAATATAAAGACAAATAATTTGTTTTTATTCATTGTAAGCATAGAAGATATTATATTATTGCTCTTCGGCAATAAGGACATGTTGTTTTCTGGTAGAACCAATCTGAAATACATTCATGGTGAAATTTGTGGCCGCAAAATAAAGTATTGATATTTCTTGGCCCTCGTAGGTTGTCAAGGCATATAGCACAGTCGTCATCTTCTTCTTGTGTAGATTATGTTTGTGCTTCCTCTAGATCTCCAATTACCAAATCAACATCTAGTCTTCTTGATGCATTTGAGTTGAGATCTTCTATTTCGAAGAATACTTCCAGATATTGTGTGCTATGTGGTTGAACTGATAGGATTGCTGTATGAATAAAGGTTTGTAAGCTGTTGGTTAATGTACCTGATGTTGTGTCGTCCATGTCATGATACGTGAGGTAGAAGTGAATCGCATCTTTGAAGCTTGAGTTATTTGGTTGTAATATTTGGCTGGTGGTGAAAGGGATTTTGTAGCTGATGTTGTATTCTTGACGAAGTGGACGTGTGATTTGGAGATGGAGTTTGTTTTCGTTTGATGGGGTTATCGAAATTCTCCGGTAATATAAAGCATATAGTATATTATCCATTGGATTTTGAATAGCTGCAAAAATTAGATTTGTAATAAGATTTGTGAAGTGTTTTTCCTATTTATAGATAGGTTTTGGTTTTTGTTTTTGGTGGATAGTATTTAATTGTCATTATTATTTTGGTTTTGTATAGTTTAATGTTTGATTTATTTTGTTGACCTTTTTTTTGTAGATGCTATTTCAGTTTTTTTTTTTTGGCTTTTAAAGTTTAGGATGTTGATCCTGAATTGATGGTTGTTGATTTTTTGTATTTATTATAATTGACTTGGAATTTTTATGGGTAATTAGTTTTTGAAAACGTTTTTATTTGTAACATGTAGTATTATTGTTGGTTGCTCTTAAATTGAATTTTTGATCATGTAATTTGTTTGGTAGGACACCCCGAGAAAGAGTTTTGATTGTTTATTTTTTTTATACATTTCATAAATTTTAATTTATTATTTTATGTCTAAATTTTGACATAAATTTTATTCAGTTTTTAGGTTACTGATATTAGTGTGTAGTGAGGTTGTTATTACCTAATAAGTCCAATTATTGCAGACGGAAAGCAATTTAAAATACTGTTATTACACACTAACATACGTTATATTAGTTGCACCAAAAAAAGAAAGAATCTTAATTATCTTATTCGCATGTATCCTTAATTCCTTATTAAGACAAAATGATTCATGCTCGTGAGAATTAATATTTAAAAATATAGTTGGTTTTTGCATAATTAAAAAGAAAGAGAAGACACAATTTAGAAGAATTTATTTCGCAAAGAATTTATTATCTGTGAAGTCTCTTCTTTTGGAAAAATCCGCGTAGCTGATGTCGAGTCTAGCTGAAGCGTTCCTGCGAGAAATTGCATTTTTAACCGTTAATCTAATATGTTTATTATGCTAAAACATTTCAATTACTCTTAAGTAGTAGATTTGAGCCAACCTTCGTAAATCTTCGGGTTTATGCTTGTAACGATAATGGTGATTGGTTGAAGTTTTTTCATACAAATTTGTCTTCGGAAATCAGCGGCTATATCATCCCACAAAGTTAGACGCATATTGGTGTTCCTATATAGAAATGATATATAAATTAGTTTTCTTAAGAAATTGAAAGTTGAGAAAGTTTTTTTTTATTTATGAAATATAATACATACGGTTGCATACGAAGACGGACGACTATTTGTTGTGTTGAATTTGGATCCTTCAAATTGAACCCCTCGACGAACCGGATTTGTCCTCTGACATCTAGGCAACCAAATCAAATTTAATTAGTATTTGATATTTAGCTATAAAATTTCTCTATAGTGTTAGAAATACCTGGAAGCTCTTGGTTTGTGTTAGCTAAGGTTTGTAAGACACTGTAACTGCGTAGCATGAAGCTTTGTCGTGGTATCTTTGGTGTGGAGTTGACCACCTCTTCGATTGTTGTATTGTCCGTAAAACTGATGGAGAATGGATTAGCTGTTTGTTTGTACTTGTCTTTTGAGGGCCTTACATAGAACCTCTTCATTGTGTAGATTTTTCCTTCTTTAAGAATCTTTTTGTATCGACTTGTATGGCTTGCATGAATAAAACCTTGGATTACATCTCCCTGTTTAAAGTTGGACGACTGAAATGTTAGTCATAGTATAGAAGTTTATGTTTTCTGATTTGGAAACTCACCATCTCGTCTGATAGCAGAAATAAAATTCTAATGAGTTCACCGGCATGACTATTGCGTGCTTCCCAAGAACGTAGCAATCTTTCCATGATTGGTTGAATCGAGTAACCCACTTGTAATAGATTGAAAGTCATGTAATTTGAGGAGCTGTGCTTCAAAAGTACATCTGGAAGTTCAAAATTAGCATATACTGGGTGCATTTGGATTTGGTGTTGTTATTGATTTTTTGGATTTTGTGTACCTGAATCACTTGACTTTGATTTTGTTTTTGATTTTGCTACTCTTCCTCGTTTTGTTGTTGTCGTTGATATAAAGTTGCGCCTTTTTTTGGTTGCCGTTTTGCTTAGTCTGCAGTCTTTTGAAGGTAAAGAATATTTTATGCGGAAGAAATCAGTGGGAGGAAATTTAGTAGTATTTTGCCATGTTTACTTTTTATTTTTTAAAAAATAACCGAAATACATTACACATACCTGTGGTGGAAGCACTGTCAGATGCATAGTTTGGGCTCTCCCTGCTAT
Organism: Alliaria petiolata; assembly: GCA_020283515.1. Taxonomy (NCBI): domain Eukaryota; kingdom Viridiplantae; phylum Streptophyta; class Magnoliopsida; order Brassicales; family Brassicaceae; genus Alliaria; species Alliaria petiolata. The sequence goes on along the minus strand of JAHZTW010000001.1, from coordinate 190,489,767 downwards.
GTTTACATAATGTTGATGTTAGTTTCATTTTTTGTTTTTTTGGATATTTTGAGTAGGCTGTGTTCGCTGCGATTGTATGTTTATAAAGATATTTTGCTTTTGTATTTTGAATTTTGTAATTTTAAAATCATGAATGACTAATCGGAGGGAGTAATTGTGTATTTATTATTATTAATTTTGTTAGGAATTCTTTATTTGAAAATTGAAGGTGGCACTCCCGTGAGGGGCGCTAATTGTTAATAGAATTTGCTAATTTATAGGCAAATATGGTGCGGGGGGATGTGGGTCTGTTGTTATTTTTTTGGGTCTTCATAAGACCACCTCCAACGCCAAAATCTTTTCTTATAGGCTCTATCATATATAATATTAATATAAATTATTTATTTAATTAAAATTAAAATTATATAAGAAAAGAACCAATAATTAATTGACATGTGTAAGAAATCTGTAAAATACGAAGACCATGTTCAGTAGAAGGCTCTTAACAAAGTTTCTTAACAAAAAAATAAAATAAAATAATGAAAAGTAAGAGAGAAGCTCTTAACAATTCTTAACTTTTAAGAAACTCATTTACGGTGTGTCAACTTCTTGGAGTATTAGTTTTGATTTTTTTCATTATTTAAAAATTATTATTTTATCTTTTTAAGATACTTTTAAAGTATTTTTGCATTGAACATGCTCTAAACCCAAACAAATATTTTAAATTCCTTTTTTATCTTCTTGTGTAACTTATATATGGTAAAACGGGCTGTTAATTTGAAGGAAATCAAAATTGTCATAATCATACCGTCGTCTTTTGGTGGGAATTAGAGGAAGATGTTGCTGACTTTTTCAGTGTATAATCATTCCGTCGTATTTTGGTGGAAATTAGAGGTAGCGGTGGGTCTGTTGTCAATTTCTTTTGCTCTGATTTCTTGTCGGAGACTCGCCGTTCCATGGTGACCGAATCACTAAAATCTGGGAGACAAGAAATGTTTGTGTAGCAGGAAATTACCTTCCAAGATTTGATCAAAAACCAACGTATGTGAGTAGGGAAGCTTTGATTTGATCAAAAAACAACGTATTTTGAAATAACATTTGTTGATGAATCGGAGACAACTTATGAAATCAACAACCTAGTGAGTTTGAAAGGATCTAATGTCAAAACCCAAAAAACTTGAACAAACAAATTACCGAATTTGTTGATGAATCGGAGACAACCTATGAAATCAAGCAAGCAATCAACGCTAATTCGACGAGAATCCGAGTAATAGTTTCTCGTTTGAACTAACCCGTGTAGGATCTTCTCCTCTCCGTCGTGTTCACCACCGAAGTAGTTGTAGCGATTGACACAAAGTAGTAGCAAATTAGCGATTGACGGTGGATTTGATATATGCGATCTTGTTCTTGTTCAAAGAGAGTCGAATTCTACGAGAGGCAAGCGAGGATTTTCGTCGGTCAAAGATTAGGGTTCGTCGCCGGCGGTGTAGTGTGATATCGCCGGAGAAATGTGAATTTGGTAATTTTTAGAAGAAGCTGCGTTTTTTAAGTTACATCGGAAAAAAAGAGTGAAGATTAGAATGACATTTAATTGTCTGTAGCCCATAGCACTTTCAGCGGCTTGCTTATAAGAAAGGAATATTTATGTTTGTGATTAGAACACTTGCTTACCTTTTTTCCTTTGACGGCTTCCTTAATAAGTTGGTCTCATGGTTGACCTATTTGTTCACAAAAGCATGGAAAAAGGTGGGTGCATATATATATTCATTTCTATATAAATACATATTATTATTTTACTTGTTTTGGAAACGTAAATTAAGCGTAGACAATAACAATTTTTTGGTTGTATTCTTACCGCCTAGAAGGATATTTTACAGGAAGGGCATTCTTAATTATTCTTCCCTAGCCTTCCTTGATTCAAGGTTTCCTAAGTAGGCAAATATTGTTTATGTAAATATGTGAAGATAATATATTGATTTAGGAAAACAATGAGAAAGTGGTACCTTAGCTCACGTGAGGGTTGGGATATTGTTGAATACTTCTCTATATACAATGTTTTTAATTGTATATCTCATGTTTGTCGGATTTTCTAAGTTCAAAATCCTTAGACCTTCTTTTGAGGTCACCCTTGATAATGCAACGTACAATTGTCCATGACTGAAAATTGGTTTCGGGAGATATATTCCAACCTTTTTAAGACTTTGTCCCTGACTTTTATTAATTGTCATTGCATAGCTCAAGCGCAGTGGAAATTGACGTCTCCTTAATTTGAATGGCCAATTTGAATCAGCGGGAGAAAGTATTATACGTGGGATTAACACTTTTTTCCCAACTCTTGTACCATTTAATATTTCAGCCTCAATAACTCTGTCGCCTAAATGAGTGACTATTAATCTTGTCCCATTGCAAAGCCCTTCTTTTTGATTCATATTTCGCAAGAGCATGACCGGTGATCCTATCTTTAGTTTTAAACAATGATCTGGCAAACCTGGGAACTTGAGAGAGTGTAAGAATTCAGTAGGGTATAGCATGTCATCCGTTTCAGTCGGGGGCCCATCCATCTCAATACTATTTGAACTCAAATATTCCTTTGCATTGCCTGGGATTTGGTCTAGTAAAAACATATTCAGTTCACCAACCGTGTTATTTTTTGGTGTCAGAATGGCCCTCTCCGTAAGGTATCTACGATCGTTGTATGAATCTTGAAAATTTGGGTACACGTCGGATGCAAGTTGTTGAAGCTGGTTTTCTCCATTCTCAAGCAATAATTTTTCATCGATTCTGATGTCGTCAATTTCCTCCGAACTATCATTTTCTGAATTGATTTTTGGTGCCTTGCCATCACCAACTTGGAGTATCCACTTTGCAAATATTTTTTCATCAACTTGCAACCGCATATTCTGAGTTAGACTATAGAACTTGCACGAATCCCATAGATCTGATCGGTTTATGCTTGCTGAAACTGTGTCCTGTCTGCTTCCTCCCGGAATAACTGGTAGTATTTGCCTAAAATCACCACCCATCAATATTGTCTTACCACCGAAAGTCTTTTTCAAAGCAGTTGGATCATCAAGAGATAAAATATCTCTTAATGTTCTGTCCACTGCCTCAATTGATAAACGATGAGTCATAGGTGCTTCATCCCAAATTATCAAGTCAGTTTTCTTTATCAACTCAGCAAGCATTGATCCTGGTGTGATTTCACACATTGAATGCTCCTGTATGTTTATTGGTATTTTGAATCTCGAATGAGCTGTTCTACCCCCTGGAAGAAGCAATGCTGCAATGCCCGAAGATGCAACCGGAATAACAATCTTCTTCACTGATCGTAACTTTGTTATAATTGTTTGGTACAAATACGTCTTTCCAGTGCCTCCGGCTCCGTTTAAGAAGAAGAACTGTCCTTTTCCATTTTCAAGAGAGTGCATCACGTCATGGAAGACCAATTTTTGATCATCATTCAAACTGGCAAACAAACTATTGTGTTCTCTTTCTTGTGCTGCCTCATCATATCTCTGCTCTTCCATAATGAATGAATTATTTAGATCTTTCATCAGATGCTTGTCTTGCAATGGCATATCTGAGAAATCTTCTAGTGATCTATCGTGTTCATGCATGATTTTCTCGATCTCGAACAAAGTGTAGCTCTTAAGTTGCTCTTCTGTCAGTTTTAGTGTTGAAAATCTCAAGTTCTTTCGTTGATTGTACTCAATATCATCTGCAAGAGATCGCCAACAATGTTCCCACAAACTTAAAGGGCTGCTAACTTGGCAAAAAATGATGAGTGTGACAAAGAGACTACGTAGTTGGCTAGCAGAAGCCCACTGGCTAACTTCTTCTATTGCCTCTACCCATTCTTTATCTCCATCAAGAAGTCCTCTTGCAGAGCACGTATCTTGGAATGATTTATAAGTGATTCCCTGAAATGTTTTAATGTCTTCTTAGCTAGTTGGCCCTTCAACAACGTTTAGTAGCATTCTTAAGTAGTAGAGCTCTCCAGCCGTTGGGTGGATGTTTATAATCCTGCCGATGGTGTATCCCTTCTTTCGCTTTGTCCACTTTTTTATAGTGGAATTCCATACATACATTGTCGGAAACTGAACATACGTTAATTTACGTGCATCTTCATCTTCCTCGTTTGTCTTCATCCACTCTAAGAACATTGTTCTGTCAATATCTTCTCGTGTAATAATATCGTCAAGACTTTCTTTGGCATTGTATATGAGAGGTTGTTTGTCTTCTAGATGCAATGTCAGACGTTGAACAGCTGGCCTACTGTAGTGAATATCGAATGCGAAGATCCGCCACATCGCCTCACACGCTGATAGATAACGACATTCAAGATAATTTTTAATCTCATCGACCTCAACATTTTCTTTCTGGGCTCCATTTTTGGCAGTAGATGCAGCTGGGCCTACAACAATCGTAGCCTTATCAACACCCTTGTTGACATACTTGAACAAATACTTTATTGCCTCTGTCTTGCAGCACCATTCGACGTTGATATGTGCCTTGTACTTTTTTAGTAGAGGAAGATTATGTGGAACAACATATCGATTATCCAACTTTGTACTCCCTTTAGTTATAAAGTTTGTATCGTCTTGCCGACGTCGGTAGGTGACAAAACCATTATCTCCAAAGTTAGTTTCTGTTGTGTACTGTTTCGGAAATCCCTTGCTGCATATTCCGTTCTCAGTGCATGAGAGATTAGGATTATCTTTTCCACACGGACCATGCGCCATAAACTGTTCCACCAACTTGAAACCTTCCGGGTCGCCCCTTGCATTAGGAAGCTCAGCGGTTATGATATTGTCTATGTCTGCGTGAGTTGGATTCCTCATATCCTCTTTTAGCCACACTAAGATATGGGCATGAGGTAAGCCACGCTTTTGAAACTCAATGGTGTATATAACTGCATTTAAATGTGTTATAGCATAAGCGTGAATGTATATATATATATATATATATATATATATATATATATATATATATAACGTACTGTGTGTAAAAATGCATTTAAATTTATTATAGCATACCCCTCACGTAAATGTAAAGATGTATATATATATTTCCACGTATAAAAAGGTTGGGTAACTTACTTGATTTAGCCTCACCAAAAAATTCTCCCTTCCAAATATCAGCGACGAGGCTTTCTAACTTCATCTTGAAAATACGACATTCTATATCTGGTCTCTCATTGGCCGTCTTATTACCAGATCGAGTCAGATGGTCTTGTATTTCTTCCCAATTTGGATTTGCTGTCATGGTGATGAATAAATCTGGGTTGCCAAAGTATCTACATATTGCCATTGCATCTTGGTAATTTTGTGTCATATATCTTGGTCCGCCAGTATAAGATGAAGGTAAAATTATTCTTCGACCGACATGCTTGGCATCATTGTCGCCTTTACTAATAGCATCACAAATGTTGTTGTAAACCTCTGCCCGTAACGTTTTCTGGTTTCTCCTAAACCAACTTAATCTTTCTTGCTCGACAGCCATGTATGCATCTACAACGTATTGATGGAGTAGGCGCCCAGATCTTATTAGAGTTGTACCTTCTGTTAATCTTGTTTGAATTTGATAAGCGTAGAACTCAAGCATAGTGACACATTCCCTTTTAATTGCTTTTTGCTCCGTATTTGCATATGGAATGTTTAAGTGATATCCATCCTCGCCGTATGGAAACAATAACGGATACTGAAGCGCCATGAACGATGGGTGTAACTCACTAATTCTCTGAAGGTTGTTCGATTGGAAATGTACAATTACATCTCTACTCCCAGATGTTGACGATAAGTCACCAACAATGAGTCCGGCAATTTCATCGGATGTTGGTAAATCATACTGCTTCCCACGACGCCTTTCGCCCACTAATCTTATAGACAACTCTATAGGACGCTCTTGTTCGTACCGGTCTCTAGCGTTTCTATATACTTTAGTAAGGGCATTGGTCGTGTCAAGCATCTCCATCAATCCACATACTACCCTCTCTTCAAGCGTGGTTGATGATTGACTTCCTGTGAGCGATTTTATTCGATTCCTGACCTCATTAGCAGTGTCAAAAATATACATCTGAGAGTACTTTGGATCCTCCCTGTTTGTAGGTAGTAGAGATCCAATGCGATGACAGTTTTGACCATGTACTCTGTATGTGAATGGACCTGGCCTTTTGTTGACAGACTCATCAAATTTAGCCCCGGTAGAGGTGTACGCAAACGAAGAATTATACCCTCTTATATTTTGACGAAACGCTGCAGATGTTCGGAGTAATATATCTAGGTAGTTAGGGGTCTCCTTCACCTTAGGTAGAGATACACGTCCACCATGGCAGCAGAGGTTGAAAGTTAACTTGTTTTTGTTTTTGGTTTTATTTGAGCTTTCTGTTTCCCACATTAGTGCACCACATTTTCGGCACTCAACCAAATCGTTTCTCGCTGGAGAAGAAGGACGTCCCCTTCCTAAAAAATATGGTACTACATTTTTATTATTCGTAAAAGACCTTTTCAAAGAGTAACTTCATGTTAAAATATTTATATAGGTTAAGATTAAACATTTTTTTAAATATGTGATATACGTATTAATTTCCTGTTGTTGGGCGGGGGCAAATTTGAAATCAGCTCAATGTAGGAATTTTTTAAACACATGTCTGGATTTAAAAATATTAGGGATTAAAATTTTAGTAACTTAAAAGAAAAATAAGCTGAAGAGAAATTATTTTTCAAATTTCCTAATCTTAAAAGAATATTTTAGAAAAATAATCTATTCATATAAGAGTAACATTCATATAGTAAGGTAAGTTATAATATGCATGTAAGAATATTAGATCTTCTATATTTGAGAATATTAATAAAATGAAATTACTAAAAATTAGAATGGAAATGAATTTAAAAATATTAGTTTTTTTTTGGAAATTTTGTTTGGATGTGTTTAGTTTAATTATACTTTTTTACCGATTATCAGAACATTATTTAATATTTCATACAATCTTTATAACAAATTGAACTTATTAAGTGTGACTGAAGAAGTAGGTTAAACCTTTGTTGTTGTTCTTGTTCATAGGAGGATTGATCCGTTGTCGTTTCCGTCCTGACTCTCCACCTGTATGGAAAATTATATGAGTTTTGGAAATGACACATGGACGAAGTAGAAGTTAAAATGAATAAGCACATGACGCACTTCCAGTTATGCCATCTGGGAGGGGGTTGGTTGCTCGTCGTTTCCGGACAGGCCTCTCAGCTATTGAAAAATATGTAAAAACATTAAGCAGGTAGACGGTCAGTACACATAATAAAATGAACTAACAAGTTCGATTTTGTTCTTACCATTATTGAGCAGCACTGCAGGAGAGGTTTGTGAGATACGTTTTTTTTTTTTTCCTGATAATATTCGCCTCCTTCTATCTCTTGCTTTTTTTGCTTCATAACCATTTAAGAAGTTTTTCAATACAGAAAATTTATAAGCATATATACAAGTGACACTATGCAGATTTTTTTAGTTTTGAAGATTTAAATATAACTTGAGAAGAAGAAATTGTTATGAATGAGGAGAATTTTAGAAAATATACCTGTTAAGGAATCGTTGGTAGACTGGATTTCGTTGTTGTTGGAATTACTTTCGTGAATGGAACATGAAGAATTCATTTCGAATTTTAGATATCTAATCAGCACAAAAACGGTAAGAAGAGGAATGACTCTTACCTTTATATTTATATATAAGGTGTCTTATGTTCTACAGTTTGGGCTTCTAAAATTTGTAACTGAAGTGAGGGCATTTTGAATATACTTACTGTGCATTAATGTCATTATTTGCTATAAAAATTTGTAATTTGGAGAATCAAAACTCATTTCTAAAATTCATTTGCACTTCCCATATTTAATGAATAACTAATATTTAAATTTCGAAATGGGAACGTTGAGGAGAATTTAGATTTGAGACATAGGCATTTTGAAAAAAAAGAATTTAATGACTTTTAATACACTTAAGAACGATGGGTGGAAGTTTAATGAAATTTTTATGTGGTTTTGGGTGGTGCCCAATATGTGTTTCGAATGGGTGTATTATTGTCGTCACCTAATTAGTCATGTCGAATTTTTGTTCTTAAGTGTATTAAAAATTTTTAGTCAAATTTTGTTCACCATATCAAATTTTTAGTCAACTTCTCTATGGTTTAGAATTTGTATTCGGATGAAGGCAATGTTTTTTCAGAAAGGCAAAGTACAGAAATTTGATATTAAATAATTCAAAGTTGATAGAATAAGAATTTCTTGTCTCAAAGGGGGGTAAAAATATCCAAGAAGAACAAAACACTTAATATGTAAACCATAGAGAAGTTGACTAAATATCATCATCCAGCTCAGCATCAGAACATGGTTTGGTCAATGTCTCCTCATCAGACTCGTCCATAACAACCTGTGCCTTGTTTTTCCTGATAGAGAAGCACCGAGATAAAATTAAATTTTTAAAATCACGCGTGAGTGTTGAAGTGTAAACGCTTGACAAGAGTTTTGTTTTTCTACCTATTCGTAGGCTGTTTCTCGGGGGCGTAGCATTCAGAATCAATTGTCTTTATGACTTTATTGTTGTTGGATTTCTTCCTGCTGCAGGATTCGGAGGTCTGGGTCCTCTGCCACATAATGAGTTTTGAAACTATTTTAACTCTAGAAGAAATAATACGTAGTTAAATGACAAGGGGACGTTTCTAAACATACTTTTTTCGTGGCAATAGGGGGGATGAATATTTCGGACACCGAGAAGCTTTGGTATTTAGCAGTGTAATTGTATACTGAAACTTTGGCTAGGAAAATGAAATCTTTTCCAACAATATCTTGGATAACTTGCGGGACTATATCTCCAGAGTTGTCACGGTCACTTGCATCCTGTTCATTAAAAATATGTTAGAAAGTGATATGTTTGGTAAATATATAGCTCAAACTTGTGTAAGGGTTACTTCTTTGGCAGCCAGGTCTGATGCAGTTGTCTTAAATAACTCTATCGCAGGTTCATCGAAGATAACAAATGTGGCAGTTTGGAAACCATCGTCAACAATAACTTCAATACGAAACCTTGGGAATAAAAATTGATATAATTAATCTGTGTAGCAGGAGTTAGAAGGATAGAAACAGCAGTATATGGGAAAATGTTGTGAGGCAGCGAAGATGTAATACATACCGAATAACCCCGACGGTTTGTACGGTTTGACATTTCTCGCAGAATAAGTTCTGACCAGTTTTGATCATTTTTTTCCTACATGTTGAACATTATATGAAGAACCACCCACTGGTTAGTATCACGTCAACCACTTTTGCCTTACACCAGAACGTCTTTGCCTGCCCATTATGTGAGATGCTTACTTTACATCTACATTTACAATTTTGAGATGGATATAAGAATGGAGGAGATTAATTACCATGCCCCCTTGGTCATTTACAAAATCTAGTATTTGTGCAATACTGTGGGTTTCGGTAGGAGGGGTAACAACATTTCCATCGACAGTTGTAGGGAGAAGACCTTCCTCATAGTATGTACTGAAAGTTTTGTACAAGCAAATAATAGAGATGTAGTGATGTGGTAATAAAGAAGATACTGTATATGATAAATGCCTGTTTTGAAGCACATCTTAGTACCTGTTGCAGAATTCTTTAATAATTGGGCTGTCGAGGTTGAAAAATAACCGAGTAGAGGCGGTAGCGTTGAGATATAGTTGGCCTTACATAATTGGAGAAAACAAGTTAGATTCGTAGATAATTATTACATTTTCTGTGTATATCTATGTGATTTAAATTCATAGATATCTCCCAATAAATTGCATTGACAATCTAAAAAGTATTTTAAGGAATTAGTGTAACTTTCTAGGTTACTCTGGTTTTAATCAATAATCTAAATTGTAGCCCTCTACTTAAAAAACTCACGCTTCCTAGTATATCATTTACAAAAACATATCTTACACAGACACACCTTTCTATCATTATAACATTCTATAAATCTTATTTAATCTTAAAAACTTACCACCAACAGATTTAGGGTTAACCCCAGTGACGATCACAACAATAGGGGCCTTTTTTAGTTCTTCGATTTCGTCATGGACTTGGGAAGCATGTTTTTCCCAGAGAGATGTAAGCTGACTCACCGCTGCGCAGCAATTGTAGAAGCGTGCAAGGTTATATAACTACGAACGGGAGAAATAGGGAAAATATTAAAAGAAAGGGTAGGTCGCTCTTTACCTATCAAACGTACAGGTGAGGGTAAGATTGAAGGTCTTCTTTGAAGGTGATTTTGTTTCGTCCAACTTATGGAAAGTTCGAGTGCTTGATATCTGTGCTACTACATCTTCAAGAAACCAGACACAGAAGAAAGTGAATATGTTGAACAATTTCAGATTATGGAGGAAATTAAGTAAGTATTAACCTGGTAAGTTTGCTCCTTTGTCTGCCAGCATTTGGACCTCCTTAAATGGGCATATCCGAAAATGAGTGTGTGGAATCTGGTGATCGCCATCCTCAACGTTTTCCATAGTAGTAAGGTCGTTGAAGTTGATTTTGAAGGCGTGGTCAGTCAACCGGTATTTGTTTGGTGATTTCCTCACATCAAAATCAGATATTGAGAATAAGTTGCCTTCCTTAAGCTTCTCCCGATACTTATGGAGCCGACGAGGGTGGATAGATGCTTGAATTACAGTGCCCTACATTATATTGGGGAAAGCACTGTATGAGCCATGTGTGTCATATATGGTAGAAATATGGGAATAATGAAAGTAGATTAATTTACCTTTTCATCTAGAAGCAAACAGTCCACGCTGAGCAATGCATTGTTTCGCTTAAAATCACGGGCTTCCCATGTGCGAAGTAGCCTCACAACAATATTTTGTGAGGCTAGGTTTTCATCTACTGCATCGAGGGAAGAATAGGTGGAGGGAGCTGCGGCAGGTTTAGAATGATTAGGGGCCATGTCATGTGGCTGGCCTGACATTAGTTGTTATCTAAGTTGGGGGAAAGATGGAATGGTATGAAGGAGACGTGTGTGTTCTTATTAAAGGAGAGGGATTGGAAATGGAGTTTAAAACCTAATAAAAGGAATTAAGGTGGAAGAAGGAAATCAGGGATTTCCTTGTAACAGTAAGGGAATGAATTAAATATCGCATAGAATATGCAACATTAATGAGATTTTCTTGTAACCGTAAGGGAAATCCCTGATTTGCAAATTGTATTTAAAAAATTCAGAGTCAATTACATCAAGAAATTAATGAGACATTTCCAAAATTTAAATTTGAAGCAGATTTCCAGATTTCATCTAAGGATTAGTAATTCCTTTTCGGGAAAAAATAGAAAAGGGTAACCGTGAATACTTTTTTTTAACCGTGAATATAGATTTTCATAATCAATGACTTTCAAAATCGAGACATGTAAATAATAAACAGAAATAACTGTTTTGTCATTTGGGGAAAAAAAAGGAAGAAGAAATAGTATCTTGACAGAAATTGAACAGTCTAAAAACAATGTTCTAGGAACTTGAGAGCTTTGCACAAACTCTCAAATTCTCCCTGCTTTGAGAAAACCAAATTAATGGGAATTATGTTTAACAATATAAAATATGGGTGTGAAATCTGACCTTGAGTGAGACATGTAGCTGGTTCCGTTGCCTGAACACATAGCTTTCAGCACAAAAAAAGGGTGAGAACCTCTGTATAAACAGACAAGTCAGCAGTTCTTTAATACCTCTGTATTTTCTGTTGTTCACGACAAGAGTTGGGAGTACAGTGACGTCTCCAGGAGAACCTTTGCCAATCTGAAATAGACTCATTTGAAGAACAAAATTAAGAACGTAGAATATATGGCAAATCTAAAACGACAAGATCTAGAAGAGAAGAGAAAGACAAACCTGAGACTCCTGCTCTGCTTTAAGAATTGGGTTCTCCACATTTGCTTCAGGGTCTCCTGCTCTGCTCTGAATCCCAATCCTTGTCCAGCTTCCATTCCTTTGTCACCTCAAGTCATTAATCACAAACCTTATCTATTCCGAGAGTGAAGACTTCAAGGTCTCCATCAGGTTTGATGTGGAAACGGGTGAATGATTTGTAATTGGCGATCCGAAGTGCAGAGAAAGCTTCATCAAAGTGTATGTGAAGCCAGTTGATGGAGATATACAAGTAACTTCGAAAGACCGTAAACACAACAGGAGTTGAGAAGACCCAAAAGTAGAGGAAGGCAGAAGCATTATAGAAATCTATTTTGCTTACCGGCAAATGTTGGTCCATGTAACCGCCATCACCTAATGTTTTAACAATTTTATTTCCGTTGCAAAATAGATTTCAGTTTTACCTAAAACAAAGGCTAAAAGGTGACAAAATAAGTCACCTCAGGAAAATCAGACGCTGACATAAGATACTTGATTCTAGGGTAAGATGTGGCCTAACTTACACTGAAATTCACGTAAAGACCTTTGCGTGAGTGTAAGTGAGCATAAAAGACACTGAAGCAGATGCCTGAAAGCATATAACCGAAAGAAATATCAAAATCACCCATTAGGAGAGAAATTTTAGAATGAAATAAACAAACTTTAAAGTAACAAAAGATCCAACACGTTAATGAGTTCATTAAATAATATCACAGGAGCAAAGAGCACAGGGTAATGAATCATGAGACTCAGCAAGGGACTTAATAATTTCGTTCCACCAATCCACGGCTTGCCGGTATCGTTCATCACTATATAGACGGAAGCCTGGCCTAGATTCTGAACCAGAAGGACCTTCCCATCATACCCTTTAGGGAAATCCTGCTCAGGATCAGGCGCTCAGAACCCCAAATCGAGAAGCAATTCTGACAACGCAAAGTAAAGGCGCCGGGGCGGAGGATCTAGGAGCCGTCAGAATTGCGTAGAGGTACAGCGGATGTGGATGAGAAAAGCAATCTCGGCGAGTTGATGAGTTAAATTTCGGCGATATCGGCGGCGGATGTGGATAGAAGAATCAATTTGAAGATCGAGTTTTGTGTCGCCATTGAAATCGACCCATAGAAGCTAGGTAATTTCTAGCCATAGGTGCATATATAGAGAGAGATAGAGAGAAAGGGAGTTATGGATTTGGAACAATGGATTTCGAAGGTTAAAGACGCTCAATATCGGTCCGAGGAGGAGCTTCTCAGCTTCTTTTACTTTGTTTCTTTCTCATTTATTTAATTAGTATAGATATAGATTAACGCCACGTGTCAGCCACTCAGAGAAGGTCTTAAAAAAAAACTTTAGTTTATTAGAATAGATATAGCATAAATATAAAAGTATTCAGATCTATTTTAACTATATCGACAAATATAAATCATAATTCAAAGATAATTTTTTTTTGATACCATTGACAAATTTAACACATAAATTTATAACTTCAAATAAAAAAAACTAGAAATATATGATTAGTGACAAAAAAAATTAATATAAAGACATGTGAAAAAACATATTTTCAAACATCACAAACGAAATGATTCATTTGAAAATCTAATAAAAGATGTATAATTCAACAAACTTTTGTAAAATAACTTTATAATTTAATTAAAAAAAAGAATTAAGACACAATTTCTAAACAAACTTTAAAAGAGTGAGTTTTAGCGATGATATATAACATTGTTATATCTATTTTCTTACTTGATATGTTTATTCTCGTTACACCGCTGACAAAAAAAATAATATTATTCTCGTTAAATATATTCTTCTGAGAGTGGCAGTGCTAATAAATAAATATGATTTAACAAAACAAAAATAGGGGTGGTTATTGGAGAAAAAATCTTTAACGTATATCAATAAATTAAATGCCAACAACGCATCTTTAAGAAAATTATTTGTTACCAAAATTTAAAATATGCGACCAATAAAAAGTTATTGACCAAAACAATATCTATCGAATGCCAATTTATTAAAACATTTCTCATTTTGGATTATTTTATAGTATTGACTCCAAAAATATTGATCAAATGTGGTGTTTTTTTATTATGCGAAATATGAAACGTCATCAACCCCGTATATATATGGGTGATTGACAACGTTTTTTATTCATAAACCATATACACAAGATTTTCATATCAACTTAGAAAGCCGAACACACATTGATGGCGATCAACTCTCTTATAAATGACATAATCCAAGACATTATGCATCGCGTAAGCGCTAGCTCGTTCAATGACCTTCTCAATACGAAGAAAGCGTGTAAACTTTTTCTCAAGAATATGTTAGTGTTTTGACCTCTAGGATGAAAATAGTTGTGTTGTCCTTCTGTTATATAATCTGAGTAATTTAAACTATTACCTCTAAAGATTTCCTAATATCCCAACATTTTAGTTTATAAATTCATCGTTTTAATATCATTTCTTACTTTTGTTTACTTTCGTTTGCATCACACAACCACCAAAATCATATTTACACTTAGGTTTATTTTCAATTCAATGAGCATTTGCATTGAAGTCTCCTTGTAGATTCAATAACCTAAAGTATTACAATTGATATTTGTGCACTTGCAGCTTTTGATTATCTCTTATATTAGAAAAATTTGGATACCACATCAGTCACATGTTACTTTCTCAAGTTGCTGAGTCATAGTATTCATAACACCAGTGACTCTTTCATTATGGTCGTGAATGACAAGACGTTGTTATTCAAGACACTTAGCAAAAAAATTCCAGACAGTTCTTGTTTTCAGTCATTGCACACTTTTGTATTGATGTTAAACTAGCCAATTCTCTCATTCAAGCGCTAAACTGTTGTAGCACAAACTTCAACTATCAAAAATTGTAAATATAAATAACTTAGAGGACTAGGTTGGTTGATAGGGGCCTGAATTTCAGGGCCGAGATTTATATACCAACAATACTAAATAGAAAATAGTTTAAAATATCACCAAAATTGAAGTATTTATTACTTTTATTTATTTTTTGTTTATTTTATTATTTTTAGTAATTTAATAATATTATTTTATTATTTTCGGTATTTTAGGCATATATGATATCTACAATGATAACACCACCACCTCAACAAGCAACCAGCACCCAAAAAATAACACTTATACATCAGTGCATGCCTGATTTATCGGTGATGGTTACTTGTTGAGGCGGAGGTATTATCCTGGTAGCAGAGGTTCTGAGATTTATCGGTGTTGGCTGTAGGGCTTCCCGTGGCTGGAGTTTGTTTATTAAGGGAAATGTAGTGGCATTTGTTATGGATTTTGATCTAATCGGATGGAGTCGGTTCTCTGTTGGGGTTAAGTGTTTCTAAAGGGGATTGAATCAACCGGTAGATAGATTTCGTTTATAGGGTGGCGCTTATATTAGATAGAAGTAATCCTCTGTCTTTTTCTGCTTTTTATGCATGTTGCTGAATTTATCACTTTCACTGATATAAGAAAGTCATCTTCTTGAACATCACAAGGTTGATTGGCCCGAATTCGATTAGATAGGTTTTATCCCTAGAACACAAGACCTGATTCTAAAATTCATCTTTGTATACGTTTGATAGTATAAGTTTATTTTTAACCACGAGAGTGGAATTATCGAATATGTTAGTGTTTGCCTCCTGTTATAGAATCTGAATAATTTAAACCATGATCCCTAAAGATTTCCTAATATCCCAACATTTTAGTTTATAAGTTCAACGTTTTAATATCATTTCTTGCTTTTGTTTACTTTCATTTGCATCACACAACCACCAAAATCATATTTAGACTTAGGTGTATTTTCAATTCAATGTGCATTTTGCATTGAAGTCTCCTTGTGGATTCAATAACCTAAAGTATTACAATTGATCTTTGTGCACTTGCAGCTTTTGATTGTCTCTTAAAAAAATTTGGATACCACATCAGTCACCTGTTAGTTTCTCAAGTTGCTGAGTCATGGTGTTCATAACACCAGTGACTCTTTCATTCTGGTCGCTAGTGACATGACATTGTTATTCGAGACACTTGGCAAAATATTTACAGACAATTCTTGTTTTCAATCATCGCACACTTTCGTATTGATGTTAAACTAGCCAGTTCCCTCATTCTAGCGCTAAACCGTTGTTGCAGAAACTTCAACTACAGAAATTTGTAAATATGAATAACTTAGAGGACATGTTCGTTGATGGGGGTCGAAAGTTGCTATCGAAATTGGATTTGCTTCTTAGGGACTCGTCGAGTTTTAAATTTGTAAGACCCTAAGCTGCAAGTGCACAACGTGCGTTGTAGTACTTAGGGTATCGATCCACGGGGAGGAGGTAAACTGCAAAACAGAAACTCAGGGCAACCAAAGACGCACAGAATTGGGGGTTTGGGAGTTTGTGTCACGGGTCTGTAGAAAAGAAAGGACGGCAGCCACGTCTTTTATAGAGAAGGGTGTCGACCAACTCTATAACCAACAAGAAAAGGAAAATCGACTTAAAGACTTGTAAAAAGGAAATCGGGTGAGCAAAGCTGGAAAAGTAAATTTGGAAGTGCGTAAATCTCGAGTTGAAAAGCAGATGGGGAAACACGTTGGGGATCTCTTCGGGAAATCTATGGGGTTCTATCTATAAAATAAACACGCATCGGTTTAGACAAATGAGACTAGGCGATATCCCCTAAACTGGAATCACTGGCTTTACGACATAACTCTTTCAAGCTAGACCGACTATGTTATGCAAAATTTGTAGGTATACGTTAGCATCCTACGTTCTTAACAAACACGCAATATAGATCAAGTTCATAAACGTTCACTTCCCCCTCATAGATATGCGTTAGCATCCCAGAGATGTTCGCTTGGTTAAACTAGGTTTGGACGTGAAATTCAACACGTTAGCAATTCTCAACAATCCTAAGATCAGACTCTAGTTCATGACGCTAGATTCATACAATTAGAACAAGTTTAAGCTGAAAGAAGATCCTAATCTACGGTCTAAGCAATCGATGCAGCGAGTTTAAGAACAGTTAATGAAATTACCCATAGATCCCCTTAAAGAACACCCAATGAAAATAAACTACTCAAACGTAGAAGAAGGAGTAGAAATCGAGATTGATGAATGCATACTTGTATAAATCGACAAAAAGTAAAGAGGTTTCAAGAAGAAATCAATTACCCTCGAAGAACAAAATGAAATCGTGAAAAGAGATTGCGGCCACCGAAAGAGATGCTAAAAGTTGTGTAACGAAAAGAATGATTTTTGTGATGCTAAGAAAAACCCTAAATATCGAGTATATATAGGTCTTCAAGTCTCTTTGGGTGTCATTTAGGTCTTGGCGTGCATAAGACGGCTGCGGGTTTAAGTTGAGCTTCAAATGGGCTCGGGAATCGCGAGGTTGCCTGGCCGCAGCATCGAGGGTCCGTGGCGCAGCCACTGGCCTTTTGGTTAGGCCGTGGTGCGGCCAGCTTGCTCTTCTTGATGCTTGACGGACCTTCATGCTTCCTTCATAACTTGAAATGCAACCGTGGGATTAGACTCAAACCACTTAGAGGTGAAAGACAGCTGATAAGGCTACCTTGTCTCCAAAAGTTAGCTTGATCTCGTGGTGAAAAGGTCTCCATTTGATGTTGAACTTATGTCCTCGAGCACTTATCCCGGAAATGTTCATTTTGCTCCAAAATATGTCTTTTGCTAAGATTACCTGAAAAGAGTTTTGAACAACCAAATACTCAAAATCTAGTGTTTTTGCATTAAACGCGAGATCCTTCGAGTATGCTAAAGATTAGAACTTTCTCCATTGGAATGATCCACTCGCAGTATTCAACTTAATAAGCCTTGCTTAAACCCGTGGTAATGGTCATTAAGGTTCTTTCTTCGAAGCGACTTGTACCTAGCAAAGTTCATGGTTTCCGAAAAAAAGAAAAACGTTTTCGACTCTATAAAACGACTCGATAAATGATGCATGTATGCTTAAGACTCATCAAATCAAAGCATAGTTAGTAATATAAGAAACCCCTCCAGACTTAAATCAAATTGTCCCCAATTTGTTTAAATTTAGTTGAGGTGAAAAAGATAGTTAAATTCAAGTACAAGCTTGTGAAAGCTTACTTGAAAGTGGCGATGGGTTTGGTATGGGAGGGTGGGCGTGTGTTATGATTGAGCTAAGGACTTAATCATTCTCCTTATGTCCCTGCTTAGAATCGTTTTAATTGAACAAAAGAAATCAAAAACTTAGCTCGAAAGGAAATGTGATGTGCGGTTTGAGCTTCCTTGCTTCGGATTGGTGGTGGTGGGCGTGTGGTGGTGATGGATGACGGTGGTGATGATAGGAGTTTGGTGGTGATGGTTGGCTCGCCTTTGTTGTGAAAAACAAGTACTTTGGTTGTTGAGTACTTTTTTTCGTTCCTTGACCTTTGATAACACCTTGAAAGAGAGATGAAAAATCTTCCGTCTTTGCGTCTTAAAGACTGTGTCATCTCAGAAACTTTCAATTTGGGTCTATGTTGGCCTATCCAGTGATATGATCATGGATGCGACGCTTGAACCAGAGGAAGGAGAGCTTGAACCTGCGGATGCTTTGCTTGTACCTGAAGGAACTATGACTAGAGCAAGGATGAAGAAACTCAAAGAAGCACTTAAAGGTATGATAATTCGAGTTCAAGATCAGACAGGCCGAATGGAGAAAGAAGAGAATCAGAACTTCCTGGTTTTGATTCAAGTTACATAGTCAATCTATATAGTCAAGCTATATAGTCGAACTACATAATCAAGCTACATTCGTCAACTATATAGTCAAGTTATATAGTCGAGCTACATAGTTCGTCTACATAGTCAAGATTCTGCCAAAGAAAGGAAAAGCAGTTGAAGAGTCTAGACGACCAAAAGACAAGGGATCTGGACGTTTTCAAGGGCCATTTAGAGTCTAAGGGTCATTCAAACACATCTTTAATTCTAGTCTAAGTCTTCCTAGATTTTAGCTAAGTCTTTATCGATTTTAGGTAGGTATTAAACACATCTTTTCTTCTTTATATTCTTTGTAACTCATTTGAGAAAAACAACCATCTTTTTTTTTTATCTTCTTTTGAGAGTGATTCTCTGTTGTTCCTTGTGAACTTTTCGATCTTTGGTGCGTAATATCCAAACGATCAAACCGGTTTATCGAAAGTCATTCCGCAGACTTTTGTGTGGCCATTCACCTTCTTTGTTCGTAGTCTTCGTTTTAAGCGAGTTTTGGGCTTAGGGTTTCATATACCTTAACATCTTACTCCACGAGTTCTATCAACAACGAATCCACCGCCTCGTTTCATCTGAATCGTTGTAAGTTTTGGGCATAGGGTTTAATATACCTTATCATCTTGCTTCGCCAATCACTTGAAGTCAAGGATTATCTATCTACCACACCTAGAGTGCATCCTTCTTGGGAAAACCCGCATCATCCAGTGATGTGTTCGGGATCCCGGAAGACAGGTGTTGCTAGTTCGAACTTTAATGCCATATGAAATTCTTACTTGGCTTTGGTAAAGGTCTTTGTTGCGGAAGAGAGAAGCTAGTCTTCGGGAATCTTTCTCTTCGCAGTTTGGTGAAGGAAGTTGCATCTTCTTCCTTCTGGCACTTGCACAACGGTTCTGGAGGATGAGACCATTGTATTCTTCTTCGTCTTCGTGGATACATGTTTGCTGAACGTACGGGAAACAGTTGAATGAGTAGAGATGGATCATTGACTTAACTTGACTTGGATGGAGTCTTGTCTTGTCTCGCTGTCTTTGATGCAACTGAAATATACCGCGGTTGTGGAAGTTGTGTTTGCGGTGTTTAGGACGTGTACAAGCCTTGAAACAAGAAGGAAACTTGCAAGGCTCGACATAGGTTGAAGGAGGTCTGGTTTGGTGAAGTTCGGGATGGAAAAAGCTGCAGAAGAAGGCTGACCGCGCGATGGGTTGTCGCGGCTGCGGCCAGACCAGTCTTCTCCGTGCCATCGTGGCTCGTGGCGCGGCCAGGCTTCTTCTGGCCGGCCCATAGGCGGTTCGTCGTCCGGTGAGTGTTTTTCGAATCTTAATCTTCATATTTTTGGTCTTTTTCGAGTTTTTCTGAATTTTTCTTTGCTTTTTTTTTGTTTTTGAGGTTTATATGAAAGCTGTAACTAATTGGGTTGCTTCCCATTGAACCGCTCTTGTTTAGAGTCTTTTAGCTAGACTTTGGTAGTTTGAGAGCTCAGTTAGAGGGTGAGCTCGACCTTTAGCAAGGTCTCTTCGCCTTCAACGACAATAGGAATGGATAAAACTCCTTAATCTAAGCAAGCATAAATTGTCTTTGTGTTTAACTATCAACATAAGGGATCAAACCAAGCAAACAAACCAAACAAAATGAACTAGAACCTTAATTAAGTAAATAACAAGCTATTGAAGCAAATCAAAGACTAATTAACTACTAAACAAGATTAACAATTGACTAAAACGAATCCAAGGATGGGATTATCAATCTAAGGTGTTCCGAGAACCAATCCATGATGTCAAACAATCACAATAAATGCTAATCCCTAAGCTTATAACTCAAAAGCAAGACTAATCCACTTTCATGGCACTAATCACATCATTAAACATCATAATCAAGATTAAACTTCATTTGTGAAAAGGAAGCTAACAAGCATTATGAAACAGTTCTAATTGCTAATAAGCACCCAATCACTATCATGAGCTAGGAATAGTTGATTGGGGAATTTCAACAAACACCTTGTGGGTGGGAAATTCTCTAAAGTCTAGATTTAGCTTGATCATGGCTAAAGTAGCATTAGGATCACTAAACAAGAAGGAAAATGAGAAGATCAAAGCATATACATCAAGATTAATTCCAAAAACACCCTAAATCTAACCCATCCCTAGATCCTAAAGGAACTACTCCTTAATCATGATTAAATCTCCTAATCCCATGAAAGAAAAGTTGATAAACATGATTAGAAAGAGGAAAGATGAAAGTTTAAAAAAGATAAACTCTAAAATTGCATAAACTCTTAAAAAGATCTTACAAAATCACTTAGAAACCAAAAGGGGAAGGTTTTCTAAGAAAGACCAAAAAGGTACTTAAGAAAACCAAAAGGGGAAGGTTTTGATATTTATAGTGAACAGTGCGAAACCGGATCAACCCGGAACAAACCGGGTGTTGACCCGGTTTTTAGTTTTGGAGTCGGGTTCTGCATCGGGCTGCTTGGGCCGATGTGTTGTCCGATTTGGTTTTTAAAGATTATTTTCCTCTGGATCGTGCTACGCAGGCCGATGTGAAAGCCCGATGTGAATCTTTCTTTCGCCATGCTGGTTTTGCATCGGGCTATGCTGGACAATGCATTGGCCCGATGTGCTTACTCCAATTTTCCCTGGTTGATCTGCATCGAGCTACGCTGCCCGATGTGCCTCTCCGAAGTTGGTTCTTCGTCCTGTCTACTCCATATCGGGCAACCTTAGCTAATGTGGAGCCCGATATGGAAGCAGATGACTTCTGCTCTCCATCTCCTCGCCTTTCTTCCTCTCTTGCTCATGTACATAACTCCATATGGACCTCCTAGCCTCCAAATCACCCGATAAACACTCCAAGTGTAACAAATATGCAATATCCTAGGCTAAGACTCACTAAACTCTGATATGAATGCAAATGAGACCAAAAGTGACTAAATGAATGCATAAGTGAATGCAAAACTGTCCTAAATGAGTGCTAAAACATGCTAAATTATAAGTCTATCAGTGATGCTAAGAAAAACCCTACACATCAAGTATAAATAGGTCTCCGAGTCCCCTTGGGCGTCATTTAGGTATTGGCGTGCATAAGACGGCTGCGGGTTTCAGTCGGACTTCAAATCGGCTCGGGAATCGTAAGGTTGCTTGGCCGCACAATCGAGGGGCCGTGGCGCGGCCACTGGTCTTATGGCTACGCCGTGTCGCGGACATCTTGCTCTTCTTGATTCTTGACAAACCTTCTTGCTGCCTTCATAACTCAAGATCCAACCGTGGGATTGGACTCAAACCAATTCGAGGCGAAAGACAGCTGATAAAACTACCTTGTTTCCAAATATAAGCTTGGTCTTGTGGTGGGAAGGTCTCAATTTAATGTTGAACTTATGTCCTCGAGCACTTATCCCAGAAATGTCCATTTTGTTCCAAAATATACGTCTTTTGCTAAGATTACCTGAAAAAGTCTTGAACAACCAAAATGCTCAAAATCTAGTGTTTATGATTTAAAACCTTAGTGGAATGATTATTGAGGCACTCACTTATGATAGTAAAAACGGGTCAAATATGAGTGTTATCATTCGTCTTGTGCGGAAACCAAATAAAAAGTTAGCTTTCGAACAATTATTAAGAAATTAAGCTCAACGAACACGTTCTGACAATTTTAGTAAGAACATAGAACAAAAATGGGAGTAAATGGTTTTAGTATTTGATATATCATGGTTTTTACTCGTTTTTGAACCATGATATAAGTGTTTTTATAGAGTCTTTTGGTATTTTTAGAGTCCTATTAGAGTCTTTGCAGGTTGGACTACGTTTGGAGCATAATTGGAGATTTTGGATCATTCTGGAGCATTGTGGAAGAAGCTACAAAGTGATGAAGTCAGAGAGCCAGATTTTGGAATGAGTGTCGATCGACACTACATTGGTGTCGATCGACACCAATCGTGGATTTCCAAAGCCGCCTGATTTTACAAGTCTTAAAGAAAAAGGAAAATTGCCCAGAAGATTTCCTTATTTACAAAAGTGCTCCAGCTCGTATTTTAGCCTATAAATATAGTTTTTCAGCCATTTTTTAGGCTACACAATATTTTAGAGAGAGATTTTAGAGAGCTTTTGGGAAGATAGATCATATACTCTGTTTTGAGAGATTTTGAACCCCTTTATTTCTTCTATTGATTTATTTCATGCTTTCTATTCAAATTATGATTTCTGTTTCATTAATCATGTCTGAGTAGTTTGCTTGTTAGGTTTAGGGTTTTTCAAAGGTGATTGATGAATTGTTAGGATAAAATCATTAGAGTTCTTCATCTGGATTTATGTTTAATGCTGATTTTAGCTTCATAACCTAGAATCTGATCTTAGGTTAATTGGTAGACACGAGAGTGTTATTGATTGCCCGAACTAATGTTAGATGAGCAAAATACCTATTCGCAAAGAGATTTGGTTTAGGATTTTGTGAACAATCGAACCTGAACTTTAATGCTTGTTTGAATTGATAGGATTTACAAAGAGATTTGGAATTCTAGGGTTTAGACATAGATAATCTTCGCGGCGAGAGTTGGTTGATTTTACATTAGTGTTTCGAGTTCAAGAACAGTTCTTCATAATTCCTAACATTCTGTCTAGACCTGCAATTTAAATCACTTAAGAATTTTCCCGAACCTAGCGTTTCGTCTCCTGAATTTACATCGTTTTTATTTATCTGCTGTCTTTTACTTTTAATTACTTCTTCTTAACTTAATTCGAAATTAGAAGTTCGTTGTGTGACTATCCCTTCCCTGTGGATTTGATCCCTAAGTATTGCGACTGATCTCTTAATTTGAGAGAGTAGCTCTAGGGTAAATTTGAGAGCATATCAGTATTTCAACTGACAGTGTTTACAAGAGTAAGAATATAGAAAATCAAGTAGAAAGGTAGTATCAAGCTAAGTGTTGTGTAGAAGTTGTAAGATGAGAATCATATCCCTTGCTGTCTGCTTCTCCTCTTGTTTTTGTAGCTCAAGGTTGTGTTTAATATCTCTATTTACTCCGTTTAATTCAATAATACTTGCATTTAATTTAATGAATTTAGCCATTTCTAGTCAATTGAATTACTCTTTTCGAATAATCATTCAGTTCATCCTTGAAGTCGACTTTTGGTTTCAAACTCTTAGGTTTGACTTTCGTCATTTAACTCCGAATTGGACCGAGTCTAATGCTTGACTTTAATTTGAACCCTCCATTTCGGTAAACCTGTTTAATTTGTGTTGGCCCTTGGATTTCACTCCTTAACGGGCCTGAATTTTAGGGTTGAGATTTATATATCAACAATAATAAATAGAAAATAGTTTAAAATATACCCAAATTTAAAGTATTTATTACTTTTATTAAAAAAAATTGTTTAGTTTATTATTGTTAAGAGAAATTGCCTCAAACAGCCCCATTTTAAGTTTTCAGTTCAATAATAGACCTAAAAAATTTGTTAATCACTTTTAGTATTATTAGGAAGGTGTTAGACACATTTAGGAAGACTGTCATAACTCAATTTAAGAAGCTGTTAGATACATTTAGTAAGAGTTTCCTAACTTTAATGAAAATTTAGGAAGCCATAAGGAAGACATTATACATATTTAGGAAGGTTTTCCTAATTTTAATGGAGTCTATTTATGAACAAACGAGGTTTTTAGGGTTATTTTTGAAAAATAAACTTCATTTTGTGCTTTTTAAGAAAATTGCCCTATTGTTAATAATTTAATAATATTATTTTAATATTTTTGGGTATTTTAAGCATATTGATATCCTCAAAGATAACAACACAACCTCAACAAGCAAACCATCACCGAAAAATCAAAACTTATACATCAATGCCGACCTGATTTATCGGTGATGGTTACTTGTTAAGACGGCAGTGTTA
Source organism: Alliaria petiolata (assembly GCA_020283515.1). NCBI lineage: Eukaryota > Viridiplantae > Streptophyta > Magnoliopsida > Brassicales > Brassicaceae > Alliaria > Alliaria petiolata. Next base: position 190,465,291 of record JAHZTW010000001.1, on the reverse strand, counting down.
TCCTGGTTGTGGCAGAGGTTCTGGAATTTATTGGTGCTGACTGTAGGGCTTCTTCTGGCTGGATTTAGTTTGTTAAGAGAAATGTAGTGGCATTTGTTCTGGATATTTTTTCTAACTGGATGGAGTCGGTTTTTTAGCACATAAGAAAGTCGGTTGTGGTGGGATAGTGACCGCCATTTTAAGAGAAGCTGGTGTGGATTTGCAAGAGCAGCACACAGATTCGATGGATCGACATCCCGTATTTGAAAAAATGCCAAGACCTCGGCAAGCCTTACGGCTACAGACACTAATATCATTTCACTCTTTCGTCCAACCGAGCTGCCGACTTCTATCTGTCCAACCCGTATCGCAACACGGTCCGCAACCCTCTTAATCTTGATTTCGACCCGTAGCGGACGCTTTAAAGATTCAGAGATGCATTATCACTCCACGTTCAAAAAGATCTTAGCGGTCAAGAAAGCCATTGAGAAGTTTGAGTTCCATCTGATAGAACATAAATTTCGCATCGAAATGGATATGTCTTCTTTCCCGAAGATGTTACAAATAAAGCAAAAGATGTCCACACCAACATTTACTATGATGGAGCGAATGGTTTTCAAAGTATGATTTCGAGTCCTTCTATTTAAAGGGCACGAAGAATACACTTGCAAACATGCTCAATAGAAACCCGCTAAAAGAGATTCACATGATTCTAAATTCTTCAACATCTCGAAAAGGTTACTATGACTTCAGAACCAACATACCTGAAGATGCTCACCAGCTTATCAACAAGAAGACTCTTCACGAACAGCTGAACGAAAACATTTTTCTGTATCAGTCTATCATCTTATCGAAGCATGGAATCAACTGTCACTACCTCGCACCAATGAGAATCTACCCAGACTACCCGTTCGCACACCTCTACAGAATAAAAAATCCAAACATGCCAGATGAGGTACTTTGTTTCCTCTTGTACCTTTGCTCAGTATACACCATCGACATCACTTTCGATATACAGTGGCTATACCAATACATCAGTTCCCGGCAAGGTCAAAGGGATTGCCTCTCAACGTTCTTGACATGGTTCGCACCACTAATCATATGGAGCGGAAAATTAAGAAGATCGGCAAAAGCGACAAGCTTACCCTTCAAGAAACTCAAAACACAAGGAGGTCTGAATCCCAATCCTTTCTTCAACCCTCATACCATATACTTCTTCTATCGACACGTTCAAGTCAACGTCAAATCCAACAAAAATCATGCACTGCCCACTCTCATCCACCACAATGACTATCAGAGGGGAGTTCGCCCTGATTTCAACATCAACGACAACAAAACATACGAATATTTCCAGACTCATGCATTTCGTCTCAACAATGCCAGGCAGACATTTCTCGTTCCATTCGTCCCAAATTGTTCCTACTATCCAATCGACTACCAAATGAGCCTCAATGAAGATCTGCAATTCTTCATGTTAAAGCAAGAAAGCATGTCAGCTACTCCGAAGGTAATAAAGCAAGAACCAGCATCTCAAGTTTACCCACCAGAATATTTCCCAGATGCACAGCTTCCTGATGATACAATGAACATTGACGAAATCGAAAAAATGTTCAACATCAACGTTAATATGGAATCGCAATCTGAATATGAAGAACCAGAAATTGAATACAACTGTCCTGGAGATCATTACGACTGTTGTGACAAACATATCATCGCGTTCGAAATGGATCATTAAGTAAGCTATCCTAAGTGCTTAATCTTAAGTACTTAATTATGTATAATTATCAATAAAGTGTGATTAATGTGTGTAAGCGCTAGTAAAATCGCCTAAATAAATAATGATGTAAGCGATGATGTAATCGCATAAATAATGATGTAAGTGATGATATAATCGCCCAAGCTGAGGTAAGCGCTTACGTCAGCGCGCACTAAATCTTACCTATAAATATGTGTGTATCTCCATTGTAAAATCCATCTCAGAATTTCAATAAAAACCTCTCTCTTAGTTTCTCTCTCTAAATTAGTCTCTAAGTCCTCTAGTTTTCCAGACTTCTTAACATCTTCATAAGCCTTGGTTTCTTTCTATCATTCGCAAGTCGCGATTCTGCTCCGCTTTTTTAGTTGGGCGTAGCAGTTAGTCAAGACGACGGTCAACATAACTTTCGTGGGGAGGTAATATTCCTAATAGTGGTTGAGCAATCAGCGGCAAGAGGCCCGCCTAAGCTCCCTTTACCTGGATATTACCACCCACTTCTGTCAATATGACTTAGTCAATACGACCGACCGGTACGTTTACCTTTAGATCCTGGTATCACAGCCAAAGGCTTGTGTTATGATAAAATGAATCATTGTTTATGATTGATTATTTTAAATGTTCTGGAAAATAATCTCACAATATGTCTACTTCTAATCCTTCAACCATCGATTCTCAATTCGCAATTTCTACTTTACCAAAATAAAAAAGCAAAAACCAACATCGTTCTTCTACTAGTAATTCTTCTAGTAATATAAATCCCCTATATGAAATCGAGTATGTTCCCGGAGATCAGCTATCCGAAACTACCCTTCCGGTGAATCTATACGAATACTTTGCCAAAACACCTAGTGCTTTTTCAGTCAAAGGTGTTTGAGAGCTCATACGACCATTTTAAAATCGAAGAGTCATGGAATATGTCCAGTCTAGTAAATTCTCATCTTGCCAAGTTCCAGCCACTGAAGAAGAGCAGTTCATCTCTCTCAACATTCCAGAAAATCTACCACGGTTGTGACAGCAACAAGTATATACTCATCTACACTTCGATGTGGTGAGAATTGGTTTGACCTTACACGCTCGAAAAGGTCTACCGGTTGTAGCATGTATCGCCTTAGTCGACTCAAGACTAAAGTCATACCAACAAGTTTGCATCGGAAAGTTTCATACAACATTAAATGCATGTACAGTATTTATAACACAGTTTCCAAATTTTAATGTCTCTTTACAAAATCTCAATCTCTTAAAGACGCTCAAAGTGCTTCTTAGATCCCAATCTCTTTGGTTGGATTTTACCTTTTTGCTTTAAAAATATAAAACATCACTTAAATTGAATTTTTTTTTTTGGTGTGGCTAAACATCATTTATAATGAAACATAGGAAATAGTATTTTTTAAAAATCATATATTTTCTGTAAAAAGTCCAAGTGTCCCATTAAGTAAACTGAATATTGTCTCCAACTAATAATTCTACCAGTCGAGCTATAATCAATTAAATTTGAAAAAAACTTTTACCAGCGACGTCACAAGAATGTTGGCTCGACAGAACACATAGGCAAAAAATCAGACGACGTTTTGTATAGAGATGTAACACCCCAGATTTTTAATTCTGGTTTTTTTTTTTTTTATTCTTTTCCTAATTTCTGTTAAATCCAATGTTCTTTTTTACTTTGTGTTTTCCTTTTTCCTAAAAGTCTTTTTCCTTTTTATTTTGATATTATCTAAAAGATAAGCAAATAAATTTATTTATTCCCTATTTTTTAATCAAAAAGGAATATCTCATTTTCGTGTTAATTTTTTTTTTTTCAAGTCTATTTGAGTTTAAAATCCTTTTTCTCTTCTCAAATTTCTCATTCTCTCAATGCTCTTAAAAGCAAAATCATAAAACTCTCTCTCTCTCTCTCTCTCTCTCTCTCTCTCTCTCTCTCTCTCTCTATGCCTCTCTCTCCTCCTTGAGTAGCTGAGATGTCTTCTTCTTCTTCATCCTCTTTGTCGTCGCGAGCCATCTCCTCGCCTTCCTTATCCGTCTTCTCCCACCATGGCTCTCATCCCTCTGTTGCGCCTCCTCTTCACAAGGTAGAAACGTTGGCAGAATAAGTTCTCTCTCCTCCTTCTTCTCCTCCCCAGGGTTCGCCCATTAGGAAAAGGTGAGGAGACGGTACCCTTTCATAAATCGTTCGTTCTTCTCTGTTTTTATCTAGTCTAGGGTTAAACCGAGCTTTACACTAGATCAACTATCTGATTCATTCGGACAACCTAACACTATAGACACGATACCTATCATGTAAAATGGCTTAGGCTGACAAGCAGTCCATTTTTGCAAATCGAAATGGCGAGGTGTATCCTGTAGCCAAGGTGTAAGTAATGCAAAGTGTCAGGCATATGGATATTCATCTTGACCGTTGTTAGGAATTGCTTGCTTGTCTTTATGACACTTGTTTGATGTTGTTTTAACCCATAGTTTGTTTAATTGAATTGCATGATTGTGGTTGGTGTAGGTTTGTTCTCTTAGGTAATCAAAATTACGCATCTGCTCCCCTTCTCTCTTCTCTATCAGGTTAGGTTGAGTCAGAAGTGTTAAGTTTGCTTGGTTTTGTGGTGTTGTTTTCAAAGCAAAAGCGACTGGATTCTGAAACTTGTAACGAATATCACATTTTAAGGTCATACCACGAGCCACATTTAGCATGTATAACAAAGGTGACATGGTCGGTTCGACCAGTTCAGTCAGATCAGGGTGTCACACAAATTGGTGAAAAATATAAGATTATCTTTGCCACCGTATCTATTTATTCATTGTGTATAAATATTTATTTAGCCATGAATAAAACAAATATCAGAGGTGACGATTGGATGAACAAATTGACCAATATCCGATATAAACATTTATAATTAGTTATATTAAATTAAAATCAACCGGCCCAAAATAAAGATCGGTTTCAGATTATAAATTGAAATCAGCACAAAAATAAACTAAATAAACGAAAAATCGTCGAGACGAACTCAAAAATCACCGGTGAGTTAAAGTCATACCAAGAGCCAGACTTAGCATGTACAACAGTTAAGATGAGAAGACTTTGTAATTGATCTCCGTTTTTAATTTCTGCTGTGCTAGAGAACCTACTCCATCTGGTTAGATCATAATCAAGAACAAATGCCACTACCTTTCTTTTAACAAACTAAATCCACCCACGAGAAGCCCTACAACCAGCACCAATAAATGACAGAACCTTTGTCACCAGGATAACACCGCCGCCTCAACAAGTAACTATCACCAATAAATCAGGCGAGCATTGATGTATAAGTGTTGATTTTTCGGTGATGGTTGCTTGTTGAGAGGGGGTGTTATCTTTGTAAATATCAGATATGCCTAAAATACCTTTAATAATTAAAATAATATAAGTTTATTATTAAAAATAATAAAATAAACAATAAATTAAAATAAAAGTAATAAATACATTAATTTTTGTGATATTTTAAAGAGAAATTACCTCAAACAGCCATATTTTAAGTTTTTAATTCAATAATAGACCCAAAAAATTTGTTAATCAATTTTAACATTATTAGGAAGCTGTTACACGCTGTTAGACACATTTAGGAATGCTTTCCTAACTCAAACTTATGAAGCTATTAAACACATTTAGGAAGACTTTTCTAACTTTAATGAAAATTTAAGAAGCCGTAATGAAGACGGTAGACACATTTATGAAGACTTTCGTAGATTCAATGAAAGCTATTTATGAACATATGAACGTATGAGGCTAAATTTGGTTAAATCATTTTGTGCTCTTTAAGAAAAGTGCCCTATTTTCAACTATTTTTCTATTTATTATTGTTGGTATATAAATCTCGGCCATAAAATTCAGCCCCATTGAGAAATGAAATCCAAGGACCAACACGAAGTAAACACCTTTACCGAAATGGATGGTTCGAATCAAAGTCAAGCATTAGACTCGATCTAGTCCGAAGTTAAATGACAAAAGTCAAACCTAAGAGGTGAAATTAAGAGTCGACTTTGAGGATGAAATGAAGAATTATTCGAAAAAGTAATTCAATGGTTTGACTAGTAGTGGCCGAATCCACTAAAGTTAATGCAAGTATTATCGAATCAAGCGGAGTAAATGGAGACGTTAAACACAACGTTTTTGCTATTAAAAAAAAGAGGAGGAGCAGAGAGCAAGGGATCTGATTCTCATCTTACAACTTCTACTTAACACTTAGCTTGATACTACTTTTCTACTTGAATTTCTATATTTTTACTCTTGTAAACGCTCTCAGTTGAAATACTAAAACCATTTACTCCCATTGTTTTTTTGTTCTTACTAAAATTCCACGAACATGTTCTTTAAGCTTAATTTCTTGATAGTTGTTCGAAAGCTAACAATTTCTTTGGTTTGCGCACAAGACGAACCAAGTCTTCTAAGTTATTCCTATTTACAAATTTTGATTTGACGTTTCTGCTACAACAATTTGACGCTAGAAAGAGGGAATTGGTTAGTCAAACATCGATATGAAAGTGTGCGATGACGGAAAACCAGAACTGTCTGGAAAGTTTTTACAAGTGTCTTGAATAACAACGCCAGGTCACTCGCGACCAGAATGAAATAGTCAATGGTGTTATGAACACCATGACTCAGCAACTTGAGAAAGTAACAGGTGACTAATGTGGTATCCAAAGTTTTCTAAATAAGAGACAATCAAATTCAGTAAGTGCACAAAGATCAATTGTAATACTTTAGGTTATTGAATCTACAAGGAGACTTAAATGAAACATGCTCCTTGAATTGAAAATAAAGTTAAGTCTAAATGTGAATTTGGTGGTTGCGTGATGCAAATGAAAGTAAACAAAAGCAAGAAATGATAATAAAACGATGAATTTATACATTACAATGTTGGGATATTAGAGAATCATTAGGGGTCAAGAGGCAAACACAAGTATTTTCATCCTAGAAGTCAAAAACACTACTATATTCGATAATTCCACTCTCGTGGTTGAATGGTTGAAAATCGACGGATACTATCAAACCTAAATCATACTTGATATATCATGGTTTTTACCCATTTTTGGACCATGATATAAGTGTTTTTATTGAGTCTTAGTACTATTTTCGAGTCTATATAGAATCTTTGCAGGTTCAGGTACAATTGGAGCTGAATTGGAGATTTGGATACATTTTGGAGCATAATGGAATGAAGTCACGAAGTGTTGAAGTCGGATTGAAGTTGCACGATGGGTGTCGATCGACACAGACTGTTGGTGTCGATCGACACAAAGTTTTCCTTTTTCAAAGACGTGAAGTTTCCAGAATTTTGCAGAAAAGAAAAGTTCCAAGACTTTTCCTAATCTTCCAAAGAATTGATGATTTGGCGAGAGTTGGTTGATTTTATTGTTGTGTTACGAGTTCAAGAACAGTTCTTCATATTTCTTAACATTCTGTCTAGACCTGCAATTTGGATTCACCTGAGAATTACCCTTGCCTAACGCCTTAGTCTCCTTAACTTTAATCCACTTTTGATTTCGTTTCTGATTTACTTAGTAGTTTTATTTACTTTAATTGATTTGATCTAGCATAATTTGAACTTAGAAACCATAGTGTAGCATCTACTTCCTTTGGGATTCGATAACCCCATATACTTCAACTGCATTGATGTGCACTTGCAGTGTTGTTTTATTTGGGTAAAACTTTGACCCTATCAAGTTTTTGGCGCCGTTGTCGGGGAAGTAATAGCTGCCTACGGAATCTAGTATTAGGATTTTGACTATATTTTGTTTTTATTTTCGGATACTGATTTAGTTTCTTATTTTTGGTTTCAGGTGCATGCTCAACCGCAGTACCAGAAGCAACAAAGAGAAGGAGCTAATCGCACTCAACCAGGAACTCGGCCGTCTCGAACGCACAAATCAAAAATCTGCAAGAGCGTCGATCGACACCATCACTAGCGTCGATCGACACCCTGTGCAGACAGAGATGGCTGAGCCTGTGATTATGATTCATGATGAGGCTGGTAACTTCACGGATCTGGACGGCAATAGGAGAAACAATCGTGGCCAGAGACTTGATGATAATGGAGCAGTTATCATCGAGCAACCGATACAAGCCGCACATGCAGACGTTGGACGCGGAAGAACACTTGGTGAATACAACAGACCAGACCAGTTCTATGCTAATAGAGCTGCGATCCGTCCTCCTGCATTCCAGAGGAATGATTTCGAGCTGAAGCCTGCTTACTACACACTTGTAGCTCAGCATTCTTTCCATGGTCTTCCCAATGAACATCATATGGACCACATTGAAAGATTCGAGGACTTGGCATCAAACATTAAGGCTAATGGAGTGTCCTATGATTATCTTTTCTGCAAGCTTTTTCCATACTCGCTTGCTGGAGATGCATCATACTGGCTAAAGCAGTTGGATCCAGGATCCTTAACCACTTGGGAAGAAACAAAGAATGCATTCTTATGCAACTTCTTTGATGATGCAAGATCCGAAGAGCTAAGGACAAAGATCACTGCATTCTCCCAAGGACCTACTGAGGCATTCAAGGCTTCTTGGGTAAGATTCAAAGCTTACCAAAGGGACTGCCCACATCACGGTTTCAGCGAGCCGCAACTTCTCGGAATCTTTTACCGAGGTATCGATTGGAGGTACCAGATGGCTTTAGATGCTGTAATCAATGGCAACTTCAACACCATATATACAGATGACGCGATGGTGCTTATAGTGAATTTGACCTCTTGCAACAGCACCAAGAATACAGACTTTGAAAGGAAACAACATTATGGTACAAATGGAGGAAGCCAAATAGCTGAGGTAAACAGGAAGCTAGACATCTTGGTGGGCAAGAAGCAAGTTCACTTTGCTAATGAGGTAGACACATTCGAGCCTAATAATGAATGTGAAGAAGAAGAAGTTAAATACATCAATGGAGCTGGTTTTCAAGGACAGAGATTGATATGGGTCAAATTTACCCTAAGCAACTCTCTCAAATTAAGAGATCAGTTGTAGTACTTAGGGATCAAATCCACAGAGAAGGGATAGTCACACAGCAGTTTTCTAAATTCGAATTAAGCTAGGAAGAAAGATGGAATTTAAAACACAGAAAGCAATTAAAAACGGTGTAAGTTCAGGAGACGAAACGCTAGGTTCAGGGAAATTCTCAGGTGATCCAAATTGCAGGTCTAGACAGGATGTTAGGAAATATGAAGATCTGTTCTCGAACTCGAATCACTAATGTAAAATCAACCAACTCTCGCTGCGAAGATTATCTATGTCTAAACCCTAGAATTCTAAATCTCTTTGCAAATCCTATCGATTCAAACAAGCATTAAAGTTCAGGTTCAATTGTTCACAAAACCATAAACCAAATCTCTTTGCGAATAGGTATTTTGCTCATCTAACATTAGTTCAGGCAATCAATAATACTCTCGCATCTATTAATTAACCTAAGATCAGATTCTAGGTCGCGAAG